>OU342743.1:585978260-586645331 GCA_910589775.1 Avena eriantha | reverse complement strand
CAGTGACACTGGTGGATCCATGTGTGGTTCATTGGAAGAACACACATGCAATGACACTGGTGGATCCATGTGTGGTTCATGGGAAGAACACACATCTAGTGAACTCTAGTGGATCCTTACGTGGTTTATGAGTGGTTTATGAGAAGAACACACATCCAATAAACTCTAGTGGATCTATCTTGGCATAATTTGATGTATGCCATGATGTATTTCATTGTACAAGACACTCACTTTCCATTTTTATACTACTCAGTATCGCCATTGGTTTTATGTGGTACTACTCAGTTTTGCCCCCCTCTCTATCTTTTGTAGAAGCACAAATCTGTGCTCACCCTGTCTGCTACTCCCTGATTGGTTATCACAATTGTCACGCGGATCGTGCGCACCAACCGTTGATTCTTTGCGATCCAGCGATGATCGTTGCACACATCGTGCCATTCACAGTACAGCGTGAGACAACACGTACGTGTCCCTCAGCGAGACTTCTACAAGAAGGAACACGATGCCGTCCATGGAAAAAGTCGTCGAGCGGTCATGTCATGTTTAATCAAGTCTGAAAAGCCTACTACTACTGCTACTACTACGCCACAATGCATGCGCCATCGAGTGCACGGTCATCGATGGACAGCTGCAATTTATTGCCACTTGATTTTAATAAGACATATCCCATTTTTTATGCAGCGGCTCTCAATCGCCAATTTTAGGGCCGTGTCAAACTTCGTACATAGAAATTGTGTGTGCGCCCTTTGCATGCGGCTCAATACAGAACTGCCATGCATGGCCCGGGAAAAAACGTGACGTACCGTGCGCGTGTCGTGGTGCACGGTGTAGTCGACTGCTCGGCGCGTTGCATGGTGGTGCAACAAAACGTGCCTTGCTTCTATCCACCTTAACTATAGATCCCCTCTCTGCACATCCACTCCCACTCTCGCTCATTGTCCCCATGCAATCCTCTCCACTGTCCCACCAGCATCCGCAAACTCCCGAGAATACCCCGTCCGTGCCGGTGATGACCGATGAGGATAAGGTGGCCATCGTCGCCTCCATGGCCGCCGGCGAGGAGGCCCCCGTCTCCTTGCCGGTCCCCCTCGACGCGTTGAAAGCAGCTGTTGTCCCTGTCCGGGCCCTAGTGGAGGCATCGATGGCAGCCGCCGTTCCCGTCCAGGCCCTCGTCCCAGCTACCGACGGAGCCGCCGAAGAGGAGCCCCCCACCGGCGAGGAGGCCCCCGCTGGTCACAAGCAGATCACGCACTTCTTGGGCACCTACGATCCAGATAAGTACATCGCTCCGCTGAACCCGTACGACACCAGCATCGACGACCTATGGTCGGAGGTAACTAGGGTTTGCTCCCCTCCCCTAGTTCTTCTACCGTTTGTTAGAAATAATGGGCTAATCTATTTAAAATTTAGCTGTTTTGTCATGTTTAATATTCTGGAATTAATCATGGAAATTGTGCCTAATTATCCAACACCGTTCCCATCGTTGGATGCTAGATCTTGGTTTATTAGGATTCGCTTGTTCGCATTTTGATTGCTCGATCTTCTTACATCATCTACTCCCCCATTTTCCTTTTCTTCCAATAGGTTTCCGGCAGCGACGTCTGCAGCGAAGACGAGTCCATTCACACCAAGGCTCGTCAGGTGCTGAAGAGGCTGCGGGCCGGCTAG
This sequence comes from Avena eriantha, assembly GCA_910589775.1. NCBI lineage: Eukaryota > Viridiplantae > Streptophyta > Magnoliopsida > Poales > Poaceae > Avena > Avena eriantha. The sequence continues at coordinate 586,643,663 of OU342743.1, read as the reverse complement.
TACGACGACTACCTCACAGGCCCATACTACAGCTGCCCCTTCCGCAAGGGGATCGCCTACTGCTTGACAAGTCGCGCCACTGGCGGCACCACCTTCAACACCTTACTGAAGCATGCAGAGGCCGCGGGCTCCGGCATCCACAAAGGCGGCAAGCGCGAGATCGTGAACATCAACTCCTACATTGTTGAACACCGGGCTCTCAGCATTCACCTCTGAAACCTCCAGCGGATGGCCATCAAAGAGGATCGGATGCCTCCAATCAGGCCCAAGGCCCCCAAGTTCAAGGCACTGGGTAACAAGAAGTGGCGGAGGCGCCAGAGGGAGATGGAGGCGCTAGCGAATGAAAAAGGGTTGGATGTCTCCTTGAATGTATCTACATCTGCCACGGCTGCTACTGCTAAGCAGGTTCTTTTGATTTTCTATATTTTGCTTGCATCCTATTTCTGGCTGAATGCATCGAACCCCGTTAAGCAACCTACTACTTTCTATCTCTATATCCTATTTAGCTGCGCACGGCTATATCTATATTTGTTTTTTTCTGAATGAATGTATTCTGCCTGGTGTGATTTGCTGCTTTAGATTTCCTACCTGATCGGAGGCAAAAAGAGGTCCAAAAGGGAACGAATTATCGAAGAGAGAATCTTCTCTAGATTTGCTACCAATTTGGGCAAAATGAAACATATTTGTTTAGCGAGAGAGGAAAAGGGTACTCTTTCAAACTACCAGTTAACAAGCTACCATCTTGACAAGGCCCCATCTTGACGTCTCCCTCTACAAGAAGGAACAGGATACCGTCCATGGAAAAAGTCGTCGAGCGGTCATGTCACGTTTAATCAAATCTGAAAAGCCTACTACTGCTACTAATACGCCACAACACAGCGTCATCGAGTGCAACGGTCGTCGATGGATAGCTGTAGTTTATTGCCACTTGATTTTAATAAGACACATCCCATTTTTTACGCAGCGGCTCTCAATCTCACTTCCAACTGGGGCCCACAGTAAGAAGCTTGGACGCGCTAGCCAGAGGCCGAACAGCTGAGCTCGACGAGACCTAACGTCTCCGGTTCATCGAGTCACTCTCAGCCATCAACACATCCCTTTACCGAATCTATCACAACCCCACAAATCTCGCCGTACAGCCACCTACCTTCCCCTCTACATTCCCACTTTTAACTATCGCCAATTTTAGGGCCGTGTCAAACTTCGTACATAGAAATTGTGTGTGCGCCCTTTGCATGCGGCTCAATACAGAACTGCCATGCATGGCCCGGGAAAAAAACGTGACATACCGTGCGCGTGTCGCGGTGCACGGTGCAGTCGACTGCGTGGCGCGTTGCACGGTGGTGCAACGAAACGTGCATTGCTTCTATCCACCTTAACTATAGAGCCCCTCTTCGCACACCCACTCCCACTCTCGCTCACTGTCCCCACGCAACCCTCTCCACTATCCCACCAGCATCCGCAAACTCCCGAGAATACCCCGTCCGTGCTGGCGATGGCCGAGGAGGATAAGGTGGACATCGTCGCCTCCGTGGCCGCCGGCGAGGAGGCCCCCGTCTCCTCGCCGGCCCACTCGACGCGTTGAAAGCAGCCGTTGTCCCTGTCCAGGCCCCAGTGGAGGCATCGATGGCAGCCGTTGTTCCCTCCAGGCCCCAGTCCTAGCTACCGACGGAGCCACCGAAGAGGAGCCCCCCGTCGGCAAGGAGGCCCCTGCCGGTCACAAGAAGATCACGTACTTCTTGGACACCTACGATCCAGATAAGTACACCGCTCCGCGGAACCCCTACGACACCGGCATCGACGACCTATGGTCGGAGATAACTTGGATTTGGTCCCCTCCCCTGGTTCTTCTACCGTTTGTTAGAAATAATGGGCTAATCTATTTAAAATTTAGCTGGTATTGTCATGTTTAATATTCTGTAATTAATCATGAAAATTATGCCTAATTATCCAACACTGTTCCCATCGTTGGATGCTAGATATTGGTTTATTAGGATTCGCTTGTTCGCATTTCGATTGCTCGATCTTCTTACACCATCTACTCCCCCATTTTCCCTTTCTTCCAATAGGTTTCCGGCTGCAACGTCTGCAGCGATGACGAGTCCAATCACACCAAGGCTTGTCAGGTGCTGAGGAGGCTGCGGGCCGGCAAGTACAACGGCTTCCTCAGGGACCCCTACTACAGCTGCCCCTTCCGCAAGAGGGGCGTCTACTGCTTGACGAGTCGCGCCGCCGACGGCACCGTCTTGAACACCTTACTGAAGCATGCAGAGGCCGCGGGCTCCGGCATCCACAAAAGTGGCAAGCCCGATATCGCGAGAATCAATGCCTACATCGCTGAACACCGGGCTCTCGGCATTCACCTCTGAAACCTCCAGCGGGTGGCCATCAAAGAGGGTCGCATGCCTCCAATCAGGCCCAAGGCCCCCAAGTCCAAGAAACTAGGTAGCAAGAAGTGGAGGAAGCGCCAGAGGGAGGAGGCGGAGGCGCGGGCGCTTGCAGGATGTGCTTGCCGCTGCGGTGCTGCCCCTGCTGATAAGCAGCTTCTTTCTAGCTATATCCTATTTCTGGCTGAATGCATCGAACCTCGTTAAGCAACCTACTTTCTATCGCTATATCCTATTTAGCTGCGCACAGCTATATCGACATTTGTTTTGTTTTCTGAATGAATGTATTCTACCTGGTGTGATTTGCTACTCTAGATTTGCTACCTGATCGGAGGAAAAAAGATGTCCAAAAGGGAACGAAATATCGAATTGAGAATCTTGTCTAGATTTGCTACCAATTTGGGCAAAATGAAACATATATGTTTAGCGAGAGAGGAAAAGGGCACTCTTTCAAACTGCCAGTTAAGAAGCTACCATCTTGACAAGATACAAGACACATACATAAACATGACACAACGAGGGTTTAATTTATTTTACTAGTATCACTTGATGCGCTAGACATCTTGGCAAGCTAACTGAGTTCCACAAAACAGAAACATAACACTAACAAGTAAAATTTATTTCACTCCTCATCAGACCACTTGAGGCACTTGCCATCGTTCCTAGGCGACGAACTGCGACCATTCCAGGTACTCCACATCTCACGAATTTCTTTGTCCCAGTTGGCATCTGACTTGGCTTTCCTATCTTCAGCGTCCTGCGGCACAATTAGCGGTGCATCACATGCCTGATTGTTGCCGCTAGAAGATGCTGCCTATCGGTTTGCCGCTTCAGCTGCAGCCTCTCTGTCAGCTGCTTCTTCAGCTGGAAGCTCTCTTTCAGCTGCTTCTGCAGCCTCTTTGTTAGCTGCTTCGGATGCAGCCAATTTCTTTGCATATTCGACTTCAAACTCAACTATTCCGCATTTTCTACAAAGGGCTCCCCTAAGCTCGTCTTCCCTCTTGCAAATAGGGCAAAACACGAGGTAACGTTGAAAAAATGGATCTTCTTGAACAGCTCGTAGGTCACGTAAGCATCTATGGTTGCATACTTCAGGATTATATCAGACAACGGCCACTTGACCCAGAAATCGTGCCTATCCGTAGGGAAATCTTCCTTCATTTTGTCGTACGACTCATCGAGGATTCTAGTTGCGAGTGATGCCATTCCATCCTTCTTCGAGCCCCCTAGGATCTTGACAAGACGCTGAATATCGATCCAGTTGTGTGCAGGAATTATAATTTCCTCTTGATACAATTTCGAAAAATCAGTTGTTGTGTCGATAGTGCATAAAACAATTCCCTTTTTTACAAGGAACTAGCGTAGCGCCGGACATTTCCTGTCAGTCCTGAAAGTATGTAGTTTGTCACCACCAAAATTTGTAACTACAAATATTTTGTCAATGCAAGATCATCATCTCAATATAATTTTGAAAAGTTTAGTAAATGCAAGATCAAGACTCTCAACATTGTATTGTCATAATTTATTCGGTTTTGCTATTTCTCAGTCGACTGAACGAGTTGCACATTTCTTTTAACTACGGTTGCACTTTTCTTAGGTGATTGGGACTAAAGAAAATCTCAGTCGATTGAGACATAGGCAAATCCTAATTTATTTGGTCCTAAGTAAAATCCAGTAGTTGCAAGATGAGCAAGTGGATAAAGAACAAGAGGAGAAAACCTTAAAAGCGGTTAGCTACAGAGAGCAGATCTACAAACCGGGAGAGGTGGTAGACAAGGACGTGTTTCCGCATGGCAAGTTGAACGACGGCGACTTCACTCCCTTCATATGGGTGCTTCGGGGTGTACTCGAGGTCCAATCCCACAAACTTGTCCTCGTCTATCCCAAGCCAACCCTCGTACATCCTCAGGACACGCACCACTGTCTCCTCCTCGTTGGTGTAGACAATGTCTATCTTCTTGTTGTCATGGGTAGTGAAGCTTGTCTCTAGAGTGCGTAATCTTCCATGGCGGCAATAAGAAGACGGGAAGAAGATAGTAGATGTCAGGAAGAAGAAGAGTGGTTTCTGCGAGGCAGGGGAACGGTGGAACCGTCAATGCGCTTTTATGGTAGGGGTTAACGATTGGGACGGAAGTCCAAGGAGAGACGCGTGGCGGTAGCCGTTCCAGCTTCTGAGTAAACAAAAAATAATTATAACGACGATACATGGGCCATGTTTTGTCACGCCAATACACTGGTAGGGGGTGTTGTCCTATCCACTGTGCCAACGCGGCAAGCCTACGTGACAGCCACCCCGCCTAAGCGACGGGACCGACATAACGGCGAACTGACAGGGGGCCCAACTTGACGCCCGTTAGGCTGATTTTTGTATTGAAACGTAAAGTTGAATTCGTGCCGAAAAAGGCCCTCTGAGTATTTGGCACACCAACTGTAGTCATCCCGGCTGATTTCAGGGAACTTGGGTACCGCGTTGCCTGTACACCCCAACTTTCGGGCCGCAAAATGATACTCTCGGTGACAGATCCACGTGCAAGTCAGAGAAAATTAGCCATTATTATGACCGGCAGGTAAGGGGATATAAGGATGTGGATAGCATGAGGAACTCACATGTGTTGTTGTCATCTAGCCGTATGCGTGGCCCCAACTAGACATTTGTGCAAGCCTAGTTGTGTCTACCGAGGGGACTAGCGGAAGTGAGGGGGCGGGGAAGAGGCAGCGGGGTATTGACGGATTTGGGTACGAACAGAGCAAAATATACTTGAGATTTGGGAATAGATTCCTAGAGCCACCGGAAATCTCTGAATATATATTGGCTAAATAAAAATGATGTGTAAGAAAGAGTCAAGTGAGTGATGTGGTTTTGCCCGCCAATGGGACAAACTCCACACCTTTCCATCTGCTGTGGTGGAGTTTGTAACTTTCATCTTTGTTTGTGTTAAATTAAGTTACGGAAACAATACCAATAAATAAAAAACCAAGTTGTGAAAAAAGTAGGTTTGGCTAGTTTTCACTTTAGTCTGGATTATTGTATGAGATATATATAGCTACATACTACACTTTATGAATGAAGTGTTTTGTAGTTTGGATTTTCCTATTGAGACCAGAGCATTACATACGCGTATAAGGACACTCCATGCAAGAACGGAGGATTTCAATCATGGATTTTGGCATTAATTCATGCAGGTGTTGTACACACCCCCGCCCCCCAAATTTGTATGGTGCCCCCTTAACGAACCATGCTAGAATTTTGTTGGCACTAGTGAGTTGATGCGACTTTTTCTTTTTTATGTTAAAATAAGTCACCGGAACATACCAACAAAATATAGGCCAAGTTGTGATAAAAGTTATTTCAGTCGCTTGGAAGCGTGAATTTTCCACTTTAGTCCATAACCTGGAGAGATATATAGTGCTTTAATGAATGAAGTGGGCACTTAAATTAGGCCATGTGTTTCTTGATATGTACATCGTACCCACATTACATGCAGATATATTCATATACCTCCATTTTTACAAGAATAAACGGTTTTGAATGAATTTTAGTTTGAATTCATGCTTCTACTTTTGTATGATGCCCCTTGAATGGAACATTCTAGACTTTGAGAAGTGGTGAGTTTCATGTGACTTTACTCTTTTCAGTTTGTTAAATTCTATAATTCATATCCATGATATTAAATTTACCAACTCAAAAGGGGACGAGTTGTGACAAAAGTTGGTCTGTACGCATTGAAGTGGCAATTTTGCACTTTACTTCCGAATTTACGAATGTATGTCACTTAAAGATTGCATGTTTTGTCTTATGTACACCGTAAAACCATTACTCACTTATGTATATTTAAGAACTCTTTGAAGGTGATATTCCCTAGAAGCAACAAATAAATGATTTTTTTGTCATATCTCAAATAGTTCATAATTATTTGATATTGTGCTATAACTGTATCAAGTGGAAAAATTGGTACATGTGTGGTATGTAGATAGACCATCCCTAGTAGCCTCTATTTATACTAGTTCATTGAGCAACGGATGATCAAGGTTTTCTGATCATAGAGAATTTATGCCAGTTGACAATGAAGTCATATCATTAGTGAATAATGTGATGGACATTACACAATATAAGTATTACAACACAATCAAGTCACATGGTTCATCATTGCAATAGTTAGAAATGAAGTATCCTTCTCCTTTGACTGTGAGATCATACTAATCACTATCACCCGAGGCTGCTTTGACTGCATCAAACGTCATGACCGTAACTAAGTGATTATAACTGTGCATGTTGGGTATTCCAGGGGATAGGTGAGTTATTACAGGGTGATCAAGATATATAAGGCTGACTCGGTGAGGTACATCCGTAATGTTGCAACATGTGACTAGGTCACGGGGATGGAATATCATGAGAATGAGTAAAACAGCACTGTCGGTAACGATATTGAACAAGGTATAGTGATAGTGATGATCTGATCTCGGACAAGTCAGTATTGAAGTAACAAAGGGAATTGGACTCGACGTTTATAGTTCAAACGACATTAAACATCATGGAATGCACAAGGGTCATTATGGGCATCCCGGACTCGCTATTGATCATTGATATGAGAAATGTCTCGATCATGTATGTGATGTTCCCGAGCCGTTGGGGTAACACACTTAAGGGTACGATGACGCTTGGAGATCATTATGGAATCATCGAAATCATAGGATGAATGAGAAGAGAAAACCGGGAGTGTTTCGTGAGAGAATTAGAATCATTCCGGGAGGATCCAAAGGTGTTCGGAGTAAACCAATATATTTAATATTAATTACTGGAATTAATATTAAATATATTTTTAAAATTAAATTTTAAAGGAAACTTTCACTAATGGGCAAAATTCCCGAGAGAAAATGTCCCGAGAGGGAAGCCACCCAAAGGGGGCTAGGCCAAGCCGCCCAAGAGGGGCCAAGCCACCGCTGAAGGGGCCAACCCAGCCGTCCTAGGGGCGTGCGTGGGGTGGGGCCCAGTCGGCTGGCCCACCTCCCCATGGCACCTCCTCCTCCCACCTACTCCCTCTTTAGTCCCACCCTAGGACTTTAGGGGAGGGTGTGCCTAATTTTTTCCTATATAAAGGGGGCATAGGGGTGGAGAAATTAAACACCAACATTTCTCTAAAGAATTTTCCTTGGGAAATCTCTCTCTCTCTCTCTCTCTCTCTCTCTCTCTCGTTGCCGTTTGCGATAGCGTGGTCCCTAGAAGGACTAAACACACAAGAGATGACGTACATGCGGCACGTCGTTGTCTTGCAGGGATTCCAGCCAGAAGATCTACTTATGCACTCTCGGTAGGGATCAGAAAACCATAGGTTATCATTGTACACCATATGTGTGTGAAGCCACGGGGGTGCTGCCAGTAGTGGCACCTGGATTGTCGTGACCCAGATTTTGGACAAGGACCAAGGAGTGACTTGCGAGGAGCTTCGTGACCTAGAGGTCAGCTACAAGTATGACTAAGTCATCCATGTTCCCCTCGGAATGTTAACCTCTTTCGGTATAGAAGGGTATGTAACCTAAACCCCATCCATTACAGCATTACCCCTAGATAGATCATGGCATTAGGTATGTTCTACTATAGAAAAATTGTGTTTTCTACTATCAACCCCTTCACTCTTTGCATACCAAGATGAGAAAGCATCATATGAATGAATTTTTGGCGTGAAATATATGCCCTCCCTTTCGACCTCCAATGAAACAATACACACAGGGTTTTCATGAGAACTTATGATCGAGTTGATATGACTTTATGATAAACTAAAGTCAATCATTGGAACAAATACGCCACTAAAAATAGGTTGAGTCGTGACAAAAGTATGCTCCTCGGTCCATTTGAAGTGTGATTTTTTCACGTTAGTACTTAATCATCACATGAGATATATGGTCCTTTTGTATATGGTGAAGTGCCACTCTAATTAATTAAGGTAGTGTTATTTGTCGTTTCCTATCTTCAACAGCAACATTAGATATGTACTTAATTATAGAAGGTACTCCATGGTAATAGAAGTGCTTTCGAATGGTTTTTTTGCATGCATCTAGATTGAAACACACTAGCTTATAAGCAGAGGTGAGTTTATGTGACTTTCTGAACATTTAATGCGAACTCTCCATTGTTTTATTTAAACGAGACAGTAATTTAGAAGTGTTCTCGCAGAACTAGTGACAAATGTCTTTACTCGTTGTTGTTATTATCTTAACCATCCCTCTTATTACTTGAATATGTGGGGAAAATATATTTATACTAATTTCCCCTCCCATCAATATCCCGCTATTATTTTGTACATCCGCGCACCACTCTTCCATTCCTTCATGAAGTTCCTTCTTTCTTCCACATCTGAAATCCCCAAGAGCAGATATAGTCTGGACTCACCTTGGACAGCAATATTAGCACATCAAGCTCGTCATAGACTCTAAGCCCCCTAGTAGAAGAAGTAGCACAACGATCTCACCGTATACTCCAAGAAACCCCTCAGCAACTGGAGGTTGTCGTGCTTTCCGATATTGCCTCCCAGCAGCAGCATGGCGAGCTTGCCGTACACTCCGAAGTGCCACCAGTGGCTGCTGTGAGACCGGTGGCTGTGGTTGTGGCTTGTCATTTGTTGGCGGTGCTCGGTACATCTGTTCAGAGCTCATCCAGCCTTTGGTAATTAGGTTATGTCTTCTCCTCAAGTGTGCAATGATGTTAAATTTGGAGCATTGTGGTTTTAATACATACCCGGTGTGATGATGATTGTGTTATGTATGTATATGTGATCTTCATAATTTAGGTGATACATTTGTGCTACTTAGGATAATATTTGTGACACATTATGCTTTTTAGGTGATTTTGCTGATGCAATGTTCTATTTACTATTTAGTAAAATTAGATGATTTGTTCTGGTGTTGTGCTGTTTAGATAATTTCGATGCTACAAACCTATTTTCTAAATTTTATGAAGATTTTTTGTACTTGTGCAATTCTACCAGTTTAAGTCGATGCACATACACAACAATCAACGAACTGCCATACGAGGTACTTGTTGAGATTCTTACTAGAGTTCCTCCACACCCAAGCTATGTACTCGAGATATCAACCGCTCGTAAAGGTTGGAGGGAATATATGGGAACCAATGATTTTAGATAGCTAACTTGTAACACAACGAAGGAACACTGGTGCTTTGATTTTTCATGAATAGCTACAGGGACAAACGATTCATCTCTGACCATTATCTTGACCTAGACATGTTGCAAAGGTTGGCAACCATAACAGTGCTAGAACACGACTTGCTCAAAATATATGTCATAGCATGCCTTCTTGGGTGCTACTTCATTGTCCACAATATCAAAAAGAGATATATGTCTAGAATCCGTTCATGAATATTATGACAAACATTAGGATCACCTCCAAATCTTAAGAGGGTTAAGCACACTAACAACACGATTCTCTGTTTGAGAAACCCTGATCGTGGATTGATTGACCATTGTTGTCACTCAAGCGATTTCTTGGGTTGTTCGTATATACAAGTAGAGGTCTAGGGGGTACTCATCAGAATTAGGAGTAGGGGAGAATTGGACCAGATCTACTCCAATGATGGCAACGGTTGATAATAGGTCGCCAAGTCTAATAGGGGATATTTTGTGCTAGCCAGTGAAATCCATATATATATCATTGCCTTCAAAAATGCGAAGAGGGTTCTGTATTATGTTGAGTTCCCTCGTGATACACATGAAGGCGCAATCTTCACATCATTAGGGGGCATAATGGAGGTGTTAGCCTACTTGTGGTTATAAGAGATTTCACCCTACACACCTGGTCCAATGAAAGAGCATCGCTCGGTCATCATGCATGGAACTCTCATAGTACTGTTAATTTTACATTTGTCCTTGCCCTTGGCACATCATTTCCATATCATGGGAACCATGTTGTAAGGTTACTCTTCCCATTTAAGGAAGAAGATGTGATTGTTGTGTGGGAGAAGGAGGGAGTATTCGAGTTAGATTTTTGCAACAAGAAGTGGAAAAGGTTATATCTTACTAATATTGCTTGTACTTTATATCCCTTCTCAATGGTACCAGGTTAGTGTTATCATTCATAAGTAACTTGTGCATTCATACACCTTTTTATTTTTTGCTGATCAATTCCTTCATTTTCTGTCAGCAACCGACCTGATTCAGACTGTAACATCAAGGATACAAATAAAACATTAGGAACCACATGTGATTCAGACTGCAAGTTCAACATGATGAAAAGAACGCGTTGATGAACAAGCAAGTCTTGTTTGGGGAGAAAAGTTATAATCTAGGTTGTGTTTGTTTGGAGGTGTTTGGAGGTGTGTTTTGGCGGTTGATGGAACTATGTGTTAAATTTATGTGTTTATTTTGGATGTTGCTGTAATTGTGTGATGAAAGTTTGTTTTACATCAACTATATCTATATATACATTTGAAGCTGACGTCAATGTTATGATAGTCTACAAAAGTATTTGATTCAGTTCATTCTTTTGTATATATCTTTTATTATTTGCATTGTGCTCCATGGAGAAAAAATGTGCCAACACCTAATTAATGAATTACGGCCTTGATACAATAGTTTTATACGCATCACGCATGCATGTAAAAATTGATTTACACTTCTGAATCGATCCAATTTTGTTTTTCTAAAATATATGGTCAGCCATCTTGTTATAAATGGATCCACACTATTATGAATAGGAGATCATGATGTCTAATTTTATTTGAGAATATGGTCATGGATGATAAGTTGACACGGCCCTCCTAAAAACAATTGTAAGCTCCTCCTCCAGAAACCACCGAGACACCTTAAAACAATATTCTCATCATCCATATAAAGTCTACCATAGCCACTTTAGCTATATTATATGGTAAACCGCAAGCAAGCCACTTCATAGATATCATCGTCGACTGCACTAGATCTAGTTCACCTACTCCATAGTCCGTTGCACTCGGGTCGCCTCACCTGTGTGTATCTTAAAATGATTTTCGAGAATATTTTACGACCAAACAAGAGCATACTTCAAAGAAATACTCTCACTATTAGCAGCGTCCAGCCCCCACTCCACATTGCCCCTTCTCCCCTCGTCATATTCGCACCCCCCAAACCAGCGCCACAGCTCTAGCACCGATTCCCATTCCATCCAATCTTATCCAGATATACTAGCGAGACGCCCAGCCAGTGCTGCTACCCCCCATTTATCCGAGGAGACTGTGGGGTTATGTGTTGCCACTAGATGAGATGGAGGCCAAGGCGGCGAACAAGCTCAGTAGGGTCATCCTAGATTCGGAAGAGCCTCTGGCGATCATGTACTTCATCAGTCTCCTCCCTGACAAGATGTTGCACATCATCGTCTCCCTCTTCCCCACCAAGTCCGCCTTTTGGACAAACATCCTCTCTAAGTAGTGTCGCCCCATCTGGTGCTCTGTCCCCCTAAACCTCATCATCAAACATGATCTCGCCAACTACGATAGGAAACATGTCATCATGGTCTCCAAGATTCTCGCCAAGCACCCTGGCCCTACTAGACGCTAATCCATCGTCATCTTTAGTAGAGAATACAATATCGAAAGAATTTATGCAACTGGTTCCGATCTAGTGCCCTTGATGGCCTCCAGGGCCTCATGTTACTTGCAGGAGCACCAGAACCGCGCAAGATCTCGTGATCCGCATTTCGCTTCGCGCCCACGTTGTGCGCCGTTTGCCTTGCGTACTACATTATCCTCGAGATTGATGATGTCCAGGTGTTTGTTTTTCATTAACTCAAGTAGCTCCGTCTCCAAGACGTTTTCAGCTCAGAGATGGCCATCCCATGCCTCCTTTCCAAATGTACAGCACTCGAGTCCCTTCTACTTCTGGGGATCCATGGGTTCAATTCCCTCCACATCATCTTGCCAAATCTCCTTACATTTAGTGTGTCTGACATGTGCAGACACTATTGCCATAGGGAGTTTTAGTATCTTTCCATTGAAGATGCACCTTGCCTTGTGAGGTTGGCCGTGGGTGAACGAACAGTGAGGGTCATCAGCGCGCCAAAATTGACAGTGTTGGCCTACATGTCTAACCTTAACTTCCAACTTCGTACTGGAACCATGACTGCTCATGTAGATTATTCATCATATATTTTTCAACCTCACTTTTTAAAATTGATATATGTTCCTCTATTCCTCCAAAGAAAGATCCCCACCAGCTTGACACTGTTTGTGTACAAAATGAAGGTCTATTGTCTTAATACTTTTGCAAGAAATATGTGTTTAGTTGCTGAATTATTTAAATTGTTGCAGTCTAATAGAAGGTACCCACCGAGGTTAATATCTTTGTTGTTAAATGTTAACCACTCCATCTCAAGTGTATATTTACATAGATATAAACATGTTTTGAGCTTGGATCACAAATAATATTTGGTAAAGAAAATATAATAGATTTGGTTCTTTTCTTTTGCAGTCAGATACCAATGTGGATATGAAAAATGTGCTTCCATATAACATGATCTATCCAATTAATGCCTTGATCTAGAGTACTCCATTGGAAGAAATGTTAGTTTGAATGTATACCGAGGCAAGACTACCAATATTAACTTTGACACTTGTTCTTTGAACTGAACCAAAGAGTGATCAAAGTAGTGAGATTTGGTGTCATCTTTATATTTAACGATATTTGGGGGTACTCAGCGCAAGCAGCTACAGCTGATTAACAACTATTCTAGAGAAGCTGATTTTGACTCTAGAACATTATCTGGCCACTTCTGTTAATGTACCTAAGACTTGATGTTAGTACGAACATTGTATATGCTTAATGCTTTTGTGTTATATGTACCATGTATTTTTAGATACTTCCTTCTTTATTTTGACTCTGCAATGTAGATTGTACTCTGTCTTACTGCATGCCACGGATGGTCGATATACATGAACTTAGTCAACATGCAATGTTGCTAACTAACATCATATATAATTTTTTGAGGAGAGAAACCGTGGCACGAGAAACAGTGTGATCAGATCGACCATTTATCAGAATTAACAAAAATATTATCAATCATATCATGGAACACATCCAGAAGAACACAAATAGGGTTTCGATATAGCACCAGCATGAGGCCAAAATGAACGTATCCCGTAGACGGGAGACTGAGAGAGGCAACGTCCTAGATTATCCTACAAGGTGGGAAAGGCACCAACTATTTCACCGAAGTCTTTTGAGAATACGCAGGGTAGCTCCGGGGGAAGATGGAGAAGGATCTCGCTAAGGAGGTCGTCGTATTCGAGCGGATGCGCAAGCGCCAGCAACAGCGAGTCGGTCCAGAGGCGGCTACTGCTGCTTCCGGTCATGGTGCCTGAATTGTGGAGTGGAACAAGCAGAGAGGATCTCTAGAACAACAACTGGCAAAAGAGCGAGGAGTTGAAGTGGTTTTTTCTCTTCGGTAACTTCTTGAGGACAGTTGATGTTACTAGGATATCATCCGTCCTTTAATTGCTTGACAACGAGGCTCGATCCAGCTGCGCTGCAACAACAAAACCGTGGTGGAAAAAATAGAAGTGTTGGCCGTTTTGGGTACCTACTAACAAAAATCTAGCGACGAGTACATATTTTCTTGTCACCGATTCATCTGTCTCGGCGACGAAGTCGATAGTACAAACTTCATTGGTAACCTTGAGATCCAAACAACGAATTTATGTATCAGATCATCAGCTTTTGTGTTCGTCACGGCTTTATGACAACGTAAAAGATGTCTGTTGGGTACTCTGTCTTATTAAATAAATTAAGAGATCGTTTAGTATCCATCATTTAGGCCTAGAATCCTGAAATTCATTTTACAATTCCATCTCTATGTTGTTTGGTTGACAGGAATTGGACTCTCATTTCATTTGGTAAATCCATCGAAATATCCCCATGTGTAAACTCAATTCCTATCTCAGACCAATCATTTGCAAATTCCGGTGGCGACCAAACATGTGGGTGTTTTTGGAATCGTAATATAAATAAAATGAATCCATGTATTCATTTCATTTCTACTAAATGAAATGAATTCCTGGGTGCCAAACGACCCCAAATCCTTTCTTTGAAAAAAGATCCCTAGGTATTCGAGTACAATGTATACGGCACACAAACGCAGTAACACAATTCCATACTCCTATAAGAAAAGTCAAATGCACGGGCACATCCTTTTTCTTGTTTCTTGTATCCGTCCAGTTTTTCATGGACTTCTTTTAGAGGACGGGACATGCGCCAAAACTGAGAGGTGTGTCATGTGCACAAAAGCTGGACCTGGTAGTGCGACCCACCATGTCGATGCCCGATGATGCAAACAACGAACGGTCATGCTGATAAAATCCTTTCTCGGTGTTTCCACGTGCAATCTAAGGCAAAAGCGGGCCTCGAGCCAAATTAAATTTCCAGTCCTGCCTTCGTCGCCTTTAACTACATCAACTTCTTTTTTGGCATGTACCTACATCAACTTTTGCTGTGTCGTCAAATGCTTCACCTACTATCAAATTTCTTCCTGCTGGTCATGCATTGTTCCTTTTAAAATTTAGAGAAGCGAGCGGTCAGAGTAATAACCTTTAATAGTCCCATTGGTTTTACTAACACGGAAGAGAGGAGATGCATAGGATAGTTGTACATGTGAGTCATATGGTGCATTGATGCTGGACAGCTGGAGTAGAAGAGCAGGGAAAAAAGGGAGAGTAGAAGGAATAACCTAATAAGACCAAAAACCAGATAAAATAATAGTCACAAAGAATTCATGAACCAAAACGTTCCTTTCTAGAAAGATTAAGCAATTGGAAGAACTTAAAATATTGTTTCATTGTGTGAAAGCATGTTTGGCATGAGACAACAATGAGAGCCCACCTATAAGAATCAAGTTGTGGTTGGATGATCAGGAGGGTAACTGCATTCGTTGCTTGATTGTCCCTACATGATCAAACGCTAGGTTTAACGTCATGTGCGTCTCACTAAGACCGAAATATTTTGTAATGGGAGTCGACATTCCTAACAATAACGATGCATCTAAAGTGGCTTGGCCAACCTTGAAGTTCGGTAGCTCCGGTCTACCGTAGACACACTGCGTGAGTGTGTTGATAAAACGCATGTCTCATCATGAGTCCGTAATTTATCTGGACTAATTTACCAAGTAGAACTGTGGTGTTAATTCCGAGCTAGTTCTCGATTGTACTTATTTTTTGTCTGTCGATTCGAACTACCAAAATTTACAAATTATTATACCCGGTAAGGTTAGTCGTATCTGATCCTCACCAATTGCAAGTTTTCATCACCCACAAAAGAGAAAAGAAAAAGAGGATAATTTGCAGGTTGCAAAACCCTTTGATCGATCTGCTATCGTGATCATCGTTGATTAAGCCAACTAACAACCTGTAAATTGGAACCAAAACCTCTAGCATTTAGTTTACCTGTAACTGCAGGGTAGCTAGCGTCTAGGTAGCCCAAGCTGTCCGCATGATAATAAGCGTGCGTCAGGAAACTAATTAATCATATATGTAGATTAAAAAATTGATGTAAGTAAGCAAATCTCTTCTCTCCCGGGCTCAAATGCCAGTTGACAAATTAATCAGGCCGGTACCATGCGATCATGACTCGCCGGCGATCGACAATATTATTTTAGCCTTTGATTTCACATATGTAGTACGTTATTAGTTATGCGATCAATTAATTCAGCAGTAGACAGTACCATTTTCTGTCAATCAGCAGCAACTATATATTTCTGTATGCATATGCAATCGCAACGTGAGGCACACGTACGCGCGAGTATGATATATCGATCGATGCGACGCTGGAATTAGGAACGTGGCCGACACACACATCGTTTTGGCACACAACTCGATCATGGTCAATTGATATCTCGATAGATCCTGAATCCTTTTTAAATAGTCCTCCATCGTACTGCTACATGTTTTCTTCTGTATATGCATGTGCCCCGTGACCGGCTTAACCGGCCGTTTACCGTTCACATTCGTACTCTCTCTAATGTATGCACATGGAGGTGTTCGAATTAAATCCTAAATTAAGACGAAGCAGCCTGCTCATTAGCTCATTGCGTATCGTCCTAGCTATGTGTAATGTTGCTGTTCCACTTCCTGCACACTTGATAGCTGTTTGCGAACCATCAAATAATTTCGCATGTGCGTTTGTAATCGGCGAAAGCTAGCTCTACTATATATGCACATGTGGATGGACTGGTCTCTTGTCTAGCACTGACGTGTCTATAGAAATACTTATGGTATGCACTTTGGAGAGATGCTACTAGTTGTTTTATGTTGACATGTGAATCATACATTGATGGAAGCAAGATGGGGTTGTTGCTAAATTTTCTATGTTGGTCTACGAAGCACGCACTAGAACAAAAAAGCGCAACTAGTCTTTGCAGCAGCAACTAGTCATGCTGCAATTTTTATTAAAAACACAAGTAACACGACCTCGTATTCTAGAAAAAATATTCGATCCAACAAAGAAAGTTAATTGATCGTACAAGTGATCGACAGGGAGGATAACATCTTACCACGTCCAATTTGGCCACCAAGTGGACGGCACTAATCAGCAAGCAAAATAATTACCCTCTCTGCCCATGACATTTTATGCCACACCCTCCCTTTCCTCCGTCCTCAACCTCTCATCGATCGACCTTGCGAAAAATAGAAGATAGTATCAGACAGCACAACTGCCCATCGCTTTTGACCAATCAACAACTCGATCGTGCGCAAAAATTCATGATAGCTAGTACAGTTATTGCTCTCCTGGTGCTAACACAAATAGGTACGGGCTGCTGGACGGCAGGGGCTTCTTTCAGAGATCACACCAGATCGAGAAGGCAGATGGGCAGCTGATGGAGGGTGAAAGACGATCGAGGAACTGGACGGAACACACACACGCGTACCCACTCGCACGATCGAGATCGACAGGGTTACTGTCACGCACGTGCCTGAGATTGGGATCGATCGCCACAGGGGAAAAGGCAAATTAAGTGGCTTGGAATCAAATTGATCGACTCAATTAATGTGCGTCCGATCGTGTGGCCACCTAGATCAAAGTATCTTTTGACTCGGTCCATGCATTGCAAGCCAAACTATAACTTGATCGATCAAACCTATATAGCGCGGTTGACAAGTCGTAGTGAAAACCAATTTATACACCACCATTTCAGGTTATGTCCTTGTGATATCAGTCGATGTGATCTTCGATCGTACCGTCTACTTTCTATGATCTTTATGTAAACCGTTGTGTTGGGTCCGAGTAGGATGATCGTTCATAGCTATCTCTAGCTTGCTTTCCTCACATGGATCCGGTCTGAGCTTTCGGTGCGTGAATCCCTGTGTGGAAATGGTAGTTTTGATAGTTGCAGGCCTCCATCCTACTCCCTTCATTTCTAAATATACTAGTTAGATATCCGTGAGTTGGTAAGAAAAAACAAACATTTCTACTTCGCGAAGATGTGTGTGAAACATGATACATGCAGTTTCAACCATCAAGATAATCGTTGGCATTCTTTTATTGATTACATCTTTGTCGGCAACAAATACATGAACATTTGCGTGTATCCATCTTTCTTGATTTCTTGCCCTCCTCTTTTTCCACCCAGGGTGGGTGTATTGTCGTCTCTAACTCTTATGTCATTGCCAAAGATGCATGTTGAAGGTTGTATCTATGTCGAAGTTCACATAGTATCTTTTGACTCGGTCCGTGCATTGCAAGCCAAACTAACTTGATCGATTAAACCTATATGGCGCGGTTGACAATTCGTAGTGAAAACCAATTTATACACCACCATTTCGGGTTATGTCCTTGTGATATCAGTCGATGTGATCTTCGGTCGTACCATCTACTACTTTCTACGATTGTTATGTAAACTTGTGTTGGGTCCGAGTAGGATGATCGTTCCTAGCTATCTATAGCTTGCTTTCCTCGCATGGAGTATGAGCTTTCGGTAGGTGAATCCGTGTGTGGAAATGGTAGTTTTGATAGTGGTCATAACTCGGAAAAAAATCCACATAGGAGTATATACCATTTTTCAGGCGTCCATCCTACTCCCTTCATTTATAAATATAAACCGTTTTGGAAGTTCAAACCGAACTGCCAAATGTTTTATATTTAGGAACAGAAAAAGTAGCTCTAGTACTACTTGCACGTGTGTTGACGGTTTGGCAGGGTGATCGGATTTTTAGAACACGGCCACACAAGTTTTGTTTTTGCGCAATTACTTGCATTACTCAAGATATCATATTACAGGGGTATTGCACAGGTCTACTAAACCCTCCGGCTTAGAAGAGCGCCACACATCGCTTTGCTTGCTAGTCCTAGCATAGTTAGCCATAAAATGGCCGCTAGAATTTTGACCCCTACTAATATGAGCAACAAAAGTTTGTCTAATCTTAAGCAAGGTTTTAATCTCCTCTATATTAGTCGAGTTGACTGATCTATCCAGTTCCTCCCTCCTTAGTAGATTGACTAATTCCAAACAATCCAGTTTCATAATTAGTAGTGGCTGAGTACACCAGTGTAAGGCAAGGGAGAGACCTTCCAATACTACACACAGCTCTGCTTCCAAAGCATCGTGGCAAGAGAAAAGCTGGCGACTGGATGAGAGTAAAATTGTTCCTTCATGATCTCTAACAACAGCACCACAACCTGCATCTCCTTTGTTCCCAAAGGATCCACAAGTTCTGGGGTCGGAATCCACTTTAGGTTTGGATTTTGTTGGCGAATAATGTGAGTAAGCATCGGCCACACAAATTCTCAATATATCAGTTGTGGACCTGTTAGATCGGGAGAGGAGAGTCTTACCTCGTATGCCGAACTTGCACCCGATTTTACAAAACATAAGTAAGAACTTAGAAAATGGGTCCATGAAACCCTCATTTCCCCTCCCTCTTCTCTCTCCTCCCCCTTCTCTTTGAGAGTTAGCATGTCTCCCCGCACCGATGCCCTTGCTTTCCCGGCTGCGACGCCATCCGGCGTGGACCTAGGTTGCTTCAGCGGGTTATAAAACATAATAGGTCTAGGGTTTGCGCTTGTATGCCGGTAGTATGGAGTAGGGGCGTTGATCTATCTTGGCCAGATCTAGCCCAGATTGGGGTGGTTCCTACTCGTTGTTGAGCTCCGACGAAAATAGCCAGTGGTAACCATTGCCGACACATGGATCTCTGTAATATGGCCAAGGTTTGGCACTCTTCAATCTCATTTTGCTGCAATTTCTCTCGCTGGCCTGCCATGGAGACGAGGTGGAGAAGTAGGAATGTCACCGACTGATCTGCAGGGTGGTGGGAGTCTTTATATGTCCCGGCGCCTCGGCGCAATGGTGAGCGGTCGTTTGTGGTATCTTCGGCATGCTTCTAAGGGGAAGACATTGGATTTGGTACTAAAGGTGAACCCCCTCTTCAATAAGAGCCAATGCCTCTTGCGCAGCGGCCTCACACCCATATTTCTCCTCTTGGCCTGCCTTGTTGGCGAGGGAGAGGACCATAGGGTGTGCGTTGATGCAGCTTCATGGAGGTGCACTGAGGGATCTTCGGAGTCTATGACCTCGGCAGCAGCACCCAAGCGACGTCGTGTTCTCACCATCGCTATCATTGGTCATAAGAATGGTTGATGAGTCCAAAATTGAAGCATATTTACCTTTTGTTGTTGCATAAATAGAGTAGAGATCTTTGTATTTCACTGCGTCTACACGCGCTATTTTGTTGTTGTTTTAACAGGATCCCAAATCATGGAGTCATATATGAACATATCAATTACAGCTGTCATATTGTGTAATTATATGATATTTCTAAGTGATAAAAGTCATTTTATGAATGTACCTTCGCACCTAGAAGAATACCAAACATGGAGGAGGCACCAGTACTGATAACAACCACTAGTACGGGCCCGCCTGTACCAGGCGCCATCACGACCGCCTCGTCAAATACTTTCTCCTGGCAAAGACGAGAAAGAGATCGGATATTCATAGCCACCAGAAACCACTAAAAACCACATCCGAGAGGGATCTGAAGGAGGAACTTGGCTGGGGCGAAATCCCAGCTGCTTCACGAATCATTGGAGGACAAGGCATCAACCGCTGCATCTCCATTACCACCATTACTCCCATCTTTCATCTATTAGATCTCTTTGTAATTCTAGATCCAATTGTGGTTTGCATTAGATCTACCGCCGTACTTTTATCCATTCATTTTATTATGGTGATATTGTTGATTGCTTCCATGAGTGAGTAGTTCTTTTGTTCTTGGGGAGATGGAGAAACCCTAGCACCATTATGAACTTGTAATGAAGATGATCTATTCTTGTGTCCGTATGACTTGCTTGTTTACAATATAACTATGGTTTGTGTTTGATCTCTCTCTTTAGATGGTATGTGTAGTCGGTCGCATATCATTTGCCTTCGGGACTAAAGGGAGAGAGCAATCCTTTGGACGTGTCTTGGAAGCGTACCCGGAATTCCCCGTGACAGATTGGCGCCGGCTCGTAACCTACATGGTCAAAGGAGGATTAAAGAGGGACTCTAAGATAATTACGATATCCAAGGGGAAACCCTTAATTGTGGTGGTTTGTATAGGTGACTGCTCGCAGACATCGCAGTGGTTATTTAGAGGTGACCTCACTCTTGGCTCAACAAAGTAGCTTCCTACAAGCCTTGTAGTGAATATCTTATTATGGGGCTCTCTCCACACATATCATGACACAAGGAGTATGTTATATTGATTACATTTAACAATAATACTATGCTAGTGGTGTATCCTACATCCACGAGAACGTTTTAGCCCTATTGAGTTCAACCATGCTTTCATACAAACTTGTTACTTGTTTTCTTTTACTTGTTTTAATTACTTTTCTGCAAACAACCATAAACCTTTCAAACACCCTTTACTTGATATGAAAGGCATCTTATAAGTATCCTTTGGTAGATAGTAACGAGGGGCATAAATACCTTTACCAATAGCTCTATGTGGGTTTGATATCTTTACTTCAAAACTAACTACAATTGATCTGTGCACTTGCAGTCATCAAGCTATTTTCTGGCGCCGTTGCCGGGGAGAACCGCTTTTGGTCTTTGTTCTTAGTTACTTATTTTACTCATTATTTTACTAAAGTTGTTTACTAGTTTCAGGTAAGCACCATGACTGCACTCGGACTGATTAATCAGCTCGATGCTACCAAATACCTCAGGAAGTTCAATAGAGGACTCATTAAAGAATTCCCGAGTAGGAGCGAACCAAAATACGAGGTCAACCCTCATTTTATCGGTATTATTAAAGAGAAAACTTTTGTAGGAGGTGATCCTGATGAGGATCCTTACAATCATTTAATGCATTTTACCGAGCTATGTTGGACTCTTAAATTGAGAGGCTATTCTGATGATGAGTTGAAACTTAAACTGTTTAGCCAATCTCTAACCAACACTGCTTTGGCTTGGTATAGAATTTGCCCTGTAGAGAAAATTTATACCTGGGAAAAACTTAAAGGAGAATTTGTGTCTCGATTCTTTCCCAAGGTAAAAACTGCTGAAGTAAGAAGGGTAATACAAACTTCAAGAACCGCCCAGGTGAAGCATTGGTAAGACCCTACAAAAGGTACAAGTCTCTACTTCATAAATGTCCCCATCATGATTTACCTGAATGGTACGTTTTGCATATTTTCTATGGAGGACTTAATCAAGAAATTAAACATGAGCTTGACACGAATTCAGGAGGTTCTTTCATGGAGTTAACTATAATTAAAGCTTGGGAACTTTTAGAACGAATTCGTCGTAATAGAGAAACATGGGGATTTGATTTAGGAGGCGAAGGAGGTATAGAAATTGAATATGATTGTCTCAATGCTTATAAAGACTTCGGTAAGGTAAAAGAAACTTCTAATGAACTGTGACTTGATGATGACATTATCTTGCAAATCCTTCAGTCTTTTATAGAACATATTGAAGCTCCTAAGAAAGACTGGCTTCATTATACTCCGCCACCCGAGCCAGTTGTAGAAGAAGATCCAATAAATATGGCCCCTATCGAGCCATTAAGGGAGGTATCCCCATATGTTGAACCCTTTCCTTTTCCAAGGATGGTGAGAAAACATATGATAGCTCGGCAACTGGAAGATCAATGCAAAGAGGAAGAATTATTTCTCAAGGAGCTAGAAGAGGAAACACAAATAAGGAAAACTGAATAAGAGCGTATACAAGAGACAGAGGCATCAATAAAGGAAGTTATTTTAACCATGTTTGCGCATTGCAACGTAATTGAGCTAGTACCGAAGCTTTGTAGTTTGTTAAAGGAAAGGTAAAAGCTAAAGAAGTAGGTAAGCCTATCATCCCGTGCACTTTTAGACGAACTTCCTATTATGGCCTTTGTGGTATTGGTACAACTGTTAATGTTATCCCTTTTAATTTTTATTTTAAAATTCAAAATGAATTAGTTCTAGCTGAATTGGAAGATACGGATATGACTATAATGCTTGCAGATAAAACACTTAGAGTCCCTATGGTAATAATTAGAAATATATCAATATGTATTGGAACTTGCAAATATCCCATTTATTTTATGCTTATTGATATGTCCACTGATGTTTACTGTGACATCATTTTTGGAAGAACTTTTCTAAATACCGCAGGAGCAAACATAGACTACAAGAGGCAACATGTGTCTCTCAAGTTTGGTGAAGACAAAATGGATTTTCATTTCTCTAAATTTGACCATAAGCCGGCTATTGAAGAATTGGATGACGATGAGTACGAACGTGAGGAAGAAGGTAATATCGTAAATTTAGCATCAATAGTTAGCGAGACTCGTGATGATAATTTAGCAAGAAGCTTAGTAAATAATAATAATATCCTTCAAGACATAGAAAAAGCTGAAATAGATGACTATCTTAACTCCACACCTGAGGTGGACATCTAGATTAATCAAAAATACGAAGAACCCATAAGGAAAGGAGACGAGGCTCTTCCTCCTCCAACCCTTAAAACTTTACCAAAATAACTAAAATATAGATTTCTTGATGAGACAAATAAATTTCCTATTATTGTAAGTGCTAACCTCGCAGAGAAAGAGGAGGAAAACTTAATGAAGGTTCTCCACATGCATCAAAAAGCTCTTCGATATTCGATGAGTGACTTGAAGGGGATTAGTCCCTCGATAGCCAGCCAAAGAATATTCATGGAAGAAGGAGCTCAGCCGGTCACAAATTTTCAGCTACGTCTTAAACCTCATATGAAAGAGGAGGTAAGAAAAGAAATAATATGTTTGTTGGATGCAGACGTCATCTTTCATGTGGAGGAGAGTGAATAGGTAAGTCATGCTCATTGCATTCCAAAGAAAGGTGGGTTTACGATTGTAGAAAATGAACATAATAAAATGGTACCTACTAGGACTGTTGGTGGGCACATGATGTGCATTGACTACAGAAAACTTAATAAGGAAAGTTGGAAGGATCATTACCCTTTATCGTTTATTGATCAAACTTTAGAAAGGCTTGCTATGCATTCTCATTTTTGTTACTTAGATGGCTATTCCAATTTTTTCCAAATTGTTGTTCACCCTAATGATCAACTTAAAACTACTTTTATTTATCCTTATGGCCTTTATGCTTATCATCGTATGCCTTTTGGTCTTTGCAATGCTCCTACCACTTTTCAAAGATACATGAGTGCTATTTTTGCCGATTATGTTTAAAGTATTATGGAAGTATTCATGGACGATTTCTCTATTTATGGAACTTCCTTTAATCATTGTCTCCATAATCTTCATAAAGTTTTGCAGAGATTTGAAGACACTAACTTAGTCTTGAACTGGGAGAAATGTCATTTTATGGTTCAAGAAGGCATAGTACTCGGTCACAAAGTCTCAGGTAAGGGCACAGAAGTTGATAAGGCAAATATTGAAGAAATAGAAAGGTTACCCCCTCCTCGAGACATAAAAGGTATAAGAAGATTCTTAGGTCATGTATGATTTTATAGAAGATTCATTAAGAATTTTTTGAAAACTGCTAGACCTTTAACTAACCTTCTTCAAAAGGATGTCCGTTTTAGTTTTGATGAAAAATGTCTTACTTCTTTCAACATATTAAAACAAGCCTTTCTTGAAGCTCCCATTATAAAACCACCTAATTGGAAGAAATCTTTTGAGCTGTTTTGCGAAACTAGTCATGAACCTATAGGAGCTATTATTTGTCAGTATGATGGTGATGACCTTAATATCATTCACCATGCTAGTCGCACCTTAAACACGGCCCAAAAGAACTATCCTATGGTAGAAAAAGAATTTTTCGTAGTAGTTTTCTCCTGTGATAAATTTAGATCGTATATCATGGACTCCAAAGTAAGAGTACACATTGATCGTGTTAGCTTAAAAGAAATCCTAGAAAGGACCGATGTTAAGCCAAGAATGATCCGTTAGACTCTACTTTTGCAAAAAATTGATTTATAGATCCTACAAAGGAAGGAAGAGATGGAGGAAACGTTCATGGACACTCAAGAAGTTGCTCATCCTAAGGAGGTGTCATATATGTATATACATGTGGGAACCACACTACCAAAAAGTAAGTTCTCTATTTCTTCTTGCAATGGTTTTGGTGATTTTCTATGACCTACTTTATTCAAAGAGAGGAAGAAAAGATACTCAAATGAGTCCATATTCCCTCGATGGTCATGGCTTATGAAATCCTTAACACATCTTTGTTCTGGATGATTTTTTGCTATTTCCTTTTACATATTTGATTTCCTCTTATTTTTCTAAGTTCATTGCCGGTCTTACGAGATCGGTACGGCCGGATCCGTCTGTACCGACGGTCTTTAAACATGTTGATGCCTTGGTTTCGTTTCCGCATAGTCAGTATGACCGCACCGTATAGGCGCAGCCGCCGTACGGGTGGTCGTTATCTATTATGTAACCGCCTTCCGCTTTTCCTTTATTCTTGTGAAAAAAATTGAAATGCTGCGAAGATAGTACGCACGGGCAATCCCCGCCCATACTGCTAATTCGGTTGACTAATTACGAATTTCAACCCGTGTTGTTTTTTAACCGATCCGGTACGGGCGTGCCGTACGGGCGTGTGCCCATACCGACTGGTTGTTACGACCTGAATTTCCTTCTTTTGCACTTATTTGCTTCCATATTTGTTAAGATTCTTTTCTTGGGCGATCCTTTTCCTCTGAGTACAAATTTGACCCTGCATCTAACCCATTATAAGCCTTCCAGAAGGGCTTTATCCTTGTATTGACAATACAGATCTTCTCCACAATCTACTTCTTCCTCGTAAACTCTTTGGAACCATGTCCTTCACGTGGAGTAACCTTCAAGAGAAGGGAGATCTCTATGGATCGTCTTCGAGGATTATGGAGGAAGACAAAGTTTTTGTACCGGAAGAGAAAGAATTAGAAGACGAAGATAGATTCAAGATGATGGAAACACTAAAGGATGGGCACAAGGTGTTCAGCCTAGGCATTGGAAAAGAAGGCGACTTCGATGAAGTTCAACTTGATTTAGAAGGAGATGGGGAACTCTTCTTGAATAAGGTGAAGAGACAAGGGGAGGAGATCCAAGCCTCCCTAGACAAGCCCAATCGTTGCATCAAGAAGATTGAGGTAAAATATCCAGGATATTCTAAACATATTGAATTGTTGTGTTGCTACCTGGACCATATTTTTCTGAAGATAATGAAAGGGCTAGAAGAGAATCTCAACATCAGCCTCGGATCCATTAACACTCAGAAGCAAAAAATAGAGATGTACAAGTCTCTTATTGAGCAGTTGGAGAAAGTCAATGAGCAACGCAAGATCCGTATCTTGATCTTGGAGACATCAAACAAGATGCTCCGTGCAAGTCTTCGCGATTCTAGAGTTTCTCCACCTGCAAATTATAGAAGCACGCCATGGTATCGAATAATCGCAAGGGATTATTTGATCCACCCGGCTTAATTCCAAGCTTGGGGGGATCTGTGAGAACCTTGTAATCTATCTTACAGTTTTTGCATATTTACATTTCTGCACGCATGGTTAGACTTAAAATTCCGAATTTGCATTAGCTGCATCAACTTCGAGCTCCCTTTGTTCAAGAGAAGATTTATATCCGTTGAGTTATGAGACTTTATGATAATTGAAGTTGTGTTTGATTCATGATTATTATATTAGATGATTGAACTAGATTGAGTGTTATGATACTTGTACAGCTGTCATAATTTTAGGGACTTCCATACCAACAAAGGTATTGATTAAGTTATGAGAAGAAGAATTCTGATAGCATATTATAATTAAGAGTTTTTGAAAGCCATTGAAGTAGTCAGCATGATCAAATAGTTGTGCTGAAAGAAGAAGAAAAAAAGGGGAGCAAGTAAAAATATAGACATACAAGTATCAAAAGAAAAGAAGAAAGTAGATATCAAAAGAGTCAAACATAAAAAGGAAAGAAAGAAAATGATCATGAATCTTCATTACTAAACTTAGTGCTCTATATCTTTAAACTCTTTGAATTATATGATATGTTGAATCACTAGCAGCTTCTTATAAATTTCATTAATACTAAAAAAGGTCTAGAAGGCTCTAAGTTATGTAATGTGTAAGGCTATGGTAATACCCCTGAAGTATCTCTACATCCGATATTGTATTCCTGCTTCAATTTCTACCTCATTTATTGTAACGACTCGTGTCTCATGAACATGATGATATTATCTATAAGCCACCATCTTGCTCGGAGACGAGCAAGGGCCTAGCTTGGGGGAGTTGATGAGTCCAAAATTGAAGCATATTTACAATTTGTTTTTGCACAAATAGAGTAGGGATCTTTGTAGCACTAGGGCACCTCAGAAAGCCATCTATCAGGCCCTCCCCAGAGTCCGAGTCAATCTATATACCGGCTGATCCGGAGTCCGAAGCTGTGCCCATGGACATTGATGTGGGAAGTGGTTCAGGAAATTTGGGGACTGCTTCGGCAAACCCGGGGAGTGCTTCGCAGAACCCAGGGACTGCGTAGCGTGATCCGGCAGAGGTTATGTCAGTGGATAAAATGGAAATTGACGAGGATGTGTTTCCGGTGCGAGCCATACCAGCTTGGGCACTGCACATATTGTAGTTCCTGAAGGGTGGATATTTGCCCAATGAAGAAGTGCTTTCAAGGCAAATTCAGAGGCGTGCAAAGGCATACACGATTATCAATGCCAAACTATACAAGAGGAGTGTCACAAATGTCCTCCAACAATGTGTTGACCTGGAAGAAGGGCTTGACATCCTCCGAGATATACATCAAGGGGAATGTGGGCATCACGCCTCATCTAGAGCCTTAGTGGCAAAAGCTTTCCGGCATGGATTTTACTGGCCAAGTGCCTTGAAGCAAGCAGAGGATCTAGTAAGAAGATGCAATGGTTGTCAGAGGTATGCTACCAAGACACACATGCCAATGTCGGAGCTCAAGACCATACCGATTATCTGGCCATTTTCCGTATGGTGTTTGGATATGGTTGGCTCATTTAAGCCGGCAAAAGGAAACATGACCCATATCTTGGTTATGGTTGACAAGTTTACAAAATGGATTGGAAGTAAAGCCAATAAGAAAATGTGATGGAGCTAAATCCGTGCCATTCCTCAAAGATATCATCCTGAGATATTGCTACCCTCACAGTATCATAATAGATAACGGCACTAATTTTGCTGAAGGAGCATTTGCGCGATTCTACCGGGATAAGAAGATACGGCTAGACATTGCTTCGGTAGCCCACCCTGCATCGAACGGACAAGTGGAAAGATCCAACGGATTAGTTTTATCCGGGATAAAACCCTGGCTCATTGAGCCACTGCAAAGATCAGCGAGGTGCTGGATAGAAGAACTACCAGCGGTACTGTGGAGTTTAAGAACAACTCTAAATCGATCAACAGGTTATACGCCATTTTTTCTGGTATATGGGGCAGAAGCTGTATTACCAGTCGACATAGAGCATGATTCGCCTAGGGTCAACCAATGCACAGAAATCGAAGTGCAAGAAGCCCGACAAAATGATGTTGATCTGCTGGAAGAAGCAAGAGAATTGGCATTGTCCAGATCCGCCATATATCAGCAAAATCTCCGACGCTATCATAGCCAGAAAGTAAATCCCCGAGTCTTCCGGGAAGGTGATCTGGTACTCCGGTTGGTGCAACGTACTGCTGGCATGCATAAGTTATCCCCCCCCATGGGAAGGGCCATTCATTGTAAGCAAAGCATTGCACAATGACTCTTATTATCTCATTGATGCACAACCGCAGGAGAAGAACAAGGCGGACAGGTCTGGCGAGGAATCTAAGCATCCATGGAATGTAGCCCTACTTCGTCCATTCTACACTTAACAAATAAGTGTGTCTATCCTTCTCATATGTCAGTATGTATGCTGGCAATGAGTTTATCAATGAAATCTTGGCACCTCGAGCAGTAACTCGGGGACTGCCTTAGTAATATTTGTTGTCTTCTTTGTTTGTTATTTATTTTTATGTCGGTTAGCTTAAGTTGCTTCTACCTAAGCCAGATCAGTAGTGTGTGAGCACCAAAAACTCAACTCTTCGACTCGCTGCTGTCCAACAAGAATTGGCTTCATGGCGAGTAAGAGAACAAGTTTGGAAATGCGTGGCACACGAAAAACGACTAAGGAAAGGAACGTAATCGAGCCAACACTTATTGTTCGGACTAGCCCTATGTTTACTTTACCTTTACTATGCTGGATTATTTTGAGCTAATCCTAAAGTTTCCAAGTATTGTTAAGTCAATTTTTGAAAATCGGACTCGTAAGTCACAAAACTGAATCAAGGTAGACGCGAGCCGAGCCATGAAATTGAAGAAACAAGAAAATAAAACTCGGGAACTATGCCCAAGTTAATTCGGCGTGAATATCTTAGTAGGAAAATATAATCAGTATGATTGATACATATGCACCCGGCATACCGGGGATCTAATAAATTTCGAAGTGTTTTTTGGTGCTCAAGGAGCAGCAGCATGAGGGGGTAACTCGGTGCCAGCTGGTGGAGCAGCGGCTTCAGCCTCGTCATCATCTTCATTATCTTCGATATCTGAGGCTTCGTCCTCTTCCTCGTCATCCGAACCATCTTCGACTTATTCGTCATCAACGACACCGAGGAAGCTGGGTCCTTTGTTCCATTGATGGACATGGGAAAACTGGATAAGGTTGTGGGCACAAGCCTTGCGCCGAGCAACCCAATCCGGATCATTCGACCACTTGGACTCGGTACGCAAGCGCTCGAGGAGCTTCAAGTCCAGTTTTTCATACCAAGTGAGCACGAAATGGAGGACAGTATCAGCTCCAACACGACCAGCGGATTCCCTCCAGAGGCCGAGCTGGGTCTCGCAATCCATCAGCTTATTGATCAAAGCAGTGGATCCCTCAAGAGGATCCTCACCAGGCCAAAGTGCATGAAAGACTCGAACGGCTGAATCTAGCAGAACCGAACCATAGTTCTTCACAATTTCAATCCGGGAGGATAGGCTGACTAGCAGATCCTCCATGTCATAAGGAATGGGTTCAGCGCCAGGATCAGTTGGGGTACCCCTCTGCCGGCGGAACTTGGCAACGGCATTAGCCGCAACGGCATCGCCCTCAGGGAATTTGCCTGAAAACAAAACAAGTGAAATAAGTAAAGCAGTTTAACCTGGAGTAGCACACATCGGTGGAAGGAAAAGAGCTTACGGGAGATATGAATATGGATCCGGGTCAGCTCTTTGGTACAATCAGCACGCCTCTTCTAGAGCGTTTCAAGTTCAGCATTAGCCGAGTCAAGCTTGACGTCGGCCTCCTTCAGCAACTCTTGATCTTTTGCAAGTTGAAGGCTAAGACGTTCTCACTCTTCGGTGAAGTCTTGGCCAGCCTTGTCCATCTCAATCTTGTGGAGCTCTTTGAGATTTTTCATCTCATCCTTGAGCCTGGAAAGTTCATCATCCTTGGCTCGGAGTTTGGAAAGTTCGTCATCCTTCTTCTTGAGCTCGGCCTGATGTTGCCCTGCTTGTTCGAGAAAATGCAGCATCATATCAGGCACAGGCACACTATCTATAAAGGATGCTGCAACGATTTGTTGACCCGGCAGAGCCGAGGTATGAATATCTGCCGAGCCTAGGAGAAAGGAGAGAAAGCACAGAAAATGAGTAACCAAAGAGAATTACCTTTTATCTGGTCCAAGTTTTTCCTCATAATTGTATTTTTGGCCTCCACTCCGGCTGTGCAGTCCGAATGACAGATTAATTCGGTGGGAAAAGACAAAGAAGGATGGGGGAGAAGTTGAAGAGAAAACTTACCCTTTTTCTCGCACTCAGCAAGAAGAGCAGTATGTTTCGAGTGCAGCACCTTGTGTGAGTCCAAGAGGCACTAAAACTCAGCAGTCCGACGATTGGTAGTGATTTGAAAAGAGCAAAGTCGGATCAGCTATATGCATATTCGAAGTGTACTAAATCCAGGCCAAGTGGAACTTAACCCGGCTCTAGGTGTGTGCATATTCGAAGTGTACAAAATCTGGGCCAAGTGGAACTTAACCCGGCTCTAGGTGTGTACATATTCGAAGTGTACAAAATCTGGGCCAAGTGGAACTTAACCTGGCTCTAGGTGTGTGCATATTCGAAGTGTACAAAATCCGGGCCAAGTGGAACTTAACCCGGCTCTAGATGTATGCATATTCTAAGCTACTAAGGAGCTACGCTAGTTCTCTAAGGAGCATCCGGCCGAGTAACAAGTTACTCCCCCGGAGGCTCGGGGACTAATGAAGATATCTCTAAGCACTTGTGCATATTAAGGAAAAGACAAAGTAGCGTACCTCCATCATTCGGCCAACAATGTTGATAGCCTTGGCTGCCGTGTTCATCTTGTTGGAGATATGCCCAAGAGGCAATAATAAAGTGGTTATTATTATATCTTTATGTTTATGATAAATGTTTACATCCCATGCTATAATTGTATTATTAGGAAACACTAATACATGTGTGTTTTGTAAACATAAAAGAGTCCCTAGTAAGCCTCTTATTGAACTAGCTTGTTGATTAATTGATGATCATGGTTTCCTGATCATGGACATTGGATGTGATTAATAACAAGGTTATATCATTAGGAGAATGATGTAATGGACACACACCCATAATAAGCGTAGCATAAGATCAAGTCATTAAGTTCGTATTGCTGTAAGCTTTCAAATACATAGTAACCTAATCCTTCGACCATGAGGTTGTGTTAATCACCATCACCGGATGGGTACTTTGATGACATCAAACACCGCTTCGTAACTGGGTGGTCATAAAGATGTCATTGGGTATTCTGAAAGTATGTGTTGAAGCGCATGGACCAAGATTGGGATTTGTCCATCCATATGACGGATAGATATGCTCTGGGCCCTCTCGGTGGAATGTCATCTAATTAGCTTGCAAGCATGTGACTGGGTCACAAGGGATGACATATCACGGAACGAGTAAAGAGTACTTATCAGTAACGAGGTAGAACTAGGTATGGAGATGCCGACGATCAAACCTCGGATAAGTATAGTATCGCGAGACAAAGGGAATTGGTTTCATATGTAAATGGTTCAATCGATCGCGAAGTCATCGTTGAGTATGTGGGAGCCATTATGGATCTCCAGGTCCCGCTGATGGTTATTGATAGGAGATGTGTCTCTATCATGTCTACATATTCACGAACCGTAGGGTGACACACTTAAGGTTCGAAGTTGTTTTAAGTAGATATGGAATATGCGTTGGAGACCGAATGTTG
The DNA here is from genome assembly GCA_910589775.1 of Avena eriantha. Lineage (NCBI taxonomy): Eukaryota > Viridiplantae > Streptophyta > Magnoliopsida > Poales > Poaceae > Avena > Avena eriantha. Next base: position 586,611,559 of record OU342743.1, on the reverse strand, counting down.
TTCGGAGTCTCGGAATGGATCCGGGACATCACGAGGAGATCCGGAATGGTCCGGAGAATAAGATTCATATATAGGAGATCATTTTATGAGATAGGAAATGTTCCGGAGTGTTTGTATGAGGATTCTAGAAGGTTTCGGAATGTTCCGGAAGGTTCTAGAAGATATCTTGGAGTTTGCTTGAAAATCAAGATAGGGATCAAGAAGTCCTGGTGGGTCAAGACACGAATTCGTGGGGGAGGAGGACTCCTTTCCCCTCCCCAAATTCGTTGGCCATAGAGGAGGGGAGTCCTACAAGGACTCCCCTTCCCCAGGCGCGCCTCCTCCCCTTAAATAGAAGGGCAGGGGCGCCCCCTCCAAGACCTGCTCTCATAACGTCCAATCTCTGCCGCCTCTCTCCTCCACCATATTCTGCACAGGCATAGGCGAAGCCCTGCAGAATTCTCTACTCCACCACCACCACCACGCCGTCGTGCTGCTGGGATTCCGTGGAGAAGATCTACTACCTCCGCTGCTCGCTGGAACGGGGAGAGGAAGGTCTGCTTCGACTCCGCACGTGTGACCGACTGCGGAAGCGCTGCCGAATCGTGGCGCCGGAAGGATCGTCAACTTGACCAAGGGCGGAAGCGCTGCTGGAACGCGACACCGGAAGGATCGTCTACTTGACCGAAGGCGGAAGCGCTGCTGGAACGCGACGCCGGAAGGATCGTCCACACGATCTTGAGATCGGCAAGTGATCGACTACATCAACCACGAGATCTAATCTCGTTAACGCTTTCGGATCTACGAGGGTTAGTTCCTATCTATCTCGTTGCTCATGTCTCATAGATTAGATCTTGGCTTTTATCTAGATTGGATCTAGGTTTTGTTCGTTCTTGCGGTAGAAAATTTTTGTTTTCCATGCTACGAACCCATCAGTGGTATCAGAGCCGTATCTATGCGTAGATCTGTTGCACGAGTAGAACACAATGTTTTTGTGGGCGTTGATGCTTTTGTTGTCGGTGTCTTAGCGTGTACTTGGCATCTTGCGGTATGGTGGGATGAAGCGGCTCGGGCTAACATTACATGTCATCGCACATGAGACTTGCTCCACGCTTGACGTGCAACTTGCCTTGCACAAGTGGCTTTGCGGGTGTCTGTCTCTCCCACCATAGTTAAGATTCAATTTACAATGAGCATCTTGACAACACTTGTATCAACGTTGTGGTCCTTGTTCGTAGGTAAGATCGGTCTTATGCGAAAGCCCCAAACCACGTAAAACATGCAAAGAAAATTAGAGGCGTCTAACTTGTTTTTGCAGGGGTTTTGTGATGTGATATGGCCATCATGTGATTATGATTATATTTGATGTATGCAATGATCCTTGTTTTAATATGGCAACCGGCAGGAGCCTAATGGTTGTCTTTTAATTCTGTTAAGACCTGCGTGTCTATTCATCTTGTAATAGCTTTATTCCAAGTAGTTGTAATAGTTGCTAGTGATGATGGACAATCATGAAGCGGCGCCACGGACCTTGACGCCACGCCGGTGATGATGGAAATCTTGTCCATGCTTTGGAGATGGAGATCAAAGGCACAAGAAGAAAGGCCATATCATATCACATATTATGAATTGCCTGTGATGTTAATCCTTTATGCATCTTGTATTGCTTAGATCGCGACGGTAGCATTATAAGATGATCCCTCTCACTAAATATCAAGTAATAAAGTGTTCATCCTTAGTTGGCACCGTTGCTAAGACTCGTCGTTTCGAAGCATCTCGTGATGATCGGGTGTGATAGACTCTACGTGTGCATACAACGGGTGCAAGCCAGATTTGCACATGCAGAAACTAAGGTTAACCTTGACGAGCCTAGCATGTACAGACATGGTCTCGGAACATAGAATACCGAAAGGTAAAGCATGAGTCATATGGATGATATGATGAACATGTTGATTGTTCGCCTTTAAAGCTACATCATCTCACGTGATGATCGGACTTGGTGTAGTGGATTTGGTTCATGTAATCACTAAAACAACTTGAGGGATGTTGTTTTGAGTGGGAGTTCGTTTGTAATTTGGATTTGTCGAACTCAATTTATCATAAACACAATCAAAGTGAATTTGCATAGTTTGTTGTAGTCATTGGCATCCGTTCACCACCTTACGCTTAGTTATAGTTGAGATAGTGGAACTATAGAAATTCTGGATATTTACTTTACGAACTGGTATCGTATTGTTTTGAATGTCAATTTAAAGATTATAAGTCCTATTGCAAACTTTCAGCAAACTCTATTTACTCCATGAAGTTTAATAAGTAGTATTAAATCAAGAGTAAGAATTCCAATGTTAGTATCTAAAGTATCATGTTTGCCTCCATGATTCTTGATACTCAAAAGATTGTTTTTAATATCAAGTTTATCTAAGAGCTGAAAGCAATGTTTCAGAAACCATCATATGTGAAAGGTATTCCGATATCTAAAACAATGTGTTGGTTACAACATGATAGAGTATACGTCCTCATATTTGATGAGAATTTGTGAAGGTTGGAGACGCTAGTCGTCCTAATCCTCCAAAAGGTTTTGAAAAAGAAACATTATACTCGCAATTCACCTTTATAAGCTATAGCAGCTTGATCATGAAATATGTCATGATAAGGATGAATAGAAGATGTAAGTAAAATGTTTACTACACTAATAGATTACTAAAGAATGGATTTTTGAAAGAATGCCAAACATTTGATGAAGGTGATCCACTTCAAAGTGCAAGTCCAAAGGTATTGGTATTTGACTATACACACTTTGTACTATGTGTCATGTGAATGACACCACTATTGATGTTGATAGATTCTTTTAAAAGAAAAAGGAATTGCTGAAAGAGAATCTATAAAATATTTGGCAGAAATTATAAGGTTGGAGATGTCCAACTTGGGTATATAGAAGATATACATGTTATGGTTGTATTCCTTGCTTGTTAAACAATGTGGTTCTCCGGTATTGGACACCGAATTGGTTGGTATGCTATGTCATACAGGACAACATAATTCATGAACTACAATGGCCTAAGTAACTAGCAAGAGAATAAGTGATGATGTTCATCGAAAACAAATAAAGTGTTATTGTGTTTTTCGTTGACGTCAAATCTAGCCTTCAAGATTTGTTATTTTGTTCCGGTATTACGAGAACAATGGTTGTTCAAATAATTACCGTATTCCATAAAGGATGGATGAGCTTTTACAAGTCTGGTGGGAGAAATCACATCCATAAACACTATTGCTAAAATGTCGCAAGACAAAAGATTGAAAGATCACTTGCGAAGTGACATCGCTGTTTAAATTGTATTGGAAAGGAAACATGAAGAAACTCCATGTTGATGGAATTTTGGAGTCTTTTGATTTTGATCAAATGACGCTTGTGAAACTTTCTACAGATAATTAAAACTTCGTTCATAGGCCAAAAGGAACGAATGACTGGCTTATTGGAACTTGTGCATATTGATATATGAAGCCCATTATGTAGTCAAGAGCGATGGATTTCAACTTCATATGCTTTCTCCGAGAATTTGAGTGAATATATGTATACTTACTCAATAAGGAAGAAGTATGAAACATTTGAAAAATGTTCAAAGACTTTCAAGATGAAGTGGAAAATCATTGTAACAAGAAAATAAAGAGTTTATGATTCGATCATAAAGGAAGATATTTGAGTTACATGTTTAGCAAAAACACCTAAGACTTGAGGAATTGTTCTGTGATTTGTGTTTCCCGATAAACCATAGGATTATGGCATATTCGAGAGATAAAATCAAACCATGTTTGAGATGGTAAGATCAAGGGTGTCATTTATAAAACCGCCATTATGTTTTAAAGATTAAAGCTTTAGTGACTACCGCTTTTACACTGAAAAGAGCTCCATCGTGATCCGTTGAAATGACACCGTATAAGTCATGGTTTGGGATAAAACCCGAATTGTCTTTTCTTAAATTTTGGTATGTTATGCATAAGTAAAATGTTTACAACCAAAGTCGGATAAGCACGTCTTTGTAGGTTATCCCAAAGAATTTGTTGGGAATTTCTCCATAACACCGAGGACAAAAGAGTTTGTTACTTGGAACGTCAAGTTTCTTGAGAAGGAATTTTTCGTGTAAAGTTAAGTGGGAGGACAGTAGAACTTTGATAAGGTTGTTGAACCTTAGCTATATGTGCTAAGTAGCGCAGCGCCGGAAAGTGTCCCGGTGACGGCCACAATGCTCATGGCTCTCGTGATTACAAAAGGTGTGATCTCGGAGATTAGAGTTCCTATAGAACCATGTGGGTCGGTAAGAATCAAATAGTAAGATTTGATAAGCAAGTCGTTATTGTTTTGACAATGATGAACCGACTACATGCAAAGAAGCGATGATGGGCCCTGACTCCATAAAATGACTAGAAGTCATGGAATCCGTGATAGCATCCATACACGAGAAATCAAGTTTCTGAACTTTGAAGACCCTCCGGAAAGGCGTGAAGCCTATCGGTCGTGTTTGGATCTATAAATAAATAGACATGGATGTTTCAAATCTATGAAATTGTCGACATGTCGAAAAGAGTTTACGACAATGTTCAAGGAATTGACTATGATAAGATTTGATCTTTCATAGCGATATTTAGTCTGGACGGATTAATGTAGCAACCACTACATATATTTTGGTATATGGTAGTTGAACAAACAAAACAAGTTCTTATAATAGAATGGTTACCTAGGACGTGTAAATGACACGATCCAAAGGGTTTTGTTAATTCAAAGGATGCTAAAAGAGTGTGCAAAACTTCAATAGTTGAAGTAAGCATAGCGGAGTTGGAATCTTCACCATGATGAAACTGTCAAAAGAGTTTAAATTCATCGGAGATGATGAAGATGCTTGCATTTGCAAGAAATTAAGTGGGAGCGCTGAGACATATTTCTAATACATTATGTAGAGGACATATTGTTGATTGGAAATGATGTATCTTGTATTGACACAGGTTAAGAATTTCATTTTGATGAAAGACTTAGGCATAACCCAAGAATTAGGCATCAATGTCTATATGGATAGATTGAGGCGCTAATATGGTTTTGCCAAATGTACATAGATAAGATGTTGAATGAGTTCAATATAGAAACAACAAGAAAGGTTATTGATGCACGGAAAGGACTGAATCAAGATTCGAGTGTGTTGACACGAGATTCAAGTGTTTTGACACTTGGTGAAATTACAAGAATATTTTGATCAATCATTCTTTAAGATGTACACATCCAGATATGTCCTATGCTCTAAATGTTATGAGCATATACCAGAATGATTCATAAGATGATCATTGGACAATAGTAAAGATATTCTTATGAGCTTTGGAAGAACTAAGAATATATTATTTATATAGTGGTGACAAATGGTTCATTGTAAATTGTTACATTAATACTAGTTTTGTCACAAGTTAAGTTTATCTCAATTTAGAATATGGGTAGCACAATGTAATGGAAAGGATGTTCCATGATGGATTTGGATGAGTTCCAAAGTTAAAGACATTGTGACGGATACTACAACAAAAGGCTAAGTATATGACTACTATTTTAGCAGTAAATGAGGGCATTTGCGTCAAGTAGTTTGTTATCAAACTAGGTGTGGTTCCTAGCGGGCTAATACTATGAAGATATATTGTGTGACAATAATATCAAACATATTTTGAGCCGAAGGAACTAAAGGTCTCACCAAAGGACCAAATTTATACAATGCCATCTCATTGGAGAATGAGTAATGCGTAGAGACGCAAGGACATGCAAATACACACGCACCTGGAAGTGTCAGATCCGAAGATTATGTTTACCACTAGCAATAGTGTTTATACAACACCGGAAAGCCATAGGTGTTGAATGCACAAGTTTTTAACTAGATTATTGACTCTAGTGCAAGTGGGAGACTGTTGGAGATATGCCCAAGAGGCAATAATAAAGTGGTTATTATTATATCTTTATGTTTATGATAAATGTTTACATCCCATGCTATAATTGTATTATTAGGAAACACTAATACATGTGTGTTTTGTAAACATAAAAGAGTCCCTAGTAAGCCTCTTATTGAACTAGCTTGTTGATTAATTGATGATCATGGTTTCCTGATCATGGACATTGGATGTGATTAATAACAAGGTTATATCATTAGGAGAATGATGTAATGGACACACACCCATAATAAGCGTAGCATAAGATCAAGTCATTAAGTTCGTATTGCTGTAAGCTTTCAAATACATAGTAACCTAATCCTTCGACCATGAGGTTGTGTTAATCACCATCACCGGATGGGTACTTTGATGACATCAAACACCGCTTCGTAACTGGGTGGTCATAAAGATGTCATTGGGTATTCTGAAAGTATGTGTTGAAGCGCATGGACCAAGATTGGGATTTGTCCATCCATATGACGGATAGATATGCTCTGGGCCCTCTCGGTGGAATGTCATCTAATTAGCTTGCAAGCATGTGACTGGGTCACAAGGGATGACATATCACGGAACGAGTAAAGAGTACTTATCAGTAACGAGGTAGAACTAGGTATGGAGATGCCGACGATCAAACCTCGGATAAGTATAGTATCGCGAGACAAAGGGAATTGGTTTCATATGTAAATGGTTCAATCGATCGCGAAGTCATCGTTGAGTATGTGGGAGCCATTATGGATCTCCAGGTCCCGCTGATGGTTATTGATAGGAGATGTGTCTCTATCATGTCTACATATTCACGAACCGTAGGGTGACACACTTAAGGTTCGAAGTTGTTTTAAGTAGATATGGAATATGCGTTGGAGACCGAATGTTGTTCGGAGTCTCGGAATGGATCCGGGACATCACGAGGAGATCCGGAATGGTCCGGAGAATAAGATTCATATATAGGAGATCATTTTATGAGATAGGAAATGTTCCGGAGTGTTTGTATGAGGATTCTAGAAGGTTTCGGAATGTTCCGGAAGGTTCTAGAAGATATCTTGGAGTTTGCTTGAAAATCAAGATAGGGATCAAGAAGTCCTGGTGGGTCAAGACACGAATTCGTGGGGGAGGAGGACTCCTTTCCCCTCCCCAAATTCGTTGGCCATAGAGGAGGGGAGTCCTACAAGGACTCCCCTTCCCCAGGCGCGCCTCCTCCCCTTAAATAGAAGGGCAGGGGCGCCCCCTCCAAGACCTGCTCTCATAACGTCCAATCTCTGCCGCCTCTCTCCTCCACCATATTCTGCACAGGCATAGGCGAAGCCCTGCAGAATTCTCTACTCCACCACCACCACCACGCCGTCGTGCTGCTGGGATTCCGTGGAGAAGATCTACTACCTCCGCTACTCGCTGGAACGGGGAGAGGAAGGTCTGCTTCGACTCCGCACGTGTGACCGACTGAGGAAGCGCTGCCGAATCGTGGCGCCGGAAGGATCGTCAACTTGACCAAGGGCGGAAGCGCTGCTGGAACGCGACACTGGAAGGATCGTCTACTTGACCGAAGGCGGAAGCGCTGCTGGAACGCGACGCCGGAAGGATCGTCCACACGATCTTGAGATCGGCAAGTGATCGACTACATCAACCACGAGATCTAATCTCGTTAACGCTTTCGGATCTACGAGGGTTAGTTCCTATCTATCTCGTTTCTCATGTCTCATAGATTAGATCTTGGCTTTTATCTAGATTGGATCTAGGTTTTGTTCGTTCTTGCGGTAGAAAATTTTTGTTTCCATGCTACGAACCCATCACATCTGTGCGCTGAACTCGGCGGGCCCAAATTTCTCCGGGAGATTGTCGTTTGGATTGATGAAATCCGCTTTGTTCCAATTATTGACATATTCGATCAAACCCGGAGGATAGCTCTCTCTCCACTAAGCATGTGGGGCGCGACCAAGCCTTTGGCGTGGGCCTCTCTCCTCGCAACTAGGGCGGCAGCAGGGCTAGTATGCAATGCAAGTTGTTTGCTGCTAGTTGACCCAGAGGAGGCATCTTTCTTCAGCAGCATGGACGCAAGGGTGCGCTGTCCAGCCTCGATAGATGATGCTCTAGTGGCACCAGAGCCTTTCTTGGCCTTGGGTTGCTGTTGGGAGGCTGAGGCTTGAGCTGCAGATTTGGACTTGGGCGCAGCCTTAGTGCTAGTTGGGTCTTTTCGCCGAGTCTTGGGAGACTCGGACGAGACAGGAGGAGTTGGTGCGTGTGCTGGTGCTTGTGTTGCTGTTGCTGCTGCTGATGTTGTTGGTGCTGCTGGTGGTATGGGTGCCGGTGCTTGTGCTGGTGCTTGTGCTTGTCCTCAGCGGCACCACTTCCCCCTACACTGAAGTTGCCCTTCCTTGGGCGAGGTGGAATAAGATCCGGTGTAGCCACCGAGCCTTCCTGAATTGGGCTCAGTGGGCGCGTGTCATCGTCGCGAGGGGGAGATGGGGAACATCGAAAAGACGAAGCAATGCTGGAGCCACTCTGGGGAACCTCCACGGCAGCCCTACCAAATTAAACAACGAATAACAAATTATATAACAGAGAGAGGCATGAAGAGAAAGAAACTTGAAGCGGAAAATGGTACGAGGAAGAAGAAACTCACTCATCAGAGGTCGGAGGCTCCTTGGGCTTCCGAGCTCTCCGAACTATGGCCTTAGTTGGAGGTTTGCTGGCGGCCTTGTCAGCAGACTTCTTCCGCCTTTTGGTTGCTTTGGGAGGCCCGGAAGAAGTAGCTGAAGTGGTAGCCCGCTTCTTAGACATGGCTGGGGCCGGCTCACTCGTAGCAAGAGGGAGATCTTCATGGATCTGCCCAGCCAGGTTAGCTGAAGCTGGAAACGCGTAAGAAAGGGGCACCGGGTCAAATACCTCCACCACCTCAATGTTGGAATCATCCTCATCGACAGGCCAATTCCTTAAGGAAAAGAAGTTACCAGAGGGTCGCTTGGTTGCGTCTGGAGTAGGCAAGAACATTTCCTGATCCGGCTCCTCCTCGTCGGGAACAAGTCGATCCTTCCCCCATTTGAGGGAAGGCTCGGTGCCATCTTCAATGGTCTGCTGAAGAAACAACTAAAAGGAAAATGCAAAGGGATCAAATAAACAGCATGCTCCGACATAGGATATAACTCGGAGAAGGGTTGGGTAATGAGATTTACCGCAGGAGGAGGCTTGTCCCGGCAGTAATGCTCCAGCCCCCACTCCCACTCAGCGCTGAAGTCCTTGTCGGTCGTGAAGAGGGCCTTGACCCGGCGGAAGATCTCAGTGTTGCTCAACTCGAAGGAGGAGGTCCGGTTGGGGTCAAGTTGCCAACTCATATGGCAGAGTTTGTGTGTGCGCTTCTGAAGGGGGGAAATCCGGCTGCGGACGAATGTGATCATCACATCCTCGTTGCGCAGCCCCAGATCCTTCAGTTCCTTGAACCGCTTATTAACCTGATTCGCCAAGACAGTTGGTTTCTTGGGAACCCGGTCCCAAAGAGCCAGATTAGGAGGACCCATCGCGAAGGGGCACAGCCGGATCAGATCCTCATCCGAGCCATTCCTTACATAAAAGAAAGTCCGGGCCCAGCCCTTGCAAGATTCAAGCCCCGTGACTCGGGGGAAGACAGATTGTTTCCGGGGAGAGATGGAGGCGGCACCACATTAGGTCAGGTGCTTGTCCTCCAGGGCACGCTCCTTAGCCAGGACCACATTCCTCTGCAGACCGAAGAACCGGATCCAAAGCACTTTAGTAGGCCACAAGCCGAGGTATCCTTCTACGACGGATGCAAAGGAGGAGAGGGATGTAATGGCATTCGCCGGAATATGATGAGGTTGGAGTTCGAAGGTATTGACAAAATCATGGAAGAAGTCACTCACTGGCAGGCCGAAGCCGCGCTGGAAGTGAGAGAGGAAGACGACGAACTCACCCGGGTTGGGTGAGGGAGCGAGCTCCTCAGAGGCAAGGCAGGAAATTACGCCTTCGGGGATGCGACGGGTGCGGTAGAGCCAATCAAGATCGTCTTGGCACACCCAAGAACCAGCCCAGGCACCGCTCTCCAGAGTTTCGCCCTCCTCCTCCATCTCTTCTTCCTCGACGACGGCGAGCTCCTCCTCAGTCATCTCCAGGTCACTGTCCTCACCGCCCCGATCAGAGGTGGGGGACAGAGGTTTGGATTGGCGTGGCCCCATGAAGAAGAAGAGAGGCGCGGCGGTGGCGCTGTGGAACAGAAGAGGCGTGGCGGTGGCGTTGTGGATCAGAAGCGGCAGCGCCGACGGAGTTGTCGCAAGGAAGAAGAAGGAGCAGATAGGCAGAGGGGCGCGAGAAGGGGGAAAACAACCAAGGGACACGCCCCGTCCCTTATTTAACGGCGCCCTTGCAATGGATAGTAGGATCGGGCAGTGCCCTGAGGCCACACGGTGTAGCCGTGTATCTGCCGGATCAGCCAATCAGAGGCAAGCCACAGGAAGGGCCACAGGAAGGGCCACAGGAAGCAGGGGATCCCATGACGTGACGTGGTGATGTAGTTAACGAGGAGGCAACTGCGACGCGACGTTTGCAGCAGTAACCCCTAAGAATAAACGCAGTAACTAGCGCATGCCCTTAAAATGAGGCAAGGTGATGATTACCCTCCACGTAGGACGTGGGAAGTATATGAGAGAAGGAAGGATAACACGGAAAACCAATGAGTAACCCGGCCAGCGAGTGAAAACTCGGAATGTGCCAAGGGAAAGCTAAGCCGCGAAATCTGAGCTACAAGGTAACTCGGAAAGGGGAGCAAAAAGCTCGGTAGATTGAACCTGCCATGGCCTTAGCAGCTGAAATTGCTAAGACCGCACCAGCTTCGGGGACTAATGTTGGGGGGATACCCCCGGGTAGGGTCACGTCGGGGTATAGAGGCCGAGTTAGCCGAGGTATGGCAAGGTCAAAGCGAAAGCTGGCCGGGTCACCTCAAGGCGGGCCGACTTACGGAGTAACCTAGACCGGTGGATGTCCGCCTAACCGCGTCCCGACCGACATATATCTTACGTCGGCAGGTTCTTTTTATCTTGTCTGCAGGTACCCACGGGGCCAGGTTATACCAGGCTTACAAGAGAAGGAAGGTATCTTGCTGGTCAAAAGGTGGTCTCTGTGCGCTGGAGCGTGAGAGAAGCGAACAGAGGGAGGGACCAGCGGGGCGTGGCTAACAAAGGTGACGTAGCCTATGTCGGCTAACGCTGGCGCCGCAGAGGATTACGTAGCCTCTGCATGGCTTACGAAGGGAAAAGGAGACCCGGTCGGTTTGCTATTTTGGAAGAGGCATATTCCCAGGAATATGCCTCCACATATGCCCTAGCTGGCAACCTAGCCTCCCCTTTATAAGGAGCGCTAGGGTTTCTAAAGAAAGGGCTGGCGGGTGAGTAGTTTTGTTCATTGGGTGATAAGTTGTGGTGAGAGTAAGAGAGCTTCTTCTTCCTCCTCGCCCCAATACAGCTCAAGGAGCATCTGTAAACTCAGTGAACTTTGAGAATACAAAGCATCTGTGTGTGGAATCACCACACTATCCCTCCATGGATTCCTCTAGTGCATATTAGCCCCACCTTTAGCCTATCCATGGCATCTGTTGTGACACCACCACGACAACTGCGTCTACACGCGCTATTTTGTTCTTATTTCAACAGGATCCCAAATCATAGAGTCATATATGAAGATATCAATTAGAGTTGTCATATTGTGTAATTATATGATATTTCTAAGTGATAAAAATCATTTTATGAATTTACCTTCGCACTTGGAAGAATACCAAACAGGGAGAAGGCACCAGTATCGATAACGACCACTAGTACGGGCGGAGCCCGCCCGTACCGTCCGCTGGTACTAGACACCATCGTGACCGCCTCATCAATTACTTTCTCCTGATGAAGACGAGAAAGAGATCGGACATTCACAGCCACCAGAAACCACAAAAAACCACATCCGAGAGGGATCTGAAGGAGGAACTTGGCTGGGGCGAAATCCCAGGTGCTTCACGGATCATTGGAGGACAAGGCATCATTCCCTTCATCATCATCCGATGCATCTCCATTACCACCATTACTCCCATCTTTCATCTATTAGATCTTTTTGTAATTCGAGATCCAATTGTGGTTTGCATTAGATCTACTGCCGTACTTTTATCCATTCATTTGATTATGATGATATTGTTGATTGCTTCCATGAGTGAGTAGTTCCTTTGGTCTTGGGGAGATGGAGAAACTCTAGCACCATTATGAACTTGTAATGAAGATGATCTATTATTGTGTCTGTATGACTTGCTTGTCTACAATATAATTATGGTTTGTGTTTGATCTCTCTCTTTAGATGGTATGTGTAGTCAATCGCATATCATTTGCCTTCGGGACTAAAGGGAGAGAGAAATCCTTTGGACGTGTCTTGGAAGCGTACCTGGAATGTCCCGTGACAGATTGGCCCCGGCTCGTAACCTACACGATCAAAGGAGGATTAAAGAGGGACTTCCGAAGCTAATTACAATATCCATGGGAAAACCCTTAATTGCGGTGATTTGTATGGGTGACTACTCTCAGACATCGCAGTGGTTATTTAGAGGTGACCTCACTATTGGCTCCTATACCTAGACTTGGGGTTCTCTCCACACATATCATGACACAAGGAGTATGTTATCTTGATTACATATTGAAGGATATATGCCCTAGAGGCAAATAATAAATAGGTTTTTATTGTCATATCTCAATTAGTTTATAATAGTTTCATATTGTGTTATAACTGTGCCAAGTAGAAACATTGGTACAGGTGTGGTATGAAACAACCAAGTCCCTAGTAGCCTCTATTCATACTAGTTCGTTGGTCACGAAGATGATCTCGGTTTCAAGATCATGGGCATTTATGCCGACTGACAACGGGATCATATCATTGGAGAATGATGTGATTGGACATTCCTCGAAGGATTGCAACACGATCAAGTCATATAGTTCATTGTTGCAACAGCTATACCTAGACTCCTTCTCCTTAGACCATGAGCTCATATTACTCACTGTTTCCCGAGGCTGCTTAGACTCTATCAAGCGCCACTTGGTAATACAGTGGTTATAAAGGTGTATGTTGGGTATTCCGAAGGAACAGTAGATGACATGTGACTGCAAGACCGGGATTTGTTCACCCACATGACGGGTAAAGATACATACGGCCGGCTTGGTGAGATTACATCCATAAATGTTGCAACATGTGACTAGGTCACGGGGATGTAATATCACGGTAACAAGAAAACAGAACTTGTTATGAACGAGATTGAACAAGGTATGGGATACCAATGATCGGATCTCGGACAAGTTGTATCGAGAAACAAAAGGAAGAGGATGCTACATTTAGCGGTTCAAACGACATTATCATCGGGAATGAATAGGGGTCACATGGACATCCTTGGTCCCTCTATTGATTATTGATACAGATCAAGTCTAGAGCATTCCCGAGCCGTGAGAGGATACACTTAAGGGTACGATGAGAGCTATCATTTGTAAGACAGAATCACAATAGAGAAAGAGAGAAAGCCGAATCGTTCCGCGGAGAGATCAGAAGTTGTTCGGAGAAAGAATAAAGGAAAAGACCGGAAAAGTGTTTTCGGATAAATGAAAATTTAAATATATATTTATTATATGTTAATTGTGAATTAATATATTCTAAATAATATTTAAGTTAAGATTTATACAAGCAACTTTTATATTAGGCAAAATCCCCGGAGGGAAATAGCCTAGAATAAAAGCTGCAGAAAAATAAAAGCAAAAAGAAAAAGCAAAACAGAAACAGCCCACGTGGGCGGCAGATAGTTGCCGCCGCACGGGGGTCGGCGCCATTCACCAGCCGCTGCGGCCGGCCTAGCTCGACCCCGACCCATACGGGGCTTGCTGGGGTTCCGGCCAGCCAGTCGGGCTGGCAGGGGCAGGCGGCCCACCCGGGCGAGCTGCTAGGCGGGCAGTGCTGTTGGAGATATGCCCAAGAGGCAATAATAAAAGTGATTATTATTATATCTTTGTGTTTATGATGAATGTTTACATCCCATGCTATAATTGTATTATAAGGAAACACTAATACATGTGTGGTTTGTAAACATATAAGAGTCCCTAGTAAGCCTCTTGTTGAACTAGCTTGTTGATTAATTGATGATCATGGTTTCCTGATCATGGACATTAGGATGTGATTGATAACAAGGTTATGTCATTAGGAGAATGATATGATGGACACACACCCATAGTAAGCGTAGCATAAGATCAAGTCATTAAGTTCGTATTGCTGTAAGCTTTCAAATACATAGTAACCTATTCCTTCGACCATGAGGTTATGTTAATCACCATCACCGGATGGATACTTTGATGACATCAAACGCCGCTTCGTAACTGGGTGGTTATAAAAGTGTCATTGGGTATTCTGAAAGTATGTGTTGAAGCGCATGAACCAAGATTGGGATTTGTCCATCCATATGACGGATAGATATGCTCTGGGCCCTCTCGGTGGAATGTCATCTAGTTAGCTTGCAAGCATGTGACTGGGTCACAAGGGATGACATATCACGGAACGAGTAAAGAGTACTTATCAGTAACGAGGTAGAACTAGATATGGAGATACCGACGATCAAACCTCGGATAAGTATAGTATCGCGAGACAAAGGGAATTAGTTTCATATGTAAGTGGTTCAATCGATCGCGAAGTCATCGCTGAGTATGTGGGAGCCATTATGGATCTCCAGGTCCCGCTGATGGTTATTGATAGGAGATGTGTCTCTGTCATGTCTGCATATTCACGACCTGTAGGGTGACACACTTAAGGTTCGAAGTTGTTTTAAGTAGATATGGAATGTGCGTTGGAGACCGAATGTTGTTCGGAGTCTCGGAATGGATCCGGGACATCACGAGGAGATCCAGAATGGTCCGGAGAATAAGATTCATATATAGGGGATCATTTTCTGAGATAGGAAATGTTCCGGAGTGTTTGTATGAGGATTCTAGAAGGTTTCGGAATGTTCCGGAAGGTTCTAGAAGATATCTTGGAGTTTGCTTGAAAATCAAGATAGGGATCAAGGAGTCCTGGTGGGTCAAGACAAGGAGTCGTGGGGGAGAAGGACTCCTCCCCCCCCACTCCCCAATCCGCCGGCCTAGAGGAGGGGAGTCCTTGTAGGACTCCCCCTCCCCAAGGCGCCCTCCCCCCTTTAAATAGAAGGGCAGGGGCGCCCCCTCTTCGCTTGCTCTCATAACTCCAATCTCTGCCGCCTCTCTCCTCCACCTTTCTTCTGCACAGGCATAGGCGAAGCCCTGCAGAATTCTCTACTCCACCACCACCACCACGCCGTCGTGCTGCTGGGATTCCGTGGAGAAGATCTACTACCTCCGCTGCTCGCTGGAACGAGGAGAGGAAGGTCTGCTTCGACTCCGCACGTGTGACCGACTGCGGAAGCGCTACCGACACGCGGCACCGGAAGGATCGTCCACTTGACCGACTGCGGAAGCGCTGCCGGAACGCGACGCCGGAAGGATCGTCCACACGATCTTGAGATCGGCAAGTGATCGACTACATCAACCACGAGATCTAATCTCATTAACGCTTTCGGATCTACGAGGGCTAGTTCCTATCTATCTCGTTGCACATGTCTAATAGATTAGATCTTGGCTTTTATCTAGATTAGATCTGGGTTTTGTTCGTTCTTGCGGTAGAAATTTTTTGTTTTCCATGCTACGAACCCATCAGTGGTATCAGAGCCGTATCTATGCGTAGATCTGTTGCACGAGTAGAACACAATGTTTTTGTGGGCGTTGATGCTTTTGTTGTCGGTGTCTTAGCGTGTACTTTGCATCTTGCGGCATGGTGGGATGAAGCGGCTCGGGCTAACATTACATGTCATCGCACATGAGACTTGCTCCACGCTTGATGTGCAACTTGCTTTGCACAAGTGGCTTTGCGGGTGTCTGTCTCTCCCGCCATAGTTAAGATTCAATTTACAATGAGCATCTTGACAACACTTTTATCAACGTTGTGGTCCTTGTTCGTAGGTAAGATCGGTCTTATGCGAAAGCCCCAAACCACGTAAAACATGCAAAGAAAATTAGAGGCGTCTAACTTGTTTTTGCAGGGGTTTTGTGATGTGATATGGCCACCATGTGATTGTGATTGTATTTGATGTATGCAATGATCCTTGTTGTAATATGGCAACCGGCAGGAGCCTAATGGTTGTCTTTAATTCTGTTAAGACCTGCGTGTCTATTCATCTTGAAATAGCTTTATTCCAAGTAGTTGTAATAGTTGCTGGTGATGATGGACAACCATGAAGCGGCGCCACTGACCTTGACGCTATGTTGGTGATGATGGAGATCATGTTCGTGCTTTGGAGATGGAGATCAAAGGCGCAAGAAGAAAAGGCCATATCATATCACACTAATTATGAATTGCCTGTGATGTTAATCCTTTATGCATCTTGTATTGCTTAGATCGCGACGGTAGCATTATAAGATGATCCCTCTCACTAAATTTCAAGTAATAAAGTGTTCACCCTTAGTTGGCACCGTTGCTAAGACTCGTCGTTTCGAAGCATCTCGTGATGATCGGATGTGATAGATTCTACGTGTGCATACAACGGGTGCAAGCTAGATTTGCACATGCGGAAACTAAGGTTATCTTGACGAGCCTAGCATGTACAGACATGGTCTCGGAACACGGTATACCGAAAGGTAGAGCATGAGTCATATAATTGATATGATGAACATGAAGATTGTTCGCCGATGAAACTACATCTTCTCTCGTGAAGATCGGACTTGGTGTAGTGGACTTGGTTCTTGTAATCACTAAGACAATGTGAGGGATTTTGTTTTGAGTGGGAGTTCACCTAGTTAGTTTAAGTATTAAGTTAGAACTCAATTTGTCATAAACTTAGTCTAAACTACTTGCAAATTGTTGTAGATTATGGCGACCCCCTCCATCAATTTCAATGCGTTCCTAGAGAAAGAAAAGCTTAAAAACAATGGAAGCAATTTCATGACTGGTTCCGTGGACTGAAGATCGTCCTCAGGGCTGGTCAGTTGACCTATGTGCTCGATGCACCACTAGGTGACCCACCTGCAGATAATGCCACCGATGACGAAAAGAATGTTTTCGCCACTCGGAAGAATCATTACTCCACAGTTTAGTGTGCCATCCTGTACGGTTTAGAAGCGGAGCTCCAACAGCATTTTGAGCACCACGACCCGTTCGAGATCATTAAGGAGCTCAGGCTAATTTTTGAGACTCGTGCGGCCATGGAGAGATATGAGGCCTCCGAGAAATTCTTTAACTGTAAGATGGAAGAGGGAAGCTCCGTTAGCGAGCACGTGCTCACCATGTCTGGGTACGCTAAGAAGCTCCAAGAGTTGGGAATATCGATTCCTAATGAATTGGGGATTCTCCGTCTCCTTCAATCACTGCCACCAAGTTACAAGAACTTTGTGATGAACTACAACATGCACTGCATGAACAAGACGTTGCCTGAACTATCGTCCATGCTGAAAACTGCTGAAGTGGAGATCAAGAAGGAGCACCAAGTGTTGATGGTCAATAAGACCACCAATTTCAAGAAAAAGGGCAAGCCTAAGAACAAGGGCAACTTCAAGAAGGACGGCAAAAAAGCTGCCACACCTGCTAAGAAGCCCAAGGCTGGTCCTAAGCCTGAAACTGAGTGCTTCTACTGCAAGGGAGCTGGTCACTGGAAGCGTAACTGCCCCAAGTACCTGGCGGATCTGAAGAACGGCAACATCACGAAGAAAGGTATATTTGATATATGTGTTATAGATGTGTATCTTACTAGTAATCGTAGTACCTGGGTATTTGATACTGGTTCGGTTGCTCATATTTGTAACTCGAAACAGGAGCTGCGGAATAAACGAAGACTGGCAAGAGACGAGGTGACGATGCGCGTTGGAAATGGCTCCAAGGTTGATGTGATCACCGTCGGCACGCTCCCTCTACATCTACCTTCGGGATTAGTTTTAAATTTGAATAATTGTTATTTGGTGCCTGCGTTAAGCATGAACATTATATCTGGATCCTGTTTATTGCGAGACGGTTACTCTTTTAAGTCTGAGAATAAAGGTTGTTCGATTTATATGAGTCATATCTTTTATGGTAATGCACCTGAGATGAATGGTTTATTCTTACTGAATCTCGATAGTAGTGATACACATGTTCACAACATAGATGCTAAACGAATTAAATTGAATGATAATTCTACATACATGTGGCACTGTCGTCTTGGTCACATTGGAGTGAAGCGTATGAAGAAACTCCATTCTGATGGACTTCTTGAATCACTTGATTTTGAATCACTTGAAAGATGCGAAGCATGTCTAATGGGAAAAATGACTAAGACTCCATTCTCTGGTATAATGGAGCGAGCTACAGACTTATTGGGAATAATACATACCGATGTGTGCGGTCCAATGAGTGTAGCATCGCGTGGTGGATATCGTTATGTTCTCACTTTCACGGAGGACTTGAGTAGATATGGGTATGTCTACTTCATGAAACATAAGTCCGAAACTTTCGAGAAGTTTAAGGAATTTCAAAGTGAAGTGGAAAATCATCGTAACAATAAGATTAAGTTTCTACGTTCTGACCGTGGAGGTGAATATCTGAGTTATGAGTTTGGCATGCATTTAAAGAAATGTGGAATACTTTCGCAGTTGACACCGCCGGGAACACCACAGCGTAGTGGTGTGTCCGAACGTCGTAATCGAACTCTCTTAGATATGGTTCGGTCTATGATGTCTCTTACAGATTTACCGTTATCATTTTGGGGCTATGCATTAGAGACAGCCGCATTCACTTTAAATAGGGCACCATCTAAATCCGTTGAAATGACACCGTACGAATTGTCATTTGGTAAGAAACCTAAGTTGTCATTCCTTAAAGTTTGGGGTTGCGAGGCATTTGTAAAGAAGTTACAACATGATAAGCTAGAACCCAAAGCGGAGAAATGCGTCTTCATAGGATACCCTAAAGAAACAATTGGGTATACCTTCTATCATAGATCCGAAGGCAAAGTTTTCGTTGCAAAGAATGGATCCTTTCTTGAGAAGGAGTTTCTCTCGAAGGAGGTGACTGGAAGGAAAGTAGAACTCGATGAGGTTATTGAACCTTCTCTCGAATTTGAGAGTAGCGCAGCACCGGAAGATGTTTTTGTGCCGCCTGCACCAATTGGAGAGGAAGCTAATGATAATGATCATGAAACTTCAAACGAAGTTACTACTGAACCTCGCAGGTCAACGAGGGTTCGTACCACTCCTGATTGGTATGACTCTGCCTTGAACGTCATGTTGGTGGACAACGTTGATGACCCTGCGACGTATGAAGAAGCTATGGTGAGCCCAGATTCCGACAAATGGCTAGAAGCCATGAAATCCGAAATGGGATCCATGTACGAAAACCAAGTGTGGACTTTGGTGGACTTACCGGATGGCCGTAAGGCTGTCGAGAACAAATGGATTTTCAAGAGAAAAACTGATGCTGATGGTAATGTTACCGTCTATAAAGCTCGACTTGTCGCGAAAGGGTTCCGACAAATTCAAGGAGTTGACTATAATGAGACATTCTCACCAGTAGCAAAGCTAAAGTCTGTGAGGATTTTGTTAGCAATTGCTGCATATTTCGATTATGAGATTTGGCAGATGGATGTCAAAATGGCGTTCCTTAATGGTGACATTGAGGAAGAGTTGTATATGGTACAACCCAAGGGTCTTGTCGATCCTAAAGATGCTGACAATGTATGCAAACTTCAGCGCTCCATTTATGGACTGAAGCAAGCATCCCGGAGTTGGAATCACCGTTTTGATAAAGTAATCAAAAAATTTGGGTTTATACAAACTTATGGAGAAGCTTGTATTTACAAGAAAGTGAGTGGGAGCTCTGTAGCATTCCTAGTACTATATGTAGATGACATATTGTTGATTGGGAATGATATAGAACTTCTTAATAGCGTCAAAACCTATTTGAATAATAGTTTTTCAATGAAGGATCTTGGCGAAGCGGCATACATTCTAGGCATCAAGATTTATAGAGATAGATCAAGACGCCTAATAGCGCTTTCACAAAGTACATACTTGGACAAAGTTCTAAAGAAGTTTAGAATGGAAGATAGCAAGAAAGGGTTCGTGCCCATGTTGTCAGGTAAGACCTTGAGTAAAACTCAAAGTCCAGCTACGGCAGAAGATAGAGAGAAAATGAATAACATTCCCTATGCCTCGGCCATAGGTTCTATCATGTATGCCATGTTGTGTACAAGACCGGATATAGCACATGCTGTTAGTTTGACTAGCAGATATCAAAGTGATCCTGGAATGGAGCACTGGACAGCGGTCAAGAATATCCTAAAGTACCTAAATAGGACTAAGGATATGGTTCTTTCTTATGGAGGTGATGAACAACTTGTTGTAAACGGTTACACCGATGCTAGTTGGAACACTGATCCGGATGACTCAAAGTCACAGTCGGGATACGTATTTATTTTGAATGGCGCTGCAGTGATCTAGAGGAGTGCGAAGCAAAGCATTGTGGCGAAATCTTCAACTGAATCGGAATACATAGCTGCTTCGGAGGCTGCACAAGAAGCCGTTTGGATGAAGGAATTCATTACTGAACTTGGCGTGGTTCCCAGTGCGTTGGACCCGATGGCCATCTACTGTGACAACACAGGTGCCATAGCTAATGCGCAGGAACCAAGGTCACATAGCAAGCTGAAGCACATCAAGCTACGTTTCCACGCTATTCGCGAGTATGTCCGAGATGGTGACATAAAGATTTGCAAAGTACACACTGATCTGAATGTGGCAGATCCATTGACTAAACCTCTCCCTAGGGAAAAGCATGACCAACACCAGAACGCCATGGGTGTTCAGTATATTACCATGTAATCTAGATTATTGACTCTAGTGCAAGTGGGAGACTGTTGGAGATATGCCCAAGAGGCAATAATAAAAGTGATTATTATTATATCTTTGTGTTTATGATGAATGTTTACATGCCATGCTATAATTGTATTATAAGGAAACACTAATACATGTGTGTTTTGTAAACATATAAGAGTCCCAAGTAAGCCTCTTGTTGAACTAGCTTGTTGATTAATTGATGATCATGGTTTCCTAATCATGGACATTAGGATGTGATTGATAACAAGGTTATGACATCAGGAGAATGATATGATGGACACACACACCCATAGTAAGCTTAGCATAAGATCAAGTCATTAAGTTCGTATTGCTGTAAGCTTTCAAATACATAGTAACCTATTCCTTCGACCATGAGGTTATGTTAATCACCATCACCGGATGGATACTTTGATGACATCAAACGCCGCTTCGTAACTGGGTGGTTATAAAAGTGTCATTGGGTATTCTGAAAGTATGTGTTGAAGCGCATGAACCAAGATTGGGATTTGTCCATCCATATGACGGATAGATATGCTCTGGGCCCTCTCGGTGGAATGTCATCTAGTTAGCTTGCAAGCATGTGACTGGGTCACAAGGGATGACATATCACGGAACGAGTAAAGAGTACTTATCAGTAACGAGGTAGAACTAGATATGGAGATACCGACGATCAAACCTCGGATAAGTATAGTATCGCGAGACAAAGGGAATTAGTTTCATATGTAAGTGGTTCAATCGATCGCGAAGTCATCGCTGAGTATGTGGGAGCCATTATGGATCTCCAGGTCCCGCTGATGGTTATTGATAGGAGATGTGTCTCTGTCATGTCTGCATATTCACGACCCATAGGGTGACACACTTAAGGTTCGAAGTTGTTTTAAGTAGATATGGAATGTTCGTTGGAGACCGAATGTTGTTCGGAGTCTCGGAATGGATCCGGGACATCACGAGGAGATCCGGAATGGTCCGGAGAATAAGATTCATATATAGGGGATCATTTTCTGAGATAGGAAATGTTCCGGAGTGTTTGTATGAGGATTCTAGAAGGTTTCGGAATGTTCCGGAAGGTTCTAGAAGATATCTTGGAGTTTGCTCGAAAATCAAGATAGGGATCAAGGAGTCCTGGTGGGTCAAGACAAGGAGTCGTGGGGTAGGAGGACTCCTCCCCCCACTCCCCAATCCGTCGGCCTAGAGGAGGGGAGTCCTTGTAGGACTCCCCCTCCCCAAGGCGCCCTCCCCCCTTAAATAGAAGGGCAGGGGCACCCCCTCCTCGCTTGCTCTCATAACTCCAATCTCTGCCGCCTCTCTCCTCCACCTTTCTTCTGCACAGGCATAGGCGAAGCCCTGCAGAATTCTCTACTCCACCACCACCACCACGCCGTCGTGCTGCTGGGATTCCGTGGAGAAGATCTACTACCTCCGCTGCTCGCTGGAACGAGGAGAGGAAGGTCTGCTTCGACTCCGCACGTGTGACCGACTGCGGAAGCGCTGCCGAAACGCGGCGCCGGAAGGATCGTCCACTTGACCGAGTGCGGAAGCGCTGCCGGAACGCGACGCCGGAAGGATCGTCCACACGATCTTGAGATCAGCAAGTGATCGACTACATCAACCACGAGATCTAATCTCGTTAACGCTTTCGGATCTACAAGGGTTAGTTCCTATCTATCTTGTTGCACATGTCTAATAGATTAGATCTTGGCTTTTATCTAGATTAGATCTGGGTTTTGTTCGTTCTTGCGGTAGAAATTTTTTGTTTTCCATGCTACGAACCCATCAGGTGCAGGCCGCGGGCGAGCTGGGCCTCAGGGTGGCACTCCGGCCCACCCCGGTCAGCTGTGCGGCGCTGGCTTCTGCTGCAGGCCAGCTCGGCCGCGCGCAGCGCCAGGCCCACCCGGGCTGGCTGCTAGTGTTGGAAATATGCCCTAGAGAAAAATAGTAGTAAGGACTATTATCATATTTCATATAGTTTATGATTAAGTTTTATATCATGCTATAATTGTATTGAGTGGAAACATCAATACACGTATGATATACAAACAACCAAGGGTTCCCAGTGAAACTCTAGTCACTTGTTAATTGGTCAATAGATGATCATGTTTCCTGATCATGTGGCATTTATGCCAGTAGGAAATGAGGTCATCTCATTCAGAGAATGAGATGATGAACCAATACCCAACCTAAACATCGTGACTCGATCATGTCACGAAGTTCAAGTTATGATGATTAGAAATGGATCCTCGTAGACTATTCCTTAGACCGTGAGGCTATATCAATCACTGTCTCCCGAGAGTGCTTTGATAGCATCAAGCGCCACTTGGTAATACAGTAGTTATAAGGTGTGTTAAGGTACTCATAGGAAACTGTTGAGGCAATATATGTCAAGAGCGGGATTTTTCCATCCATGTGACGGGAAGATACTCAAAGGGCCCACTCAAAGAAGTTATATCCAATAGCTGCGCAGCGTGTGATTTGATCACGGGGATATCACTTGTCAAAACGAGTCAAGTAGCATTGTTCAGTAACGAGATTGAACACGACATGGTGATGTCATTGATCAGATCTCGGGCAATGCAAGTATCGAGTGACAAAGGGAATAAGACACGATTGTCCCGGTTCAAACGATGAAAGATCTTCGTGGAACGCACAGGGGTCACATGGCCATCCAGGTCCCTCTATCGATCATTGGTGCGGGAGTGTCCCGACCATGTCTGGAGTGTTCCCGAACCATGGGCTATCATGCTTAAGGGCTTGATGATGCTTAGAGAGTGTTTATAGGATCGGTGGAATCATCAAAGAAGAGTAGGGAGAAAACCGGAAGGGTTTCGGTAAGTCCGGAGGATGTCCAGAGTGGAGGTGGAAGGTGTTCCATGGCCACGGAGGTTGATTAATATGTGAATTAATGTTAAATGTTGATTTAATCATTTATTCATAATTATTTAATAAAGAGAAAATCATTTTTAATGGTCAAAGGCTTAATGGGCCAATTCTGGAGGGAGAGGGCCCATTAGGGAAAGGAGAGAGGGAGAAGGGGCCAAGGGGGAGGCCGGCTGGGCCTAGCACTCCCACGCGGGGCCCACTAGGGTGGCCGGCGGCCACCCCTCCCCCCTCCTCTCCTTTAGTCCCACCCCGGGACTTTGAGGGAGGTAGTACCTCCCCTCCCCCTATATATAGTGGGGGTATTTGGCCAAATAAAATATACCAATAATCAATAAAGGTCTTCTCACTTTTGGGAGGACCTCCAGTTGATATTTTATCTCTCCCCCTTCTCTCTCTCGTGACCATGGTCCCAAGTCTAGATTGCGCGAGCGAGACATCTTCACCGCGGAGCGCCGTCGCGCTGCGGGATTCAGATCCGGGAGCTCTACTTGTGCAACTACTGCTGGATCGGGGAAGCGGGAGTCATCATCAGGCACCGGACATGTGTAACCCCCCCCCCCCTCCCGAGGTGTCGCACTTGAGGCACTCAAGTCATTGGAGCCAAGGAGCATAAGGACTTCATCACGACCTTGAGGTCGGCTTCGGCTCGTCTACATCAACCACGCTCTCCTAAGCGTTGACAATGCTTTTCGGTCTTCAAGGGTAAGTTTGCAAAAAGCCCCTCCCGTTACTGTATTACTAATAGATAGGTCCTGGCAGCTTCAGGGGTTCAGAGGCGTAGGGTAAAATTTTATTGTTTTCATGCGCGGAACCCCTACAGCTGGCTGCTGCCTAGTGCTGCTACATGCTGTTGGGCCAGTAGGATTTAGGCCCATTCGGCTGGTCCGAATTTCTGCTGCCTTTTTCCTTTATTAATAGTCCCACATGGCTAACCTAATGGGGAGGGCACATCCCCTCCGCCTATATAAAGGGGTGCCCATGGGTGGGATTAAACACACAACTTGAGAAGTCCTTTGGTTGACTTTCTCCCTCCCTCTCTCTATACCTTGTGACCATGGCCCCATGTCTGGGTTGTGCGATCGAGGCACACCTGCAGCACGCCATTGTGCTGCAGGGATTCCTAGACGGATATCAACTTCCGCACTCCTGGCGAGATCAGGGAGCCGGAGGTCACATCATGCACCGGATGTGTACGAAGACACGAGGCGCAACACTTAGGGCGCTTAAATGTCGTGAGCCGGAGCTGTTGCATGATGAAGATCAAGAAGGACGAAGGGGTGACCTGTGAGGAGCTTCGCGACCTTGAGGTCGGCTATGAGTACGACTACTTCAACCACGTTTCCCGTGGAATGTTAACCTCGTACGGTCTACAAGGGTATGTATTCTCTACGCATTGGCCATTACCGCATTACTACATAGATAGATCCTAGGCAGTTTTGGGGTTACATCGTAGGAATTTTTTTGTTTTCCACACCGATCCCCAATAGTGGTATCAGAACCGATCTATGCGTAGGAGTGATGTACGGCCAGTACGCACAAGTTTTGTGCGGGCATTGATCCCTTAGCAGACCGACCTTACGCGTATTCGTACGCGAGACTAGTTCCACGCTCAACATACGGCTTGTACCGTATAAGTGGCTAGCGGGTGTCTATCTCTCATTCAACAGTTGATGTAGCATTTACAACGGAGGGCCCCGAAAGGGGTGTAATAGTGACAACTGTCGGATCCATGTTGTGGTTGGAAAGTTCATAGTTTAGAAATAGTTCTAGTGCGAAAGCCCTAAACAACCACGTAAAACTTGCAATAGATAAAGTAGAGATGTCTAACTTTATTTTGTAGGGGGCATGTGATTAAGATATGGCATTGGTCGTTACAAAAGTAAAGTAGTTCACTTTTATGTTACTAAGTAGTATATTAATAGTCATCGTTCCGATGGACGACCTGGTGGGGGCGTCGTGGACTTGGCATCAAACCAAGGGCAAGATGAAGATCATGCCGGAGCGCTTGATGGAGATCAAGGCGCAAGAAAGACCATATCATATCACATTATACATATGATGTTGATACTTGTTTTACATCTTATTGTGTGCTAGTATTTAGATACTCAACGGTAGCAAATAAGATAATCCCTATTTAATTCCAATGTTCCGTGTTCCCCTTGTGTGTGCACCACCAAAAATGTTCTTCGGTATGAGGCGCCCTATGGTGAGTAGGGGTCAGACATATCTACGTTCGCATACAGTGGGTACAAGCCATGTTGCACAGCGAATACACACAAGTTAGATTTGGCGAGCCTAGCATGTGCAGACATGGCCTCGGAACACAAGAGATCGAAAGATCGAGCATGAGTCACATGGATGATGTGATTGGCATTAGTGAATGCCTACCTTTGATAATGCACTGATGGTCGTGACGATCGGGGGAGGTGCATAGGATAGGGATCATATGATCACTAAAATCATCCAGGGGATGACAATTTTAGTGGAGACCAATTATAAATTGATCTCTTATTATAAACTTAGTCTAGATGTATGTTTGCAAATATCTTAGTAGATCATGGCCTATCCCATTGAGGTCCTTTGCAACCATGGGAATATATTGCTTAATTTGGAACTTAGCAAAAGGGTCCAACTTCATAGATTAATACCCACGCCTGAGGGATATCCTCGTAAAAGGTGATCTTCTCTTCTTGACACAATAACCATTAGGAGATAATCCAATGACTCTAGAATGTTTGGAAAAACACTTAGCGATCTTGCATTAAGAGTTGAGAACTCTTAAAAGGGCTTGATTGCAAATGGAGTCATGGATGAAAAGGTATATGTAAGATATACAAATTATAAATGTGGTTCTTGCAAAACTCGTTGTTGTTTGCAAAGTATTTGATACTTTTCCCCTTTTGTGAGAACAGGAGAATCTGCTTGAGAATTGTTGTCTTTGAGGCAGCGTGGCTTGATGACGGCAAGCAAAACAGTTGATGACCGACATCACCTCTTCCCTCTAAGTTTGTCATTTGGATTAGTGGACTTGAATATAATTTTGTAATCCTTGTTTGTGTGTCTCGCTTTTGGCGAGACGATTATTCATATGAACAAGTTACAAACCAGTTTGTACTATTCTTATGAACAATACCGTTATGGTCACATTACGATTACAAACAAGTTATTCTCATCACTATGTTAATGGTAATAGTTTAAACATTTATAAAAGGATTAGAATGCTAAAAGATATCCAAAGTTTAATAATGAAATGACACTATAGTTTATGTCATTTTGGTTATTGCAGGTTCTTTATGAAAGATCAGGGTCCTAGATGCTTAATCTAGAGACTTTGCAAAACCATGCCTCTTGGGCAGAATGACTAAAACTCCGCATTCTGGTAAAATGGTGATATGCGAAGAAATGTTGAAACTTATACATAATGATGTATCATATTTTCAACAAGTAGTGGAAATCATTTATTGTGGACTTAAGTGAATAAGTGTATTTACTTAATGAAACATGAAGTTTGAAATGATTTGAATTGTTCAAATGAGTTCACAACAAAGAGGATATTGAAATTAACAAGAATACGAAGTCTCTTCGATTTGATCGACATGACTAAAGTATTCAAGTTAAGTTTAGCATGAAAGGGCACTTGTGAAAGATGTTTCACAAATTATGATAATTGGATGGATTCAAACTTTGTTGAAGTGTCTAAACGTCATAATCATTTTGTATTAGATACATATTATCTCTTATCGGGGTTATAGTTATCATTTAGAGTTAGAGATCAAAATAAGCAAACACTCATTTGAAATACAAAGGAACATCTAAAAGATTCATGGAAACAACACCATAAGTGTTATGGCACGTTCGAGTTTCTGGAGATTTCGATAAGTCGAAATCGTGGTGAATAAACAAGTCTTTGTAGAGCATTCTTAGGAAGCTTTGAATGCATCGTCCACAATGGGCAAACCTGCTGTTGTCCTAAGTTGATGTGTCTTGATGAAGATACAGGTGGAAGAAAGTAAAAGATCAAAACTAGGTATTTGACCTTACCTCCAAATTGTTGAGTGGCACGGAGGAATTTGTTTCGTGAATCCAAACTCTACAAATAGAGAAGAAACTGTTGATAATGATCATAAAGTTTCAAGGAATACTTTTACTAAAGAAAGTAGGATTGAACTATATATTCTACAAGTTTCTGAAATTATATATTGATTCACTTGTCTTGTTTTGAACAAGACATACCTACGAATTACAAAGAAGCGTGATGGACCTAAGTACGAGAAATGAATGGTCATTGAAATCTCGTTAGTGGAATTCTCGATTTGATGATGATCAATGAATTTTTGGAATGTCCAAGATTATTGAGAGGACCTAGATTTGAGTGGGAGCAAATCAGCTTGGCTAATTCATAATATGTAGCTGACATATTTTGAGTGGGAGCTAAGTGAAATCCCTAGATCTCAAACATGAATGTCATATTTGAGTGGGAGCGTGAAATCATTCTGGGATATGTGGACAACATATATGAATGATGTGATTGGTGTTTAAGTTAGGATGAAGTTGAAGTTATTAAACAAGAAAATCTATCAAGATAGATTGATGAGTTTAATAAACACTAAATGTCGAATGCTTCCTGGACTTAACTCTAAAAGATGTTCAGAATGTCCTAAGGAAGATTCTGAAGAAGTTCAGAATGGAACAAGGTGAGAAAGTAGTTCTTACTATATGAAGCATTGAGTTTGTATTGCAACTATGGTTGAAAGAAATAGATGCGTTGCCTCTCCTATGCCTCAGTCATAGGTTCTTCCATACAACCATATTGTATACTCGACGTAATGTGACCCGAGGTTCTGGTTAGTATGACAAAGTCTTAACTGTAAGAATGTGTCTTTAAGTGATTCCTGAGTTGATCACTGAACCAGAATTAAGTTTGTACTTAAGTAGCAAGAAGCAAAGTAAGTGGCATAGTTGCATTTCATCCACTAGGATCTACATAGATATAGAAGTATAAAAGCTCCATCTGATGTGATGTATAATGTTATGGCGGGGCTAGTTCGCTTTTAATGTAGAATGATGTGTCCCAGGGCCCAGTGCCCATGAGAAAGCCCTCGAGGTTGATCTAAAGTCACTGTAAGCTCCTGGAATCCGGCCTCGTTCTGCTGCCATGACTATAGTATATACACAAAGGATAGCAAAGCGTGTTTTGAAGATTAGATGACAACGGTGAAAGCGACCGTCATCATAAACACTAGAAACAAAGTCTTACTTTGTCGCCAAACAAATACTTCGACCCATTGTACGATAATGGTGTGAATGTCAAAATTAGGAAGACATTCACGATTTGCAAAAGACATAATGATCTGGTAAAACAGAACATGGACATAACGTTTTCCATGAGCATGCATGATCTGTAAACGCATATGGTATATGGTTTATATGAGTAAAATGCGAGCTGGATTATTTGTACTCTAGTGCAAGTGGGAGACTGAAGGAGATATGCCCTAGAGGCAAATAATAAATAGGTTTTTATTGTCATGTCTCAATTAGTTTATAATAGTTTCATATGGTGCTATAATTGTGCCAAGTAGAAACATTGATACAGGTGTGGTATGAAACAACCAAGTACCTAGTAGTCTCTATTCATACTAGTTCGTTGGTCACGAAGATTATCTGGGTTTCAAGATCATAGGCATTTATGCCGACTAACAATAGGATCATATCATTGGAGAATGATGTGATTGGACATTCCTCGAAGGATTGCAACACGATCAAGTCATATAGTTCATTGTTGCAATAGCTATACTTAGACTCCTTCTCCTTAGACCGTGAGCTTATATTACTCATTGTTTCCCGAGGCTGCTTAGACCGCATCAAGCGCCACTTGGTAATACAGTGGTTATAAAAGTGTACATTGGGTATTCCGAATGAACAGTAGATGACATGTGACTGCAAGACCGGGATTTTTTCACCCACATGACGGGTAAAGATACATATGGCCGGCTTGGTGAGATTACATCTATAAATGTTGCAACATGTGACTAGGTCACGGGGATGTGATATCACGGTAACAAGAAAACAGAACTTGTTATGAACGAGATTGAACAAGGTATTTGATACCAATGATCGGATCTCGGACAGGTTGTATCGAGAAACAAAAGGAAGAGGATGCTACATTTAGCGGTTCAAACGACATTGTCATCGGGAATGCGTAGGGGTCACATGGATATCCCTGGTCCCTCTGTTGATTATTGATACAGATCATGTCTAGAGCATTCCCGAGCCGTGAGAGGATACACTTAAGGGTATGATGAGAGCGATCATTCGTAAGACGGAATCACAGGAGAGAAAGAGAGAAAGCCGGAATCATTCCGCGGAGAGATCCGAAGTTGTTCGAAGAAAGAATAAAGGAAAAGGCCGGAAAAGTGTTTTCGGATTAATGGAAATTTAAATATATATTTATTATATGTTAATTGTAAATTAATATATTCTAAATAATATTTAAGTAAAGATTTATAAAAGCAACTTTTATATTAGGCCAAATCCCCGGAGGGAAATATCCTAGAATAAAAGCTGCAGAAAAATAAAAGGAAAAATAAAAAGGAAAACAGAAACAACCCACATGGGCGGCAGATAGTTGCCACCGCACGGGGGGCGGGCACTAGTTACCAGCCGTGACGGCCGGCCTGGCTCGACCCCGGCCCATACGGGGCTCGCGGGGGAGCCAGCCGGGTCGGCGGGGGCAGGCGGCCCACCCGGGCGAGCTGCCTGGCGGGCGGTGCAGGCCACGGGCAAGCTGGGCCTCGGGGTGGCACTCCGGCCCACCGCGGTCAGCTGTGCAGCGCTGGCTGCTGCTGCTGGCCAACTGGGCCGCGCGCAGCGCCAGGCTCACGTGAGCTGGCTGCTGGCTGCTGCCTAGTGCTGTTGCATGCTGTTGGGCTAGTGGGATTTAGGCCCATTCGGCTGGTCTGAATTTCTGCTGACTTTTTTCCTTTATTAATAGTCCCACATGGCTAACCTAATGGGGAGGGCACACCCCCTCCGCCTATATAAAGGGGTGCCCATGGGTGGGATTAAACACACAACTTGAGAAGTTCTTTAGTTGACTTTCTCCCTCCCTCTCTCTATACCTTGTGACCATGGCCCCATGTCTGGGATGTGCGATCGAGGCACACCTGCACCACACCGTTGCGCTACAGGGATATCTAGCCGGATATCAACTTCCGCACTCCCGGCAGGATCGGGGAGCCGGAGGTCTCATTGTGCACCGGATGTGAACGAAGACACGAGACGCAACACTTGGGGCGCTTAAATGTCGTGAGCCGGATCTATTGCACAATGAAGAGCAAGAAGGAGCAAGGGGTGACCTGCGAGGGGCTTCACGACCTTGAGGTCGGCTACGAGTACGACTACTTCAACCATGTTCTTCGCGGAACGTTAACCGCGTACGGTCTACAAGGGTATGTATTCTCTACGCATTGGTCGTTACCGCATTACTACATAGATAGATCCTAGACAGTTTTGGGGTTACATCGTAGGAAAATTTTTGTTTTCCGCACCGATCCCCAACATATATAACAATAATACTATGCTAGTGGTGTATCCTACATCCTTAAGAATGTTTTAGCCATATTAAGTTTAACCACACTTTCATACAAACTTGTTACTTGTTTTAATTATTTTTCTGCAAACAACCATAAACCTTTCAAACACCTTTACTTGAGATCAAAGGCAGCTTATAAGTATCCTTCGGTAGATAGTAACGAGGGGCATAAAGAACTTTACCAATAGCTCTCTGTAGGTTCAATATCTTTACTTTGAAACTAGTTACAATTAATCTATGCACTTGCAGTCATCAATGACCCTGCTGCGCTTGAGATGGGATGCTCAAGCTTCTTCTTCCTCCTTCGCTGGAGTATCTACTTCTTCTCGACGTGCCAGTGCAAGCCGGTGCTTCCCCAAGTTGTGTTGTTCCTGGCGGAGGCAAGGGCGGGCACGTTTGGAGGCCTTTTGTCGTCGGTGATGAGCCTCGCGTTTCTGCGATCCTTTGTGGGGTGCTTGTTGTAGAGGAGAAGGACTTAATTGCAATTTCTTTATTTTGTGGGCTCTTTTTTTGCAAATGTATGCCCACCGTCCAACTAATGTAGTCTCCAGGTCTTTCTGGACCTTTACCCATTAAAAAACTGGGACCAAGTTTGAACTGTAGCATTAATGTCAGCAGTCTTATTGTTAAAAATTGTGCAAGTTTGAACTTGAAATCTACATCATTTTTTCAAGATTGTACGGAAGTTGCAAATATTATTTTTTGCTAAGTGCATTTTTTGGCGGAGATACCCAAAGGAAACTAGATTCGTGTTGTCTAGATCTTGAGTAGCACATCGTCCCCGAATAGGGATGACATTCGAGCCGAGAGAGTTTCAGCCCTAGTCCCGAAGACCATATTAGCATTTTCGTGGTTTGGGACATATTCGTACTCCCTCCGTTTTAAAATATAAGATGTTTTAGCTTTGTAAAGGGAGTGTATCTAGCCTTTTTTTAGTGTGTAGGTCTATTGAGGTTTGGAATGAACCTACACACTAATGGGGTCTAGATACATTTCTTTTAAAAAACTAAAACATCTTATATTTTAAAATGAAGAGAGTACGTACTACTACCATTAAATATCAAATCGTTCTAGAAGGAGTAGAGGATCTTATACACCGAAAAGTACCGCTGTACAGTCAGAGCCTAGCAAGACGTAACAGAGAGGTCGAGTGCGCGCGTACCAGATGCACGATGGCTAAGATTTTTCTAGCTACCCCAAGGGGTAGGGCGCACTAAATGGCACGCACGATCGTCTCTCCTTGCACGGAGGACACAAGACATACCAAGCAAATGGGCGAGGATATTGGGACTGGGGAGTACCATCCACACGCACACATGGCACGGAACGAACGCACGTTGGCTTCGGTCAGGGGATCTCCATCGGAACGATTGAAACATGTTATCCAAAACGTCCATTTTTGTCTGGATGGGTCGAGCCGATATGGGGTTTAGGTTGCAATCCGGTCTGTCCGTGTGGCCGAGGAGGCGATGGAGCAGGTGGTTGGAAGCGGCTTCGATGGAGGCCGTCCAACGGACGGTGCATGATCCCAAATGCCTTGGTGCCGCGCGTGCAGAACGTGGAATGCCACTCGCGGCCTGGCCCCTCTACCGCGGCGACCAGCGCGTGTTAGCTTGTGTGATAACTAGCTCCTTCCTCCGTCCAACCGGTGCCGCCATGGTCGGTGCGCGCGTACCCATTGCTGTAGACAGCGATGAGCCGAGACGATCGATCGAGCTACGTAGCGTACGTCGGCGGTGCTGTTCACTGCGACTAGCTAGCTTTCTGTAATTTTCTGTATAGTGTGAATTGATCGATGCGATCGAGGAGCAGTTGATATTGTGTAGTACGTCTGTCCATCGGATTAATTGCTGCTACGTCGTAGTAGTACGTGTGACATACTACAGCATACAGGCACTAGCTACTAGCTAGTATCACGCGATAGTACCGCGTACGAGGCTTAACGACGCCGTGCTAGCGCTAGCGTCGAGCGTCGGTGCCGCGCTACACTATGGCTTGATGCAGGCGGTGCTTGGCGAGAAAGTGTCGTCGCTGTGACGATGTTGAGATGTTTCGTTTCCTCTCGATCAGTCCACAGCAGCCCCACGTGCACAAAGGGAGGTGGATCTTTCTGAGAGGTACAGTAGGTACAACAGCGTTGCACGTACGTACATGTCGATCGGCAGGGTACTGCTAAGTAAGACACTATACTCACTATGTACTCCACCATCTTTTCCTAGAGACTGTGTAGTCCCTTTTTCCAAGAAAATTAACAGATTATATGCTTTTTTTTTCGGAATAACAGTATGGTATCTGGTGCGTGATATCTGACCAAAAAGTTTCTCGGTAGCGATCAGCGCCAGACAGAGTCAGAAGAAAAACGATTTGTGCATTCTACATTTTCTAATGGAGGCCCATGCACCAGCTAGTGGCTTCCTGGGCAGTTCCTATATGCCGCTTCAAGCGTGCACTAATAAGCAACGGTCACGCGGGTTCTCTTCCTCGGCTGCACCAAATGCGGCCCAAATAACAGGTACTAGTTCGGTCCACCTTGGACTCCCTTCAGGTAATTTCACGTCACGGGCCTTCTCTCTCTCATTCCTTGTTTCATTTCTTTTGCCAAAAAAATCACATTTATCACTTTTGTTGCAAGACATTTATCGCTTTTTCAAGGACCTATTTTCAAGTATTCTGATGTGTTGTTGCAAACTTGTGTTACCCTAAGAGCCTATCCGGTGATCCCATAAGTGAGATACTCGCCATGCACCTTGTGTTTGAATCGTATACACTACAAAAATACCCCTCATATCTGGCGAACTTTTGAGGCGGCATAAGCACAATAGTTGGTTACACAACGGACACCATTTTGTCTTGGTGGCTATTTATACGCCTTGACACAAATGGTAGCGGCTGTTAGGGCAATAGATCTTGTATTGCTAGAGGGCCAAAGGCCAGAATATATAGTACAACTGACTTGAGGTACAAGAAGATAAATCTAGACATATACGGACTCCTAGACCAATACTAATACATCTTAACACCCCCCCCTCAAACTCATGGTGGATCCACAACACTGAGTTTGGAGAGTAAGAAATCATGCTGAGCGCGAGTTTGTGCCTTTGTAAAGAAATCTGCCAACTGCAAGTCTGAAGGCACATAATGGAGCGCAACAACCTGATCCTGCACCTGAGCACGTGTATAAAACGCATCAACACCAATATGCTTAGTCAGCTCATGCTTGACCGGATCACGTGCAATACTGATAGCACCTGTACTGTCTGACAAAAGTGGAGTGGGCGTCGTAACAGAGGCGCCAAAATCTGCAAGCAACCACCGTAACCAGGTCACCTCAGCAGTCACCGAAGCCATAGCCCGCAACTCAGCTTCAACACTCGAACGGGAAACCGCTACCTGTTTCTTCGTCTTCCAAGCAACAAGCGAACCACCAAGAAACACACAGTAAGCAGAAAGTGAACGACGATCCGTAGGATCATTCGCCCACGTAGCATCCGAGTAGCACTGGAGCTGGAGAGAGCTAGAACGAGGGAAGAAAAGGCGACGAGTAATCGTGCCACGAAGATAGCGAAGGACACGGAGGAGATGACCATAGTGGACAGTGGTAGGAGCTGAGACAAACTGGCTCAGAATATGAACAGGATAAGAGATATCAGGACGGGTGACAGCAAGGTAAACAAGACTCCCAACAAGATGGCGATAACGAGTGGGATCGGGAAGAGGATCACCATCTGTAGGACGAAGCTTAACATGAAGCTCCATAGGAGTCTCAACGGTGCGCTCATCTGCAAGAGCAGCCCGAGCAAGGAGATCCTGAATATACTTTTCCTGAGAAATAGAAAACCCATCAGAAGTGGATGAAACCTCAATCCCAAGAAAATAGCGAAGAGGACCAAGATCAGTCATAAGAAACTGATCACGAAGACGAGCCTTGACAAAGGCAATATACTCAGGATCATCACCAGTAATGATCATATCATCAACATAGAGAAGGAGAAGAGTGCGTCCACGAGGAGAAGTGTGAACAAAAAGCGCTGGATCATGAGAGCTAGGAGAAAAACCAGCAGCAGTCACCACAGAGGCAAAACGCTCAAACCAGGCACGAGGGGCCTGTTTCAGGCCATAAAGAGAACGTCGAAGACGACAAACCATCCCATCAGGAACAGAAAACCCAGGAGGAGGTTGCATATAAACCTCCTCACTCAACTTGCCATTAAGAAAAGCATTCTGAACATCAAGCTGGGACACAGACCAGCGTCGGACAGAAGCAACAGCAAGAAGAGTACGCACAGTGGTCATATGTGCCACAGGAGCAAAGGTCTCATCATAGTCACGACCATGTTCCTGCTGAAAACCACGAGCCACAAGACGCGCTTTATAGCGCTCAAGAGATCCATCAGAGCGGGTCTTAATTTTATAGACCCACTTACATGTGATAGGACGAACACCAGAAGGAGGAGAGACAAGATCCCAGGTGCATGTGCGCTCAAGCGCAGCAATCTCCTCAGCCATGGCAAGCTGCCATTCAGGATGACATGCAGCATCCCGATAAGAAGTCGGCTCGGAAACTACAGAGAGACCATACTGACTAGGGGAGTAACTGTCTGGAGCACGACGCTGACGAACAGGTCGTGAGGAAGGAAGCTCATCCGCGGAAGATGACTCATCCGAAGAGGAGGAAGAAGGAGGCACAGAGGAAGGAGCCGAGGCTGGAGACCGAGGAGAACTAGGGGAACTAGACGGAGGAGAGGAAGGTGTCGAAGAAGGAGGCGCAGCAGAAGGAGGAGGCGAAGGAGAAGAGACAGCGGAAGGTGTATCGGGAAAGAAAAGAAAAGAGAGATCATCCATTGGGTAAGTACCAGAGGTGGGACGAGGATAGAAAGGACGCGTTTCATCGAACGTGACATCACGAGAGATGCGCATACGACGACCAACAGGGTCCCAACAGAGATAGCCCTTATGCTCATCACTGTAGCCAAGAAAAACACACTCAACAGACTGAGCGGTTAGTTTGGTGCGTTCACGAGGAGGGAGGAGGACATAGCAAACGCAGCCAAATAGACAAAGAGCCGAGTAGTTTGGACAGGATCCAGAGAGACGCTCAAGAGGAATGCCACCCTGAAGAGCAGCAGAAGGCTGAATATTAATGAGGTAAGTCGACGTAGCGATAGCCTCAGCCCAGAAATGCGGCGGAAGAGAGGAAGCAATCATCATAGCACGGGTAGTCTCAAGAATATGACGATGCTTACGCTCGGCGACACCATTTTGAGCATGGGCGTCAGGACACGAGAACTGAGCAAGGGTGCCCTGCTCAGCAAGGATACCACGCAGGTGTTGAGAGATATACTCTCCTGCAGAGTCAGCACGAAAAACACGAATAGGCGTGGAATACTGGGTACGAACCATAGCCACAAAACGCTGATAAATAGCAAGCACCTCGCTGCGAGAGCGCATAAAAAATAACCAGGTGTACCGTGTAAAATCATCAATAAACAAAATATAGTATCGATGACCCCCTTTTGAAGCAAAGGGAGCCGGACCCCACACATCTGAATGAACTAAATCAAAAGGTCGCTGAGATACAGACACACTAGTAGGATAGGGAAGCTGAATCTGTTTACCTAACCTACAACCCTGACACGAATGAAGCGACGATACATCTCCTGAGACAAGCCCCAGAAGCTCACGACGAACTAAGGATGATAAACGGGAACCACAAAGATGGCCCAGCCGATGATGCCACTGTTGAAAAGAGCCAGTGACAGACACAGCAACCGCAGGAGAAGTGGCAGAGGAAGTGTCGGCAGAAGGAATGCGAAGCCAGTCTAACTCCCAGAGCCCAGGAGACTCAATGCTCCGAGGGCCAGCTCCAACCAGAGCCTGTGTACGACGGTCCTGAACAGCACAAGAATCAGCGTCAAGAATGACCCTACAACCAGAATCAGTAAGCTGGCTAGCAGAGAAAAGATTCATCGTAAGACTGGGAACATGAGAAACATCCGGAACAGAGAAGGAAGAAGTAGAGAGGGTGCCTCGACTGGAAACAGGAAGAGAGGTACCATCAGCCGTAGTAACATGGACAGGAGAAACAAGAGAGCGAAGAGCAGAAAGAATAGAAGATGCAGAAGTCATATGAAAAGAAGCTCCAGAATCCAGATACCACGGGGATGACGTACCTGACTGTGTAGAAGATGATGGTCGCGCAGTGCCCGAAGAAGTAGTCACAGAACCAGCAGAACCCGACGAGGAGGAGCCTGTAGCAGCGAGCAGACTACGAAGACCACGAATAATGTCCTGATCAGACAGAGCACCAGCAGGAGGTCCAGAAGCACCAGTAGGAGGTCTAGAGACAACAGTAGAAGATCCTGAAGACCCAGACTGTCGACGAGCAAGGTACTGCTGACGTAAGCGTGGATCCCTCGTCCAGCAACCAGAGATGTCGTGGCCATGCTTGCCACAGTGAGCACAGGGAGGACGAGAACCACGAGACTGCTGAGACTGACGCTGACCCTGGGCCGGTGGAGTGGAGAGTAGTGGCGGTGCGAGAGACCGCGACGAAGCCGGCGGCATAGGGGGACCATGAGCAGCAAGTACAGACGGAACCTCAAGAAGACCAGCATCACGAAGACGAGTCTCCTCAGCACGAAGCTCAGCCAGTACCTCAGAGAGCGGAACACGACCGCGGGCAAGCAGCTGGGCACGACGCGGCTCAAACTCCTTGCGGAGCCGTGACAAGAACTCGAAGACGCGCTGAAACTCTAGATCCGCGCGCACAATCAGACAGCAGGGACAGGTGTTACACACTGCTGTACGAAGAGAGTCAAGCTGACGCCAAATAGCAGCACTCTGAGTGTAGAAAGCATCAATAGTAGAATCACCCTGCTTAAGCTCATGCTCCTGACGAACCACGGACAGATAAAGAGCATCTCCAGATGGCTGATAGCGCTGACGAAGAAAAGCCCACTGGGCAGCAGCAGTGGGAAGACCCATGAACTCAGAAGCATACTGAGGCAGAACACTGGAAGTGAGAACAGCAGCAGCACGAGCATCCTCATCAATCCACTGAGTGTAGTCGGCCAGATCCAGCCGGTAGGCCGTAGTAGCAGCAGAATGCGCCTGAACCTGGCGCTCATAGTCAGCCCGAGCAGAATCATCAGCACTCTGGGTTGCATCCTTGACCGCCTGAGTAGCATCGGGGGCAAGGGGAACGGGTGTCGGGGCACGAGGCACTGGAGGCACAACGGGGCGCGGTGGACAGGAGACCTCACCAGAAAGCACACCCCAAAGACGAAGACCGCGCATATGAACGCGCATAAAGGCAGCGAAATCAGGATCATTCGCGCCGTCAAAGATCACCAGACAACGAGGAATCGCAACATAGCCCGAGGAGGAAGACATGTTTTTTTTTTTCAAACCAGATCTAGTCAGATCTGAATCTGGCGGCGGGATCCGGGGCGGCGGCGCGGCCTGGGCGGGGGCGGGGTCGGGCCGGCGGCGGGAGAGCCTGAGGCGGCGGCAGCGGGGCCGGGGCTTCGGCGGCGACCGGCAGCGGCGGGCGTCCGGGCAGGGACGGGGGGTGACGGGGCGGCGGGGCGGGCGTCTGGGGCAGCGGGGCGGGGTCGGGCCGGCGGCCGGAGAGCCTGGCGCGGCGGCGGCCGGCGGTGGCGGCGGCGACAGCGGGAGAAAAAAAAAGCCTTACGGCTCTGATACCATGTTAGGGCAATAGATCTTGTATTGCTAGAGGGCCAAAGGCCAGAATATATAGTACAACTGACTTGAGGTACAAGAAGATAAATCTAGACATATACGGACTCCTACCAATACTAATACATCTTAACAGCGGCAGATTTTGGTGCCATGATACATGGACGCGGAAGGTGATGGTTTTTAACGTGTCGCTTCGCCAAGGGAGTCATTCCCAATATTTGTCGTTCATTTCAAGCGCCATTAATCGTTGATATCCGTTGGAGAATGGTCAATCACTGCCCGCTGACTGGTTAGACTTGTCTGGCTAACAGGTGCGGACCAACATTGCTTACCCGAGCTCTCAAAGACCGCACTACTAGGAAAAACCTCATCCGTGACACACCACTTGTAATCATCCGTGACGCACTAGGGGTGCGCTACTAAGTGCGCGTCACTGCTAAATTTAGCCGTGGAGCACCACTTGGTGCGCCACAGCTATCTCGACATACCCGTGGCGCACTTCCCAGTATGCCACTGTCTATGTAGATAGTGCGCCACGGCTAGACTACTTGTGGCGCACTGTCACGTGCGCCACGCAAACTTGCCTAGTGCGCCACGGCTAGACTACTTGTGGCGCACTGTCACGTGCGCCACCTACGCAAACTTGCCTAGTGCGCCACGCCACATATAGATTTCATGTGGCCCACTGTCATGTGCGCCACGCAAACTGTCCTAGTGCGCCATAGGTAAGTACCATGTGCGTCACGACTATATTTTCTGCTGATTTTTTAAAATAGCATGTATACGTATATACGCGTATACCGGTGTACAATACGCATATGCATACATAATTTACAAAACAGTATAATATACAAAGTATATTAGAAGTGCATCACACTAGATAGAACCCCAAATAGCCACAAGTGTCAAATATTTACACAAGTGATCGAGTAGCTAGTAAGTTCCATTGCACTACAATTGAAGAAGTCACCTAAAATACTACCAAATACAGCAGAACCGTAATCACGGTGAGCAAGATAGAGATTACTACAAAGGTTCCCATCCCTCTCTTCTTCACGATCTTGATCCCCTTCCCCTCCATATCTTCCTCACGAGGTGGTTCATCCACATAGCATCCGCCACCTCCTTACTCTTGTAGCCTTTGTAGCTATTGCTAGGGAACTCGTTCACTTGCTTGAAACAGTGTTTCCACTCGTCGTTGATGCCTGAAACATGGCCTCTGTACACCAAGTACCACTTCTTCGCCATCTCTATAGACAAGACAAATAATATTAGATAAGATAAAGTTTGAGTTCAATGTGCCACGACATTTTAATCATCGGCATTCTCGAAAAAGGACCAAAGTAAGAAAAAAAGGATTTGTGCCTTATTGTAAAAAAAGGGGACCAAAGTAAGCACAAAAAAGACCAAAATGTAAGAAAAAGAACTAACATTGATTCATAACCCTAATAAGTAGCATCGACCACAATTAAGTTCAACCACCATAGAAACTATAGAGAGCTAGACAGAAGTTTAATGTGGAGATAAAGTTTACAGCACACACAAGCCCATCGATAGTTCAGAACTACAACTATGATGAAAACATCAAGACTCCTGACTCGTCTTACGGAATGGAAGGACGCCATGTTTCGTCATGAACATCCTGAAGTCACCCTACATGTCTAGGTGATCTTTTACATCACGGTTAGGCGGTGTTATACCTCCGTAGAAGAACCCCCCCTTCGTCATGA
Organism: Avena eriantha; assembly: GCA_910589775.1. NCBI lineage: Eukaryota > Viridiplantae > Streptophyta > Magnoliopsida > Poales > Poaceae > Avena > Avena eriantha. The sequence goes on along the minus strand of OU342743.1, from coordinate 586,570,805 downwards.
CATCATTGTGGCAAACTACTATTGGATGGGATAGAACTCTTGTATAATATCTGAATCTTGGATCTGTCTTGGCTTGGGTCCACTGTTGGAGATGAGCTGGTAGCGTAGAGTTCTATTGGTCATGTAGGAAAGCCTGCATGTGATGGAGTGTGTAGTAAACTTCCTTCCGACCGCCAACTTGTTGCTTCACGCAGGGGAAGTTCATTGCATGGGTGAACATGTGCTTGTAGAACTTAACCTTTTTGGTCACGAATGTGGTGCCTTCCATTGAGACATAGCCAATGAGAGCATGATCCAGAATATCCTTGTTTTTGTCGTAGTTTTTCTTCTTTTCTGCACTCCCGGAGTCGAAATATGCGGCTTGCGAATGTTTTGGAGATAAGACGATGAGTGTGTAGTCTTCATCTCTGTGCAAAACAATTCAAACGGAACACTATTGGAAAATGAACGATGGAAGTAAAAAAACATGTTCTGGCAGCGATCAAATGACTTAATCGGAGAAGTAAGGCACAAAAATGTATTCCTTCATCTTGTTCGCCACCATGACGTCTTGGAGGTAATTCGCCACGAATAGTCGTTCAATGAAGATTGCCAACCATCTCTGACGCATGTAGAAGGAGTCCACTATTGCAATGCCTAGGGTGTTCTCTCTAATGATCTGCATCACCATACTGAGCGAAAATAGGCGGACCATGGTATGGTGCAGGGGGTTAAGGTGGAACATATCGAAGATGTCGGCAAACCGCATGAATAAAATATCCCCGGGGTATTATCAATGAAGGCCAAGTGATTTGGCTCCTTGGCCATGAAAATCGGGTATGCCGGATCTTTCTCTCGAAGAAGGCGTTCCTCGACTGTCAGCACACCGTCATGCACACTCTTCATATCCGAACTTGCGTGCTTGTACAATTTCTTAGTTAGCATCGGCTTACTCGCCACATGCATCCTTGACATAATAGCCTTGGGTTTGGTGGCCCGTCATGAGCCCGGATCGGATTTGGAGCCGACACCACCACTAGCTGGCTCATAGACTTGCTAGATTTTCTTTTCCATCCCTTCTTGGCTTCTAGAGGGCGAGGGACCGCAATATCCTCACCGGCCACCTTATGGAGTGTGTTGGGGCTTAAAATAAATGGTCGTTTGGATGTTTTAGGGTCGGTGAAGAAGGCACCAGCTGGAGGTGTCTCCTAAGAACCGAACATACGCTTGTTGCAAGCGAGTTTCTCTGCGAGGCCACTAGCTAGGTCGCGAGCGTCTGCATCATGAAAGGGTTCTTCATTATTACCAAGATCATGCATGTAGATGTCGTCACCTCCATGCCAAGTGTTGATGTACAGATCGATATCTTCATCAGTGTTGTCGTTGTACGAATCATGTGCCATAGGCATGTCAGTATCAGCCAACACATTGTGTGGAGGTGACGGTGGCAGCACGAGTGGCGGTGTTGTCTGTTGGGTGGTTCCCCCATCCTAAAATGAATCATGCTCTTCGGCCAGAGCATGAAAATTCTGAAGCAATTTCTAAGGACAGACGGATCTCCTTCATCGGCTCCTAGGGTTGAATGGGAGATTCCACACCATCACAACCCTATAGCACCAGAACAATTTGAACCCTATGCATGGTAGATGGCATCGGCTTTGAGTGGAACACGCGGTTTAACGGTTGAATGATAGTGCCCTTGGCACCATCCCTCAACTCGTTGTTCACATAGCCTAGTAGAGTGCATTGAGCATCGGCCTACGGAAAACATGTACAAAATTAGAGATGCCTTCAGAGTAATTAAAAGGCAAGGAAGTGAAGTCATCGGTTGAGCCTCCAATGCTTATAGTAGTTACAATGATGGCGTCAAGCTTGGCTAATGTCAAGGCACCGACAACGACGGAGGAAGTGCAAGTGACGAAGGGGCTGCTTGATGGCAAGGTGCCATCCGCCAGTGTATTCTTCCTACCGGTTGCATTAAGCTCCGGCACCGCGGTGAAGGCAGGTGGAGTCAACAATGCGTCTAGAGCCGCGGTGCTGGCAAGCAGAGCCACTAACATGTCCGGTGTCGCGGTGCTGGCGGGCAGATTCACAAACACGTGATTCACCGAAATCAGCGCCACATTGTTTGAGTTGCTTCTGACCATGCTAGGAATCGGGCACGACCCTTGTTGACCACCCGCACTCCAATTCGCTATCGACTCCACCAAGGTAGGAATGATGGAGGTGAGGCTAATTGCCACATTGTCTTAGACAAAGCTGCAGAATCCGCGCCACTTGTGCCTTGAGTTCTTCAACCTCTCGTTTTCCTCCTTGCTCCTCCCTGCCACACGCTTCTTCGCCTCTTGTCGTGGTGGTGGCACAACAGATGCCATGTATAGGCTAAGAGTGGGACAAATGTGCACTAGAGGAATCTAGGAAGGGATAGTGTGGTGATTTCACACATAGAAGGTTGTATTCTCTCTCAATCGATGGTGGATTACAAGGGCTCCTCGAGCTGTTTGTGGGAAGGAGTCCTATGCTCTTACTACCCACACCTATGCTCTAGGGTTTTCCCTTAGTAAAAATGGCCGACCCTCTCTATGGAGGTCCTGGTGCTCCTTATATAAGGGATCCCAAGTTACAAGTTAGGGCATATGTGGAGGCATATTCTTCGAATATGCTCCTTGGTAAAGCAAGATGCTTATTTTTCCCTTTAGCAAGCTGGTCCAGACTCAGGGCGTAAGCCTCTGTGAGCCCCTCTGCGGCGCAGCGTCATCCGACATTGGTGGTGTCACTCGACATAGGCTACGTCACCCTTGTCGGCCACTTCCCGCTGGTCATCCCCTCTGTTCGCTTCGCTCATGCTACAGTGGAAAGAGGCCACCTTTTGACCAGCGATATTCCTTCCATCTCTTGTAAGCCAAGTGGTAACCCAGCTCGTATCTAGTTAACTCGGCCCCGTGGGTACCTACAAAGAAGATAAACTAAGCTAGCCGATATATATTTTATGTCGGCCGAGTTAACTTTAGTTGAACATCCTCCAGGCTGGGTCTTCCCATAAGTCGGCCCGCCATGAGGTAAATCGGCCAGCTCCTATTTTGTCCTTGCCGTACCTTGGCTATCATGGCCATTATACCCCGGTGTGACCCTATCCGGGGTTATCCCCCCAACATTAGTCCCCGAAGCTGGTGCGGTCTTAGCAACTTCAGCTGATAAGGCCACAGCAGGTTCAACCCACAAGGTTCCATGTTTTCTTTGTCGGGTTACGTAATGAATCTGCTTGTTCACTATTGGTTTCCCTTGGCTCATTCTGAGTTATTCCTCGTTGTCCGGATTATGATGCTGTATCCAGGTTACCCCTTGGATCTCTTCCTTCTCTCGTACGCTTCCCCACATCCCACATGGAGGGTAATCATTGTTTTGCCTCATTTGAAGGACCTGCGCCAGTTACTGTATTCATTGTCAGGGATAACTGATAAGTTGCAAACGTATCTATAATTTTTGATGTTCCATGCTTGGTTTATATCTACTTTCTTATGTTTTGTCCACACTTTGGAGTACTTTCTACACACTTTTTTGGACTAACCTATTACCAAGATGCCACACCATTTGCCTATTTTGTGCTGTTTTTGGTTCCAGAAAGTCAGAAAATGAATATTCTCGAAATTGGACCGGACAAAAGCCAAAGTCGTTATTTTCCCGAAAGATTCATGGAGCCAGAAGGAGAGACGAAGGGGGGCCACAGGGTGGCCAAACCACCCCTAGGCGCGGGTCCCCCTAGTCGCGCCAAGGCATGGTGTGGGCCCCCTGGCTGCCCACCGACCTTGCCTCTTCGCCTATAAGATGCCTCCTGATGCAAAAACCCTAAATCGTCAAGCCTCTTGCCATGAAAAGTTCCACAACACCGCCGCCACCAAAGGGGAGATTCGGGGGACAGAAAGTCTCTATTTCGGCACCCTGCCGGGACGGGGAAGTGCCCCCGGAGCCACCTCCATCGATCTCCACCACCATCTCCATTGCCCTTGCTGATTCCCATGATGAGGAGGGAGTAGTTCTCTCTCGAGGCTAAGGGTTCTACCGGTAGCTATGTGTTCACCTCTCTCTATGCATGATCTTATTGAGATCATGAGCTTGTAATCTATAGATCTACCTTGCTACTCAAGTGCTTTAATAGATCTCTGCTCTCCCCACGTGTGTGAAGTTGACAGTGTGCACACCATGGTGGCACTTAGGCTAGAGATTTCAAATACTTTTTATGAGTTATATTTGGAGTTGGATGTCTTTATGAAATTGTAGTGTTTGTTAGAACCATCTAGTACTCAAGGTGACAGTGTGGGGTTATCTAGATGGGAAAGCAGACTTTGAGGAGTGATGTTATAGCCCTACCATGGATTAGAGTGTCCAACCGGAGAGTAGTTAAGAGTAGTATCATAAAGAGAAGATATTTATATGAGAGTGTTCACTAGTGAAAGTATGATCCCTAGGTCTTATTTCTAAGCATTAAAACACCCATTGCAACTAGATATGTTACATGTTTGCTTGCTTCCATCTTTATTTCAGTTTGCCTTTAGTCTCTTCCACACCATCAAGCTATTTTCTAGCACCGTTGTCTTATATCCATACCACTTGTATTTCACTATCTCTTCGCCGAACTAGTGCACCTATACACCTGACAAGTGTATTACGTTTGTTGGGGACACAAGAGACTTCTTGTATCTTGATTGCAGGGTTGCTTGAGAGAGGATACCTTTGACCACTTCCTCCCTGCTTCTACAGGATCTCGCGCAACGCGGAAGCAGAGAAGAGCACCAGCGCTGCTGGCGGATGCGCGGCGGAGCTGGCCCACTACCAAAGCGAGGCGGCGTCCGGCAGAGGCGACGGAAGGACGACCTCGAGCCACGGAAGGAGAAAAGTGCCATGGCGGTGGAGCTCTTGGACGGCGCTGGGCGATTGCAGGGGCGCGGCCGACGCTAGCAGTTCACGAGGAGGACGCTGGGGTGGCGTCTGGTCGACGACGGTGGCACCGGAACAGAGGCGGCGCGGCCTTGGAGACATGAGAAGGCGATGGGGGCGGCCGCGTGATCTTGGGCGAGGAGAGGACCGCGGTGGCGAGGTGGCCAAGGCGGCGGGGTTCGCGGGGCAGGTCCAGCAAGGACGGCGGATGGCGGAGCGTAGAGGGCAGCCTCGGAGCAGCACGCCGCGTTGTCGTTGCTGCAGGGAGGCGGCGGCGATTGGGGAGATGGGGACTCGCGTGAGGGGCAGGGTAGGTGGGATTTCGTGGATCGAGGCTGGTTTCGGTCGCGGGGTGGACATCGTGGCAAGGGAGCGGGGCAAGGCCAGGGAGCATGCGTCATGCGTGACGCGCGCACGGTGGCAGTTATCGCGATGCGGGGTGGGTGGTAGCGTGTCGGTGCGGCTGCGCACGCGCTGGTGAGTTGCAACGTGACAGGGTGTGTGCGATGCACAGCGGCGGCGGGTGTGGTGTGCTGGGTTGGGTCTGGGATTAGGGTTAGGTTTGGAGGTGGCCGGCTGGGCTTTTGGGCCTGGCTGGCTGCCTCCCAAAAATAATATAACTTTTTATTTATTATTTAAAGGCTTTTGTAAATAGTTTTTAGACGAATAAGGTCCGATAAAGACCGGGTTTTTTATTTGAATAAGGACAAGGAATATTTAGAAAACAAAACCAGGCTTTTAAAAAATAGTTTTTGGCAAACCATACACGATGATGACGATGCTCAAATACAATGTGGCATGATAACATGAGGATGCGGTTATGATGATGCACAAAACAAAAACTCCAAGCTACTGGTTTTATCGGGTGCTACAGCGGCTAGAGTTCTCTACCTTAAATAGGCTTATGCAGGCTAGCGAGGAGGCGGTTTTGGGATGATCCGTGGCGGATATGCCCTTTGAGACTTCAGTTCAATTTGATGTTTTGGAGTCATTGGAGGGTCGTATGAGCACACAATACGGGCATCACCTCCATGCCACTGCTCATTAAACCATCTGACCTCTATAGTATATTCTGCGCCATTTCTTTATAGCAACTCCAATTGAGGTGTATATTGGCTCATTGGCTGATCTACAGCACGTGACCTTGGATATTTATTTTGTGATGATGGAAAAAATTACTTTTCCACTCTTCATATGACTAAGTCAGGTGCCTATAATTTCTCCATATTGCATTTTTTTGGCTTCTTTCTTCGGGCTTTATTCTTTTGATCTCCTTTGAACCTAAACACAAACCAAAGCTAAGGAAAACTAATAAAACTACTAGTTGTGCAAAGCTTACTTGAAAGTAAATAAAAATAGTAATTATGCATAATATGCATAGTAGTAGGTAGATAGAGCATGAGATGAGCGAATAATTATACAAAAGCTATGTTTAAAAGTGATGCAAAACTGCACTCATTAGGGAGGCTGCTCCATCTTTGGGACGAGCGGTGGCGAGGCACGCGACAACTTGCACGAAGAAGACGACATGCCTTCTTCCCGGAGCAAAGGGATACACAAGAGCAGCTGTTACAGAGGGTCGCTGTCAGAATTCAGAGACACGAGCTCCCTGTTGTGGTGCGTGCGAGTCTGTGTGTGACGAGGTAGTGACGGTACTGCGCTGTCGTACTCGTACTACGTGCCCCGGAGCGACCTGGTTTTTAGTTCGTCCAGTCCAGGTACAGCCGCGCAAGAACGCGTCCGTTTTCTCGGTCAAAAAAACGGGCTGTTGCCTAAATTGGCAGTCAGGTCAGGGAAGCGTGTGGCGATACGCTTGGCCACGTCTTTTAGTTCGACGACAGATACGTGTAGTACTTCAGTTTCTGGCACGTGCTGACCATGGCTTTGTGCGCCAGAGAAGACGACGCGGTTCTGTCTTAACAGGTTCACGTCACAGTCAGGGCAGCTCAGACATCACAAGGCAGTGCCAAAGTGGTCTCTCTCTTTCTCTCTGCATGCAACACTGAATACCTATCACTCTATCAGCAATGAAAATCAAATTTCAGCTCCGTGTAGTATCTGTTGCCCAAACAATCAGAGGTGGTTTTCTTCAATCACAGGAAACAACAATTAAGTACATTTGTGCTCTTTCAAAACTTTCTTTTGGAACTGTAGGGGGGAGAAATAAGGGACTTGTAGTACTCTCGCCGTCCGAAAATAAGTGACTTGTCCGAAAATAAGTGACTTGTCTAGATTCACACGTATCTAGACATAATTTAGTGTATCGATACATACAAATCTAAACAAATCCACATCGCTTATTTCCGGAGCGGAGGGAGTACAAGCAGATCAACCCAAGCCTTGAGGGGACCTGCAGTTGCTCTTTTACAATCGTATAACTATACTTCATAACTAACATTCTTGCTTCATGGCGTACATCCATGGACTCACCAACCTGATAAGTGAGATCCCGGGAGGATGGTCAGGGTGTCTGTTAAGGCACAGCCTCCTGAGAAGTTAAAGAATAACCTATATGCTAATGTTCCAGATCAATCAGAGCTCTGTGCAGAAGAACTCGTTTCCGAGTCATTTTGGTAGTAGACTACGTCTCCGGTGTCGCTAACATAGTGGTCACTCTTCATACTCCGCGATAGAACCCCAAGCAGGTGGAACGGGAGAGGGGCCGACTTCTCTGGTTCTTTGTAGTACTTGCCAAGCACTGGTTTTGCTGCCTCGGTCTGCAGGTTACATCCAAACCAACATCAAGTTAGCAGGGTGGCTCTAGCTAGAGAAGATGCCAAAGAGGCCATTATTTGCTAATACAAAATGACACACCTCTTATTACATGTTTGAGAAAAAAGCAAGAGGCAAAGAACAGGGGATGGACGCTTACCGCCTCGACGAGATGGTAATGTGGTATTTGCGGGAAAAGATGGTGAATGACATGAGTTCCAATGTCATGGTGGATGTTGTTGATCAGCCCGTAATCCCGATCAAGTGTTGTCAATCCTCCACGCAGGTAACTCCATTCCTGTATGTTTAGAAAGCAATGTTAATAAGCAATCAGACAAGGGTTGTTAAGCAACTAGAAATGAGAAGAACCATTTAAACTGACGTAATTATTAGAAAATGTTATATCTTTGATTTGAAACATTCACCACCAGGATTTCTCTGACCAAAGGTTTTGTTCCTTTCTAATGGCCGGAAGGAAGCATTTGGCACTTAAGCATAACATGATACCCTATTTTGAACAAGTACCTCACATGTTATTACCAAACAGGCTATGGAAAAGTAACATTACAGACCATAAGACTAGAGGAACCAATTATTTCCGAGGAGAAGGAAAAAATGTAACTGAACAGCCCTTATGAACCTTTCATTCATTACTTTTTAGTTTATACCACTACGCTTTGATATTTTCCTTAAGAACATAGGCACATAGCAATTGCTTAGTTTTTTGTTTTCAACATGTAATACTCTACTTACAATAACTAAGCTGTATTTTCAGTCATTTTGCAAGCAATATTAGACCATGCGATTGTATTTTGAACATTAAGCAGTTATCCTGAAGCATTGGGAAATCGCAAATCTGATTCAGTCATGATATTTACCTTTCCACGATACCACGGAAGCTTGTCTTCATGACCATGATGATGCAAGTATGTGACAAAATCCAGCCACATAACAAATATCTGCACAGGGATTCACCAAAATTGATCACGTGAATTCTCCACTGCAGTGCACTTCCTCGATGACTTGTCTAAGTTATCAGCTTGCCGAAATTGCACATGTGATGGGAGGCATGAAGGTCTTACCACATAAGGGATAGCGTAGAGCTTTAGCATCTTAAGAGGCCCCATCGCAAAGGTTAGACCAGCGAGTACCCCGATCATTGCCAGCCAGGATGCGGTTGATGTTAACACATCCTTCTTCTCATTAGGTAGGAACACATCACTGTTTGGGTCGAAGTGTGAGCCCTTCTTCCCTGGGGTCCTGACAAACTGCACATGGCAAGAATTCAGTACCATGTTACAAAACAGGAACCATCAATCCACACATGATGGTAAAATCAAGCAGCACTTTGTCTCACCAAGTATAAGGGGAATGCAAGCATGGGGAATGGCAAGCTGAAGCGCAACTTCTTGGTCATATTGTCTAGGCTATTGTAGAGCCTCTGGGGTAGCTGCAAATTGTCAAAATCCAAGGAGCCATCAGAGACAATTCACCAACTCTGGCGCCTCTCTGCAGACACCTAAAAACAAAGACCTACCGGGTGCCAGGACTCGTCTTTCTCGACGTGGCCGTGGTTCTGGTGGTGCGTCCTGTGGCTAATCCTCCTGCAATTACATTCGATACGCCGGCTTTCTTAGCACCAACAACATTTCGTAACGAAAAAGAAAAGCACCAAGAATGCACTCATCATACCAGCCGTTGTATGGAACCAAAATGGAGGAATGGAGTATGTGGCCGACCACGCTGTTCAGCTTCTTGTTCCTCGAGAAGCTCCCGTGTCCACTGCAAACACCGAACAGGGGAAGAGTCAGACATTAGGAAGTCCAATCTTTTGGTTTGGGTATGGCGGACGTCCCGTACCAGTCATGTCCGAGGACGAAGAGCGCCCAGAACATGGTGCCCTGGGCGGCCCAGTAGAGCGGCCAGACGAGCCAGCTGTCGACGCGCGCGGCAGCGGCGGCGAGGCCGAGCACGACGAGGACGTCCCGCAGCACATAGCTCATGGACCGCCACGGGTCCTTGACCCAGCAGTGCTTGGGGATAGCCGCGCGGATCTCCGCTAGGCCGAAAGGCGGCGGCGCCCCCGGGTTGAACTCCGCCGCCGTAGAGGTTCCGGAGGCGTCCGCGACTTCTCCCCGGGAGCTGCTTTTATCCTCTTCGAAGACGGACGCGAGGCGGCTGGGCGCGGACACGCGGAGCGCCCAGTCGCGGTGGATGGCGGCGGTCGCGGGGCGACGCGGCCCCGCGGCGAGGTGGGTCGGCGACGGCGACGGCAGCGCAATGGCGCCGCCGCGGCTGCGCGCGCGGAGCGGCGTGAGGCCGCAGCGCGAGGGTAGGACGAGCCGGGCCATTATACGACGGTGCCGGCAGCAGTGGCACCGATGGCTAGCACAGTCGTCTACCAGTACCACCACGGCCGCGCCGCTCGCCCGGGATGATTCTGCGTCCGGGTGGGTGGATGGGGTTGGATTTGTGGTGGTCGGGGTGGGCTAAGGCGAGCGAGGTTTCTATATACTCCTAGGCGCGGGAGAGATCGCGGGCGCCGTGTGTTGCTCGTGCGAGCGGGCGCCGCGGCGGGGGAGGAGAGGGGAAGCTGCGCCTGCGCGTAGGAACTCGGTTTGATGTTGGACCAGCCTTCAACGACCGAAGTTGCTCTGCTCTCAAAAACGACGGAAGTTAGCACGTGTGAACAGCCGCCGTTCTCTCTAAGAGCATGTACAGCGTGCCCAGGTCTAGCAAAATATTCTGACCGGAGTCTAACGAAACAAACCTCACCAGTGTTCAGACAAAGTCTAGCACGGGCTCGTGGGACCTATAATACCCCACGATTTCCCTGCCGAACTATTCTCCTCTCGCGACATGTGTCCTGTAGGAAATAAATTTTTATTCGGCGGCCGAACCTTGTGTCTAATACTTGACATAGTTCAAAGAATCTTTTTCTTAGCCACCGCTCTTAGACACATGTCTAAGCTTTCTTAGCCACATTATTTTCACAACGCTGCTTACTCTAAGTTGGCTTTGACTTTTTACAAGATTAATTATACTACTACTACTCAGTAGCTAATTTGGTCATACTAATTGTCTTACACTTCTGAAAGTTCCCCAATATTTTACTAGTAGTAACCAAGCTGATGACGGAACAAATGAACCGAAGGGAGTCTTAGTCCACCGCTTTACCAGTCGGTCGTCGGTTAATTGTCGGTTTTAGACAAAAGCCATTGCTATCCTTTTAGATCACTACACTCTGTATCTCTGGGAAACGTGATCAGCAAGTGTCATCTTCTTCGATTAACCAACGGTGCTGATCCACACACTTCAATGGTTGGTAGTGTCACGTAGGGCATCTCTAACCAATCTCCTAAGTTTAGAGCAACTCTAACCGATGTACCAAAAACGGTTAGAGGAGGAAAAAATCCAGGTTTTCTCCTCTAAATTGCACCGAGCCGAAACCCTAAACGCGTTAGAGGAGTAAATTTTTTTGCTTCTCGGCCCCGCCGCCTCCTAGGTCACCGTGTCGTCCTCACCCTAAAATTTCCCCACCGCCCACCTCGCCGCCGCCGATGCAATCTTTCGCTCCACCACTCCCCTCCGGCCCCTACGTTCCCCCCGCCGCCGTAGATTGCTGGTGGATCTCTCCACCGTTCTCCTCCACCTATCCGATCCGCCAATCGTCCCCGCGTGTCACGCCGGCTGATATGGGTATGCCCAATAGGCACTCGACTACAACCTACCTGGTGCGGCCCGGCGGAAGGCCACTCGACGAATTGTGAAGGTCCATGACACCTATGACGGTTCGAGTGGTATGAAGCTCATATGGACACGTGTTCCCAAACGCACAAGACAAAGAAGTCTCAATACTAGAGTTAGAATCTTACTTGTAACCAAGTCGTATTGATACCTGAGACCTAGCCTCCCCATATATAAAGGCTAGGAGGGTCCAACGAGGAGGAGACGACCTAAGACCCCAATAGACAAATCGGCGACTCCCCCAATAGATAGATCTACGATCTCCCACGTCGCCACAATAGACAGTAGATCTAGACATAGATCTCTCGCATACACATACGACAGATCTAATCTGCGCATACACCGCCATCGGCAAAATTGTAATTCTTCAGATCATCATCAATCAAGAGAAGACAAGCAGGAGTAGGGTCCTCTATGAGGCCTGAACCTAGGTAAACCTCGCGTCCCTGTGTGCTTGTTTGCTAGCCGATCGAGACTTCCAGCGCTCCCTCCTTCTCCAAAACCCAAGTCCATAACAATAGACATTGATGAGTTAAACCATCGTCAATTGGCGTCGTCCGTGGGAACCGGGAGCACTGATGTTGCGATCTCGACGGCTCCATCTCCAACGATCTACGACTCGCCAGTTTTTAGAGAACAGATCTACTTCGGCTCCCACGCATCATCACCCGGGCAGGATCTCTAGCGGACAACCTACTTTGGCGTCGCCGCGAAATTTTGATAGCGTTTCTCGGAGGCTCAATGTTCCAGCCAGTAGCGATTTCTTTTTGCTTCGGATCCGTTGCGTGGCGGGTTGGAACAAGGATTAAGTATGCAGCCAAGTTGTAAATCCCAAGGAAATGCCAAGTTGGATTGAGTACTACCTCACGTGGAAAAAATGGAAGCAAATCAATCGTGCACCACTAGCTACGTGCATGGAATTCAGGTCACCAAGCGCAAAGATATTTTTTGTGAAGATTGAGCTCACGTGCGATTATTACAAGTCTGAATTGCCTTTTTATCATGCTATGCTCATCCTGAAATATGTTGTCCGATGAAAACAAAGCAACCGACTATATGGCAACTGTCTAAATCAAATTAACCAAGGGCTCCACTCCATGTGAAGACCATGTATTTCAATCTATGTATATGCATGAATTCTGCAGCCGGAAACGCCGATTGCATGTGAAAAAAAAAGAAGCATTGACCAAGTATACTGCACCCGCCAAATTACCGGGTCACGTAGATAACTCGAAATATACTTCAACTTCGTCGCGGACGGAAACAACTGCAACCAGGAGAGGCTCCGTCGCCATTAAACTCTGAAGGAACCGACGTCGCCATCGACTATTACGGTGCTCTCCTCGCCATTTTCCGATAGCTCTCCTAGCGAGCCAAATAAACTACGTCCGGCGATCTGCTACCGCGTCGGCTTCCGCGGCCCATCAACTGCACTCGGCTGCAATGAGTCTGTCATGCAACACGCTACCACCATAGGATGTGGTGAACCACTACAATCTCCGACTACTGTGATCCACTATAATCTTCGGATGCCGTGACCCGCTACGGCCTTCGGCTGCGATGACCCGCTACGATCTTCGGTTGTGGCAAACTGCTACAGCTATCGACTTCGGTTGACCCGCTGCCGCATCGACTCCGGTCCGCCGCATCGGCTCTCGAATGCCACCTCGACTACATCGACCACCTCGACGCTACACTCGGGGGCTCCTTCGACTCCAGCGACCCGCTGTGGTCTTCGGATCTAGCGACACGGGGGCTCCCTCGGATCTAGCGACTCGGGGGCTACTGACATGGGTATGCTCAATAGGCACTCGACTACAGCCTACCTGGTGCGGCCCGACGGAAGGCCCACTCGATGAATTGCCAAGGTCCATGATGCCTATCACGGTTCGAGTGGTATGAAGCCCATATGGAAACGGACTCCCAAACGCACAAGACAAGGAAGTCTCAATACTAGAGTTAGAATCTTACTTGTAACCAAGTCATATTGGTACCTGGGACCTAGCCTCCCCATATATAAAAGCTAGGAGGGTCCAACAAGGAGGAGACGATCTAAGACCCCAATAGATAAATCGGCGACGACCCCAATAGATAGATCTACGATCTCTCACGTCGCCAACGATAGACAATAGATCTAGACATCGATCTCTCGCATACACATACGGCAGATCTAATCTGCGCATACACCGCCATCGGCGACATTGTAATCCTTCGGACCATCATCAATCAAGAGCAGACAAGCAGGAGTAGGGTCCTCTACGAGGCATGAACCTGGGTAAACCTCGCGTCCCTGTGTGCTTGTTTGCTAGCCGATCGAGACTTCCAGCGCTCCCTCCTTCTCCAAAACCCAAGTCCATAACAATGGGTATTGATGAGTTAAACCCTCGTCACCGGCGCTCCGCGCGGCCGCTCCCCGACCTTCCGCCATTGCCGCCGCCGCACGACCAGTATCGAGGCGTGCGGCAGCGAGAGTGGGGGACGTGGGTGGCGGAGATAACGGACCAGACCACCAAAATGCGCCATTGGCTGGGAACGTTCCATTCGGCGCGGCAGGCGGCATTGGCGCACGACACCGCCAACGTTCAGTTCCATGGCAGCGACTGCAGGGAGTTAAAATTCGCGCCCGGCTGCAAGGAAGAAATGTCGAACCTAAATCCGTCCCCCCGCAATGTGGCGAACAAGCGCGAGGCCCGGGAGGACCTGGAAGCCTGCGAGCGGCTCGAGGTGGAAGCCGCCGGCGATCAGTACATGGAAGACATCCGCCGGCACAATCCGGAGCGTGTTGTGGCAGAGGCAAAGCTGTACGCGCAGTACACGATGGGTCACAAAAGGGAAGCTTCTTCGTTGACCTCTGTCGTGCCATCGACCTCTGCGACACCTCTGCCAGCGTCAGCTGTCCCAGTCATCCTCGAGCTTTCCGCCGACTCCCGCGACTCCCTTTATAGGTACATCGACAGCCTCCATGACTCTTAGGAAAGGTACGTGGACAGCCTCCACGACAGATTCATCTGGTCGGAGCTCCGGCGAGGACAGCAACGCCGCCTCCGCCGGATTTTCTTTTGTTTTTAGATGTAGCTCGACTATGTAGGTCTATGGACCAAGTGAATGTATGAACTAGTTTTAAAATGTTGCCTAAGTTTAAATTTGTGTTCAAAATCGTGTGCACAATATGTGTTTGATACAATGTGTGACTCCATTTGTGTGATTTAGGGGCTGATTTTTAGAACAACGGATTCGGCCTACCAAAGTTTAGAGGAGCAAATTTGGTCCTCTAAGGGATAGGAGGCCATTTACTCCTCTAAATTTTAGTCTTTCGATTAGAGTTGCTTTTAGAGAAGTAAATAGAGGAGTAAAACTTAGAGAAGTAAAAATACTCCTCTAAAGTTAGACGGTTTCTAGCTGAACCCTATATTTAGGGGAGTAAAACTGTTTTTTTCTTATTTGCAATACAATAGGTCCATACAAATCGTATATATTATCGTATATTAGTAGTCAATATATACCGATACACCCGATACACCTAATACATACCGATACAACCCGATAAAATCGATACATAGAGAATAATGCTTCTCTAACCTGACACAAACTGACACAAATCATATTCGAGCTATGCATTCGAACGCATAACAAGAATGTGCCATCTGTTCAAGATCAAGTTAATCGATCTATCTCCTCTTGTCTTTTCATTAAAATTCTCATTAATATTTTCCCAAAATTGTTGAAATGGTGAACGAAAACCACTCTCGTTGTATAATGCATCATCTACAAGAGTTTGATGGTGCCATGCAAAATACAATTCATTTCCTTCATCCTCGGTCCATGTAGAATTTCCTTTACTTTATTTGTAACAAAAATCAAGTAAGTCACAACTTCTTTTTACATAAATAATAAGAGAGAAAAAATCACCTTTTCCCCCAAATGCGTTGGCTCTGGCCGGTGGTGCCCACGATCCATCTCTGGCCGGAGCTTCCACGGATACCGGCCCTGCATCCTCCAACTCCTACTAGATATTCCGCGCGCAAACCAAATCAGGGGATGGCGGGGCAGGTGGTGCCAACCCTAGGCCGCGCAGGAACTGAGGTGGGCGATGAGAAGGGGCGAGCTTCAATGTGACATCGGTGGTGGTCAGTCTTCGGGGAGCCGGTGGCGGGTTGCCGTGGTCACTAGAGGTGACACCGGCTCCACGTTGCGATGAATCGAGCCCGACGGCGGCCGATTTGGAACAAATCGGGGCGACGGCGGTGAAAACTCGATCCCCACGTTGATTCCTACGACGGCGAGAAGTGGCGAGCGATAGAGAGGTGGGCTGGAGGGCGGAGCAGGGACCGGGGTGGAGGCGACAGGGTATGTCGATCACCGGTAGCGACGCTGGCGGGAATGGGTGCGGTGGGGGAAGAGGTGGGATTTTTTCTCTAGAGTGGTAGCCGACTCCTAAATTTACTCCTCCACGACCGCTTTTACTCATCCAACTCCTAAATATTTACTCGTCTAACCGTTTTGGGGATCGGTTACATGTGTCTCTTACCGATATTTAATCCTCTAACCTTTTTTGGGATTGGTTAGAGATGCCCTTAGGGCGCGTTTGGTAGGTCGTGTGAGATCGGTGCAGGTTGGCGAAGAAATCAGGCTGATTGGCTGTTTGTCCGGCCTCCATGTTGTGGCCCTCGTGAATCTCAAAGCACTCTCGGGTCAGGTCCGCTAGAAACAACCAATTCTGCCGTATCCAGCGAGCCACCCTCTTTGCATGCTCCCTAGATGCAAAAGGGAAGATCCATTACACGAGTGTGGTCTCGCATGGAGATGGCGCGAGAACGCGCGTGACGCTGCGAAAAGGGAAAAAGGGCGAGAAGGATTCCGTCACCTCCAAAATCCTTCCTCTATTCTACCCTACACTCACCTCCACTTCGAAATACACCATTTCTTCACATCCCTTCAAGCTCCACTGTTAGGTCGGGGAGCAGGTAAGCGACACACTCATCTCCGGTTTCGGCGACGGTGACGGTGACGGCATGCGTACTACCTCTTCTGACTGGAGTTCTCCTCCACCGCCAACGATGATTGTATGTAATCACATCTCCACGCCATAGAGTTCATGTGTGACTATAAGAATATCTAGAGCTTGTGTTATATGATCTGTAGTTAGCACGTGTGAACAACCGCTCTCTCTAATTTGGCTTTGACTTTTTTCAAGATTAATTATACTTATTACTACTAGCTAATTTGGTCATACTATCTGTCTTCCACTTCCAAAAGTTCCGTAATAACATTATAATAACAAAGATGATGACGGAACAGATGAACTGACGGGAGTCTTGGCCCACTGCTTTACCAGTCGGTCATCATTTAGTTGTTGGTTTTAGATAAAAGCCATTGCTATCCTTTCGAATCACTACACTCTGAAACTGTATCTCTGAGCAACCTGATCAACAAGTGCCATCTTCTTCGGTTAACCAATGGTGTTGATCGATGCACTTCATCTGTTATTTAGTGTTTCATTGTTTCATGGGAGCATGCATGGGAGAGAGAGAGGGAGAGGGGAGGCGACGTCAGGATGTTGCAGAGTACGAGGGAAGAACACGGACACAGATGAGGCAGAAGCTAAACAATGGAAAGGAAAAGTAAGATACACGGGAAGAACGTCATAGACTCAAATCAAGAATACAAACCACGCACCCCTTAGCAAGGTTGATCTCATCGGTTCGGGTCCACCGATCCCTAGAACCCAATTAAGATTGACACCCACACTTGATATAATTTCTAGCAAGAAGAGATTTACACCAAATAGAACTCCTTCATGGAGAAATTATATAGTCAATAGGAACCTTACAAGAGAGAGATCATGTACTAGAAGAAGAGCTCATGATACAACTCCAAAGTACAAACTAGGGATATGCTATAGAAATCCACATAGGGTTTGCGGGAGCAAATGATTCAATCTATTCCTATTAATGGATGCCGAATGGAAATCTAAATTCCATATGGTAACCATGCGCGCAGTAGCACGTGTTGAGACTCTATCAGTCCATGCTCCCATCCTTCTTAAGGATGGATTCGTTGCATAGAAAATAAAAAAATTCTACGGAATAGCAAGAGAAAACCGCGCAAGATCTAATCTACTAGATGCAAGTAAAAAGTAGATAGATATAATCTACTTACACTCGATGAACATGAGTGGATGATGTAGTCCATCACTTGCGACGGTTCAAACCAATATATATCTTAACCTTTTAGATCCCTGTACAAAATGGATGACACATCCGCGTTAGCCACACACTCCGCTGCGGTGATGTCTCCTCCTTCTTGATCCCGTAAGAGAGAGAAGATCTCTATGAGAATCTAGCAGCACTACCATGGTGGAGGAAGAAATCTGCAGGACTTCGCCTAAGCCCGAACATACGTACGTGAGTGTGTATGGGAGAGAGGGAGAGGGGAGGCGACACAGGAGTCAGGGGTGCTGTGCCCCAGCCATTTCCCCTCCTTATATAGGGGTGGGGGCGGCCATCCCCCTTTATCCCGCCTCCAAGAAGGGAGAGGCGGCGGCCAAGGGGGAACTCCCACCAAGTTTAGGGTTTCCTCCTCCCACATGACCTTGCTGCATGGGCCTTATGGGGCAGTGGTGCCCTGGCCCTATATAGGGCTGGGGTGCCCCCTCTTAGGCCCATATGTGGCCCCTCCAAGTAGGTGGTACCCACTGGTGGCCCTCTAAAACCTTCTAGAAGCTTTTGATACAATACCAAAAAATCCCAAACTTTGCTAGATCCTCAAAAATACTTTCCCATACATGATTCTTAATATCTAGACCATTTTAAGCTCCTGTTGATATCAAGGATCTCATCCAAGACTCCGAAACAACAATTGATTACATCATACATATTCTCAATAAAGACAAGCGACATCAAAGTGTTAAGTGTGTGACCGACGGGTTCGAGAACATGCTAACATGATCGACACACCGCTCCGACCAATAACCATTAACGGGACCGGGATGCCCATAGTGGTTCCTACACATTAAACGAAGTTCTTTTCGGTTGAACTTCAGTGTTAAAGATTCAATCGCTCTGATATATGATTCCATTGTACCACGATATATTACTTGCCACAGATTCAGTCATCGGTATCACTATACCTAGTTATATCTTGTTATCGGCAAGTTCTCTTTACTCGTTCCATGGTATAGGATCCCCTTGACGAAAGACATTAGTCACTGAGCTCTTGGATGCTATACTACCAAGAGGGCCCGTAGATATCTAACTCTCTATCACACGAAGAAACAAATCCCAGTCTTGATTCATACAACCCAATAGATGCCATTGGAGATACCTCAAAGCCACCGTTATAATCCAGTTACGGAGTGACGTTTGATGTTCACAAGGTTTTCCTCCGATGCCCGAGTGTAACATGATCTCATGGTCTAGGGAAACTATACTTGACATATTCATAAAGCAATAACAATCAAACTAAACGATGTGATTAGAAGCTATACTTATTATTTTGGTATGTCCATCACATCATTATCCTAATGACGTGATCCCATTATCAAGTGACAATCATGTACATGGTTAGGAAACCTTACCATTGCTTGACTATGAACTAGTAGGAAGAGGCTTACTAGGGACTCTGTGTTGTTTACTTATACACACCTGTATTTATTTTCTAATAATACAGTTATAACATGGACAATAAAAATTAATCATGAACAAGGAAATATGAATAATAAAGAATTATTATTGCCTCTAGGGCATATTTCCAACAGTCTTCTAGTTGCACTAGAGTCAATAATCTAGTTTACATTTGGTATGTATCTAACACCCATGGAGTCTTGATGCTGATCATGTTTTGCTCGTGGAAGAGGCTTAGTCAATGAGTCTGTGATATTCAGATCCGTAAGTATCTTCAAAATCTCTATGTCACCTTCTTGGACATGCTCACGTATGATGTGAAAGTGACACCTGATATTTTTGGTATTCTTGTGCGTTGTGGTTCCTGGGAAAGGAAAATGGCACATGTTTTGTCACAATACATGGCCCGTGGTCACAATGCACTAGGAAGTACACCCAGCTCGAAGAGGAACTATTTCATCTAAACTGCTTCCCTTATTGCTTCTGAAGCATCAATATATTCCGCTTCACACGAATATGATGTCGTCACTCTTTGTTTGGAACTCCTCCAGCTTACTTCTTCACCATTCAAAATAAACACATATTCAGACTGAGACTGAGAGTCATCGTATCGCTGTCCCAACTAGCACTGATGTAACTCTTTATGACACTGATGTAACTCTTTATGACCCTGATGTAACTCTTTATGAAAAGCTCTTGGTCACCTCCAAAAATGAGAAACATATCCTTAGTCTTTCTCAAGTACTTAAGAATATTCTTTACTGATGTCTAGTGTTCTACTCCTGGATCACTTTGGTGTCTGGTGGTCAAACTAATATCATGCCACACATCTAGTCTAGTATACACCATGGCATACATGATAGAGCCTATAGCTGAGACACATGATACAATGTTCATCTTTTCTCTATTTTTTGTTGTGGTTGGACCTTGAGTCTTACCCAAAGTCTTACCTGGCAACATTGGAAAGAACCCCTTCTTCGAATGATCCATTCTGAACTTCTTTAAAACTTTGTCAAGGTATATACTTTGTGAAAGTCCTATCAAGCGTCTTGATCTATCGCTATAGATCTTGATGCCGAATATATATGTAGCTTTACCAAGGTATTTCATTGAAAAATCATTATTCAAACTAGATTTTTCTTCGCGCCCCTCGGGCGCAGCTGTTAGGAAAAATTATTGCTCACATGAAAGAAAGCAAGTAAACTATTACAGTCTTAAAATAGGCAAAAACCATATCTGAGGCATTACCCTAGGGTCTATAGTCCATAGGGTAAGGTCTCAAATACGGCTGACCCGAGGTGTATTTTTTTGTCTATAAGTTGTTTGATGCCATTCTAAGTTATTGAGGTGGGACTAAACGTATAGTAAATTGGAAACGATATGAGAGCAGTTTCACGCATGTGCGGAACCCATAAAAGACGTGGGGTGAAAAAGCGTAGAACGGTAGAGGAAGTTTCATGCATGTTCGATATCTCTAACTCAAACCGAAGAGTTGGATCTCTATCTACAGTCCACTTTAACAGTTTACACAAAAGGATTGTATGCGGTAGATGAATTGCATACGTCAGTCCATGTTTTCTGAACCATTATAAAGGACTACACACAAATCCATCTCCGAACCACAAGTTGAAGATATTATTGTTAGTTTTGTGCGAGCACACGACCAAGAATAGAAAGATGCGAACACAAAAACCTCTAGTGTGTTGAGGTAATATATTTTTCGAAACATAGACTCAAACACTGAGGAATAGAGAACGAAGCAGACATACCCACAAATACACATGACAAAAGAAGCGTCAAACATACATGTTACTACATATCATACATTAGCAGAAGCAGAAGCTAGCAAAAAAGTACAAGACTAAAAAAGAAAGACAATGTTCGAAGCCCGCACATATACATGTAAAACAACAATAGTTGTTCTCATTAAATGACGTAGTTATATCGGCAACACCATTTTTTTACATGTTATGTTACAAATTTATTCTATTACAAAGCTAGGTAATCTAAACATAAATTGATAGTGTTTACCAACCTAGATGATGTTAAGCCCTAAATACCGGCTAAAAGCGGCGGCTAAAATCTACGTGAGTGTTATCCTCGTCGTCCACGGCAGTGTCCATGTTGACGGTCGTAAGGCGTTCAGACCGTTTGATGGAAAAAGGTGCAGACAACCGTAACTTTTTCTCGTGGACATCGTGCACCCTTCATCTCTCGTGTACGTGGTGATAGGAGGACATGCCGCTAATGCGAACCCACCGATGACCTCCGTGTCCAGGTGTTTCTCCCTGTCAACGCTGCTCTTGCTCCTCCCGGCAACGTGGTTCCTACGAACGTCTCAGCGGTAGGACATACCACCGACGTGGTGCGCAACGAATGTACCACCAGAGACATCCTATGTTCACGCGTGGCTGAAGTTGTAGTGCATTGGTTATCACTATATTGTACCTAGAAAGGTACAATCTTTTCTTTCGCCACTTGTTGTCTTAAAAGGCACCACATCGCTACCCTGAACGCGAGATACGATGGAGCCATCGTTTAAGGGGTCCGGTGGTATTTATTCTAGGATGACGGGCCAGGAAGGTAGGACGCATAGAGGTAGAAACGAAGGTAATGCGATGCGAGAAACATGAAAGATGGAGGGGTGTATTATAGTCCCAGTGTGGCATTGCGCGTTGCCGGAAACTTGTGTACGGGCACAACATGGGAGAGCTGTTTTACCACGCGCGTTCACCAGACGCAAGGATCCGTGTCTAGCAAGGGTTTCCGCTGCCATGTCGGCTTAGAGCTGCGAGAACCCGTGGTGGACAAGGGTCTCCACTACCACGTTAGCCGCTGGCACGAGAACCCACAGCGGGCGAGGGTTTTCGCTACCACATCGGCCATCAATGGATGCCACGACCCGACAGGTCTGGAATGCCTGTCAGTTCCTAACGCCTCTTATAGAGCGTTCTTCCACCCACATTCTCTAACAACTTTAAGGGGTTCCGTGGCAGAAAACAAAAAAAATCCAATGGTGTGAACACACCTAGCCAAGATCTATCTATGCAGATGTAAAGTAGCAAGTGGGGATTAGGTGTTCATACATTTGAAGACCGAAAGTGGTTAACATTCCGAGGGGAATGTGGGCGATGTAGTAGTACTCACCCGATCTCAAGGTCGCGAAGATCCTCGCAAGTCACCCCTTTCTCCTTGTATGATGTAGCTGATATCATGGTCATGTCAACGTCCAAGCTCTAAGAAAATCACCACAAGTGGTAGTGCCTCGTGGCCTTACACACAGACGGTGTAGAGACGTCTCCCGGGCTCTGGTACAACAAAGCAGTGAAATAATATTGATCTAGACCGAGTCCAGCAGCACGACGCCGCGTATATGGTGGAGAAACCCCTTCCCCGTATGCAATTCCAATCTTGGGAACCACACATGAGGGAGAGGGAGAGAGAATAGGCAAAGGGGATTGATGGGATGGATTTGGGGAGAGGGGTGCCCCTCTTTATATAGGTGGAAGGGAGGTACTACCTCCCTCAAAGTCCCGGGGTGGGACTAAACATGAGGGAGGTGGTGGTGGGAGAAGCCGGCAAGCCTCCCCTCATGGGCCGCACGTGGTGGGAGGGCCCACTAGGGTCGGTGGCCGCCCTTGGCCTTCCCTAGGGTGGCGGCCCCCTTCTTGGGCATCCTCTAGCGATATTAACTTGATCGCTTTAACCTTGAACGTCGAGTCTCATTCCCTTTGCTCTACGATACCTAGTTTGTCCAAGATCTACTATCCGATATCTATATACCTAGTTCGATCTTGTTACTGACAAACACATTTACTCATCCCTGTGATATTACATCCCATGACCTAGTCACATGTTTGCAAACTTGTAGATGTAATCTCACCAAGTGGGCCTAGGGTATCTATCTGTCACTCGGATGCGCAAATCCCTGTTGGGCTACATAGAGATAAACAAAACTTTTCCCATACGCGGTGATCCCAAGATCTAGCTGAGGTAGTATGCCACGAGAATTACCACTAGAAGCGTAGTTGTGGAATCGATGCAGCACGTCGCTTGATGTAGTGCAGTCCTCATGATCCGACCGTTGAAGTGCTGAATGTATAACACCTCCTCCAGTATCCACACGTACGAGGAGTGCCGACGGTGGACTGCTAGGTCTGGTACGGCGGCTGGACTGAAATGGAGCTAGGGTTTACAATGCATGGATTGACCTAACCGTGTTCTCTAACCACCTGCTCCCCAGCTTAAATAGGGAGTAAAGTGGACTCCACTCACTTGTGGCCCATTCACAAAAAGGCCTATATTAGTCACTGTGAGTCCAACTCACTGACTCAGTCCGTTTCCGATTCAGGTCTAACCCAAACTTGCTCCCGCTCTTAAGTGTGTGACCTGACAGGATCATGGTGACTCGGACACGATCCGAGTCTCACTCGCGACCGATAAGTCAGTAGCAGATCCTAGCAGAATGTGCAGACTCCCAAGTACCAAAGAGTCATGACGACATACCTTCCAATGCGACTTTCGTCCAAGTCCCTTTTGCCTCACGATATGCCTTGTCAAACTATAGGAGAATAATCGTCATCCTTTAAATAGTTCGACCCTCTTTCTCGATCCAAGATAAGTGATTCATCTGACTAACTCTTAGTCGATCGCCTCGGCTAACACTTAACTAAGTCACGCATGGCCATGCTTTTCGAATCATATCTTTTGAGAGGGCCCATAGAATATCTCTCTAGTAGGAGGGGCAAAATCCCATCTTGGTCATCCACATCACGCAGCTTGATTCTCAGTCAACCCGAACTCTGCCTTTATAACTTCCCAGTGATGGAAAAGCATTTGACAAAACCTAAGTCGGTGATCCTCAACTCGGATTGTGCAATAACCTCAGGGCTAAGATACATTGATTGAGACATACAAATGACGACTTGTTCGTTGCATCTCAATGTGGGTCAGTCCGACTCAATAAACTCTTTAGCCGAATCCATGCAAGTCGGAATAGCATCTCCATGCCCATGACAAGTGGAACCAAGTCATCAGCCGACTTTCACATTAGTCTAAGTTGTCTGTCCAACACAACCTCAACGACCAAGGACAATTAGTATGAACAACATGAATATATAGTTCCACAATCGAATCACATATTCAGTAATACATATCAGTAGTTCATACAAGGACAATAACTTTATGAATACATTGGGAATAACATCATACATGATTGCCTCTAGGGCATATTCCCAATAGTCTCCCACTTGCACTAGAGTCAATCATCCTACATCACATGTCTAGGCATCTAATGCCCATAGCACTCATGTGCGCCTCATGCTTTGGCTGTGGTAGCGGCTTTGTTAACGGATCCGCAATATTTGCATCCATGTGTACCTTGCATAACTTGATATAACCTTGATTCACGAACTGGCGATCAGCTGGTACCACATGAGTATATGTTTCCTCTTCTGGTGTTGTCTAGGTTCCTTGGCTTGTGCGATAGCACCATTATTGTCACAATACACATCTAACGGATTGGTCGATCCCTGAACCACACCAAGATCCATGGGGAAATTCCTCATCCAAACGACTTCCTTTGCCGCCTCCGAGGTGGCAATATACTCAGCCTCTATCGTAGACGCAGACATAGTCTCTTGCTTGGAACTCTTCCAGCTCACAACCCCTCCATTTATAACAAACACATATCTGGATTGCGAATGAGAATCGTCTGAGTCAGTGAGATAACTCGCATCCGTGTAACCCCTTACATTGAGTTCATCCTCACCTCCATAAACTAGGATATCCTTAGTCCTTCTCAAGTATTTAAGAATATTTTTAGCCGCTACCCAGTGGATCTCTCCAGTGTCAGCCTGGTATCTGCTCACAACACTTAGAGCATAAGAAACATCCGGGCTAGTACAAATCATAGCGTACATGATGGATCTAGCTGCAGAAGCATACAGAATCACACTCATCCGACTTCGCTCATCAGTTGTCAAAGGACACTGAGTCTTGCTAAGTTTTACGCCATGGGACATCGGTAAGAACCCCTTCTTAGACGATTCCATGTTGAACTTCTTCAAAACTTTGTCCAAATATGTACTCTAACTCAATCCAATGAGCTGCCTTGATCTATCTCTATAGATCCGAATTCCTAGTATGTAAGTCGCATCACCCAAGTATTTCATCGAAAAACTCCTTTCCAATGATTCCTTGGTTTCTTGCAACATCTGGACATCATTTCCAATCAGTAATATGTCATCCACATATAAGATTAGAAAGTTTACTTTTCTCCCACTAAACTTCTTGTATAAACAAGAATCATGATCACTCTTGATGAAGCCAAATGATTTGACTACCTCATCAAAGCGAATATTTCAACTCTGAGATGCTTGCTTCAACCCATAAATGGATTTCCGAAGCTTGCATACCCTGTCAGCATTAGCCGGATCGACAAAACCCTTAGTGACATGGGTATGATTACTCGGATGCTCACTATTTGATACCCTACATTGGGTAAAAGGCCTACGACCCATAGAGATTCCAGATAAAAGCCCAAGGAAGCAACTGACAGAAACTTCTTATTGTATTAGGAAAGAAATCATGAACCGACATTATGTTGGTATTGTAATCACGCGTGTATGGAACCTATCCACATACAACTTTGAGACTCGGCCTATTATATATAGGGCGGAAGAAGCCCAAGCGAGGGTACCGAAATCTAGTAGACAACTTGCAATAGAGTGTTTCCCCAATATTCAGGCGACTTTGTCTTCATTGTTTTCCTAACATCCGACGAAATACCCAGTGTTCTCTTTTCCATGAAACCCTAAGTCCAACACCATGGGCATTGCCGAGGTTACCCCTCGTCAATTGGCGCCATCTGTGGGAAACTTGAATGCTGGAAACACGGATTCAGCAGAACACTCTCCACCAAGCATCAACTCGACAAAAGCAAACCCACACCCACCCACCCTTGTAGTAGTACCCACCGATTTCAACGGCGGATCCGACCTAATCATTGGAAGCATCCACTTCAAAGGAGACAACATGCAGGAATCACACCCTTCGACCCTGATCGCATCCGAACCGTCGGTGGGAAAAGACACGCCTATAACAGTACCAACACCGCTCGTTGGACCCCCATAGACATCAAAGCTCAGATCAAAGCAGGAAAAGAAGGTGGTCAATCAATCTCATCACACGGGAGAAAACCCAACACATTCACAACCCGAAGAAAGCAGTGAGAACGTTGACATTGAAGAAAGGATGGCGAAAATTTATCTTGAACTATGATCTCGGAGTACTACCAACACACCCACAGAAGCAAAAGGCAACACCGTCAGGCCACATATAACATGCCACCAAGTGTACATGATCAACGGAGATACCTCAACACCATGCGACGAAAACGGTAATCCCATCTTAAACCCTGATGATATTTTATCAGATGACCATGCAGGAAACCACGAAAATGAAGGAGAACACAACAACGGAGGAGAACATGGAAATGGAGGAGAAACAATAGATAATTGCATAGTTCGAGGAGGAGGTGGAGAACCACGCAAAGAAGAGAGACCGGGACTTCGGCTACCAGCATTGGCATGGAAAAAAGCAAGGGAGGCAATTTCGGGAGCAGTCCCAATGACGACATACGATTCACATGAGGATCTACTGGCGTGCCAATATTTACTCCACCACAAGAAGAGAGATCTACTCCGAATGCAAAGACAGCTCGATGAAATAAAAAGGCTAGCCGACGAATCGAGTTTACGATAGGCCCAATTAAGCTCTACACGCGGGTCAAGGAGTGTGATAGGAGCAGCACCACCACGAAGAACGACATCACGATTACAGAATATCCCTGAAGCAGACCAAAGTGGAATCATCCGAGACCTCGACTTATCATTCATGTCGATCGATCAAGCAGGAAACATCAAGGCAAAAACAGCTCACACAACCATTGTGGCCACGCAAACATACCTGATCACCACTCAACCCGCACCCTACAATCTGCGCGTGGCCCTCCACCGCCCCGCTCTGATGAACCTCTGCATGGTAGGAGCTGTTGGAGATATGCCCAAGAGGCAATAATAAAAGTGGTTATTATTATATCTTTGTGTTTATGATGAATGTTTACATCCCATGCTATAATTCTATTATTAGGAAACACTAATACATGTGTGTTTTGTAAACATAAGAGAGTCCCTAGTAAGCCTCTTGTTGAACTAGCTTGTTGATTAATTGATGATCATGGTTTCCTGATCATGGACATTAGGATGTGATTAATAACAAGGTTATATCATTAGGAGAATGATGTGATGGACACACACACACCCATAGTAAGCGTAGCATAAGATCAAGTCATTAAGTTCGTATTGCTATAAGCTTTTAAATGCATAGTAACCTAATCCTTCGACCATGAGGTTGTGTTAATCACCATCACTGGATGGGTACTTTGATGACATCAAACACCACTTCGTAACTGGGTGGTTATAAAGGTGTCATTGGGTATTCTGAAAGTATGTGTTGAAGCGCATGGACCAAGATTGGGATTTGTCCATCCATATGACGGATAGATATGCTCTGGGCCCTCTCGGTGGAATGTCATCTAGTTAGCTTGCAAGCATGTGACTGGGTCACAAGGGATGACATAACATGGAACAAGTAAAGAGTACTTATCAGTAACGAGGTAGAACTAGGTATGGAGATACCGACGATCAAACCTCGGATAAGTATAGTATCGCGTGACAAAGGGAA
Organism: Avena eriantha; assembly: GCA_910589775.1. Classification (NCBI taxonomy): domain Eukaryota; kingdom Viridiplantae; phylum Streptophyta; class Magnoliopsida; order Poales; family Poaceae; genus Avena; species Avena eriantha. Next base: position 586,543,065 of record OU342743.1, on the reverse strand, counting down.
TTGGTTTCGTATGTAAATGGTTCTATCGATCACGAAGTCATCGTTGAGTATGTGGGAGCCATTAGGGATCTCCAGGTCCCGCTGATGGTTATTGATAGGAGATGTGTCTCTGTCATGTCTACATATTCACGAACCGTAGGGTGACACACTTAAGGTTCGAAGTTGTTTTAAGTAGATATGGAATGTGCGTTGGAGACCGAATGTTGTTCGGAGTCTCGGATTGGATCCGGGACATCACGAGGAGATCCGGAATTATCCGGAGAATAAGATTCATATATTGGGGATCATTTTCTGAGTTAGGAAATGTTCCGGAGTATTTGTATGAGGATTCTAGAAGGTTTCGGAATGTTCCGGAAGGTTCTGGAAGATTTCTTGGAGTTTGCTTGAAAACCAAGAAAGGGATCAAGGAGTCCTGGTGGGGCAAGACAAGGAGTCGTGGGGGAGGAGGACTCCTCCCCCCTCCCCAATCCGCCGGCCATAGGAGGGAGGGGAGTCCTACAAGGACTCCCCCTCCCATGGCGCCTCCCCCTTTAAATAGAGGGGTGGGGGCGCCACCTCCAAGCCCTCCTCCACAACTCCAAATCTCCGCCGCCTCTCTCCTCCTCCTTTCTTCTGCAAAGGCATAGGCGAAGCACTGCAGAATTCTCTACTCCACGACCACCACCACGTCGTCATGCTGCTGGGATTCCGTTGAGAAGATCTACTACCTGCGCTGCTCGCTGGAACAAGGAGAGGAAGGTCTGCTTCGACTCCGCACGTGTGACCGACTGCGGAAGTGCTACCGGAACGCGGCGCCGGAAGGATCGTCCACACGATCTTGAGATCGGCAAGTGATCGACTACATCAACCACGAGATCCAATCTCGTAACGCTTTCAGATCTACAAGGGTTAGTACAGATCTATCTCGTTGCACATGTCTAATAGATTAGATCTTGGCTTTTATCTAGATTAGATCTGGGTTTTGTTCGTTCTTGCAGTAGAATTTTTTTGTTTTCCATGCTACGAACCCATCAGTGGTATCCGAGCCGTGTCTATGCGTAGATCTGTTGCACGAGTAGAACACAATGGTGTTGTGGGTGTTGGTGCTCGTGCCGTCTTTTGCTTTGTGTACTTTGCATCTTGCGGCATGGTGGGATGAAGCGGCTCGGGCTAACCTTACATGTCATCGCACATGAGACTTGCTCCACGCTTGACGTGTAACTTTCTTTGCACAAGTGGCTTTGCGGGTGTCTGTCTCTCCCACCATAGTATAGATCCAATTTACACTTTGCACTCGATATCACTTGTATCAACGTTGTGGTTCAGTTTCGTAGGTAAGATCCGTTATTGTTCGAAAGCCCCAAGCCACGTAAAACATGCAAAGAAAATTAGAGGCGTCTAACTTGTTTTTGCAGGGGTTTTGTGATGTGATATGGCCATCATGTGATTGTGATTATATTTGATGTATGCAATGATCCTTGTTGTAATATGGCAACCGGCAGGAGCCTAATGGTTGTCTTTAATTATGTTAAGACCTGCGTGTCTATTCATCTTGTAATAGCTTTATTCCAAGTAGTTGTAATAGTTGCTAGTGATGATGGGCAACCATGAAGCGGCCCCACTGACCTTGACGCGATGCTGGTGATGATGGAGATCATGTTCGTGCTTTGGAGATGGAGATCAAAGGCACAAGAAGAAAGGGCCATATCATATCACACTAATTATGAATTGCCTGTGATGTTAATCCTTTATGCATCTTGTATTGCTTAGATCGCGACGGTAGAATTATAAGATGATCCCTCTCACTAAATATCAAGTAATAAAGTGTTCACCCTTAGTTGGCACCGTTGCTAAGACTCGTCGTTTCGAAGCATCTCGTGATGATCGGATGTGATAGATTCTACGTGTGCATACAACGGGTGCAAGCCAGATTTGCACATGCGGAAACTAAGGTTATCTTGACGAGCCTAGCATATACAGACATGGTCTCGGAACACGGAATACCGAAAGGTAGAGCATGAGTCATATAAATGATATGATGAACATGAAGATTGTTCGCCGATGAAACTACATCTTCTCCCGTGAAGATCGGACTTGGTGTAGTGGACTTGGTTCGTGTAGTCACTAAGACAATGTGAGGGATGTTGTTTTGAGTGGGAGTTCACCTAGTTAACTTAAGTATTAAATTTGAACTCAATTCAAAACTACTTGCAAATTTGTTGTAGATTATGGCGACCCCCTCCATCAATTTCAATGCGTTCCTAGAGAAAGAAAAGCTTAAGAACAATGGAAGCAATTTCACGGACTGGTTCCGTGGACTGAAGATCGTCCTCAGGGCTGGTCAGTTGACCTATGTGCTCGAAGCACCGCTGGGTGACCCACCTGCAGATGATGCCACCGATGACGTAAAGAATGTTTACGCCACTCGGAAAAATTAAGGAGCTCCAGAAGTGTTTTGAGTACCACGACCCGTTCGAGATAATTAAGGAGCTCAGGCTAATTTTTGAGACTTGCACGGCCATGGAGAGCTATGAGGCCTCCGAAAAGTTCTTTAACTGTAAGATGGAAGAGGGAAGCTCCGTTAGCGAGCACGTGCTCACCATGTCTGGGTACGCAAACAAGCTCCAAGAATTGGGGATATCGATTCCTAATGAATTGGGGATTCACCGTCTTCTCCAATCACTGCCACCGAGTTATAAGAACTTTGTGATGAACTACAATATGCACTTCATGAACAAGACGCCTGAACTATCGTCCATGCTGAAAACTGCTGAAGTGGAGATCAAGAAGGAGCACCAAGTGTTGATGGTCAATAAGACCACCAATTTCAAGAGATAGGGCAATCCTAAGAACAAGGGCAACTTCAAGAAGGATGGCAAGAAAGCTGCCGCACCTGCAAAGAAGCCCAAGGCTGGTCCCAAGCCTGAAACTGAGTGCTTCTACTGCAAGGGTGCTGGTCACTGGAAGGGTAACTGCCCCAAATACCTGGCGGATCTGAAGAACGGCAACATCAAGAAGAAAGGTATATTTGATATATATGTTATTGATGTGTATCTTACTAGTAATCGTAGTAGTGCCTGGGTATTTGATACTGGTTCGGTTGCTCATATTTGTAACTCGAAACAGGAGCTGCGGAATAAACGAAGACTGGCGAGAGACGAGGTGACGATGCGCGTTGGAAATGGCTCCAAGGTTGATGTGATCGCCGTCGGCACGCTCCCTCTACATTTACCTTCGTTATTAGTTTTAAATTTAAATAATTGTTATTTGGTGCCTACATTAAGCATGAACATTATATCTGGATCTTGTTTACTGCGAGACGGTTACTCTTTTAAGTCCGAGAATAAAGGTTGTTCGATTTATATGAGTAATATCTTTTATGGTAATGCACCTGAGATGAATGGTTTATTCTTATTGAATCTCGATAGTAGTGATACACATGTTCACAACATAGATGCTAAACGAATAAAATTTAATGATAATTCTACATACATGTGGCACTGTCGTTTTGGTCACATTGGAGTGAAGCGTATGAAGAAACTCCATTCATATGGACTTCTTGAATCACTTAATTTTGAATCACTTGAAAGATGCGAAGCATGTCTAATGGGAAAAATGACTAAGACTGCATTCTCTGGTACAATGGAGCGAGCTACAGACTTATTGGAAATAATACATACCGATGTTTGCGGTCCAATGAGTGTAGCATCGCGTGGTGGATATCGTTATGTTCTCACTTTCACGGATGACTTAAGTAGATATGGGTATGTCTACTTTATGAAACATAAATCTGAAACTTTCGAGAAGTTTAAGGAGTTTCAAAGTGAAGTGGAAAATCATCGTAACAAGAAGATTAAGTTTCTGCGTTCTGACCGCGGAGGTGAATATCTGAGTTATGAGTTTGGCATACATTTAAAGAAATGTGGAATACTTTCGCAGTTGACACCGCCGGGAACACCACAGCGTAATGGTGTGTCCGAACATCGTAACCGAACTCTCTTAGATATGGTTCGGTCTATGATGTCTCTTACAGATTTACCGCTATCGTTTTGGGGCTATGCATTAGAGACAGCCGCATTCACTTTAAATAGGGCACCATCTAAATCCGTTGAAATGACACCGTACGAATTGTGGTTTGGAAAGAAACCTAAGTTGTCGTTCCTTAAAGTTTGGGGTTGCGAAGCATATGTAAAGAAGTTACAACCTGATAAGGTTGAACCCAAAGCGGAGAAATGCGTCTTCATAGGATACCCTAAAGAAACAATTGGGTATACCTTCTATCATAGATCCGAAGGCAAAGTTTTCATTGCCAAGAATGGATCCTTTCTTGAGAAGGAGTTTCTCTCGAAGGAGGTGACTGGAAGGAAAGTAGAACTCGATGAGGTTATTGAACCTTCTCTCGGATTTGAGAGTAGCGCAGCACCGGAAGATGTTTTCGTGCCGCCTGCACCAATTGGAGAGGAAGCTAATGATGATGATCATGAAACTTCAAACGAAGTTACTACTGAACCTCGCAGGTCAACGAGGGTTCGTACCACTCCTGATTGGTATGACTCTGCCTTGAACGTCATGTTGGTGGACAACGCTGATGACCCTGCGATGTATGAAGAAGCTATGGTGAGCCCAGATTCCGACAAATGGCTAGAAGCCATGAAATCCGAAATGGGATCCATGTACAAAAACCAAGTGTGGACTTTGGTGGACTTACCGGATGGCCGTAAGGCTGTCGAGAACAAATGGATTTTCAAGAGAAAAACAGATACTGATGGTAATGTTACCGTCTATAAAGCTCGACTTGTCGCGAAAGGGTTCCGACAAATTCAAGGAGTTGACTATGATGAGACATTCTCACCAGTAGCGAAGCTAAAGTCTGTGAGGATTGTGTTGGCAATTGCTGCACATTTCGATTATGAGATTTGGCAGATGGATGTCAAAACGGGGTTCCTTAATGGTGACATTGAGGAAGAGTTGTATATGGTACAACCCAAGGGTTTTGAAGATCCTAAAGATGCTGACAAGGTATGCAAACTTCAGCGCTCCATTTATGGACTGAAGCAAGCATCCCGGAGTTGGAATCAACGTTTTGATAAAGTAATCAAAAAATTTGGGTTTATACAAACTTATGGAGAAGCTTGTATTTACAAGAAAGTGAGTGGGAGCTCTGTAGCATTCCTAGTACTATATGTAGATGACATATTGTTGATTGGGAATGATATAGAACTTCTTAACAGCGTCAAAACCTATTTGAATAATAGTTTTTCAATGAAGGATCTTGGCGAAGCGGCATATATTCTAGGCATCAAGATTTATAGAGATAGATCAAGACGCCTAATAGCGCTTTCACAAAGTACATACTTAGACAAAGTTCTAAAGAAGTTTAGAATGGAAGAGAGCAAGAAAGGGTTCGTGCCCATGTTTTCAGGTAAGACCTTGAGTAAGACTCAAAGTCCAGCTACGGCAGAAGATAGAGAGAAAATGAATAATATTCCCTATGCCTCGGCCATAGGTTCTATCATGTATGCCATGCTGTGTACAAGACCGGATATAGCACATGTTGTTAGTTTGACTAGCAGATATCAAAGTGATCCTGGAATGGAGCACTGGACAGCGGTCAAGAATATGCTAAAGTACCTAAATAGGACTAAGGATATGGTTCTTTCTTATGGAGGTGATGAACAGCTTGTTGTAAACGGTTACACCGATGCTAGTTGGAACACCGATCCAGATGACTCGAAGTCACAGTCGGGATACGTATTTATTTTGAATGGTGCTGCAGTGAGCTGGAGGAGTGCAAAGCAAAGCGTTGTGGCGAAATCTTCAACTGAATCGGAATACATAGCTGCTTCGGAGGCTGCGCAAGAAGCCATATGGATGAAGGAATTCATTACTGAACTTGGCGTGGTTCCCAGTGCGTTGGACCCGATGGCCATCTACTGTGACAACACAGGTGCCATAGCTAATGCACAGGAGCCAAGGTCACATAGCAAGCTGAAGCACATCAAGCTACGTTTCCACGCTATTCGCGAGTATGTCTGAGATGGTGACATAAAGATTTGCAAAGTACACAATGATCTGAATGTGGCAGATCTGTTGACTAAACCTCTCCCTAGAGCAAAGCATGACCAGCACCAGAACGCCATGGGTGTTAGGTATATTACCATGTAATCTAGATTATTGACTCTAGTGCAAGTGGGATACTGTTGGAGATATGCCCAAGAGGCAATAATAAAATTGGTTATTATTATATCTTTGTGTTTATGATGAATGTTTACATCCCATGCTATAATTCTATTATTAGGAAACACTAATACATGTGTGTTTTGTAAACATAAGAGAGTCCCTAGTAAGCCTCTTGTTGAACTAGCTTGTTGATTAATTGATGATCATGGTTTCCTGATCATGGACATTAGGATGTGATTAATAACAAGGTTATATCATTAGGAGAATGATGTGATGGACACACACACCCATAGTAAGCGTAGCATAAGATCAAGTCATTAAGTTCGTATTTCTATAAGCTTTTAAATGCATAGTAACCTAATCCTTCGACCATGAGGTTGTGTTAATCACCATCACCGGATGGGTACTTTGATGACATCAAACACCACTTCGTAACTGGGTGGTTATAAAGGTGTCATTGGGTATTCTGAAAGTACGTGTTGAAGCGCATGGACCAAGATTGGGATTTGTCCATCCATATGACGGATAGATATGCTCTGGGCCCTCTCGGTGGAATGTCATCTAGTTAGCTTGCAAGCATGTGACTGGGTCACAAGGGATGACATAACATGGAACGAGTAAAGAGTACTTATCAGTAACGAGGTAGAACTAGGTATGGAGATACCGACGATCAAACCTCGGATAAGTATAGTATCGCGTGACAAAGGGAATTGGTTTCGTATGTAAATGGTTCTATCGATCACGAAGTCATCGTTGAGTATGTGGGAGCCATTAGGGATCTCCAGGTCCCGCTGATGGTTATTGATAGGAGATGTGTCTCTGTCATGTCTACATATTCACGAACCGTAGGGTGACACACTTAAGGTTCGAAGTTGTTTTAAGTAGATATGGAATGTGCGTTGGAGACCGAATGTTGTTCGGAGTCTCGGATTGGATCCGGGACATCACGAGGAGATCCAGAATTGTCCGGAGAATAAGATTCATATATTGGGGATCATTTTCTGAGTTAGGAAATGTTCCGGAGTATTTGTATGAGGATTCTAGAAGGTTTCGGAATGTTCCGGAAGGTTCTGGAAGATTTCTTGGAGTTTGCTTGAAAACCAAGAAAGGGATCAAGGAGTCCTGGTGGGGCAAGACAAGGAGCCGTGGGGGAGGAGGACTCCTCCCCCCTCCCCAATCCGCCGGCCATAGGAGGGAGGGGAGTCCTACAAGGACTCCCCCTCCCATGGCGCCTCCCCCCTTTAAATAGAGGGGTGGGGGCGCCACCTCCAAGCCCTCCTCCACAACTCCAAATCTCCGCCGCCTCTCACCTCCTCCTTTCTTCTGCACAGGCATAGGCGAAGCCCTGCAGAATTCTCTACTCCACCACCACCACCACGCTGTCGTGCTGCTGGGATTCCGTGGAGAAGATCTACTACCTCCGCTGCTCGCTGGAACGAGGAGAGGGAAGTCTACTTCGACTCCGCACGTGTGACTGACTGCGGAAGCGCTGCCGAAACGCGGCGCCGCAAGGATGGTCTACACGATCTTGAGATCGGCAAGTGATCGACTACATCAACCACGAGATCCAATCTCGTAACGCTTTCGGATCTACAAGGGTTAGTACAGATCTATCTCGTTGCACATGTCTAATAGATTAGATCTTGGCTTTTATCTAGATTAGATCTGGGTTTTGTTCGTTCTTGCGGTAGAAATTTTTTGTTTTCCATGCTACGAACCCATCAGGAGCCTCACTTGCGGAAGCAGAACAAGGCTCACACAAAGGACCCCATGCCGTCAAAACAGTCCTCGACAAGCAGGACACACCCAGTAATCGCAATCACCACACCAGGCGCACCTCGTAGGATCCGAGCCACGAAGAAACACAAGGAATGACAACACCAAGCATAGGAGCAGTGGACCCAGAGATGAAAACCGCACCCGACGATATCAAGATGGAGATGACGAAGACGACCATGAATTATGCAGGGCCAGTTGTTTCATGCACAGGATTCGAAAAGCCTCATTACCGAAAGATTTTAAACTTCCACATGATTGACACACATACGATGGGCTTCAGGAACCCAAAGCTTGGCTAGAAGATTATCTAGCCACCATCAAACTACAGGGTGGATCCACAACTACGGCAATGCAAAGTCTACAATTAAACCTCACTAGCGCTCCAAGGTCATGGTTGAGGCAGCTACCCGAAGATTCAATTGGTAGCTCGAACGATCTGGAAGATAAGTTCATCCAACATTTTCATTCCACATTGAAGCGACCAGCATCCTTGGAACAGTTGTGAGCGTGCAACAAAAATCCGGAGAGTCAATAAGAGCATTCATACAGAGATGGAATATTATCAAAAACTCAGCTGAATCCATATCGGACAAGAGAGCCGTTGACGCCTTCAATGACGGCCTACGTCGTCGGGAATTCATAGAAGAGCTAGGTAGGACGAAACCAAAAACAGTATCATAGTTGATGGAAATAGCAAATCGCTGGCTGACGGAGAAGATGCTCTACATAATAAACGCGCGCGGTCACCCGAGGAAGATAGGGATAAACGCGGCAATAACAGAAGACAAAGGAGCAATGATGGGAACGCAGGACCAAGTTATGTCGCAACAGGTTTTTCGGGTGAAGGTAACAACAAAAGCAATGACAATAATGGCGGATACCGCCAGAACATAGACGGCGTCGGAGGAAGCCAATCCACACAACGATATCAACCAAGAGCACGAGACCCACCTATGTCCGCGATGTAAATGTTGGAAGGACCCTGTAATATGCATTTTTACGTCGACTCAGCAGGCAGGCGACAATCCAATCACCTGATGAAAGACTGCCGAACATTCTTGAAGATGCAGGAGTTATGCAACGCAAAAGCAGCCGAAGCAGCAAACCGAGGGTACACATCCACGCTTGGTGCACTAGCTATCGGTGCACCACCACCAGTTGCACCATTGCAAAATTCAAACGATCAAAACAACGAATACCCCAGATCAAAAGGAACAATGTTGATGATTCAGAAAGGGCGTCCACCCAACAGAATTCAGAAGCTCATCACAAGACAAATAAATATGGCAGAACATCAACATCAGCCACACCCGAGTATCTCCATTGGTCAAAGCAAGAAATTAAATATAGCAGAGCAGATCACCCACTCCGGGTCCCACGACCAGGACATTCAGCCCTGATAGTAGAAGCACAAATTGGTGGATTCGACATGAGCAAGGTCTTTATGGATGCAAGGAGTAGTATAAATTTAATCTACGCAAAAACGTTGCGGACAATAGGCTAGCCTCCGGATAATCTCGCTCTAGCAGAAATCTCTTTCCACGGAATAGTACCAAGTAAAGCTAAAATTCCTTTAGGAAAAGTATTCCTTGACGTTGTTTTGATTCCAAATTAAATTTCAGGTGAGAAAACTCGAATTTGAATTCATGGATTAGCCATCACAATACCATGCAATCCTGGGATGACCAGCCTTTTCATGTTTCATGGCAGTACCACATTACGCATATTTAGTAATCAAAATGCCAGCACCAAAGGGAATTATCACGGTGCAAGGAAGCTTCACACGGGCGGATAGCTATGATCGAGAGTTCAACAAAATTTCTGAATCTTTCGGGATGGCAATAGAATTCGAGCAACTAAAAAGTTCGGCAAACAAACAACCTCTGAAGGTAGCACATGTCAATCCCGATCAGCCTTTTGACACGGCAAAAGACACAAAAGAAGTACAGATCCACCCCGCTGACCAAACGAAAACAACATTTGTGGCTTCCAACCTTGACCCCACATAGGAAAGCGCGCTCATCGAGTTCCTCCATGAGCACTGGAAGATTTTCGCATGGCTACCTTATGACATTCCGGGAATCCCCAGGGAACTTACTGAGCACGCACTAAATTTAGATCCGAAGGAAAAGCAAATAAAACAACCGCTTCGACGCTTCGCAGAACTAAAACGCAAGGCCATTGGAAAAGAGCTCCATCGCCTAACAGATGCCAATTTTATCAAAAAATTGACAAAATCAGAGTGGTTTGCCAACCCAATATGTGTTCCAAAGAAAAACACTACGGAACTTCGGATGTGTATCGACTTTACTGCACTGAACAAGTATTGCCCAAAAGATCACTTCCCATTGCCGCGATCGACCAAATCATCGATGCAACAACATGATGCGAACGTCTTTCTTTCTTGGATGCTTATTCAGGATACCACCAGATCAGGATGAAGGAGGAGGACCAGAAGAAAATGGTTTTAGCATGCCTTACAGAGTTTTCTGCTAAACATCAATGTCGTTTGGCCTCAAGAACGCATGAGCAATATATCAGCGGATGATGCAAAAGTGCCTAGGAAGCCAAATAGGTACAAACATGCAAGTGTATATTGATGATGTCATAGTTACCATAGGTCAAGGATCGGCGCTGATCAAAGACTTAGAAGAAACATTCAGAAATCTCGACAGGTTCAGTATCAAACTAAACCCAAAGAAGTGTTCCTTTGGAGTTCTGGCAGGACAGCTCCTCGGATAATTGGTATCAACCAGAGGAATTGAGGCTAACCCCGAAAAAATACAAGCTATCCTCACAATGAAGAAGGCAACAAATCTGCATGGTGTACATCAATTGGCGAGACGAGTGGCGACACGGAGTTGTTTTATTACAAGATTACGAGAAAAAGCGCTGCCATTCTACGCCCTCATGAGAAAATTAGAAAATTTCGAGTGGAAGGAAGAAGCTAAGCATGCCTTTGAAGATCTTAAAAGGACACTTTCTACATCCCCTGTAGTCGTGTCGCCAAAAGAGAAAGAACCTTTACTCCTTTATATTGCTGCAACACATCAGGTGGTCAGCACAGTCCTGGTCGTAGAACGACCCGAAGAAGGAAAGACACACGGAGTGCAGAGTCCAGTATACTTCCTAAGTGAGGTTTTATCGCCATCTAAACAAAGGTACCCACACTATCAGAAACTAGCATACGGAGTATTTATGACATCACGAAAGCTACGCCACTATTTTTTGGAGCACCCAATCGTAGTTGTCAACGAGGCACCTTTGTCAAGCATCCTCAACAATCCAGAAGCAACTGGGCTTGTTTCTCTATAGGGCATCGAATTATCCCCTCGGAATATCACTTATGAGAAGCGCAAAGCAATTAAGTCACAAGTTCTGCCAAATTTCATCACAGAGTGGACGAAATTGCAATGTGCGGGTCCACCAGACCTTTCTAGCACATGGACAATGTACTTTGATGGATCAAAAAGAACAGTGGGAGCAGGAGCAGGAGTCGTACTAATATCACCTCAAGGCGACAAAATGCGATATATTCTTCGGATGAGCTTTACAAATGCATCCAATAACGAAGTAGAATACGAGGCCCTGTTCAATGGCATGCGAATGGCCAAAGCCCGCAGTGGAAAACGCGTCAAAATCTTCGGAGATTCCAACCTTGTGGCGCAACATGCAATGAACAAATGTGATGCTGTCAGCGAAAATATGGTTGCTTATCGCGACTTATATGGTATCATGGAGGCTCAATTTGATGGGTGTGAAGTATCACATATAGGAAGAGCAAGCAATGAGGAAGCCGACAATCTAGCAAACATCGGATCATTATGTTTACCAATACCACCAGGAGTTTTTTGGGAGGAGATAGTGGAGCGATCAATCAAGCCAAAGAGAGTCTCGGAAGTCATAGCACCAAAGACATGGAAAAAGAAGCATCCGCACAAAGAGTCAGGGGCTACTTCAGAAACCAAGAACATAGAAGAGGCCATCGAAGAAAAAGAACAAGAAATCAAAGAGGTCATGCTAATTGAACCAGCTTGGATGCAGCCGTATATAGCATATATGGTTAATGGAGAACTACCAGAGGATGTGATAGAAGCTCGGCGAATCACCCGACGATCGAAGGCTTTCAGGATAATCAAAGGATAACTATACAAAAGAAGTATTTCGGGTGTGTTGCAATATTGAGTAACACCCGAAGAAGGAAAAATGATACTGAAAGATATACATGAAGGTGTCTGTGGTCACCATTCTAGTAGCCGAGCAATTGCTGCAAAAGCATTCAGGACAGTATTTTATTGGCTCACTGCAGTACAAGATGCAAAAGACATTGTCAGAACATGTGAAGCATGGCAACAATTCGCAACAAAGCCTGGAGCACCAGCCGCTGAGCTGAATCCCATACCCTTGGCTTGGCCTTTTGCGTAGTGGGGACTCGACATGGTGGGAAAACTTCACAAATCATCGCCAGGAGGACACGTCTTTCTGCTAGTAGCAGTCGACAAATTCACTAAATGGATTGAAGTAATGCCTGTCACCACCCAAGATGGAACTTTGCCTGTGAATTTTAGAAAATCCATAGTGTTTCGGTTTAGCGTACCGAACTGCATCATCACGGATAATGGGACCAACTTCACTTCCAATGAGTTCAAGGAGTACTACCACGAGATGGGAATCAAAATAAGCTACGCTTCGGTAGCTCACCCGCAAACAAATGGAAAAGTTGAAAAAGCCAACGGACTAGTTACCGCTGGACTTAAAAAGAGACTACTGGCACCACTTGACAGAGCAAAAGGAGCATGGGTGGATGAATTACTATCCGTGTTATGGAGTTTACGTACAACTCCAAATAATTCAACACAAGTGACGCCTTTCTTTTTGGTCCACGGTGCAGAAGCAGTGCTTCCAGTTGAAGTATCACATGAACCACCAAGAATAGCTGCATATAATGAAGAAGAATCAAGAGAAGCACTTGAAGATGATGTGGATGCGCTTGATGAAGCTCGAGACGAAGCCCTCCAAAGAGCAACTATGTACCAGCAAAACCTGTGCAATTACCATAGCAGAAGATTGTGGCCTAGGTCCTTCGCAGTAGGGGACCTAGTTCTTTGCCTCAAGAAAGATGACCACAAGAAGCTATAATCGCCATGGGAAAGATCATACATCATCACATAAGTTATTCTCGGAGGAGCATATGGACTGCAAGACAGGAATAAATTACTCAAATCCATGGAACGTAGCACAACTACGACCCTTTTACGCACAAGATTATTCGCAAAATGATAAGAATACAATTCGGCTTAAAAAGCCAAGATGTCCAGGAGAAAAGGCTAAAATAGCCATTCGGTCAAAGAATAATGTACCAACGATTTTTGCCTTATATATGAAGAGAAGTTATTTGTATCTTAATATTTGCTTTCAAAGATCAATGCTTTTCATCGAGTTAAATAGCAATTATGATCCTATGTCCAGATAACAAGCATCCGAACATAGCCTTGGGGGCTACTTCCATCGTTAGCGCTAACGCGCACCCGGTAGAAATACCATTGTGTATAAAGTGCATTGACAAACTATAAAAACCTTTTTGAGTTTTACATTAGTGTATCCTCAAAAAGGAGTTACTCCCATTGGGAGATAGTATAAAAATAATAAAATTATCTGATATAAATCAGAAATATTGGCGGCCCAGCAGGCCAAACGCCAAAATAGCCAAAAACCTCGAATCACGCTCAGACGCGAGAGAAAATCCGAATGTCGTGTTCAGAAACATGAAGGTAAGACACCAGGATTTGTCCTGTGTGGCCTGGTAATCGCACAAGAATGTGCTCTGCCAGTAAAAATCAGTATCAACGTACGATGCAAAATCCCGACAGATGCGTTGGGTACCCGATAAAAAATAGAAAACTAGAATTCAGTATTCAGTAAGACCTCAGCGGCTTGAACTAGATTACGCCAGCAACAAAATTCCGGATTCAAGCCTGGGGACTTGAGTTTGATGTAGGTCAACCTTGTTTTTGCCTAGGAGCAATTAACTGATTCCCGATCCGTTGGAAGCATTAGACTCATTGTACCAAAATCGCTACACAAAAAATAAAATACAATAAAAGAAAGAAGAAAGAAAACTTTGAGACTCAACCTAAAAACTATGGATTCAGGTAGAGTCTCGGGGGCTACTGACATGGGTATGATTACTCGGATGCTCACTATTCGATACCCTACATTGGGTAAAAGGCCTACGGCCCATAGAGATTCCATATAAAAGCCCAAGGAAGCAACTGACAGAAACTTCTTATTGTATTAGAAAAAAAATCATGAACCAACATTATGTTGGTATTGTAATCACGCGTGTATGAAACCTATCCGCATACAGCTTTGAGACTCGGCCTATTATATATAGGGCGGGAGTAGCCCAAGCGAGGGTACCGAAATCTAGTAGACAACTTGCAATAGAGTGTTTCCCCAATATTCAGGCGACTTTGTCTTCATTGTTTTCCTGACATCCAATGAAATCCCTAGCGTTCTCTTTTCCGCGAAACCCTAAGTCTATCACCATGGCATTGCCGAGGTTAACTCTCGTCACTTGGGCTATATCATATACATGTCCTCGGTTAAATTTCCATTAAGGAAAGCTTTCTTGACATCCATCTGCCATATCTCATAGTCGAAATAGGATGCTATGGCTAACATGATCCGAACTGACTTAAGCATCGCTACAGGTGAGAAATTCTCATCGTAGTCAACTCCTTAAACTTGTCAGAACCCCTTCGTGACAAGACGTGCTTTATAGACAGAAACATTTCCATCCATATCAGTTTTCTTCTTAAAGACCCATTTGCACTCGATGGATATTACACCGTGATGTCTATGCACTTCTATTCTTGTAGACGGTTGTTGGGCCTCCAAGTCTAGAGGTTTGTAGAACAGCACCAAGTTTTCCCTTAAGTGGATCACCCAAGATTTATCGAACTCAGGGAGGAAGTGGTCAAAGGTATTCCCTCTCAAGCAATCCTGCAATCAAAATACAAGAAGTCTCTTGTGTCCCCAACACACCCAATACACTTGTCAGGTGTATAGGTGCACTAGTTCGGCGAAAAGATAGTGAAATACAAGTGGTATAGATAATTATAAGTGGTAACAGTGATAGAAAATAGCTTGATGGCGTGGAAAAGACTAAAGGCAAACTGAAATAAAGATGGAAGCAAGCAAACATGTAACAGATCTAAATGCAAACGATGTATCAATGCTTAGAAACAAGGCCTAGTGAACACTCTCTCATATAAATATCTTCTCTTTATGATACTACTCTTAACTACTCTCCGGTTGGACACTCTAATCCATGGTAGGGCTATAACAGCACACCTCAAAGTTCATCTTTCCCATCAAGAAAACCCCACACTGTCACCTTGAGTACTAGATGAGTCCAACAAACACCACAATTTCATAAAGACATCCAACTCCAAATATAACTCATAACAAGTATTTGTAATCTCTAGCCTAAGTGCCACCATGTGTGTGCACGCTGTCACTTTCACACACATGGGGAGAGCAGAGATCTATTAAAGCACTTGAGTAGTAAGGTAGATCTATAGATTACAAGCTCACGATCACAATAAGGTCATGCATAGAGAGAGACATGAACACATAGCTACCGGTAGAACCCTTAGCCTCGAGAGAGATCTACTCCCTCCTCATCATGGGAATCTGCAACGGTGAGGGAGATGGTGATGGAGATCGATGGAGATGGCTCCGGGGGCACTTCCCTGTCCTGGCAGGGTGCCGAAACAGAGACTGTTTGTCCCCCGAATCTCCCCTTCGATGGTGGCGGCGCTGCGGAACTTTTCGTGGCTCGAGGCAGGACGATTTAGGGTTTTGGCTTCGGGAGGCTTCTTATAGGCCAGAGGGCAAGGTCGGTGGGTGGCCAGGGGGCCCACACCATGCCCTAGCGCGGCCTAGGTGGACCCGCGCCTAGGGGTGGTGTGGCCAGCCTATGGCCCCTCTCCGACTCTCCTTCTGGATCCTTGAGTCTTCCGGGAAAATAGTAACTTTGGCTTTTGTCCCGTCCAATTCTGAAAATATTCATTTTCTGACTTCCTAGAACCAAAAGCAGCAGAAAATAGTCAACTGGCACTATGGCATCTTGTTAATAGGTTAGTCCAAGAAATCATATGAAAAGTACTCCAAAGTTGGAACAAAACACAAGAAAGTAGATAAAACCAAGCATGGAACATCAGAAATTATAGATACATTGGCAATGTATCAATTACAAGCTCATGATCTCAATAAGATCATGCATAGAGAGAGAGATGAACACATAGCTACCGGTAGAACACTTAGCCTCGAGAGAGAACTACTCCCTCATCATCATGGGAATCAGCAATGGTGATGGAGATGGCGGTGGAGATCGATGGAGAAGGCTCCGGGGACACTTCCCCGTCTTGGCAGGGTGCCGGAACAGAGGCTTTCTGTCCCCCGAATCTCCCCTTCGGTGGCGGTGGCGCTGCGGAACTTTTTGTGGCTGGAGGCTTGACTGATTTAGGGTTTATGCATCGGGAGGCTTCTTATAGGAGAAGAGGCAAGGTCGGTGGAGGATAGAGGGGCCCACACCACCTGGTGGTGCGGCTAGGGCTAGCCCGTGCACCACATGGTGTGGCCAGGCCCTGGCCCTCCTTCATCTCGTATTCTGGCTCCATGAGTCTTCCAGTAAAATATCAACTTTGGCTTTGTCCTGTCCAATTCCGAGAATATTCATTTTCTAACTTTCCTGGAACCAAAAACAACAGAAAACAGGCAACTGGCACCAGCCCTGGGCATGGGCAGCCCGGCCCAAAAAAAGCCCGATGGGCCGGGCTTTTAAGGCCCGCGGGCTAGGCCTGGGCTTCACAATTGCGGCCCGAAGGATGCACGGGCCGGGCTCGGGCCTGAGGAAAGCTAAAAATAGGGAGAAGCCCGGCCCCGCGGCCCGAAGAAATAAGTGTGCCACGGGCCGGGATCGGGCTCAGTTTTTAGGCCCGCCAGCCAGGCCGGGCCGGGCTCGGGCCTGGGTTTTGCACGGGCAGGCTTTGTCAGGCCCGGCCCGGCCCGGAACATGCCTAGGTAGAACTGGCACTGTGGCATCTTGTTAATAGGTTAGTCCAGGAAAGTGTATAAAAAGTACTCCAAAGTTGGAACAAAACATAAGAAAGTAGATAGGACGAAGCATGGAACATCAAAAATTATAGATACATTTGCAATGTAGCACACCATCTGGCAGATCAACCAAGTTCCAAACTTGATTTTCATCCATGAACTTTAACTCGGATCTCATGGCTCCAAGCCACGACTCACGATTAGAACCCACCATCGCTTCCGAATAAGTTGTTGACTCATCACTGTCCAACAGTAATACATCACGAACACTTCGCAATCTTGCCTACCTTCATAGTGTAGGTGTAGCTGCTAGCTCAGCTACCACGACTGGCTCAACATCCAAGGCTTTTGCCAACTCGCTACTAGTCGGTACTTGTCGAATTTCTTGAGTTGCACTATACTCCCACTGACTCCCCGACTGAGAAACTCTTTCTCAAGGAAGACACCATTCTGGGCAACAAACACTTTGCCCTCTTCTCGGTTGTAGAAGTAGTAACCCAAGGTCTCCCTCAGATACCCCACAAAAATACACTTATCCGACTTGGCCGTGAGCTTGTCCGACTGAAGTCGCTTGACAAATGGGTCATAACCCCAAATCTTATGGAAATACAAACTTGGCTTCTTGCCAGTCCACATCTCATGTGGTGTCTTCTCTACCGACTTTGATGGTACTCTGTTTAGTGTGAATGCTGCAGTTTCTAGACAATAACCCCAAAATGATAAAGGCAAATCTGTCTGACTCATCATTGATCGTACCATGTCTAACAAGGTCCCATTCCACCTTTCTGACACACCGTTTCTCTGTGGCGTTCCTGGTGGAGTGATCTGGGAACTATTCAACAACTCTTCAGATGGTCATCAAACTCATGGCTCATGTACTTGCCTCCTTGGTCCGACCGAATAAACTTTATTTTCTTGCCGAGTTGATTCTATACCTCATTTTGGAATTTCTTGAACTTTTCAAAGGCTTCCGACTTATGTTTCATCAAGTAGATATATCCATACCTACTCAAATCATCAGTGAAGATAATGAAGTACTCATAACCACCTCTGGCTGTCGTGCTCATCGGGCCACAAACATCACTATGTACTAGTCCCAATAAGTCGGACGCCCTTTCACAACTCTTAGCAAAAGGTGTCTTGGTCATCTTGCCGAGTAGGCAGGATTCACATGTATCGAACGACTCCAAGTCGAACGAAGTTAGGAGTCCATCATCATGGAGCTTCTTCATGCGTTTCCAACTTATATGACAAAGCCGACAATGCCAAAAGTAAGTCATATTCAAATAATTTGGTTTCAACCTTTTCACATTTATGTTGTAGACAGATTCACCATCAAGATTCAAAATGAATAACCCGTCCTGGATGGGTGCAAAGCAATGAAAGATATCATTCAAATACAAAGAACAACCATTATTCTTAATATTCGACTCATAGCCTTGTTTCATCAAACATGAGGCAAAAATAATGTTTTGACTAAGCACTGGCACATAATAACAATTTTTCAACTCCATCAAGAATCTAGAAGGTAAATGAAGTTGCATCGTGCCGACTTCCAACGTAGCGACTCTCGCTTTGTTGCAAACTTGAATGTCAACCTCGCCTCTTGCCATGCTCCTAGTTCTTACCAGTCCCTGCAATGAGTTGCAGATGTGAATAACTAATCCGGTATCATATACCCAAGAACTACCAGGTGCATCAGCAAGATAAATGTCTATAACATTGCAAACAAGCGTACCTGAGCCGGAAGTCACACCTCCACTGTTGGCTTTGTTAGCCAGATACTTGCCACAATTCCTCTTCGAGTGGCCATCCGCCTTGTAGTAGAAGCAAGTGGATCTGGCTGCAGGAGATGGCTTAGTCCCCAAGGAAGGGCTTTGGATCAGGTCCTAAGCCTTACCTCCCAACTTAGCCTTCTTCTTAGTCCAAAAACTCTTCTTGAACTTAGCCTTATTTTGCACCATCAACACTTGACTAGCGCCTTTCTTGAGATCTCCCTCAGCCTGCTTGAGCATACCATGTAATTAAGTGAGCTTCTTATCCATACCATGCATGTGGTAGTTCGATATGAACCGACCATATGCACTAGGAAGAGAGTTCAGAATTATGTCCGTAGCGAACTCTTTGCTAATGGGGTAGCCTAGCCTTTCTAGAGACTGCACGTAACCAACCATATTGATTACATGTGGACTAAGTGGATCACCATCCTTAAGCTTGCAACTCAACAAAGCCTGAGAGACTTGATACCTCCCAGTCTTTTCCTGAGCCTGGAACATACTTTTGAGGCTTTCGATCTTATCGTAGGCCTCAACATTCTCAAACTGCTGCTGCAAGTCTGGTTCCATGTGAGCAAGCATAGGACAGCTAATCTCTGTAGACTCATCACAAGTCCTACGGTAGGTATTGGTGGCTGCGACAGCCGCATTCTCATCCGGCTCATCTAGAAGTGGGTTGTCTAGGACATGGTCCCTCTTTTCTTGATTGAGAACAATTCTCAGATTACGATACTAGTTGGTGAAATTAGTTCCATTCAGCTTATCTTTCTCTAAGATGGTTCTCAAAGAAAAACTGGAAATCTGAGGGAGACTGCTAGATGCCATTGATCTACAACAGAAAAATATGCAAAACACTTAAGACATGTATCCATAAAAGAGCAAGCATATCAAACACTTTAATACTTATGCTCCCACTAGAACCAACACCCCACCGATGGTTACTTAGTGATTCAAGATCCTAAATAAGCAAGCCGGCTAGTGAGCTTTAGCATCACCGCTAGTCGTCAAGTGATCTAGGTAGACAACTCCTTGTCAATCGCATCTCATACGACTCATGTTGGATGGGTGGCATCACATGCCCCGGCTCCCGGCCGACTTTTCCCCGAGTCCCACAACCGTTGTGATAGACCCGTCTAGATTACCGAGTGCTTCTGCTGTAAGAGTCCGACTCGCCCACCTAGTCGGAAATAATTGATAGCACCTCAATTTTATGAGCCCATACCAAAAATGTCCGACTTGTGATGGTGCAACACTGGCGGGGAAACCGACTAGACCTTCTTTGAGGGATTACTTTCTACCAACTATCTAATAGAGGTAAAACAGAGACATAACAATAACACAAAATAAAGCAATTATAATGTGAAATGGTATGGCTCTCTTCATGGTGATCTCCATCTCCACAAAGCTTGTAATTCAACTGGTGTCAACTCTTGTCATGTGTCGCCTTACACCATGTAGCCGACTTGTACATCCACTTGCATGCTATCTGGGTTCTCCAAACAGCTACACTAGCTAGGAAAGTAAATTACATAGAGAATCCGACACGCAGGTCATTATACAATAAAATGACAACACCTAGGCTCCTGCCGGCTGACAAAAACCGTGATACACAGATCACATGTCGATTACACACATCACATGCACATAAGCCATACCATTCACAACATCATCCTGCAAAAACAAGTTATGCATACATACGATATCTACCGGCTTTATGAAACTTGCAATGACATCTAAAGGCGCTACGAAAGGGCGAAGCCGGCGGTCCCTCGCGGGTGCGGGCAGTGCCCGACGATTTTTCTGAAGAGGCAGATCTCATTTGCATTCCGAACATGGATTTGTTCATCGGATAAAACAATTTTACCCAAATCCTATCCGTACTCCGATTCGACCAAACTCTTTGATCTTCAATCACCGCATCCGAATTTACGTGTCACAGTTTACCCCGATGGCGGAAGCCGGTCGGTAGGGGTATTTCGTTCCACAACCTCAGCAGTATTATCACGGAAACCATATCATCAATTCCCTAAGTACAGTTGATCCAATCAACTTCATACAAAACCGATCTATCTCATAGATTGACCACCAAAATAGCAATTAGATCCAATCTAATGCCAACCTCATATCACATATGCATGATCTCGAGCCTAAAACCAGAAGCTAACGCTCTGATACCACTGTTGGGCTACGTAGAGATAAAAAACTTTTTGCCCTATGCGGTGATCCCAAGATCTAGCTGAGGTAGTAGGCCACGAGAATTACCACTAGACGCGGAGTTCCGGAATCGATGCAGCACGTAGCTTGGTACAGTGCAGTCCTCATGATCCGATCGTCGAAGTGGTGAACATACAACACCTCCGCCAGTGTCGACACGTACAAGGAGGAGCACCGGCGGTGGACTGCTAGATCCGGTACGGCGGCTGGACTAAAATGGAGCTAGGGTTTCCAACACATGGATTGACCTAATCATGTGCTCTAAGCACCTGCACCCCAAATTATATAGGGAGTGAAAGTGGGCTCCACTCACTTGTGGCCCATTCACTAAAAGGCCTATATTAGTCACTACGAGTACAACTCACTGACTCAGTCCATTTCCGATTCGGGTCCAACCCAAACTTGCTCATGCTGTTAAATGTGTGACCCGACAGGCTCATGGTGACTTGGACACGATCTGAGTCTCACTCTCGACCGATCAGTCGGTAGAGGCTCCTAGTAGAACATTCCGACTCCCAAGTACCAAAGAGTCATGACAACATACCTTCCAATGCGACTTTCTTCCAAGTCCCTTTTGCCTCACGATATACCTTGTCGAACTATAGGAGAATAATCAGCATCCCTTAAATATTTCGACTCTCTTTCTCGATCCAAGATAAGTGATTCATTTGACTAACTCTTAGTCGATCGCCACGGCTAACACTTAACCAAGTCGTGCATGGCCATGCTTTCCGAATCTTATCTTTCGAGAGGGCCCAGAGAATATCTCTCTAGTTGGAGGGGCAAAATCCCATCTTAGTCATCCACATCACACAGCTTGATTCTCAGTTGACCCGAACTCTGCCTTTATAACTGCCTAGTGACAGAACAACGTTTGACAAAACCTAAGTCGGTGATCCTCAACTCGGATTGTGCAATAACCTTAGGTCTAATGATTACATTGATTGAGACATACAAATGACGACTTGTTCGTTGCATCTCAATGTGGGTCATTCCGACTCGCTAAACTCTTTAGCCAAATCCGCACAAGTCGGAATAGCATCTCCGTGCCCATGACAAGTGGAACCGAGTCATCAGCCGACTTTCACATTAGTCTAAGTTGTGTGTCTTAACACAACCTAAACGACCAAGGACAATTAGTATGAACAACATGAATATATAGTTCCACAATCGAATCACATATTCAATGATACATACCAGTATTTCATACAAGGACAATAACTATATGAATACATTGGGAATAACATCATACATGATTGCCTCTAGGGCATATTCCCAACAATCCCGGTCTTGATACATAGGCCTCAAAAGTTCCTCTAGAATACCTGACGCACACCTTTATGGTCACCCAGTTACAGACATGATGGTTGATGTGATCAAATCATCCTCGGGAGACAGTGAGTAATATGATCTCACGGTCGAAGGACTGAATCACTACGCTTTGCTAGATATCTCAATGTTGAACTTTGTGACTAGATCACATTGTAATACTAGGATTGGATGTTGTCCATCACTTCATAAGTGACCTCATTGTAAGTTGGCATGGCAAAGTCCATGATCAAGATACTAGGGACCTGGATGATTGATGTCTACGCACTTCTATTCTTGTAGACAGTTGTTGGGCCTCCAAGTGCAGAGGTTTGTAGAACAGCAGCAAGTTTTCCCTTAAGTGGATCACCCAAGGTTTATCGAACTCAGGGAGGAAGTGGTCAAAGGTATCCTCTCAAGCGACCCTGTAATCAAGATACAAGAAGTCTCTTGTGTCCCCAACACACCCAATACACTTGTCAGGTGTATAGATGCACAAGTTCGGCGACTAGATAGTGAAATAGAAGTGGTATGGATAACTATAAGTGGTAACGGTGCCAGAAAATAGCTTTGATGGCGTGTGGTTGATGTGGGAACAGACTAAAGGCAATCTGAAATAAAGATGGAAGCAAGCAAACATGTAACAGATCTAGTTGCAAATGGTGTTTCAATGCTTAGAAACAAGGCCTAGGGATCATACTTTTGCTAGTAAACACTCTCATATAAATATCTTCTCTTCATGATACTACTCTGAACTACTCTCCGGTTGGACACTCTAATCCATGGTAGGGCTATAACAACACACCTCAAAGTTCGCTTTCCCCATCTAGATAACCCCACACTATCACCTTGAGCGCTAGATGGTTCCAACAAACACCACAATTTCATAGAAACATCCAACTCCAAATATAACTTATAACAAGTATTTGTAATATCTAGCCTAAGTGCCACCATGGTATGCACACTATCACTTTCACACACATGGGGAGAGCAGAGATCTATTAAAGCACTTGAGTAGCAAGGTAGATCTACTTGATTACAAAGCTTATTATCACCATATGATCCTGCATAGAGAGAGAGATTAACACATAGCTACCGGTAGAACCCTTACCCTTGAGAGAGAACTACTCCCTCATCATCATGGGAATCAGCAACGGTGATGGAGATGGTGGTGGAGATCGATGGAGATGGCTCCGAGGGCACTTCCACGTCCCGGCAGGGTGCTGGAATAGAGACTTTCTGTCCCCCAATCTCCCCTTCGGTGGCGGCAGCGCTGTGGAACTTTTCGTGGCTAGAGGCTCCCGGATTTAGGGTTTTCGTCCCTGGGGCTTCTTATAGGCGAAGGGGCAAGGTCGGTGGCCGGCCAGGGGGCCCACGCCATGCCCTGGCGCGGCCTAGGGCTGCCCGCGCCAAGGGGTGGTGTGGCCGCCCTATGGCCCCCCTTCGTCTCTCCTTCGGACTCCATGTGTCTTCCAGTAAAATATTGACTTTGGCTTTTGTCCCATCCAATTCCAAGAATATTCATTTTCCGACTTTCCTAGAACCTAAAACAGCAGAAAACATGAAGCTGGCACTGTGGCATCTTGTTAATAGGTTAGTCCAAGAAAGTGTATAAAAATACTCCAAAGTGTTGACACAACATAAGAAAGTAGATATAAAACAAGCATGGAACATCAAAAATTATAGATACGTTTGCAACGTATCAACATCCCCAAGCTTAACTCCTGCTCGGCCTCGAGTAGGTAAGTGATAAAAAGAATAATTTTTGAGGTGACATACACCATCACAATCAAGATCAAACCATTTGCAAGCATTGAAAGATGGGATCAAAGTACTCTAAACATAGCATGAAAGATATAGTTCTAATAATAAGACATAGCAACTATGTCTTAACATGAAAAGGCACAAACAAAAGATTCATGAATAACAATGCTTTGCAAGACGTTTGTTTGTTTCACAAAAAAAACATAATGAGAATGGTATTCAGCTTGTCCCTCATAGAGTAGCAAAACATAAATGCATAGGACACCTTCAAAGTTCATAAGGGTGACTAGATACAAATAGTTTAAGAACAAGCAATATCAAAGTTATGCATCAATCAACAAGTCTTGGGACAATGCACATTAAACTAAGAATGGCCACTATGCTCTCTCAATAGGTGCATAAAGATAGAAGATGGAGACTCAACATAAAAGTAAAAGAATGGCCTTCGTAGAAGGAAGCAGGGATTCAAGTCTCATAAAGAGCTTCCAAAAATTATGGTACTTATTAGCTTTCAGCTCTCATTGCCCCTATCATAAGCATCTTGAAGTGATTAAGGTTAAATTGAACAAACTATGGAGTATATGCTTGACAAAGTATAAGATGGAAATCTCATGTCCCTTGAATACGAGGGTCGCTCCTCATGCTACTCAAGTTTAGTTATCGGTAAGTTCTTGCCATAGTAAGTAGATGTGTATCATAGAGAACCGCCAACAAGGTACCCCTTGCCCGATGATACGAAAGAATCCCCATATGAAATGACAAGGCAAGCACACAACGAGCATCTCATCAATCTTCTTATTTACCATGGGAAATGGTGCCTTTTTCTCTCTTTCCTCTTTTCTCATCTTTTTTTCTATTTTCCTCAATCTCTATCTCTTTTATTTATAAGAAGAATGCTTCATAGATTGCTCATTATGGTTACGCTGCAGGTTTCCATCATGATTATGCATGGATTAGACCAGCGGCCCAGGCGTTTCTCTAACACACATACATAACTCCATGGACTTACAAGCTCCCCTTTCATTTCACACCGACAACATCCATAGACAAAAGAGCATGATATCAACTAGGTACAATGTACAAGTGCAATGTTGAAAGCGTTCCCCATGACGGCATGGTTCTGCTAATCCCCAACATATAAGTGCAAGCATATACAACATAGATGACACAATGGTTCAAGTTTATTAGGGGCAAGAAAAGTAAAGTGTGCCATCAAGTTCGTGAGAGCTTTAATCACTAATTTTCACATAACAAGTTTAATTCGGAAGGTAGATAAAAACATGAATATACTTGGAATAGCAAATGCTAATATCTAGGTATGGTGGACTCTTTGGAATAACTTGGTTTTATTTGGAGTTAGATGCATGAGTGGAACTCATACTTGGTATGGAGGCTAGCAAAAGACTGGGAGCGACCAATTAGGAGAGCAATAATGTCCATAATCATGCAAAGCGACAAAACATCATTAATTAAAGCATAAAGTGATACTACAAGTCGAAAACTACAGGATCATAGAGGCTATGGTGACTTGGTATAGTCTTAGCATGGTGTGAGAATGCGCCAAGTCAACCCAAATAAAGCATCAAAAGAGAATACCACAATACTATGCTTTTATATGCTAAAACAACGCATGATTCTTTCAAGGCACATTAAGCCATCTCAATTTTTTATAACATGTCATGCTACAGCAATAATCACTAAGCATAAAGCCAAAACAATATCAAGCATGACATGATAAAGTCTAAGTCACAGTCAAAAATAGGCTCCTTTTTACCACTTAAGCATGAACTTTCCTACACTTTCCAATCCAAGTCAACTTTATTTGAAAACTCACGAAGATAATAATAAATAAAGATCAGTGAGCTTGTCTCACGAATCCACAAAGAAGAACTAAAAATTTCTAATATGAAAGCACAAGAAAACTAAGGCTAAACATAGTGCTAGTAAAAGAGAACACTCACAAAACAATAAGAATGAAAACTAGAGTGTTCTAGGCAATGAAAACGGAGTGTGTCTCTCTCCAAAAGAAGTGCTGGGATCCAACCAACTTATTGCAACAAACCAAGCAAAATAAAACTAAAAAAAAAAACAAAAACGCTCCAAGAACAACACACTGTGCATGAAATAATAAAAACGAAGTGTCTAGAAAGACCTCAGATTTTTATTGATCAAGACGGGGATGCCTTGGGTATCCCCAAGCTTTGACGCTTGTACTTCTTGAATATTTCTTGGGGTGACACGGGGTGGCATACACAAGCTTGAGCTTTTGTCCATTCTTCATCTCATTACATCATTCTTTCCCTACACCTGAAAAATTCCAACATACAAAACTTCACACAATCTTCATTAGCAACATTAGTGCATTCAAAAGATAATAAACCTTTGGGTTTTTTTCAAAACAAAAAAACTTTCATTAAAAACACAAGCTACTGTAGCAATTCCCTCAATAAGCTCAATTCACCAAAAAGAACCCAAAACCAAATCAATAAAGAGGCAAATGCAAATAATGGCAGAATTTATCAAAACAGACCAGCAGGTGAAAACCTATTTTTTCGAAGACCTTCTGTTGCTCAAATCAAAAAGTGTTGAACTAATGGAAGTTAGCAAATTATAGCCCAAACCGACATACAGAGATTTTTCACGAATTTTTACAGTGAAGCACAAAAATCTGTTTCGGTACAGCAACTTACCCAAGTTTTACTTCTCTCTCATTAGAGGTCACTCTTAGCACAAAAACCACAGAAAAATGATAAGGAGAGGTTATTACTGAAGCAATAACTTACAAGACTCAACAAAAGATTCCTAAATAAATTTGGGTTATCTCCCAATAAGTACTTTACTTTGACGCCTTTGAGCTAGGCATAACAATTTCAATGATGCTCACATAAGAAATATGAATTTAGAGTAAAAGTGAGCATCAAGAAGAAAATATAAAACACATTTAAGTCTAACCCACTTACTATGAAAAATAATCTTGTAAAGAAACAAGTCATGAAAGCACAAAGCAACAAGCACAGGCAAGCAAAACAAGTGCAACTTCAAAAATTTCAACATAAAGACGGGAAACTTAATATTGTTGAGATACAGAAAACCATGTTTCCCTCTCTCATAATACATTTTAGTAGCATTATGAATAAAATTAACAATATAACTATCACATAAAACATTCTTATCATGAGCCACGAGCATAAAAGAATTAATACTCCTCACATAAACATAGTCATTCTTATTAATTGTAGTGAGAGAAAATTCAATAAAATAGCTATCATTATTATTCTCATCACCATAATCATCAAATATAGGAGGCATATTGTAATCATTAATTTTCTCCTCAATAGTAGGTGGACTGAAAATATCATATTCATTATTGTAATCATTATATATTGGAGGTTTGGTATCATCATAAGCAATAGAATAGCTATCTTCCAAAGCTGGAGAACTAAAAAGATCATTTTTATAAAAACTAGCTTCCCCAAGCTTAGACTTTTCCGTAGCCTTAGTAATAATGGTGTCCAAAGAATTCATACTAACAACATTTCTATTAGCATGCAAATAAAGTTCCATAGGTTTTTTAATTTTCTCTTCAAACACTTCATGTCCTAACTCAAGATAAATATTATAAAGCTCTCTAATTTTGTTGTTGTTTTCTATTAAGCCTAACTAGTGAAAACAAGAAACAAAAAGGCATAATTGCAGAATCTAAAGGAAATAACTTCGAGCACTCACACCGGAGGATGTGAGTACCTTTTACCTTACCTCCCCGACACGAAATACAAGTGGTATCACTACAAGAAAAAGGTCACGTAGAGACGCTCTCCATGAGATGTTTTTATTT
Organism: Avena eriantha; assembly: GCA_910589775.1. Taxonomy (NCBI): domain Eukaryota; kingdom Viridiplantae; phylum Streptophyta; class Magnoliopsida; order Poales; family Poaceae; genus Avena; species Avena eriantha. Next base: position 586,515,108 of record OU342743.1, on the reverse strand, counting down.
TTGTCCGTACATCCGTAGTGGAGTCGTGTGTTAAGATGTTTATTGAGACACAACATATGTCGTCCTAATCTGCAGGCTTTACGCACTAGAAAATAAAGTAATAGATAACTCCCAAGTCTCCCACTCTCGCACTCATCCACGTTCAACTTTCTCTTCCCCAACTCGGTGAAAACCTAGGGCCGCTGCCAAAACACCACCTGATCCGATCGTGGTGCTCCTCTCCCGCGAGGGTCTTTCCCCCGGCTATCTCAGAACTGCTAATTGTGTGCCCAAATCATGACCCAATCAACGACACAAGATTCTATCTCAGGCTGCTGGACTCGATCAACATTGAATCTGGTGATTTCCATGCTGACTCGTTTAACTGCTCCTTGCCGCGCGCTAGAGTGCTAGACTCGATCAACGTTCTACAGGATTAGATCAACCGTCCTTGCCCATTGCCTCCTTATTTATCTACGTAAGTAGTTCCTGCTTCGGCATCGAGCTATGAGATCTCTGAAACCTTTCTTTTTATGGTGCAGATTATTGTTCGTACATACTTTATTTTCCTGCTGGTAATGGATATTCTCTTAGATTTTGCACAAAAGACAACCCTTGGAGGTGGTATTAACGGTGGAGGGAAGAGGGCACCAACTGCATCGAGCAGCAGAAAGTAAATTTTATTTTCGAATTGCTTTAAATGCATCTATCTCAGATTATGTACTACAATTGATGCTCCGTGTTTTTGATTTATGAAATTAGGTTTCGTCATTTTGCTAGATTCATCTAGTACATATCTGTATATGTCTTCTATGAAACTGCAACTCTAGGTTTTTTCTGGTGCATACAGTATTTGCTCCGAGATCTTAAACATATTACTCCCTTCGACCCAAATTAGTTGACTTAGATTTGTCTAGATTCGGTTATATCTAGACATGATTTAGTATTAGATACATATGTATCTTCACAAATTTGAGTAAACTAATTTGGGTCGTAGGGTCGTAGGGAGTAATACAATTGTTAATTAGTTTGCCGATTGACCTTTTGCTCATGTAGGTGCAGGTTACCTTTTGCGAAGATTTTCCAAGCAACACTGCTTATATAGAGCAAAGAAAGTCTGCAGAAGCAATGAACTGGATAGCATATGATTTCAAGATCTAATAGATTATTTCCCATTAGTTAGAAAATTAAGTACGGAATTCTTTGAAATATTCAGTCTTGTAAGCAGATCTTTGTAATGGCATTATATGAATTATTCATTCATGTATGCAAATCTTTGTAAGAATGCACATTTCACTTGTAATAATGTACAATTGCCATCAAATGATATAATAGAGATTTTCTGCTGTGCATTGCTTTTTTCTAATGCTTCTTGTTATTTCACCCACTCTAATTTGATATTATTCATACGTGGTGTACTGGTGCTAGTCGATTACAAAGATTTGAACGATAAGCTATTTTATACAAAACATAATAATATTGTTCAAGGACACAATAAAGCAACTCAAAAGTTGGTAGACACCATATATTGGGCATATACAAAGCACTTTTATGAGCATAAACACGCTTTTAAAATCGTCTCATATTATTTTTGAGACGCTCATAATATGTCTTTTTGGTATTTGAGTCGGTGCATGAGGAGACACTCCTACGACGCTTTGTACTAGCGTCTTTACAACCACTTAGAGATGAAATTTAGGTCTTTAGCACATAAAGTAGACGTTTCTACATGTCTTTTGTGTTGTAGTGTATGGATAATTATAAGTAGTTCCAGTGCCAGAAAATAGCTTTGATGGCGTGTGGTTGACGTTGGAAGAGACTAAAGACAATCTGAAATAAAGATGGAAGCAAGCAAATATGTAACAGATCTAGTTGCAAACGGTGTTTCAATGCTTAGAAACAAGGCCTTGGGATCATACTTTCGCTAGTGAACACTCTCATATAAATATCTTCTCTTCATGATACTACTCCGAACTACTCTCCGGTTGGACACTCTAATCCATGGTAGAGCTATAAAAGCACACCTCAAAGTTCGGTTTCCCCAGCTAGATAACCCCACACTATCACCTTGAGCGCTAGTTGGTTCCAACAAACACCACAATTTCATAGAAATATCCAACTCCAAATATAACTTATAACAAGTATTTGTAATCTCTAGCCTAAGTGCCACCATGGTGTGCACGCTGTCACTTTCACACACATGGGGAGAGCAGAGATCTATTAAAGCACATGAGTAGCAAGGTAGATCTACTTGATTACAAAGCTTATGATCACAATATGATCATGCATAGAGAGAGAGATGAACACATAGCTATCGGTAGAACCCTTAGCCTCGAGAGAGAACTACTCTCTCATCATCATGGGAATCAACAACGGCGATAGAGATGGTGGTGGAGATCGATGGAGATGGCTCTAGGGGCACTTCCCCGTCCCGGCAGGGTGCCAGAACCGAGAAATTCTGTCCCCTGAATCTCCCCTTCGGTGGCGATGGCGCTGCGGAACTTTTCGTGGCTGGAGGCTCTCGAATTTAGGGTTTTCGTCCCGAGGGCTTCTTATAGGCGAAGGGGCAAGGTCGGTGGCCGGCCAGGGGGCCCACACCATTCCCTGGTGCTACCTAGGGCTGCCCGTGCCAAGGGGTGGTGTGGCCGCCCTGTGCCCCCCCTTCGTCTCTCCTTCAGACTCCATGTGTCTTCCGGTAAAATATTGACTTTGGATTTTGTCCCGTCCAATTCCGAGAATATTCATTTTCTGACTTTCCTGAAACCAAAAACAATAGAAAACAGGCAGCTGGCACTGTGGCATCTTGTTAATAGGTTAGTCCAAGAAAGTGTATAAAAATACTCCAAAGTATGGACAAAATATAAGAAAGTAGATATAAAACAAGCATGGAACATCAAAAATTATAGATACGTTTGCAACGTATCAATGATACAAAACTACTAATGAGATATGTCAATAAAAACATCATTATTATTGGCCTCTGGGGCATATCTCCTTCACAACGGTCCCAGGCTTCGTGGCGATGTTTTTGCGTATCCTCCTCGTCGTCCATTCCACGATCAAAAAGAATCAAGGAGACATGGATAGCAGATTCGGCTGAAACTTTCATGTGCTATTATTGACTCCGATAAGCTTTAACACTCTCAAGTAGTTTTATGTTGTTTCCAAGTAGTAATATATCATGTACATATAGTATTAGAAATGCAATAGAGCTCCCACTCAGTTTCTTGTAGATATAGGATTCTCCATTAGTCCAGACAAGTCTAACCCATTTGATCACCTCATAATATTAGAGATTACAACTCCGGGATGTTTGCTTCAGTCCATAAATGGACCTCTGAAGTTTGTATACCTTGTTAGCATACTTAGGATCGACAAAACCTTCAAGCTGTAACAAGTACAACCTTTTCTTAACGTAACCATTTAGGAACACAATTTTGACATCCATCTACCAGATTTCATAATCGTAGAAGGCAACAATTGCTAATATAATCCATACAGACTTTAGCATCGCTACTGGTGAGATAGTATCACCATAGTCAACTCCTTGAATTTTTCGAAAACCCTTTGCGACAAGTCGTGTTTTATAGACGGTAACATTACCATCAACATCTATTTTATTCTTGAATACCCATCTGTTCTCAACGGCCTAGCGGTCGTTTGGTAAGTCCACCAATGTCCATACTTGGTTTTCATACATGGATGCCATTTCATATTTCATGGCATCTAGAAATTTACCGGAGTCTAGGATCATCATTGCTTCTCCATTGTTTGCAGGCTCACTATTGTCCAACAACAGAACATGAGAATAGTCATGATAGGATTACCAAACTATTCAGGAGGAGTGTGTTTCCTAGTCGACCCACGAGATTTAGGTGTAGCATCATGATTTCTATCATTGGCTTCCTCTTCAAGAGGCGGAGTCTGCACTGGAATGACTTCCGGTGATGCGCTACTCGTGATACAAAGAGAAGGTTCGACAACCTCATCGAGATCTACCTTCCTCCCACTCACTTATTTTGAGAGAAACTCCTTCTCTAGAAAGGTTCTATATTTAGTGACAAACATCTGTGATAGAATGGTATACCCAATCGTTTCTTTAGATGGTTTCAAGTTTATCAGGTTGTAGCCTTTTGACAAAAACTTCGCATCTGCAAACTTTAAGAAAGGACAACTTAGGTTTCTTGCCAAACCATATTTTATATGATATCGTTTCAACGGATTTAGATGGTGTAGCACCTAGGGAATTCGCCAATTAGAATTGGCTTGTTATTTTACTTTATTGAATCATCATGACATCATCATCATGGTCGTCATGCCACATTGCATGGATCATATTTAAAATGTTTCTTTTGTTGTTGTATTACATTTGTACCTTGTTTGTATATTGGTTTGGTTCGTTCTTGCAATCACCTCTATTCTACCATCTCTATTTCGTCTCTCCTCTTTTTTTCACAAGTAAGGTTCCATTTGTTAGGAACCATTATTTTACAAATTTTTTTGTTTTCCAATGATAAACCCTAACCTCTATCTTGTATAAATGCCCAAAATAAATTATATGGGGGCATCCTTCTCCTCACATTCTTGCTTCCCTCTCACCTCTACTTGGATTCCTCTTCCTATGTTCAAAATCTTCCTGAAAAGTTTTAAAAGGTTTGATCTAAGTGTTAGTTTGAAATTAAAACAAATAATAACTCAAATGGAAAAAACAAAATAGGAAATAAAGAGGGAAAGAAGCACCTATTCCAGCCCAGCTTACCTGTCCACATCGAACCAGAAACTAAAGCCCAACAATAGCAACAACCACCATCACACAGCCTCCCCTCCTTCCCTTCCTCTTGACTGACCTAGCTAGCACGTACCGTTTCGACCAAAGGGGAAAGAAATGGCGTCACTCCTCACCTTTGTCTTTGTCTCCAGCTCCTCTCTCAGCGATGGATGGAGCGTGACGGGTGGTTGTCTTAACCATCATCTATCGCGTCGATAGACACCCTATCCCATCACCATCCTCATTATTTTTAACCCCATCCCTAGTGAAACCCTAGCTTTCGCCTCCCTCTTCCTCTGCAAGCGCCGCCGCCCACCTTGCTGGTCGCCATGGCCACGATTCTATGAGTCATCCCTGGCAAAGACAAGACCGATGGTAGATGTGCCTCGTCCTAGTGATTCTTCACGTACCCTCGGATCAACCACATGCCCTCGAAATCATCGACAATGTATTCTTCCTCATCAATGGCCGCCGCCCTTCGACACCTGATTCTGGCCACCACCGTGGTTACCCGTCCTTCCCGAGCCTTCCTCGAGTTCCGTGGTAAGACTGCGTTTCTCCAGAGCCTCGCCACAATTATTACCCCTCTATGTTTTTCCTATGCGCATCTAACCAGAGCTCCAGCACCACAGTACCACAATTCTGGCGACGTTCCGAGGACCCCCCAGGTGTCCGCGCTACCACTTCTAGAACTAGTGCAACACGATGATTCTCCTGGTTACCTTATTCGGGCTGCATGCACAACTCTCTGCTACTCACCTCCACGCGCTGCCACATTCAGCATAATTTCGGGGAGGTTAATGAAGGTCCATGTCGCCCGCCAGCGTCGCGCCACGTCAGCATTGAGCCCCACCTGTCAGCAGCTCGGGCTACCTACATCTCGGTGAGAGAAACCTGCCAGATCCATATCTTGTGTTTTTGCATAAAACCCCACGAAGTTATATGCATAATTATGAAACGAGATCCCTGTATGTGGCATATGTTCTGGAACCCTCTGGGTTTAAACCGAAGCAACGTACGGTCCTTTAACTGCATAAAAATCCTGCACATGTCCATGGCATCTTGTTAGCCAGTCAAAGTGAGTCAAAGTTGAGTTAAAATTCAATCATAATTTAACTAGTCAAATCACAAGTACACCTTGACCATGATTTTAAAAAGGTTTTGTAATGCTTGTGACAAAACTTAAAATATTAAACTTGTTCGTTTTTAAATTATAAACATGAATCTGGCCTCTGTTTATTTTGCCCCACATATCGAAAAATAACTATTATTTTCTATATATTTAATAAATGCTTTAACCAGGAGTAAATAATAGTGCTAGATTGTTTCGGTTCAAACTGCTATCCAAGTCATCCCGGTTCTTTTTGGTCGTGGGATGGACACCAAGAAGCACGTGGGGCGACGTTGCAATAAAGCCCTGCTTTCCCGTGAGGCGGGTCCCGCTGCGGAACATGGCAAAAGATTCCATACCGTGGCGGGTGTACCGCGCACCATCGTACCCCACGTCACTAGACGGTGGGCCCCGCGCACTAACTGAGCCCGTCGTTAGCGCATGAGGGCAGGATCACGCTCTATGAGAGGCGTTCAAGGAACGATAGCGCTCTGCACCCACCGGGTGGTGGGTTCCGCCGAGAGTCGACGTGGCACCGTGAGCTTGTGATGGTCGCGGTTTATCATGGACATGGACTCGCCGGGAGTCGACGTGGCGGCGTACATCATGTCCATGCGCTCGTGGCAGAGAGCTGAGCTGGCGGCATAAGTTGTGTCGGAGAGGATGGGAGGACACGTATTCTCATGGTAGAGGGCCGAGCTTGCAACATAGACTATAAACATCCACGTGTTCTCGTGGGCATCCTACAGCCTATTTGGAAATGTAGGCTATAGACCACCACGGGTTCTCGCGGCCACCGGCCGAGCTGATATCGTTATCTCTCCACGTACGCACGTTTTGGGTACCGATAGACGATCTGGGAGCGGACATGGCATCCAAGATGTTGGTCGGATGCGGCTTCTTGCGTCCGTTAGTCCAGATGGCAGCAAAAGTTCTCGCTGTTGTGCTGGTGGGGTCAGGCTAGACTGCTCTGGCGCTTCCATATTGTGCATGCGTGCGGGTTATCACGGCAAGATCGCGTGTGAGATCCTTATTCGTACCTACCTATCTAGATACACGATGTGTTATCATTATGCGTCGGTTATCGGTTTATCTTGGAAGACGTGTAGTGCCGAAGTCTAGGCATACGGCATGACATAATGACATAATCACCCTCGTCCTTTTATCGCCTATACGTACGCTTCTCCTGTTGTACTATTTCTACTTTTCTTCATCTCTATCGTCCTGGTCTCTCCCAGGTTGTCTGCTGTCGTTATCATCCAACCCATGTCTACCTTGGGGAGAGGATAGCCGCCGGTGCTGGATCGGGATCGCATCGGCGCGATACCAGCGGCGCTAGGTTGCCGCTACAGGCCTGACGTTCTCAGCGTCGAATGCACACGGGGTACGGTGTGTTCTTTTAGGTCTTCTGCTCATCTCATTTTCATGGCTCCTATCTAACACATCTGTTCTTTTTCTCTGTATTGGCCATGATTGGAAATAATGGAAAAGACATCTTGCCGTGACTTCGTCATCGCCATGTCATCTTCGCTTCTTTTGTCAGTTTAAGGTACGTATATGGCGCTTTATTCCTGTCTCCACCTTATCTCATTGTACGTCTTTGTCTAACTTGGTATCGCTTTTTCTCTGTATATGTTGCTTTTAGAGGTAACAAAGTCATCTTGCCGTGAGTTAGTTGGATTTTCGAGAATCGATACGTGTCCTTATGTTCTTTGACGTTTTAGGTTTAGTCTATGTTTTCTCTTTTTGTTTTTTTATCTTTACTAACGTTTTCTTTAGTCCTTTCTAGGTATTAATCGGTGTGGTCACTTTGTATTAGGATGGATTTCTTCGGCTGCGCTTGAGTCAGTTGCGGGAGTCCTCGCCCTGGCAGAGGCGGCCAGGATACCAATGTCATGACGCACACACGGATGCCTGGAAAGTCGGTCGGGCTTCCTGTGTTGGAGATGCATATTAAGCTGGTCAGGCTAGTTCCTATGCTGACACCTTTGTTGTGTGCGAAGAATGATGGCTCCGTTCCTGGTGACGAGAAGAAGACGACTTCCTGTGTTTGCTGCTATCGCATAAACAAGGAGGGTTCGCTGTTGGTGCTTTCTCTTTAACTCGAGACAAGCAGCGATGCTCCTTGCCATACCGCGACCGGTGAGGAGTTCGTTTCTATGATGACTTTTCCTTGGCGTGCGAGGCCGAGCGAGTTGCGGATGGTGCCGACGCATGTGTTCTTCACGAAAAACAAGACGATGTCATTCTCTTACTGCTATGAAGCAGAGAAAGAGTGTTCGCTACCATTTGCGACGATTACACCTATGACTGCTCCATCCGAGTGTGTACGCGATTGACCTCTCTTGAAAAGTATCCCTCTATTCCTTCAAGAGGTATGATCTCTCCCTTCGGTATGCTCCATCATGTCTTTCCTCTGCGCCTCTCCCTATCTTTTGCTCGCATGCTTAGAGCATGATGATATTTGAACTAATCTCCCTCTTCCTTCTTCCCACTTTCGCCCTTGCACGCGGTGTCCTGATCCTCCCCTTCTTCTAACTACTTCCCCTACGCGTTTACATCTTTTAGGTTCTTGGACATGTGGAACTTATCCAGCTCAAATGAAGAATGTGCTAGCTCGAGCATAGAGAGTTCACCTCGCTGCTTCTCGCGCACGAGATCATGCAAGAGCGGCTTCGTATGCTTATCAGAAAGACGAAGGCACAAGCAAGCAGATTGTATACGTGACCGATCACACTATTTGTGTTGTTGGAATAAAACCAGAAGGCTGAGGGAGTGGCGGCAATCACGAAATCTTTTATGGCACGAAAGCCACTTCTATGGAGTAGTCTAGAGTTTAGCCATTAGTCGTGCTAGATGGAGTCAAGTCAATGCTAATTTTTAGTCTATTAGTATTTGTAACCTAGAGTGTACGAGATTTTAAAATAAATAAGCATCTTTTGTTATTTTTACTTTCTATCAATGTATCTTTCTTTGTGACATAAAAAGATTGTGTGTAAGAGTTTATTATTCTCTGTGACGTAAAAAATGTGTGATGCTTTAAGAGTAGACAACTTTTACGATGCTTGACTTTTGTTATACTGTCGCTTTCTCTTATAAGCTTGCGACTATGTGTCAGTCTATTCTTCTAGACGAGATAGAAGTCTGCCTAGAGTAACAACGAGTTCAAGATGTGTGATTTTCACGACGTCGAGCCCCTCGACAACCTATTCCCTTATGCAAGCATGAGACTTCTTATAGTATCTATCATGCATCCAAATATGCATGCGAGTACGGAATCATGCTACAGACTATGATTACTGGCTTACATGTCAAACAAACGTGAAAGATTGTTACTATAGTAGAATTTAGAATAGCTGGCGTACAGCCTCCGATTGTAATAGCTCGATAAGAGTTTCCATAAAAGAAGCACTTATGGGTGCACCATTGGTGTTTATATAAAAAATATGCTTAACTGTTGCGTGTCCAAATAATTTTCCTTTTCAAACACCGACGTTTCACCTACCTGCTCCGGCCTAAGCTACGAAATGACGTTTTATCCATACGGTGATCATAGACTCAAAGTTTGCCATATGAAAATTTTCCCATGCGCCAATCATAGACTCAAAGTTTGCCAGCCTCGCTTATTTTATCGAACGTTTTACTTACATCGTGTGTATGTTTGGGGCAATCGTAGTCTACGTGCTTCGGAATACTCTCATAGGATTTAGCGTTGTGAGCTCAGTTTTAAGATGCGCCAACACCATAAGAATGCAACGTTGTTCCCCCAAACGGGCTATCACTTAGTGTTCCCAGAACAGATTTTTCTCTTGCACGTAGATGTAGCACGACCACATCATAAAACGTTATGTCTGCAGGCCGCGCCCCGCGAGAAGTAGAGAGAAGTGTAGTAATGTTTATTTTTATCTTTTTATTTCAAAATAAGGCAAATAATATATTTTTTCTGATCATAAAAATGCAAGGATTAATAATGTGACATCCAAAATGATTTCTGGAAAATTCAAATTTTGAAATTGTTTTAAAGCTATTAAATGGCCTTTTCTTAATAAATTCATAAGTTTAATTCCATAAATCAGAATTCAATAAACAATATGTCTAAATCTATTAGTGCGATGAGCCCTTTCCAACTATGCATTTCTTACTTGAAATTGCATCATGCATCATGCATGATGGATAACTTGAATAACCAGAACTGTTTATGCAAGGAAAACATGATGAATAAAATTGGAAAATAAGTATTTCTTATTCATAATGCCTCACTAGTGTTGTATCATCAATGTAATATATGCAAACGACATCTTTTCAACATGGTATGCGTAATTAATTTTCCATGCCATGCATCATATCGTAATCATATCAGATCTTCTATCATAGTATTAAATGTTGCATCCGTCGTTTTTTAGTGCTTTGCTTCTTCCTGGATAGGACTATGAGATGTTGTGAGCTTCAAAAGGTTCTTTGGATATATCTTCGACAATGTTTTCCATGTGAGCATCTTCCCCCTGCTACTTATTTTCTCTTTATGGCTTTACTTCCCTCTATTGCTATCTGTGTTGCGATGCATTATTTTCCGTACCACTTATATTCCCTACAACCTATATTGCCTTGGTCGCTTTCTATTGCCTTTTCTTTGGTAAATAGTTGTCCTTGCGAGTCGTAATTGCTTGCTTAGGTGTTGGTTCGAGTTGTTGAGTTCCATAGTTATTGGGAGGTTGTCACATGCTTAATATTATAGATAATCATGGCTCTACTTACAACTTGATAATTAAAATGTTGGGAATAGATATAACTAATCAAGAGGCACCAATGGGAAATAGTTGAGATTTGGATTTTATCCTGCCCACCTGTGTCCACCTAGAACCCGAGTACTTCATGCATGTTCCTTGACTATTGCACTATCTACATGTGGGCCCATGGAACCCTTGGTATCAGCTTGATTCATATCTTATTTCTCAGGGCCATAAATAGTTTGGGGCTTTAGTACTATCATGTACTTATGTCATGCTTTACTGCTTTATTTACTATAGTTGTTAGAAGAGCGTTTACCTATGTGTTTTTTTGGAAAAATGTGGAACGTTTACATAGTATTGACAAGCCTAGTCATACTTTCAGGTTCATAGACGTTTATAGCCATTGTTGCGAACCACTGGGTATGTTCCGGGGCCCGGCCGACTTCATAGCGGGTACCTTAGTGGGTGGCCCCCCGAAATCATTTTTGAAAAGGCGCGAATGCTTTTTTGTGATGCCTCTTTGCTTTCATTTGGTTTTTCCCTAAGGTTGATCGTGCGTGTATTGCTATTTGTGCACCCCTATAGGGTAAATCTTTTCGAGAAGCCGTGTTCGTGGTTATGGACTACTTGGAGCACAATGTCTCGATCATATACAACTCAAACTAAAGTAGTGTTATAAATTTGACTTTGGCATGACTATTAATCGGTTCCACTACAATGGAATGGTTAAATAAAAGTGCCAACAACTGGTGAAATTGGGATTTCTTATGCTATTTATATATGACTAGTAAGTATTACAACTTCAATCGAATGATTAATAGAACTGACAACTATGCGAGTTCCTCGGACGAACTTCCTTGTTTGGTCTCGAGGGGAACTCGGGGATGGGTTATGTTTGGTGTTAGTATCAGGTTGATTCCGAATAGGTCTCTTTCACCCCTCTCTAATAGCAGACAGTTGTATCATGTCTCTATAGGTTATTTTAGTGCATGCTTTGCTGTCGCTAAGCCCACCATACCTTTGTAGGCGAGAGCCGCCAAATTATAACACTCGACGTGTACTATCCTCAGTACTCTAGCTCCCTTTTTCCTTTGCAATTGGTCGGCACCTCTTTGCTTTGACATGTATAAGTTCTACAATGTTAGCAAGGTTACCCTTCTAGCTTGGCATGTGCAGGATTATAGACGCCATTTGTTATTCTCCAGGACTCTTAGTCTAATTTGCATCTTATCCGTACTCAGATGTTGTATTATTTCCCGTGCCATTTGGATATGTGTAATGTATATCTGTATTATTGACTCAAGGAGTCATTATTGTATATATATGTTCTTGCGGGTTCCATCGTGAACTATTTGTAATGGTATTACATTGTTTTCCACCCACACGCAAGTGCTTGGTGGGTGTCATCGAATCGTTTCTATGTGGGTTTTGTGGGAATCGCTAAAATCCGCATGGGACCAACTTCGAGGGTGTTACAAGTGGTATCAGAGCCTTGATTTTCAATACCCCACCCATACATCCTGTAGGATAACCTAGCTAACGGCTGATGTAGAGTGTCAAAACTATTTTGCAAAAAATCGTTGGATAGATTTGAGTAGCTCTATTTTTACTCCTTACATCTTTGCTATTCTCCTCTTACCTTTCTATGTTTTGAATCTGCTCTCTACCATTTCTTTGAGTCCAAGATTTATCGTGGTTGGGTTTCTGTCGTACCTTCAGGGTTTGATTCCATCATCCTGTAATGGTGTTTTTACATCTGGGTTTTCGTGAAGTCTGATGAATGTTTCATCTGTTGTACCTTTCACTTGACCCAAAATTCACTAAAATAATTATTTATATTTTCTGGTGTTTTCCATAATGATGACATCATCATCTATGTGAGATCCGATAAAGATCATGCATCACTCCATTATTTTTCAAAGCTTTCCGAACACCTCTTGTCGATATCTTCAGTCTAAATTCCGAGTGTTGGGTTGCAAAATTCTCTTATTCATGTGCAAAATAATTCTTTGGGTGCGATGGACTGATCCCCATCCGACTACTCTTATAATTCGCTCCTATACATTGAATTAGTGGATCAATATAATTTTACTCCTTCCACAAAAGTTAAATGTGGCCTTATCTTTTGACACTTTGGCTTCCTTTTTTCCACTTTAGAGTGTTCTCTTGAAGAATGTGAGAAACAACCTCTTATTGGTGGTGTCAACAATTTTAAGTTAGAGTAAGAATATTTTTTAGTGGTGTCGCAAGGATCTACACGAAGTGAGAAGAGTCAGCTAATCGCCCTCCTTCCTCATACCATGGAGCGGATCTTGGGACGAGATCCCTTGTTAGTCGCATCGAATTGTAGCACCTAGGGAATTCCCAAATTATAATTTGCTTGTTATTTTACTTTATTGCATCATCATGACATCATCATCATGGTCATCATGCCACATTGTACGGATTGTATTTAAAATGTTGCTTTTTTTGTTGCATTGCATTTGTACCTTGTCTGTATCTTGTTTTGGTTCATTCTTGCTATCACCTCTAGTCTACCCTCTCTATTTTATTTTCGAAAGTAAGGTTCAATTTGTTAGGAACCATTATTTTCCAAATTGTTTTGTTTCCAAATTTTAAACCCTAACCTCTATCTTGTATAAATGACCAAAAGGAAATACATGGGGTGGTGACTGCAAGTGCATAGATTGATTATAGCTAGTTTCAGAATAAGAGTATCAAACCCATAGAGAGTTATTTGGTTAAGGTATTTATGCCCCATGTCACTATCTACCAAAGGATACTTGTAAACCGCCTTTGATTTTAAGTAAGGGTGTTTGAAAGGTTTTTGGTTGAATGCAGAAAAGTAATGAAAATAAGTAAAAGAGATTCAAGTAATAAACGCGTTTGGAATGGAGGTTGAACTCAATAAGGCTAAAGCATTCTCGAGGATGTAGGATAGCCACTAGCATGTAATAATTTATCCTAATTAGGATAACCTATTTCTTATGTCATGATATGTGTGGAGAGAGCTCCATAATAACATGTTCACTACAAGGCTCGTAGGCAGTCACTTTGTTGAGCCAAGAATGAGGTCATCTCTAAATAACCACCACGATGTATATGAGCAGTCACCCATACAGACCATCGCAATTAAGGGTCTCCCCGTGGATATCGTAATTAGCTTAGGTAATCTCTCTTTGATCCTCCTTTGACCGTGTGATGGCTCTGAGTATGGCGCCTAAAAAATGCTGGAGCGGTGTTGATGTAGAGCTCGTTGGGAACCCCAAGAGGAAGGTATGATGAGCACAGTAGCAAGTTTCCCTCAGTTATGAAACCAAGGTTTAATCGAACCAGTAGGAGCAAGGAAACACCCCAAAGGTGTTACTAGCTGAGCCTTGGAAGGGCGCACTACCGGTGCTAGTAGCAACATAGAGACCTGCACAATACAACCACAGAACTTTGTCCCCAACTTGCGATGAGGTTGTCAATCTCACCGTGTTTTGCGGAAAATAAAGGATTAAACGTATCGAATGGAAAGAAGTAATAGTTTGTAGAAAGTAAACACAAAGCAGTAAATAGTTTATAGATTGAATGTAAAAGACAAGGACCGGGATCCATAGTTCACTAGAGGTGGCTCTCCTTAGATAGATAACATGTTGGGTGAACAAATTAGAGTGGGGCAATTGACAAACATCGAGAAAGCAATACATGCATATACTAATCATCTTGACTCCTTTGAGACTTGATTGGGCATTACAACATTATACATAGACCGCCATCCAACTGCATCTATGACTAATAATCCACCTTCAGGTTATCATCCAACCCCCCTCCAGTATTAAGTTGCAAGCAACAGATTATTGCTTTACGAATTGCATGTAAAGTAAACAATACGATTGTTCTAGGAACAAAGGATTGCTGTTTTCTCCCTAGTAGCAACATCACATCTAGTACCTTAGAGATTTTTGTCACTTCCCCAGAATACCAGAGGCATGAACCCACTATCAAGCATAAATACTAACTCTTGGAGTTGCTAGCATCTACTTAGCCAAGATAGCTATTAAGAACGGAAAGCATGCAAGATCACAAATAACAAAGACATGATAGAATCAATAATCAATTCTAAATAGCATCTCAATATCCATCGGATCCCCGCAAATACAACATGCTGAATTAGAAATAGATGATCTTGATCATGAACGGAGCTCACAAGATCTAGACATGAAAGCAAAAATGAGGAGAACCAGCCATCTAGCTACTACATGGATCTGTAGTCCAAGGATGAACTACTCACGCATCACACCGGAGGCTTGCATGGTGATGAAGAAGGCCTCCAGGGTGAATTCCCCTCTCCGGCAGGGTGCCGGGAAGAGCTTCAGATCCCTCCCGATCTAGGGATGGAGATGATGGCGGCTACAGACTCTTTCGTGGATTTTTGATCGGGCCCTTAGGGTTTTCGTCCCGAGGGCATCTTATAGTCGGAAGGGGAGGCCGAGGGGGTGCCGGAGGCGGCCACACCACCCTCTGGCGCGGGCCAGGCTGGGCCGCGCGGCCAGTTGGTGTGGTGGCCCCCTGGCCCCTCTCCGTCTCGTATTCTGGCACTTGATGACTTCCGGAAAAATAGGCACTTTGGCTTTTGTCCCGTCCAATTCCGAGAATATTCATTTTCTGACTTTCCTGGAACCAAAAATAGCAGAAAACAGGCAGCTGCCACTGTGGCTCTTGTTAATAGGTTAGTCCAAGAAATCATATGAAAAGTACTCCAAAGTTGGAACAAAACACAAGAAAGTGGATAAAACTAAGCATGGAACATAAAAAATTATAGATACATTTGCAATGTATCAACATCCCCAAGCTTAACTCCTGCTCGTCCTCGAGTAGGTAAGTGATAAAAAGAAAGAATAATTTTTGAGGTGACATGCACCATCAAAGACTTGATCAAAGTATTTGTAAAACATTCAAAGCTGGGATTATAGTACTTCAATCATAACATGAAAGACAAAGTTCTAGCAATAAGCAAAGAAACTATGATGCAACATGAAAGGGCACAAACAAAAGATTCATCGATAACAATGCTTTGCAAGACATTTGTTTGTTTCACATAAAGAAAACATAGCATAATAGTATCCAGCTTGTCTCTCAATAGAGTAGCAAATATAAATGCATAGGACACCTTCAAAGTTCATAAGGGTGACTAGATACAATAGTTTAAAACAAGCAATAACAAGTTATGCATCAATCAACTAGTCTTGGGACAATGCACATAGAACTAAGAATGGCCACTATGCTCTCAAAGTAGTGCATAAAGATAGAAGGTGGAGACTCAATATAATGGTGGAAGAAAGGCCTTTTGTAAAAGGAAGTAGGGGTTCAAGTCTCATAAAGAGCTTCCAAAAATTATGGTACTTATAGCTTTCAACTCTCATTGCCCCTATCATAAGCATCTTGAAGTGATTAAGGTTAAAGTGAACAAACTATGGTGTACATGCTTGACGAAGTATAAGTCAAAAATCTCATGTCCCTTGTATACGAGGGCCACTCCTCATGCTACTCAAGTTTAGTCACCGGTAAGTTCTTGTCATTGTAAGTACATGTGTATCATAGACAACCGCCAACAGGGTACCCCTTGCTCGATGATACGAAAGAATCCCCATATCAAAATGACAAGGCAAGCAAACAACGAGCATCTCAGCATTCTTCTTATGTACCATGGGAATATGGTGCTTTTTTTTATCTCTTTCCTCTTTTCATAGTATCTCTTTTTTTTCTCTTTTTTCTCAATATAGGACTCTTTTTTTATATAAGAAGAATGCTTCATAGACAGCTCATTATGGTTACGCTGAAGGTTTCCACCATGTCAGCAGGGATTAGACCAGAGCCCTAGGCGTTTCTCTAACACATATACATAACTCCATGGACTCACAAGCTCCCCTTTCATTTCACACCGACGACATCCATATACAAAAGAGCATGATATCAACTAGGTACAAGTACCAAGTGCAATGTTGAAATCGTTCCCCATGAAAGCATGGTTCTGCTAATTCCCAACAAATAAGTGCAAGCATATACAACATAGAAGATACAATGGTTCAAGTTTATTAAGGGCAAGAAAAGAAAAGTGTGCCATCAAGTTCGTGAGAGCTTTAATCACTATTTTCTCATAACAAGTTTAATTTGGAAGGTAAACAAAAGCATGAATATACTTGGAATATCATAAGCTAGTAGGTAGGTATGGTGGACTCTTTGGAATAACTTGGTTTAGGGAGTTGGATGCATGAGTGGAACTCATACTTGGTTGTGGAGGCTAGCAAAAGACTGGGAGCGACAAACTAAGAGAGCAATAATGGCCATAATCATGCAGAGCGACAAAACATCATTCATCAAAGCATAAAGTGATACTACAAGTTGAAAACTAAAGGATCATAAAGGCTATGATGACTTGAGATAGTCATAACATGGTGTGAGCATGCGCCAAGTCAACCCAAATAAAGCATCAAAGGAAAATACCACTATACTATGCTTTAATATGCTAAAACAACGCATGATTCATCCAAGGCACATTAAGCTATCTCAATTGTTTATAACAATTCATGCTACAACAAATAATACTAAGCATAAAGCCAAAACAATATCAAGCATGGCATGACAAAGCATAGGCCACAGTCAAAAACGAGTTCTTTTTACCACATAAGCATGAACTTTCCTACTCTTTTCCAAACCAAACCAAACTATTTGCAAACCAATGTATGAAAGAGGGGGTCCAACAAATTTATTCATAAAACTAAGCAAACGAAAAACCAAAACGAAAACGAAAAAGAAGACGCTCCAAGAAAAACACAACTGTGCATGAAACAATAAAAATGAAGCGTTTGGAAGAAACCTGGGATTTTTATTGATGAGGATGCCTTGGGCATCCCCAAGCTTTGACGCTTGTACTTCTTGGATATTTCTTGGTGACACGCGTGGCATCCCCAAGCTTGAGCTTTACTCCATCCTTCATCTCATTACTCATTCCTTCCATACACCTGAAAATTTTCCTTCATACAAAACTTCACAGAATCTTTATTAGCAACATTAGTGCACTCAAGATAAATAAGTCTTAAGGTTCTGTTCTAACACCAAATAAACTTCCATTAGAACACTATATACTGTAGAACTTCCCTCAAAAAGCTCAATTCCCCAAAAGAACTCAAGAAGGAACCAACAAGAAGCAAATGCAGAAAATGGCCAAAATCTGTCAAAACAGACCAGCAGGTAAAGACGAATTTTTTCGAAGACCTTCTATTGCTCAAATAAAAACGTGGTAAACTAACTAAAGTTAGACAACAACTTCGGGCAGAAGCAAAAAAATTCACAGCTCAAAAAGACGTTCAGAAATTTTACACGAATTTTTACGGTGAAGCACAAAAATCTGTTTCGGGACAACAACTTTCCCAATCATTACTTCTCTCTCATTAGAGGTTACTCTTGGCACAAAAAGCAAATAAAAAGGATAAGGAGAGGTTATTACAGAGGTAATAACTTCCAAGACTCATCTAAAAATTTTGGGTTATCTCCCAATAAGTACTTTTTTTAACGTCTTTAAGTTAGGCATAAGAAGCAAAGAAAGAATCAAGTGTTCTCAAATGAAGAAGCATTAAGACCTAATTTTGTTTTCATAGGAGAAGCAAAAGAAATCTTTTCTCTCTTTTTAGGGAAGTGTTCTATACCTTTCTTGAGTGGGAGTTGATATTTAATGGTGCCTTCTTTCATATCAGTGATGGCACCACAGTTCTAAGAAAAGGTCTTCCCAAAGTAATAGGACAAGAAGCATTGCATTCAACATCCAAAACATAGAAATCAACGGGGACATAGGCATTATTAACCTTAATAAGAACATCATTAAGACTCCCCATGAGTTGCTTTTTAGCATTATCATCAAGTGGGACATTCACAATAACAATCTTCAAGTGGAGGCAAATCAAGCATATCATAAATCCTTCTAGGCATAATAGAAACACTACTATCAAGATCACATAAAGCTTTGAAATCAAAATCATTCACTTTCATATTAATGATGGGTTCCCAACCATCTTCTTGTTTTATAGGAATAGAAGCTTTATGTTTCATATTTTCTTCTTTAATCTTTATGAGAGCATCAGTAATGTGTTTTGTAAAGGCCATGTTCATAGCACTAGCATTAGGACCTTTAGCAAGCTTTCGTAGGAACTTAATAACTTCAGAGATATTGCAACCATCAAGATCAAAATCAAATTTATCATCTAGAGTAGTAGAACTATTACTAGCCTCAACACTAGTGGTGGTAATAGTAGAAACACTAATGTTTCTAGTAATTTCATCTTCTCTTTCCCACTTAGCATGTAATTCAGCTAATAGTCTAACATTTTCATCAATTCTTACTTGTATAGCATTAGTAGCTGCAAAGGGATTATCATTAGTTTCAGGTTTAGCGGCCATTTTATTCAAAGAAGATTGAGGTTTAGCCAAAGATGCTATATTTCTTTCAACATTAGAGAGTTTTTCCTCAATAGTTTTATTGAAAGCAGTTTGTTTACTAATAAACTCTTTAAGCATAACTTCAAGTTCAGAGGGAGCACTCCTATTATTGTTATAAGAATTTCCATAAGCATTACCATTGTTGGGAGGATATGGCTTATAATTGTTGTTACCAAAATTGTTCCTATAAGCATTATTACCATAAGCATTGTTGCCAAAATTGTTATTTCTTGTGAAGTTCACATCAACTTGCTCTTCTTGAGCAACCAAAGAGGCTAAAGGAACATTATTTGGATCAATACGGGCTTTCCCATTCACAAGCATAGACATAATAATATCAATCTTATCACTCAAGGAGGAGGTTTCCTCAATAGAATTTACCTTCCTACCTTGTGGAGCTCTCTCAGTGTGCCATTCAGAATAGTTAACCATCATATTGTCCAGAAGTTTTGTTGCAGCACCCAAAGTGATGGTCATAAAGGTACCTCCAGCAGCGGTATCCAATAGGTTCCTAGAAGAATAGTTCAATCCTGCATAAAAAGTTTGGATGATCATCCAAGCAGTCAGTCCATGAGTGGGACAATTCTTTACCAAAGATTTTATTCTTTCCCAAGCTTGAGCAACATGCTCATTATCAAGTTGTTTAAACTTCATTATTTCACTTCTCATGGATATAATCTTAGCAGGAGGATAGTATTTTCCAATAAAAGCATCTTTGCACTTAGTCCAAGAATCAATACTATTTCTAGTTAAGGAATTCAATCATTCTTTAGCTTTTCCTCTCAAATAGAAAGGAAACAATTTCAGCTTAATAATATCACCATCTATATCACTATGCTTTTGCATCTCACAAAGTTCAACAAAGTTATTTAGATGGGAAGAAGCATCTTCATTACCAATACTAGAAAATTGTTCTCTCATAACAAGATTGAGTAAAGCAGGTTTTATCTCAAAGAAAGTATCTTCAGGCACAGGTGGAGCAATAGGTGTGCTCATAAAATCATTGTTGTTGGTGCTAGTGAAGTCACACAACTTAGTGTTTTCAAGAGTAATCATTTTTTGTGTGTTTTCAGATAAGGAAGCAAACTAGTAAAACTAATTTTTTTGTGTTTTTGAAAAAGAAACAAGCAAACAAAGCAAAAAGAAACTAAGCAAAACAAAAATAACAAAGTAAAGAGATTGGTTATGAGGGACTCCCCTTGTGAAGATGTCCTTAACTCCCCGGCAACGATGCTAGAAAAATGCTTGATGGCTCTGAGTATGGCGCCCAGAAAAATGCTGGAGCGGTGTTGATGTAGAGCTCATTCGGAACCTCAAGAGGAAGGTATGATGAGCACAGCAGCAAGTTTCCGTCAGTTATGAAACCAAGGTTTAATCGAACCAGTAGGAGCAAGGAAACACCCCAAAGGTGTTACTAGCTGAGCCTTGGCAGGGCGCATTACCGTTACTAGTAGCAACGTGGAGACCTGCACAACACAACCACAGAACTTTGTCCCCAACTTGTGATGAGGTTGTCAATCTCACTGTGTTTTGCGGAAAACAAAGGATTAAACGTATCGATGGAAAGAAGTAAAAGTTTGCAGAAAGTAAACACAAAGCAGTAAACAGTTTGTAGATTGAATATAAAAGACAAGGACGGGGATCCATAGTTCACTAGAGGTGGCTCTCCTTAGATAGATAACATGCTGGGTGAACAAATTACAGCGGGGCAATTGACAGACATTGAGAAAGCAATACATGCATATACTAATCATCTTGACTCCTTTGAGACTTGATTGGGTATTACAACATTATACATAGACCGCCATCCAACTGCATCTATG
The DNA here is from genome assembly GCA_910589775.1 of Avena eriantha. Lineage (NCBI taxonomy): Eukaryota > Viridiplantae > Streptophyta > Magnoliopsida > Poales > Poaceae > Avena > Avena eriantha. The sequence continues at coordinate 586,494,219 of OU342743.1, read as the reverse complement.
ACTAATAATCCACCTTCAGATTATCATCTGAACCCCCTCCAGTATTAAGTTGCAAGCAATAGATTATTGCTTTACAAATTGCGTGTAAAGTAAACAATACGATTGTTCTATGACCAAAAGATTGTTGTTTTCTCCCTAGTAGCAACAACACATCTAGTACCTTAGAGATTTCTATCACTTCCCCTGATTACTAGAGGCATGAACCCACTATTGAGCATAAATACTAACTCTTGGAGTTACTAGCATCTACTTGGCCAAGATCTAGACATGAAAGCACAAAGGAAGAGAACCAGCCATCTAGCTACTACATGGATCCGTAGTCCAAGGATGAACTACTCACGTATCACACCGGAGGCTTGCATGGTGATGAAGAAGGCCTCCAGGGTGAATTCCCCTCTCCGGCAGGGTGCCGGGAAGAGCTTCAGATCCCTCCCGGTCTAGGGATGGAGATGACGGCGGCTACAGACTCTTTCATGGATTTTTGATCAGGCCCTTAGGGTTTTCATCCCGAGGGAATCTTATAGTCGGAAGGGGAGGCCGAGGGGGTATCGGAGGTGGCCACACCACCCCCTGGCGCGGGCCAGGCTGGGCCGCGTGGCCAGGTGGTGTGGTGGCCCCCTGGCCCCTCTCCGTCTCGTATTCTGGCACTTGATGACTTCTGGAAAAATAGACACTTTGGCTTTTGTCCTGTCCAATTCCGAGAATATTCATTTTCTGACTTTTCTGGAACCAAAAATAGCAGAAAACAGGCAACTAGCACTGTGGCTCTTGTTAATAGGTTAGTCCAAGAAATCATATGAAAAGTACTCCAAAGTTGGAACAAAACATAAAAAAGTGGATAAAACTAAGCATGGAACATCAAAAATTATAGATACATTTGGAATGTATCACCGTGCAGGTTGCTATCCGGTGCTTCTAGTCACAATAGCTCCGGTCACACTTCCAAACACGTCCAAAGGATTTCACCCTCTTCTTTAGACCCGAAGGAAAATGATATGTGGTCGACTACACATACCATCTAAAGAGAGAGATCAAACACACCTAATACAAACGTCATAGACCAATAAGTCAATGGACACAAGTATGGATCATCTTTATTTCAATGCATAATATTGCTAGGGTTTCTCCATCTCCCTAAGAACAAGGGAAACTACTCACACATGGAAGCAATCAATGACATCATCATAATCAAATGGATGGATAAAAGTACGGGGCTGAATCTAGTGCAAACCACAATTGAATATCGAATTATAAAAGATATAATGAATGAATGATGTGTTTAGTAGTGGTTGATGACTGCAAGTGCACAGATCGTTTGTAGCTAGTTTCGAAATAAATATATCGATCCCACAGGGAGCAGTAGGCGAAAGACTAAAATGCTTTTAACTAAAACTAAACGAAGTACTTAAGGAATAATTTTGAGATGCAAGAAAAGTAGAATTATTTTTGGGTTTTTGATTGAATGAAGCAATTAAAGTAAAGTAAAACTTAATGCAGAAAGTAAGAATCGCGTGTGTAAAAGAGCTTGGAACTGCAATAGAGAAAAAGGCGTTCTCAGAGAGTGGTGTATACACCGCTAGAAATTTAGACTAAGCAATCAAGATTATTATAACAAATATTCTCATGATATGTATATATGTGGGAGGAGCTCCATATATGGACAAATAGGCAGCAAGCACTGCTCACATCATCCTTCATAACCACAACTGATAGATAAATGATATCAATCGTATTATCCCGCTATTAAGGGATTTTTCCCGTGGCATGGCCATGGGTTTATGAGTTCCCCTTATTTCCTCAAGTTAGTACGCAAAGAATGACAACAGCTTTATAGTCATAGTAAGTGCTATCATCCCTCCGTCTACCAACAAGTAACCCCCTTCATCGTGTCCCCATAAGAGGCAAATATTAAGGAGGTGCACAACGCATAACATCAAGATGAAGACAATTAACACATACACATAATGATGTATAATATAATAATCTCTATCTTATCTCAATCATATGCTAGGGTTTCTCCATCTCCCCAAGAACTAATGATCTACTCAGACATGGAGGCAATCAACATCATGGCAATGATAATGGAACTAATTGTAAATGAATAGTTCTTGGATAAATCCACAATGAGTACAGAAATTACAACAAGATCTAGATGGGGTGAAGATGGGATGGATGGAGATGATGGTGGTGCAGCGGTTGATGAAGATAAAGATCGATGCCTTGGGCTCCTAGATCTGCGTAGGGCGAAGATGGATCCCTTGGACAAATTCCCCCTCCAGATTCCCTCCGGAGGTGAGCTTTTCGGTGATTTTTGGGTGTTCTATATGTCGTCTCTGTAATATTCCAAAATTTGATGCTAGTTATCCTTTCCTTTTTAATGATATAAACAACACCTTCAAAATATTGAACTATGTTTGGAAATAAGAGTTAGAGAGAAGAAAGGAAAAAAGAAAAGAAAATAGTGTGTACGAGTACTTGTACTCATGACCTATTGTTTGAACGCCCATGATGGGCGAACCAATTTGCTCGTTTAAGGTGTTATCTTTCTTGGTGTTAGGATGCAAAAATAGTCTTGCGTTTTTTATATATCCTATAATAACGTGAAGAAGAAATGGGCTAGGTCAGGCTCATTGTACTTGAGCCAGACTCATTCCTGTATCGATGTGGACACTGTTGCCGCTGCTTTTTTGCCCTAAAAACTGTCCAACGTGGAGTGCCCTCAAGCTGCCGCCCATGCATCCTCTCGTTTCGCATCATCACCACCGTCAGGTCCGGCTGTCGATGCTGCTGCTTTGAGGCTTGATGCCACTCTCCTCAATCATGTCTGCCAGAGGTTTTGTCGCCATTGTCGCTAGCTAGAAAACGACCTCTCAATCGAGGTTTGTCCCTGAGTGGTTTGCAATGTTTTTACATAGTATTGATTTTTGGGTTAGTGTTTGTGGCTAGATTTGAAAAGGAGCAGGTTTCCAACCTGAATCAGTCTGCACTTTGGATTAGGATTTGGAATCACGTCCATGAGGGTAATTGGGAGTCACAAGTGTTTTGGTTCAGGTTAAATCTAGGCTCCCGATTGCACGAATAGAACCCATCGTTTGGTACTCTGTAGTTGTTTGCTCAGTCAGTTCTCTAGCTTTTGAGGTATACGTGAAAGGTACAGATTATTAGGAAATTGCTAGCAATTTCTAATTCATTATCTAGGATAGACCGTGGGTCATATGCATGTGCTGGACCATATTTACTTGATTTCTTGCTAGTCCCAAACATGACACATAGCACTTCTGCTGTACGAGGAATCACTTGTAACTGATTCTAGTGCTAAAAAGTTACGGTTAACTTGAGTGCACTATTATCTGTCTAAGATACTAGCTGAGAATAAAACCTATGGGTCATTTCTAGAAGAAATAAAGGATTTGTTTAGGTAGTTAGGCGTAGGAGCGACATGATATTTGTTTTGTATGCCTTTGAAGTGACGATCTATATTGAGTGTGATATATGTTCAATAACAGGTGTTGGTACTTCCGGTTTGGTTTGAAGTCCTACAGTTCAGAGATGGTTAAGACAAGTTCATAACGGATAGTGCATTTTGTGAATGTCGAACCCAAAAGGGTGACATGACACCGAATCATCAAGAGTGAACACACAAGTGTCACCTCTCTTCACTCAAATTTATTTAATGCTTATGATATGTCCATGATGAAAATGACTTATATGATGATGGCATGTGCACATTATGCATATTTTCACATCCATGATGATAATGATGTTAATGTGACCTACTCGGTAGGCACAATGCAACCTTCATTACTGGGTTGAAACCCACTTTGGAGGCACCCTCCACGAGTTGGAGCGAGTGGATGCCGACGGGTGTCCATTCGAGCGATACCGGTATTCGCGATGAGATGAGATGAGCATATAGGCATGTAGGACATAATATTATGTTCTAACGGATGAATGATGTTTAATTATGTCTTTGTGTTTTGATTTATGTAAGTTTACTATTTGTTTGTGAACTTGTTGAGTGTTTGTACTCACCCTTGTTGCTTTAATGTTTTTAGGTAAACCTTGAGGACGTCATGCATGGGGAATATGGGAGTAGAGACACCACCTACTTCACATCACAACCTCACATTTATCTTGGAATTATACCTTTCTAAATATTAGAATTACCTTGTCTGGTTGGGCTTTGGAGTTTGTCGAATAGTACCTTAAAACAGTATTTGTTATATTCTTGTGATTGGTTGATAAATTTTAATTTCGTAGTGGTTTAGAGTTTTGTTACATTATTTGGGTGATGCACCTGTTCAATCTAGTGTTATATATGATATTCCTAGAATCTGATGCTGACTCGTGTACTAACGAGCTCATTGGGGAACCCCAAGAGGAAGGTATGATGAGCACAGCAGTAAGTTTCTCTCAGTTATGAAACCAAGGTTATCAATCCAGTAGGAGCAACGAAACACCCCAAAGGTGTAGCTAGCTGAACGTTGGCAGGGCGCACTACCGGTGCCAACAGCAACGTGGATACCTACACAACACAACTACAAAACTATGTCCCCAACTTGCGATGAGGTTGTCAATCTCACCGGTCTTGCTGAAAACAAAGAATTAAACGTATCGAATGGAAGAAAGTAATACTTTGCAGAAAGTAAACACAAAGAAGTAAATAGTTGATTGTAGATTCAATGTAAAAGAAAGGACCGGGGTCCATAGTTCACTAGAGGTGGCTCTCCTTAAGATAGATAACATACTGGGTGAACAAATTACAGTAGGGCAATTGATAAACATCGAGAAAGCATACAAGCATATACTACTCATCTTGACTCCTTTGAGATTCGATTGGGCATTACAACATTATACATAGACCGCCATCCAACTGCATCTATGACTAATAATCCACCTTCAGGTTATCATCCGAAACCCCTCCAGTATTAAGTTGCAAGCAACAGATAATTGCATTACGAATTGCGTGTAATGTAAACAATACGATTGTTCTATGAACAAATGATTGTTGTTTTCTCCCTAGTAGCAACAACACATCTAGTACCTTAGAGATTTCTGTCACTTCCCCAGATTACCAGAGGCATGAACCCACTATCGAGCATAAATACTAACTCCTGGAGTTGCTAGCATCTACTTGGCCAAGATAGCTACTAACAACGGAAAGCATGCAAGATCACAAATAACAAAGATATGATAGAATCAATAATCAATCTGAAATAGCATCTCAATATCCATCGGATCCCCGCAAACACAACATGCAGAATTACAAATAGATGATCTTGATCATGAACGGAGCTCACAAGATCTAAACATGAAAGCACAAAGGAGGAGAACCAGCCATCTAGCTACTACATGGACCCATAGTCCAGAGATGAACTACTCACGCATCACACCAGAGGCTTGCATGATGATGAAGAAGGCCTCCAGGGTGAATTCCCCTCTCCGACAGGGTGCCAGGAAGAGCTTCAGATCCCTCCTGATCTAGGGATGGAGATGACGGTGGCTACAGACTCTTTCGTGGATTTTTGGTCGGGAACTTAGGGTTTCCGTATCAGAGGCAGTATATAGGCGGAAAGAGAGGCCGAGGGGGTTCCTGGGCTGGCTACACCACCCCCAGGCGCGGGCCAAACCTGGTCGCGCGGCCAGGTGGTGTGGTCGCCCTCTAGCCCTTCTCCGTCTCGTATTCTGGCTCCAAGTATCCCCTAGTAAAATAATGACTTTGGCTTTTGTCCCATCCAATTCCGAGAATATTCATTTTCTGACTTTCTTGGAACCAAAAACAGCAGAAAACAGGCAGCTGGCACTGTGGCTCTTGTTAATAGGTTAGTCCAAGAAATCATATGAAAAGTACTCCAAAGTGTGGACAAAACACAAGAAAGTAGATAAAACCAAGGTTGGAACATAAAAAATTATAGATACATTTGCAATGTATCAATATCCCCAGGCTTAGCTCCTGCTCGTCCTCGAGTAGGTAAGTGATAAAAAGAAAGAATAATTTTTGAGGTGACATGCACCATCATAAACTTGATCAAAGTATTTCTAAAACATTCAAAGCTAGGATCATAGTACTTCAATCATAACATGAAAGACAAAGTTCTAGCAATAAGATAAAGAAAGTACGATGCAACATGAAAAGGCACAAACAAAAGTTTCATGAATAACAATGCTTTGCAAGACGTTTGTTTGTTTCACATAAAGAAAACATAGCATAGTGGTATTCAGCTTGTCCCTCATAGAGTAGCAAACATAAATGCATAGGACACCTTCAAAGTTTATAAGAGTGACTAGATACAAATAGTTTAAAACAAGCAATATCAAGGTATGCATCAATCAACAAGTCTTGGGACAATGTACATAGAACTAAGAATGGCCACTATGCTCTCAAAGTAGGTGCATAAAGGTAGAAGGTGGAGACTCAATATGTAAGTGGAAGAAAGGCCTTCATAGGACGAAGTAGGGATTCAAGTCTCATAAAGAGCTTCGAAAAATTATGGTACTTAATAGCTTTCAGCTCTCATTGCCCCTATCATAAGCATCTTGAAGTGATTAAGGTTAAAGTGAACAAACTATGGTGTACATGCTTGACGAAGTATAAGATAGAAATCTCATGTCCCTTGAATACGAGGGCCTCTCCTAATGCTACTCAAGTTTAGTCACCGGTAAGTTCTTGTCATCGTAAGTACATGTGTATCATAGAGAACCGCCAACGAGGTACCCCTTGCTCGATGATACAGAAGAATCCCCATATCAAAATGACAATGAGCATCTCAGTAATCTTCTTATTTACCATGGGACTATGGTGCTTTTTTCTCTCTTTCCTCTTTTCATAATCACTTTTTTTCTTTTTCTCTCCTTTTTTCTCAAAATCAGACTCTTTTTTATAAGAAGAATGCTTCATAGACAGCTCATTATCGTTACGCTGCAGGTTTCCACCATGTTAGCATGGATTAGACCAGCGGCCCATGCGTTTCTCTAACACATACACATAACTCCATGGACTTACAAGCTCCCATTTCATTTCACACCGACGACATCCATAGACAAAAGAGGATGATATCAACTAGGTACAAAGTACCAGTGCAATGTTGAAAGTGTTCCCCATGACAGCATGCGTAACTACCTCTGTGAATTACGCGCTTAGTTGCATGCCTGGATGAACGAAAGTGGTTAAAATAGTACGGTGGGGCCCAGGGCCACTCACAAGTAGACATGTCGGCCGTCCTAACCACTTCCAGAACACCGAGACAAGAACGAGCGGCGTAATCGGCAGGCGAAGGGATCAACTACATACACAAGTGAGTATGTATGCAAGCCACCATACAACTGTTCACAGAGCCATTCCATCTAAAAGAAATAGAAATATTGCAACGCCATACGGCAAGATCCAAATATCCTAGATAGAGATAATATTTTAGGATAGCTCCTCATACATCAAACATCAGAGTATCAGGCGGAAGCGGAAAACAAGATCCGAGTACGGATAAGAAGCAAATCGGCATAAGATGCCACATAAATAAACACATCCCGCCCACAGATCTCACAGATCCCCATCCCCGGAATCTCTACACTGAGTGATTGTTGCCAACATCATCTGTCTCCTCCACCCAGTATCCATCTTGTGAGTACACCTGTTCATCTGAATCAAACAATTTATCATGTGAGACCCTAGGGGTACTCAGCAAGTCTTTATGCCTGTAAAGGGGACATATACCTGGGTGACGCAATTGTAGCAAAAGATAATAACTAACAAGTCTATAGATACTCGCTAACCATCCGCCTAACCAATGATAGACGGATGTTCGTTAATTAGTAACAATAGTTATAACAGTATAATTAACAGATTCATCCTCCTTCTTGCTTACCAACGAGAAAGCGGACGATCAACCCATCCGTTGGTAGTTTTATTAACCATTCCATGAGTATTGCACTATTTACTAGTCAGGTACTTAGTCAAATTAAAAGCGGTACTTTAGTTATATTTGTCTATGAACGAGAAACTGTGCTCCAAGTCGTTCATAACCGCGGACACGGCTTTCAGAAAGATTTACCCTGCAGGGGTGCACAAATAGCAACACACATTCGATCAACCACGGAAAAACCAACTCAAAACCCAACGAGGCATTCACAACAAAGCGATCACAGGATTTAGAAATATTTCAGGGGGGCACCCATTAAGCTACCCGCAACAAAGTTGGCCGGCTCCGAGACGGACCCAAGGTTTGCGTCAATGGCTGTAAACGACTGGGAACCCGAAAGTGTGACTGGGCTTGTCGATACCGCGAAAACACTCCGCATCCAAAACGGTATAGGTGCTCCACGCACAATCTTAAATAAAACAGTAAAGCATGGCATAAGTACAGGATAGTAACAAAGCCCCAAACTACTTTGTGGCCCCAAGAAATAGAAATGAATCAAGCTCTGGCTCAGGAGGGTCCAGAAGGCCTCCCGGATGTGGACAGTGCGAATAGTCAGGGAACAGGAATCAAGTACTCGGGGTCCTACGGGACACAAGTGAGCATGAAAAACCAAATAGCAGATATTGCTCACCGGTGCCTCTTTCATTAGTTATCCCATTACTACTCAAGTTAAGTTGTTTAGGTACCTCGTTATCCATCAGACACTCACATACCCTACACATGCTATTCTACGACTCGCATGGCTCAAACAACTCCTGTAGTAATGGCTCATGGGATGGAGGAACAAGCTTCGGTGGGGTCTAAAATATAAAGGCTATGCAATACTTGGGATTCAATTTAATGCAATCGCGACTCAATGATGCAAGAATAAGATAGAGGCAATAGGTACTATATGAATGCAAGCATGTGGTAGTGCTTGCCTGGCAGCTCAGTTGAAGCGAGAGACAGATCTGGGTAGTGCTCCTAGGATTCCTGATATACCCCCTGCTCGGCGTCTATTCGAAGAAGAACCAAACAAACAAGGGCCAACATAAATAAAGTGCACAAGCATATGAATTAAAATGCGACAAGCAAACAAGCATGCCATGATGAATGATGCACGATTTACATGGCATTAATGTAGCATGGCATGGTGAGGTGTGGGGCACAAGAATAAAGCATTTTATTATTTCTTTGGTCAAGTTTTATCGCCATAAACAGTTCTGATTTTTAATAATGACATGCTGCATGCTTCAATTCACAACATGGAATGCATAGTTAGAACGGGCTCATCGTGCTGGTCGATTTAGACATATTATTTGTCGAATTTGGAGTTGTAGAATTAAAGCTATTAATTTATTAAGAAAAGGGCATTTTATTGTAATTTTAAACATCTCGAAAATTTAAAGTGCTCAAATAATATTTTGAATGGCATATTTGAAATCCTCACATTTTCTGATTCAAAAACATATATCATTTGTCTATGAACGAGAAAATGTGCTCCAAGTCGTTCATAACCGCGGACACGGCTTTCAGAAAGATTTACCCTGCAGGGATGCACAAATAGCAACACACACTCGATCAACCTCGGAAAAACCACCTCAAAACCCAACGAGGCATTCACGACAAAGCGATCACAGGATTCAGAAATATTTCAGGGGGCCACCCATTAAGCTACCCGCAACGAAGTTGGCCGGCTCCGAGACAGACCCAAGATTTGCGTCAATGGCTGTAAACGACTGGGAACCCGAAAGTGTGACTAGGCTTGTCGATACCGCGAAAACACTCCGCATACAAAACAGTACAGGTGCTCCACGCACAATCTTAAATAAAACAGTAAAGCATGGCATAAGTACAGGATAGTAACAAAGCCCCAAACTACTTTGTGGCCCCAGGAAATAGAAATGAATCAAGCTCTGGCTCAGGGGGGTCCATAAGGCCTCCCGGATGTGGACAGTGCGAATAGTCAGGGAACAGGAATCAAGTACTCGGGGTCCTACGGGACACAAGTGAGCATGAAAAACCAAATAGCAGATATTGCTCACCGGTGCCTCTTTCATTAGTTATCCCATTACTACTCAAGTTAAGTTGTTTAGGTACCTCGTTATCCATCAGACACTCACATACCCTACACATGCTATTCTACGACTCGCATGGCTCAAACAACTCCTGTAGTAATGGCTCATGGGATGGAGGAACAAGCTTCGGTGGGGTCTAAAATGTAAAGGCTATGCAATACTTGGGATTCAATTTAATGCAATCGCGACTCAATGATGCAAGAATAAGATAGAGGCAATAGGTACTATATGAATGCAAGCATGTGGTAGTGCTTGCCTGGCAGCTCAGTTGAAGCGAGAGACGGATCTGGGTAGTGCTCCTGGGATTCCTGATATACCCCCTGCTCGGCGTCTATTCGAAGAAGAACCAAACAAACAAGGGCCAACATAAATAAAGTGCACAAGCATATGAATTAAAATGTGACAAGGAAACAAGCATGCCATGATGAATGATGCACGATTTACATGGCATTAATGTAGCATGGCATGGTGAGGTGTGGGGCACAAGAATAAAGCATTTTATTATTTCTTTGGTCAAGTTTTATCGCCATAAACAGTTCTAATTTTTAATAATGACATGCTGCATGCTTCAATTCACAACATGGAATGCATAGTTAGAACGGGCTCATCGTGCTGGTCGATTTAGACATATTATTTGTCGAATTTGGAGTTGTAGAATTAAAGCTATTAATTTATTAAGAAAAGGGCATTTTATTGTAATTTTAAACATCTCGAAAATTTAAAGTGCTCAAATAATATTTTGAATGGCATATTTGAAATCCTCACATTTTCTGATTCAAAAACATATATCATTTGTCTATGAATGAGAAAATGTGCTCCAAGTCGTTCATAACCGCGGACACGGCTTTCAGAAAGATTTACCCTGCAGGGATGCACAAATAGCAACACACACTCGATCAACCTCGGAAAAACCAACTCAAAACCCAACGAGGCATTCACGACAAAGCGATCACATGATTCAGAAATATTTCAGGGGGCCACCCATTAAGCTACCCGCAACGAAGTTGGCCGGCTCCGAGACGGACCCAAGATTTGCGTCAATGGTTGTAAACGACTGGGAACCCAAAAGTGTGACTAGGCTTGTCGATACCGCGAAAACACTCCGCATACAAAACATTACAGGTGCTCCACGCACAATCTTAAATAAAACAGTAAAGCATGGCATAAGTACAGGATAGTAACAAAGCCCCAAACTACTTTGTGGCCCCAGGAAATAGAAATGAATCAAGCTCTGGCTCAGGGGGGTCCATAAGGCCTCCCGGATGTGGACAGTGCGAATAGTCAGGGAACAGGAATCAAGTACTCGGAGTCCTACGGGACACAAGTGAGCATGAAAAACCAAATAGCAGATATTGCTCACCGGTGCCTCTTTCATTAGTTATCCCATTACTACTCAAGTTAAGTTGTTTAGGTACCTCGTTATCCATCAGACACTCACATACCCTACACATGCTATTCTACGACTCGCATGGCTCAAACAACTCCTGTAGTAATGGCTCATGGGATGGAGGAACAAGCTTCGGTGGGGTCTAAAATGTAAAGGCTATGCAGTACTTGGGATTCAATTTAATGCAATCGCGACTCAATGATGCAAGAATAATATAGAGGCAATAGGTACTATATGAATGCAAGCATCTGGTAGTGCTTGCCTGGCAGCTCAGTTGAAGCGAGAGACGGATCTAGGTAGTGCTCCTAGGATTCCTGATATACCCCCTGCTCGGCGTCTATTCGAAGAAGAACCAAACAAACAAGGGCCAACATAAATAAAGTGCACAAGCATATGAATTAAAATGTGACAAGCAAACAAGCATGCCATTATGAATGATGCACGATTTACATGGCATTAATGTAGCATGGCATGGTGAGGTGTGGGGTACAAGAATAAAGCATTTTATTATTTCTTTGGTCAAGTTTTATCGCCATAAACAGTTCTGATTTTTAATAATGAGATGATGCATGCTTCAATTCAGAACATGGAATGCATAGTTAGAACGGGCTCGTCGCGCTGGTCGACTTAGACATATTATTTGTCGAATTTGGAGTTGTAGAATTAAAGCTATTAATTTATTAAGAAAAGGGCATTTTATTGTAATTTTAAACATCTCGAAAATTTTAAGTGCTCAAATAATATTTTGAATGGCATATTTGAAATCCTCACATTTTCTGATTCAAAAACATATATCATTTGCATTATTTGGAATTAGAATTCAAAAGTTATTAAAAACATATTTGAAAACATATTTAAACATTTTCCAGAAATTGTTTTATTAAGCAGATAAACGAAAAGGCTTTTTATACTCAGCCGCTCCTAGCCATAGGCACAGACAGGTGGGGCCGAAGCTGACTGGGCGTAATCGGCACGCACAACTTTTCTCACCGGCCCAGATGCTAGCCCCGGAGGCCGACATGTGGGTCCAACCGGACCGCGGGTCCACTGCACGCGCGGCCAGCTAGTGGGCGACACGTGGCGGATCCGGGGGACTGCGGGTTGGGGTTTTTGGAACCTAGGCTGCTTTTCTGTAAAAAGGCTAAAGGGGCTGACTGGTGGGCCTGGAGGTAGCGCGGGTTGAGGGAAAAAGTTTTGTGGGGGGGGTAAGTGCAAAGTACCCAACTGGTACTATTTGTCTTCCTGAATTCTCTGACGAAATCGACAGAGCACGCACGGCGCGGCGGGGCTCGAACTCGTGACCGCTCGCTCGCGCGTAGAGGGCGGAACCAGTGCGGTGGCTTAGGGTTGTTGTTAGGGCGCGGCTCAGCGGCTAGCTAAGGCGTGATGCGGCGCGGAGACGGGCAGACGCCAGCGCTTGCCGCTGCACCGAGTGTGCTCGGCGCAACGTCCAGCGAAGCCTGACCGCGACGGAGAGGGAGAGGATGTCAGAGAGGGACGGTGGCTCACCGCGGGGTCATCGGAGGTGGTGGATCGGGCCGGGGAGCAGCAGGATGACGGCGAGGCAGAGGCCGAGCAAGCTAGGGTTTCGGTTCGGCGCGTCGGTGTGCAGCGGGGTTGTGGCATCTCCTCCTCGACTCTGTGTACAGGGTGATGTAGGGGGCTCCGCTGGTTCTTCCTCGACGCCCCAAAGCACCACGCCCGCCACCGTGTACAAGGTAACCGAGAGGAAGCCGGCGGTGAGGATGCCGGGGTGTGAGAGAGAGGGGGTAGAAGGCAGGTGGTGGGGAGGAGAAGGGCGAGGCCCTGGTAGATCTAGGGATGCTAGGTAGAGAGGAGGTAGTAGATAGGGACGGGGAGAGGGGATGCCGTGGGGTGATCGGGTGGAAAAGGTGGCTCGGCCACCTTTTTCCCTCACACTCATGTGCTCGGCAAGGTTAGGGCTGGGGGGCCTGTATCTAGGGCCGGCCAAGAGGAAGGAAGGGGTAGCTCGACGTGGGGCCTGGCTGGCAGAGAGAAGGAGAGAGAGAGGGTCGGGTTTAGCTAGGGTTGGAGGGTAGCTTGGCTCGGTCTAGGGTGATTAGGGTTAGAGAGGGTAGTTAGGGCCAGGCTAGGGTGGTGCCTCAGCATGGAGGGAAAAAGTGGTGGTGAGGGTGGCATGGCATGGGTGATTAGGGTTAGGGTTTAGCTTTTTCTCATGATCAAAAGCATGAGGGTGACATGAGGGTGGCATGGGTGTGTGGAGAAGTTTAAGGAGAGGTAGGGGTAGGGTGGTAGAGATTTTTAGGGTTTTACATGATCAAAGCTAGATCAAGCAAGAAAAGGTGGTGAGATGGAGAGGTAGGTTAGGGCTAGGGTTTGGGTGTAAGATAGATATGGCCACATATGGCCATGCAAGGATGGGGTGATGGGTAAGGGAAACATAAGCACAAGGTGGTGAGGTTTAGAGAGACGGAGAGCTCTAAAGAGAAGATCACTCAAAAACCCAAAAGAATAGAATGGTGGTGATGGTCTTGCATGGCCCATGCATATTCAATAAATGCCATGTTAGTTTTTGTGAAAACAAAATAATACTCACGACATTTATACACATGCATTCCCAAAATATGGAGTGAGGTCAAGCTAAAAGAATTTAAAAGAAGGTTCCATGTGGAGTAGATGGAGATGATCATATTTAGATATAATTGGGACTTGCTAGTGTGTATATTCCACTAGATGTTTAATAGTCTCAAAAATATTCCAACATGAGCATACATTCATAATAATCCATATGGAAACTAGAAAAAGGGGTTCCACTCACAAAGCATGCAAAGGTGGCTCCACATATTAATAATGTGGAAACATCATGATGCTAGTGTGAGGGCATGTGGAAAGTAGAAGTGGATCCATCCCAACCCACATGAGCTAGATTTAAATGCCAAAGGAAAAGTAAAGCTCATGGATAATTAGGATGGTGGAATTATAAGGTGGTGACAAAGAAAGGTGATGGAGTTGAATAAAAGATATGCCCCCAACTCAACTTGGGCATCAAGCATTTATCAAGAACCAAATACAATATATCAAGAGCCAAATACAATTACTAATGCATATGAGAGAAGAGCCAAATGAAAAGGGTTGATATAATTATGATGCAACAATTTTATGTAGGAAGTAGCAATTATATTACTAGACCATGTAGCATTACATATGTCAGACAGATGGGATGCTACAACTCTCCCCCACTAAACAGGAATCTTGCCCCGAGATTCTAGGAAGAAGAAGAAGACACGAAGAGGGTAGGATACTTGGCACGGAGCTCGTCCTCGTGTTCCCAAGTGGCTTCATCAACGGAATTGTGCGACCACTGCACCTTGCAAAACTTGATGGACTTGTTGCGAGTCCTTCTTTCTGCGACTTCTAGAATTTTTATGGGGTGTTCTTGATAAGACAGATCTTCTTGGAGATTGATGAGTTCATGGTCCACGGTCCTGCCGGGGTCCTTGAAGCACTTCTTGAGTTGAGAGATATGGAAAACATCATGGACCTTGAGTTTTTCAGGGAGCTCAAGAGCATAAGCAACTTCTCCTCTTCTTCCACGAATTTTGAAAGGACCGATGTATCTAGGAGCCAGCTTTCCTTTGATACCAAAGAGGTGCATGCCTCTCATGGGAGTGACACGAAGGTAAACGAGATCACCTGGAACATACTCCATGTCCGTGTGCTTTCTGTCATAGTTGCTCTTCTGGCGACTTTGAGAAACCTTCAGGTTTTCAAGAATGATGTGAACCTTCTCCTCCGCTTGAGTTACAATGTCGAGGCCAAACAATGTTCTTTCACCTGAGCCCGACCAACCAATCGGAGTTCTGCATTTGCGACCATAGAGAACCTCAAATGGTGCCATCTTTAGACTTTTCTGGAAGCTGTTGTTGTAAGAGAATTCAGCATAAGGAAGGCATTATTCCCACTTCATGCCGAAAGAGATAACGCAAGCACGGAGCATATCTTCCAGAATCTGATTGATCCTTTCAACTTGTCCTTGCGACTGAGGGTGGTAAGCTGTGCTGAAGTTCAATTTTGTTCCCAAAGCATTTTGGAAACTTCCCCAGAACTTGGAAGTGAAGATGCTTCCACGGTCTGAACTGATCTCAAGAGGAACCCCATATAGAGAGACAATTCTGTTGATATAGAGCTCAGCCAACTAAATTGCAGAAATTGTTTCCTTGACAGGAAATAAGTGAGCCACTTTAGAAAGCCTGTCGATGACAACAAAGATTGCATTGTTGCCCTTCTGCGACCTTGGAAAACCAGTTATGAAGTCCATCTCTACTTTCTCCCATTTCTATTCCGGAGGCTTCAATGGCTGTAGAAGACCGGAAGGTTTCCGATGGACAGCTTTAACTCCGCGGCAGACATCACACTCGGAGACATACTTGGCACAACATTGTTTCAACACAGGCCACCAATATTGTGTTTTCAAGTCCATGTACATCTTAGTGCTGCCAGGGTGGATAGAAAAAACAGAATCATGCGCCTCCTTAAGAACTTGCTCTCTTAAACCCGGGTAGTTCGGAACAAACATCCGGTGTTCAAAGAAAAGAGTGCCTTGGTCGTCAACGTGGAAGGACTCATACTTCGGAAGCTGAATGTTGGAGATAATGTTTTTAGTGTCAGGATCACCAAGTTGAATGGAGCAAACTTTTTCTTCCAAGATTGGGGTTGCCAGAAGGTTCAGAAGATACCCTTGATCCACAATTTCAAGGTTGAGCTTGCGGAATTCCTCGCACAAGAGAGGTTGTTGTTCTTCCATCATGAGGTTGTTGATATAAGCTTTTCGGCTGAGAGCGTCGGCCATGACATTAGCTTTGCCCGGAGTGTAGTTGATGGTCAAATCGAAATCCTTAATTGCTTCAATCCACCTTCTCTGACGAAGGTTGAGATCAGGTTGTGTGAAGATATACTTCAGACTCTTGTGATCAGAAAAGATCTCACAACGGTTGCCAAGCAAGTAATGCCTCCATACTTTCAAAGCAAAGACAACTGCTGCGAGTTCGAGGTCATGTGTAGGATAGTTGATCTGATGCGTCTTCAACTGTCGAGAGGCATAAGCAACAACTTGTTTTTCTTGCATAAGGACCGCACCCAATCCTTGCAAGGAGGCATCACAGAATATCTGGAAGGCTTTGATGTATCTGGAGGAATCAAGACTGGTGTGGAAGTGAGCTTCTCTTTGAGTGTTTCAAAGCTTGCTTGACATGCAGGAGTCCAAAGGTATTTCTTGCCTTTCTTGAGGAGATCGGTAAGAGGCTTCGCAATCTTCGAGAAGTTCTGAACGAAGCAACGACAGTAACTAGCCAAACCAAGGAAACTCCGGACTTCTTTGACATTTTTGGGTGGAAGCCAGTCAACAATTGTCTTAATAGTTTCTGGGTTGACGGCAATGCCCTTGGCAGAGATGACGTGACCAAGATAGGTGACTTGAGGCAGCTAGAACTCACACTTGGAGAACTTTGCATATAGGCAGTTCTCACGAAGCTTGTTTAGGACACACCGAAGGTGTTCTTCATGTTCTTCCTTTGACTTAGATAGACTAGAATGTCATCTAGATAGACCACGATGAACTTATCAAGATACTCCATGAAAACCGAGTTCATAAGCCTCGAGAAGGTGGCAGGTGCATTGGTGAGACCGAAGGACATGACCGTGTACTCATACAGGCCATAGCGGGTGGTGAAAGCTATTTTGGGAACATCTTCCTTGCGAATCTTGATTTGATGATATCCACTTCTCAAATCAAGCTTAGAGAATACCATAGCTCCAGCTAGCTAAACGAAGAGATCATTAATCCGCGGAAGGGGATATTTATTCTTGATGGTTTTAGCATTGAGAGCCCAATAGTCAACACAAAGTCTATCAGTCTTGTCTTGCTTCTTCACAAAGATGGTTGGGCTACCCCAAGAAGAAGTACTGTGCTGAATGAAAGCCAACTTCTCTTGTTCATCCAGCTGACGTTTGAGTTCAGCCAATTCCACAGAACCCATTTTATAAGGCCGCTTGGAGATAGGAGCGGTACCAGGTTCAAGCTCAATCACAAACTCGACCTCTCGATCAGGAGGCATACCTGGCAACTCTTCAGGAAAAACATCTGGAAACTCACAGACCACCGGAACACTCTAAATAGCTTCCATAGCATCATCATTCAGAGACGCCAAAGAGAAAAGCTGAATTGCAGGAGTTAGACTAGGAGAATAGACTATATGGCCTTCAGGAATTTTCAGAGAAAGCGAGCGTTCAGCACAATCAATCACAGCTGCATTTGTTGTTAACCAATCCATGCCCAAGATAACATGAATGTCAGAATTTCCCAGAATAATTAAGGAAGACGGGAATGAAGAACCACCAATATCAATTTGATTGTTATGGCTGATTTTAGAAGATGCCATTGTTGCTCCAGGAGAAAGGACCATTAAACGCTTGGGGAGAGGATCCATTGCTAACTCATTCTCGTTTGCAAACTTGTGAGAAACAAAAGAATGCGATGCACCCGAATCAAACAAAACTCATGCAGGAACTGAGTTAACGGGAAGCGTACCCATCACAACTCCAGATGCATGCTCAGCTTGAGCGACGTTGACACAGTTGGCACGAGCAACCGTAGACCCGGGCTTGGTGTTGATGTTGAGAGCCCGACGTAGAGGTGCACGAACCATAGAAGAACTTGCCGCAGGTCTTGGAGGTGGTGGGGGAAGAGCTTTGTTGTTCATTGGACAATTCCAGTGCTGATGCCCAGTGTTTCCATAAGTGTAGCAAGCACCAGGTGGATGAGGAGCAGCGTAGCCAGGGACTCCGCCAGGCGCTCCAGGGTAGTTGTGGTTGTAGCCCCTAGGACCCGCGGTGAAGGAGTTTGGTGGCCTTGCCGCGTAGCTTGACGGTCTTGGTGGAGCCGGGAGCGACGGTGGGGTGTTAGGAACACACACGCGGGGCTTAGAAGGAGCTGTCATAGCTGAAGAGCTTGCTGCATCACGGCTGTGTTTCTTTGACTCCTCAAACACTAGCCTACTTGCTTCTTCCTATAGAGCTATATGTTGGAGTTCCAGAAAAGACCCCGGCCTTGCATGAGTGATTGCATATTTGATTGATGCATTGAGCCCTTGCCTGAACCTCTTTTGCTTCTTCTTGTCATCAGATATCTCATCGCCACCATACCGAGAAAGGTTCATGAAGTTTCTGATATAGGTATTGACATTGCCATTGCCCTGCTTGAGGTTGAGAAACACTTCCTTCATCCTTTCCATGACAATTTCTGACAGATATTGCTCTTTAAAAGCCGCAGTGAATTGCTCCCAAGTAGGCTGAAAACCAGAGTGGTCTGCCTTCAGGTAATTTTCCCACCACAGAGTTGCATCTCCCTTCAGAAGGTGCGTGGCACATTTTACCCATTCTTGCTCAGGAACATCCGCAGTCACCAGCAACCTTGACATTTCACGCAGCCAATCATCGGCGTCAAGTGGCTGATCAGACACCTCAAATTGGCGTGGGTTGAACTTCAGAAAACTCTTGATGTCTCCTCGCTTGGGAGGTGGAGGTAGCGGAACAAACTCATTCCTCCTGACACTTTCTTCGAATCGCTGCTGGTTCTGCTGCATTGCTCCCAAGGCATTAGCAATACTTGCCAACGCAGCCCCCAGTTCAGGTGGTATGTCCTCCTCAGAACGGCGTGGTGGTGTCATCCTGTGATTGATATCAAACACAAGTCAGTACTATAATGGAGAATAATAATAATCCAAATAGTACCAAAATGGAATTCACCAAGATTAAAGGATACAATTCACTAAGATGATATTAAAATATCAACAAAGTTCAAAGCACCTAGAAGATATTAAGAATATCTCACACGACTGAACAAGGAGTGTGGTACACAAGCTAACAAAGAAAAAATTTCCGCAAATTTCGGCATTAAAATACCACTATATGCGCAAAACCACTTAACGAATCAAGATTAGTAACTCTACCAATTCAATATACAAGAGCGAATGATAAAAGTAGTGGCATGGTCGCGACTCCATCCCGCACTCAAATCATTACTCCGCACATGAATAAGTAAAACACATATCCCAAGACCTTCTTTTTAAGATGAACCTAAAGATTAGTAACTACGGAAACGAACACCCCAAACAAGATACGCCGGATAACAAAGAGTAAGACAGATCGCATCGGTATACAACGAATCGGATAGATCGCGTCGGTTTAGAAAGGACTTTCGTTATGGAATGTACCAACAGTTGATAACCAAAAGGCAGATAGTGATAACATTTGGATGCAATAGATAGACAAGGAATTCACACACACACACACAACCTATGGTACTACGGAACCCAGAACACGTGAATCCTAGTTTGAATTTTTAGAAGAGGATTGAAAACGTTACACTTCCTTACCAGAAAAAGGGTGGGTGGGTGGGTAAGAAGAAAAATGGAAGCAGTCCTACTCTCACGTTTTGTGTTTCCCTAGTATACATAGCTACCAAAAATATTTGCTTGACTGACAACGACCATTTGGCTGAGACCCTGAAGGGCGGGATGGCTCTGATACCAATTGTAACTACCTCGGTGAATTACGCTCTTAGTTGCATGCCTGGATGAACGAAAGTGGTTAAAATAGTACGGTGGGGCCCAGGGCCACTCACAGGTAGACCTGTCGGCCGTCCTAACCACATCCAGAACATCGGGACAAGAACGAGCGGTGTAATCGGCAGGCGAAGGGATCAACTACATACACAAGTGAGTATGTATGCAAGCCACCATACAACTGTTCACAGAGCCATTCCATCTAAAAGAAATAGAAATATTGCAATGCCATACGGCAAGATCCAAATATCCTAGATAGAGATAATAGTTTAGGATAGCTCCTCATACATCAAACGTCAGAGTATCAGGCGGAAGCGGAAAACAAGATCCGAGTACGGATAAGAAGCAAATCGGCATAAGATGCCACATAAATAAACACATCCCGCCCACAGATCTCACGGATCCCCATCCCCGGAATCTCTACACCGAGTGATCGTTGCCAACATCATCTGTCTCCTCCACCCAGTATCCATCTTGTGAGTACACCTGTTCATCTGAATCAAACAATTTATCATGTGAGACCCTAGGGGTACTCAGCAAGTCTTTATGCCTCTAAAGGGGACATATACCTGGGGTGACGCAATTGCAGCAAAAGATAATAACTAACAAGTCTATAGATACTCGCTAACCATCCGCCTAACCAATGGTAAACGGATGTCCGTTAATTAGTAACAATAGTTATAACAGTATAATTAACAGATTCATCCTCCTTCTCGCTTACCAACGAGAAAGCGGACGATCAACCCATCCGTTGGTAGTTTTATTAACCATTCCATGAGTATTGCACTATTTACTAGTCAGGTACTTAGTCAAATTAAAAGTGGTACTTTAGTTATATTTGTCTATGAACGAGAAACTGTGCTCCAAGTCGTCCATAACCGCGGACACGGCTTTCAGAAAGATTTACCCTGCAGGGGTGCACAAATAGCAACACACACTTGATCAACCTCGGAAAAACCAACTCAAAACCCAATGAGGCATTCACGACAAAGCGATCACAGGATTCAGAAATATTTCAGGGAGCCACCCCATTAAGCTTCCCGCAACGAAGTTGGCTGGCTCCGAGACGGACCCAAGGTTTGCGTCAATGGCTATAAACGACTGGGAACCCGAAAGTGTGACTGGGCTTGTTGATACCGCGAAAACACTCCGCATCCAAAACAGTACAGGTGCTCCACACACAATCTTAAATAAAACAGTAAAGCATGGCATAAGTACAGGATAGTAACAAAGCCCCAAACTACTTTGTGGCCCCAAGAAATAGAAATGAATCAAGCTCTGGCTCAGGGGGGTCCATAAGGCCTCCCGGATGTGGACAATGCGAATAGTCAAGGAACAGGAATCAAGTACTCGGGGTCCTATGGGACACAAGTGAGCATGAAAAACCAAATAGCAGATATTGCTCACCGGTGCCTCTTTCATTAGTTATCCCATTACTACTCAAGTTAAGTTGTTTTGGTACCTCGTTATCCATCAGACACTCACATACCCTAAACATGCTATTCTACGACTCGCATGGATCAAACAACTCCTGTAGTAATGGCTCATGGGATGGAGGAACAAGCTTCGGTGGGGTCTAAAATGTAAAGGCTATGCAATACTTGGGATTCAATTTAATGCAATCGCGACTCAATGATGCAAGAATAAGATAGAGGCAATAGGTACTATATGAATGCAAGCATGTGGTAGTGCTTGCCTGGCAGCTCAGTTGAAGCGAGAGACAGATCTGGGTAGTGCTCCTGGGATTCCTGATATATCCCCTGCTCGGCGTCTATTCGAAGAAGAACCAAACAAACAAGGGCCAACATAAATAAAGTGCACAAGCATATGAATTAAAATGTGACAAGGAAACAAGCATGCCATGATGAATGATGCACGATTTACATGGCATTAATGTAGCATGGCATGGTGAGGTGTGGGGTACAAGAATAAATCATTTTATTATTTCTTTGGTCAAGTTTTATCGCCATAAACAGTTCTGATTTTTAATAATGACATGATGCATGCTTCAATTCAGAACATTGAATGCATAGTTAGAACGGGCTCGTCGCGCTGGTCGATTTAGACATATTATTTGTCGAATTTGGAGTTGTAGAATTAAAGTTATTAATTTATTAAGAAAAGGGCATTTTATTGTAATTTTAAACATCTCGAAAATTTAAAGTGCTCAAGTAATATTTTGAATGGCATATTTGAAATCCTCACATTTTCTGATTCAAAAACATATATCATTTGCATTATTTGGGATTAGAATTCTAAAGTTATTAAAAACAGATTTGAAAACATATTTAAACATTTTCTAGAAATTGTTTTATTAAGCAGATAAACGAAAATGCTTTTTATACTCAGCCGCTCCTAGCCATAGGCAAAGACAGGTGGGGCCGAAGCTGACTGGGCGTAATCGGCGCGCACAACTTTTCTCACCGGCCCAGATGCTAGCCCCGGAGGCCGACATGTGGGTCCAACGGGACCGCGGGTCCATTGCACGCGCGGCCAGCCGGTGGGCGACACATGGCAGATCCGGGGGACTGCGGGTTGGGGTTTTTGGAACCTGGGGTGCTTTTCTGTAAAAAGGCTGAAGGGGCTGACTGGTGGGCCTGGAGGGAGCGCGGGTTGAGGGAAAAAGGTTTGTGGGGGGCAGACGCTAGCGATTGCCGCTACACCGAGTGTGCTCGGCGCAACGTCCGGCGAAGCCTGACCGCGACGGAGAGGGAAAGGATGTCAGAGAGGGACGGTGGCTCACCGCGGGGTCGTCGGAGGTGGTGGATCGGGCCGGGGAGCAGCATGATGACGGCGAGGCAAAGGCCGAGCGAGCTAGGGTTTTGGTTCGGCGCGTCGGTGTGCAGCGGGGTTGTGGCTTCTTCTCCTCGACGCCGTGTACAGGGTGGTGCAGGGGGCTCCGCTGGTTCTTCCTCGACGCCCCAAAGCACCACGCCCGCCACCGTGTACAAGGTAACCGAGAGGAAGCCGGCGGTGAGGATGCCGGGGTGTGAGAGAGAGGGGGTAGAAGGCAGGTAGTGGGGAGGAGAAGGGCGAGGCCCTGGTAGATCTGGGGTTGCTAGGTAGAGAGGAGGGAGTAGATAGGGACGGGGAGAGGGGATGTTGTGGGGTGATCGGGTGGAAAAGGTGGCTCGGCCACCTTTTTCCCTCACACTCACGTGCTCGGCAGGGTTAGGGCTGGGGGGCCTGTATCTAGGGCCGGCCAAGAGGAAGGAAGGGGTAGCTCGACGTGGGGCCTGGCTGGCAGAGAGAAGGAGAGAGAGAGAGGGTCGGGTTTAGCTAGGGTTGGAGGGTAGCTTGGCTCGGTCTAGGGTGATTAGGGTTAGAGAGGGTTGTTAGGGCCAGGCTAGGGTGGTGCCTCGGCATGGAGGGAAAAAGTGGTGGTGAGGGTGGCATGGCATGGGTGATTAGGGTTAGGGTTTAGCTTTTTCTCATGATCAAAAGCATGAGGGTGACATGAGGGTGGCATGGGTGTGAGGAGAAGTTTAAGGAGAGGTAGGGGTAGGGTGGTAGAGATTTTTAGGGTTTTACATGATCAAAGCTAGATCAAGCAAGAAAAGGTGGTGAGATGGAGAGGTAGGTTAGGGCTAGGGTTTGGGTGTAAGATAGATATGGCCACATATGGCCATGCAAGGATGAGGTGATGGGTAAGGGAAACATAAGCACAAGGTGGTGAGGTTTAGAGAGAAGGAGAGCTCTAAAGAGAAGATCACTCAAAAACTAAAAAAGAATAGAATGGTGGTGATGGTCTTGCATGGCCCATGCATATTCAATAAATGCCATGTTAGTTTTTGTGAAAACAAAATAATACTCACGGCATTTATACACATGCATTCCCAAAATATGGAGTAAGGCCAAGCTAAAAGAATTTAAAAGAAGGTTCCATGTGGAGTAGATGGAGATGATCATATTTAGATATAATTGGGACTTGCTAGTGTTTATATTCCACTAGATGTTTAATAGTCTAAAAAATATTCCAACATGAGCATACATTCATAATAATCCATATGGAAACTAGAAAAAGGGGTTCCACTCACAAAGCATGCAAAGGTGGCTCCACATATTAATAATGTGGAAACATCATGCTGCTAGTGTGAGGGCATGTGGAAAGTAGAAGTAGATCCATCCCAACCCACATGAGCTAGATTTAAATGCCAAAGGAAAAGTAAAGCTCATGGATAATTAGGATGGTGGAATTATAAGGTGGTGACAAAGAAAGGTCATGGAGTTGAATAAAAGATATGGCCCCAACTCAACTTGGGCATCAAGCATTTATCAAGAACCAAATACAATATATCAAGAGCCAAATACAATTACTAATGCATATGAGAGAAGAACCAAATGAAAAGGGTTTTATATGATGCTCAAATGCAAGGTGGCATGATGACATGAGCATGATATAATTATGATGCAACAATTTTATGTAGGAAGTAGCAATTATATTACTATACCATGTAGCATTACATATGTTAGACAGATGGGATGCTACAGCATGGTTCTGCTAATCCCCAACAAATAAGTGCAAGCATATACAACATAGACGACACAATTGTTCAAGTTTATTAAGGGCAAGAAAAGTAAAGTGTGCCATCAAGTTCGTGAGAGCTTTAATCACTAGTTTTCACATAACAAGTTTAATTCGGAAGGTAGATAAAAACATGAATATACTTGGAATATCATATGCTAATAGGTAGGTATGGTGGACCCTTTGTAATAACTTGGTTTAAGGAGTTGGATGCATGAGTGGAACTCATACTTGGTTGCGGAGGCTAGCAAAAGACTGGGAGCGACAAACTAAGAGAGCAATAATGGCCATAATCATGCAGAGTGACAAAACATCATTCATCAAAGCATAAAGTGATACTACAAGTTGAAAACTAAAGGATCATAAAGGCTTATGGTGACTTGAGATAGTCATAACATGGTGTGAGCATGCGCCAAGTCAACCCAAATAAAGCATCAAAGGAGAATACCACAATACTATGCTTTAATATACTAAAAGAACACATGATTCTTCCAAGGCACATTAAGCAATCTCAATTGTTTATAAGAAGTCATGCTACATCAAAGAATACTAAGCATAAAGCTAAAACAATATCAATCATGGCATGACAAAGCATAGGCCACAGTCAAAAACAAGCTCTCTTTACCACTTGAGCAAGAACTTTCCTACTCTTTTACAATCCAAACCAAACTATTTGAAAACCAATGTATGAAAGAGGGGGTACAACCAATTTATTCAGCAAACTAAGAAAACAAAGCAAACGAAAAACCAAAATGTAAACAAAAGAGAAGACGCTTCAAGAACAACACAACTGTGCATGAAAAAATAAAAATGAAGCGTTTGGAAGAAACCTAGGATTTTTGTTGATGAAGAGGCGGATGCCTTAGGCATCCCCATGCTTTTACGCTTGTACTTATTGGATATTTCTTGGGGTGACACACGTGGAATCCCGAAGCTTGAGCTTTAGTCCATCCTTCATCATATTACTCATTCATTCCATACACCTGAAATTTTTTCCTTCATACAAAACATCACACAATCTTTATTAGCAACATTAGTGCACTCAACATAATAAGTATTTAGGTTCAGTTCTAACACCAATAAAACTTCAATTAAAACACTAGCTAATGTAGCACTTCCCTCAAAAAGCTCAATTCCCCAAAAGAACTCAAAAGGAACCAACAAGAAGCAAATGCAGAAAATGGCAGAAATCTGTCAAAACAGACCAGCAGGTAAAGACAAATTTTTTCGAAGACCTTATGTTGCTCAAATCAAAAAGTGTTGAACTAACGAAAGTTAGATAACAACCTGGGGCAGAAGCACAAAAATTCACGCCTCAAAAGGACATATAAAGATTTTACTCGAATTGTCACGGTGAAGCACAAAAATCTGTTTCGGGACAACAACTTTTCCAATCATTACTTCTCTCTCATTAGAGGTTACTCTTGGCACAAAAAGCAAATAAAAAGGATAAGGAGCGGTTTTTACTGAAGTAATAACTTCCAAGACTCATCTAAAACTTTTGGGTTATCTCCCAATAAGTACTTTTCTTTAACGCCTTTAAGTTAGGCATGATAGTTTGAGAAGATGCTCACATAGGAAATATGAATTGAAGTAAAAGAGAGCATCAAGAAGCAATTTCAAAACACATTTAAGTCTAACCCACTTCCTATGCATAGGAATATTGTATCTAAATAAATTCGCAACGAACAAAGTGACAGGCATAGGAAGATAAAACAAGAGTAACTTCAAAACTTTCAGCACATAGAGAGGTGTTTCAGTACCATGAAAAGTTTTACAACCATATTTTCCTCTCTCATAATAATTTTCAGTAGCCTCATGAATAAACTCAACAACATAACTATCACATAAAGCATGCTTTTCATGATCTACAAACAACAGAGCTTTATTATAAACATTTTCAAAAGAATCCTCAGGAACATGACATTCGTCCTCCTTTGGTAATCATGGGGGACAATCAAATAATGTAAGGGGTAAAGAGTTACTCTCATTAGAAGGTAGGGATGGGTAGATCCATTCTTCCTCCTCTTGATCATCACTCTCCTCCTCTTTTTCATCCAGTGAGCTTCCAGTTTTAGCAATTTCTTCTTCCATAGGCTCCTGCAAGGCATTAGTCTCTTCAATTGGTGGAGAGCATCTATTAAGATATTCAAGAATATAGCCATTTTCTACCTTGTAATTATCAAAGCAAAATTTAAGTATATCATAAACCTCATATTTATAAGGTGAATCATCAGTATTTTCAAGCAAACTAGCAAGTTCAAATGCACCCTTCCAAGCAATAAATTCTTCAATTTGTTCCACATCATAAAATTCATAATTCCCTTTAACATAAGAAGATATGGTAACATTATCATTATACTCACATTGAAAAGGGAGGTGTTTATACCTCCTATAGCAACAAGATTTATCAAAGCAATAAGTAACATTATAAGTAGAGCACGTTTATAGCAATGGTATATAATTTATCAATTTGTTCCCATAAGTGTTTCCCTTTTTATGACAAGCAGTGTTCCTTATAATAATATTTTTGTTCTTCCGTGAACCCACCTTGTCAATAAGATTCAGTTTCAAAGACACCAACCATTGATAGAAAGCATGATAAAGTAAGACAATAATAGACCAATGAAAATAACAACTATAGCAGGAACTAATTTTTTTGGGTTTTTGATAAAGAAACAAGCAAACAAAGCAAAAAGAAACTAAGCAAAACAAAAAACAACAAAGTAAAGAGATTGGTTATGAGGGAATCCCCTTGTGAAGATGTCCTTGACTCCCTAGCAACAGCGCCAGAAAAGTACTTGCTGACTCGTGTACTAACGAGCTCGTTGGGGAACCCCAAGAGAAAGGTATGATGAGCACAGCAGTAAGTTTCCTTCAGTTATGAAACCAAGGTTATCAATCTGGTAGGAGCAAGGAAATACACCAAAGGTGTAGCTAGCTGAACGTTGGTAGGACACACTACCGGTGCCAGCAGCAATGTGGACACCTGCACAACACAACCACAGAACTCTGTCCCCAACTTGCGATGAGGTTGTCAATCTCACCGGTTTTGCTGAAAACAAAGGATTAAACATATTGAATGGAAGGAAGTAATAGTTTGCAGAAAGTAAACACAAAACAGTAAACAGTTGATTGTAGATTGAATGTAAAAGAAAGGACCGGGGTCCATAGTTCACTAGAGGTCGCTCTCCTTAAGATAGATAACATGCTGGGTGAACAAATTATAGTGGGGCAGTTGACAAACATCGAGAAAGTATACAAGCATATACTACTCATCTTGACTCCTTTGAAATTCGATTGGGCATTACAACATTATACATAGACCGTCATCCAACTGCATCAATGACTAATAATCCACATCCAGGTTATCATCCGAACCCCCTCCTGTATTAAGTTGCAAGCAACAGACAATTGCATTACAAATTGCGTGTAATTTAAACAATACGATTATTCTATGAACAAAGGATTGTTGTTTTCTCCCTAGTAGCAACATCACATCTAGTACCTTAGAGATTTCTGTCACTTCCCTATATTACCAGAGGCATGAACCCACTATCGAGCTAAATACTAACTCTTGTAGTTGCTAGCATCTACTTGGCCAAGATAGCTACTAACAACAGAAAGCATGCAATATCACAAATAACAAAGACATGGTAGAATCAATAATTAATCTGAAATAGCATCTCAATATCCATCGGATCCCCGCAAATACAACATGCAGAATTAAAAATAGATGATCTTGATCATGAACGGAGCTCACAAGATCTAAACATGAAAGCACAAAGGAGGAGAACCAGCCATCTAGCTACTACATGGACCCGTAGTCCAGAGATGAACTACTAACGCATCACACCGGAGGCTTACATGATGAAGAAGGCCTCCAAGGTGAATTCCCCTCTCCGGCAGGGTGCCGGGAAGAGCTTCAGATCCCTCCCGATCTAGGGATGGAGATGACGACGGCTACAGACTCTTTCGTGGATTTTTGATCGGGTACTTAGGGTTTCCGTATCATAGGCAATATATAGGCGAAAAGAGAGGCCGAGGGGGTGCCTGGGCTAGCCACACCACCCCTGGCATTGTCCAAGCCTAGCCGCGCGGCCAGGTGGTGTGGCCGCCCTCTGGCCCTTCTCCGTCTCGTATTCTGGCTCGAGGTGTCCCCCGGTAAAATAATGACTTTGGCTTTTGTCTTGTCCAATTCGGAGAATATTCATTTTCTAACTTTCCTGGAACCAAACACAGCAGAAAACAGGCAGCTGGCACTGTGGCTCTTGTTAATAGGTTAGTCTAAGAAATCATATCAAAAGTACTCCATACTGTGGACTAATCACAAGAAAGTAGATAAAAACAAGCATGGAACATCAGAAATTATAGATACATTTGCAATGTATCATCTACCTGTCATGGATGTACTTATAAACAGAGGAAACTCTGACAGAGTTTCCTAAAAGGTATTAGTTATTTTTATATGTGTAATTTATGTGGTAACATCTCAAGCACTTGTTGGCTTGGGATGTTACAATTGGTATCAGAGCCTAGGCTTTAGGTCTCTGGAGAATGTTAATAGTAAATAGGTTAATTTGCCAATACCTTAACAACTAAAACTTCTCCTATTTAGCCTAAACTATTTAATACTTTTTTAAAGTATTAACAACTTAAAACTTAACACAATGGTGCACAATAGGATGGGTTTGGGTCCTGCATTGCATTTATGACTTCTGCTATATAGTAGTGTTGACATATTTATCTATATGTGCCATTGTGTGTGTGTGGGAATTTTCCCCAGAGAGGCTTACATGCCTTGTTTCAATTGTCATGTTCCCACTTGGTAGGTAGTTGACAATAGTGGGAGAGAGAGACTCTTATGATTGATGAATTCAAGACTTGAAGTGAAATATTTGATCATTTATGCTAGCTCAATAAAACAGTGAATAACGTGATGAAGATATTGGATTGATAGTTTTAGATACTTATGCTGCAAGTTGGACTCGTGAGGAGATAGTTGAAGAGTTTTTATTTGGATCCAAAGTTTGAATTTCAAATAATAATAGCTTAGGAGACTAAGCTACTTGAAATATCAGTGTCAAAGTTATATCCAAAAGTAATCTGCCAAAACAATCTACTAATCTTTAGGGTGCGGCGAACAATCTTCTAATGTCCTTTTGACTGACTATTGGTGTTCCCGAGTTAACACTAAGACCTTCTATTTGTCCCCTTTTCTGTCTATTCTAGTCTTCTTTGACAATCATTGGTGCCCCTTCTCCCACAATTTACTAATAAATAACGGAGAACATGTTCTTCTTGGAAACAACCTACTTGTTCCTTAAAATAAAATAAAATAACATTTTGTTTCTAAAAGCCTTTTCCTTGGTTGCCATCCTGGGTGGGAAGGTTGTCCTTTCTTTTTCCTCTGTAAGTGTTAGTCTTCTAGATCAAGTCTCAACCCATACTAAAGCTTCTTGTTGTTCTTTTAAAATTGTGTAATGTATAGGCAATCATTAGTGTTCTAGAAAGATCAATAGATTAGATTTTATATAGGATCTTTGTAAGAAAAATAGATGGGAGTCGACATCGAACCTTTGTTCGTGCCCATGTATTTTTTTGCAATGCGAGTGAGGATGGCCTGGTGTTGACATTGCGTGATTCACTATTTCAGTTACAAAATTTATAGTTTGGGTGCGGGATGGATTGACCTCCATACTAATTACCCTTACTATTTGCTCTTGTAATACTGAAATGGTGAATCGGTGTTTGAGTTTTCCTTCCTTTTGTTGAGACACAAGGTTGAGCATACTAAATCATAGTATGGTATGTTGTTTCACTTGTAGTAGAGGAGACAACTTCCAAGCGTAGGAGCTACGGTGAGGCTATACATGCTTTTTTCTTTCGGGTACCATATTAGTAATATGGCTTGATTGACCACACGAGAGTTTCAAATAGGTCATGTGTTGTTCGTTAGTTGTATTCCAAATGTGAAGTATCTCATGTACCTAGTGATCTTGTAACATCCACATTGTTCTTAAGCCTTTCATGTTTTAACAAGGACAAGGACAATTGCTTACGACCAAAATTATATGCTTGTTCCGAGTTCTCTAAGAGCGGGATGTGGAGTTTCGGATTGATCTTATTGTTGGCACTCTGACCTATCTCTAGGTTTCCTTATCAATTATGACGACCATTTCAAGAAGAATTTAATAAGAAGGTGGGCGATGTTGCCCAAATGTTTGGTATGACTTAGTGTCTCAACTTGGGAGCGCCATTGATGTTTTCAATTAAGTGGAATGGTAATTGGAGAAAAGTGTGCAGTTTATCATGCTATTAGCATAGTATCCATCGAGAGAAAATATCCAAAACCCTACATTGATTTGTTTGATTAGCTAATTGGAGCTAAGGTGTTATCGAATTTGATCTCTAGGCTAGCTATAATTTAATGTGTGCCTGAAGATGATATTCAAGAGATTACCTTCTGAACAAGGCATGTGCACTATGAATATAGATTTGCTTTCTGGTCAAACTAATGACCTCGTGTCCTTAGGAGGACAATGAAAATGTGTTAAATATGTTTCCTAAAAACTTTTTGTTAGTGATCACTAATCGTATCCTCATATATTGGAAGACAAAATAAGAGCATGAAGTGTCATTTAGGGCTTATGCTTAAGACTTCAGGAAAGGATAATTTTTACACGAAGCTAAACAAATAAGAGTTGTGGTTTTCAAAGTGGTTTTTCTAGGTTATGTGTGTGACTGTGTGCTCATGCAATTTTGGAAGGTTATTTCTTATTCTTCTAGGTGACTGAAAAAAAACATGAGTAGAACTATTCTACTCATGATCTAGGATCCACACGTGCGGCCTTTGCACTCAAGATTTGGAGGCACTATCTTAAAGAAGTATCTTGTGATTTCCAGTCATCATTAGATTTTCAAATTTCTCTTCATATAGGAGAAGTTGGACTTGAGGCAAAGAAGGCGGCTAGAAATCATAAGGGGGACATGACTTGTCTATTAAGTACAAACCATATACGGTGAATTTGATATATGACGCTCTTAGTTGCATGTCTATCCCTGTTACATAGATTGTCTTGTTGTTGATTTTGAATCAATGGTCATCTCTATTGCTTTATGGGTGTTACACATGAGGAGAGAAAAATCATCCTTAAGTTAGTGATTCCGAATAGGAAGAGAGGCGCAACAAGAGGGTTGACTGTTATAGGAATTGTGTGTGCGCATTCCCGAATGTAGATCTAGGAAGTTCACTATAAAGGGGACCTAGGTTGTTTCATTTCATGTACGCGTGCCACAAAATTCTCAAAGAGAGTGAAGACATTCCAAGGGATGCACCTTGTACCCCTTACACTTCTCGTCGTGGAGAGACAAATACCAAAAAAAACTTGATACAAAAATAATGGAAAATGATGCGGCATTGACCGTTGGATGACATCGCCATGGATTTGATTATTGACGTACCTCATAAAAGAAGAGGGAAGATTGCAATTACGATGGTCGTGTATCGACTTTGGAAAATCGCTCTTTTTTATTCCAATCCGCACCAAGACTCTGCAAGTGACTTGGAACCCATATATGTGGGTGAGAAGGTGGGGTAGATTTAGTTCCTAGAACGATTACTTCGAGTGGGGATGTTAGGCTTCGAAGTTATATTAGAGACAGAGTGCTTTGGATACTCGATTGAGACTTATATGATGTTTCATCCTCAGACATATGGCCGATCAGAGGGTACAATCAATTTTTCTGAATATATGTTGTGGTGTTGTGTCTTTTGTTGTCAATGAGCTGAGAGGATTACTTCCCACTTGTGGAGTTTTCTTATGGTAATAACTATCATGTTAGGATACAGATGAACCTTACAAGGCTGTGTAGGGAAGTAAGTGTAGATCTCCATGATGTTGCAATGTTGTGGGAGAAAAGGAATTTCTCGGACCAAACTAGGTTCAACAAACTACAAAGACGGTAGCTGAGATTAGGCAACAGTCGTTACCACCCAAAGCAGGAAAAAATATTATGATGATTTTAAGAGGTTGGATGTGGAATTTCAAGTTGGTGAGGAGGCGTTGTTAAGCCTGTTACCCACCAAAGGTGTTATAAGATTTATCATCAAAGGAAAGGTTAGTCTAACCACTCATCAAAGTGGCATGAGTCGGGAAACTAGCCCACCGACTTGATTTTCTTGATTCGATAAGAGGTGCGCCTAATGTGTTCCATGTCACATCGTAGAAGAACATTTTTTTCATGTTGCAGAAGGATCGATAACCATCGACACAGTTACAATTAAACAAGATTTAACCTTTAAGATCCATCATATGTGGATATCACAGGAGTCCGCGAGAGTGGTGACACATATGGCGCTAATTTATGTGTACATTTTTTTGGTCGCACATAATCAAGGGTGGTGCAACTTAGAGCTTGAGTTTCTCATGCGCAAAAAGATTTCGAATTACACATAGCTCATATGTGATGTATGAACTTGTTTTTACCTACTATTCTATGTTTTGTGAATAGTAAAGCGGGGAAGAATTCGGGGTCGAATTCGGGGTCGAATTCTGCCTAAGGGGGTAAGAATGTAATATTCCAAAATTTGATGCTAATTATCCTTTCCTATTTAATGATATAAACAACACCTTCAAAATATTGAACTATGTTTGGAAATAAGAGTTAGAGAGAAGAAAGGAAAAAAGAAAAGAAAATAGTGTGTACGAGTACTTGTACCCATGACCTATTGTTTGAACGCCAATGATGGGCCAACCATTTGCTCGTTTAAGGTGTTATCTTTCTTGGTGTTAGGATGCAAAAATAGTCTTGCATTTTTTATATATCCTACAATAACGTGAAGAAGAAATGGGTTGGGTCGGGCTCGTTGTAATTGAGCCAGACTCATTCCTGTATCGATGTGGACACTGCTGCCGCTGCTTTTCTGCCCTAAAAACTATCCAGCGTGGAGTGCCCTCAAGCCGCCGCCCATGCGTCCTCTCGTTTCGCATCGTCACAGCCGTCAGGTCCGGCCGTCGATGCTGCTGCTTTGAGGCTTGATGCCACTCTCCTCAATCGTGTCCGCCAGAGGTTTTGTCGTCGTTGTCGTTATCTAGAAAACGACCTCCCAATCGAGGTTAGTCCCTGAGTGGTTTGCAATGTTTTTATGTCGTACCGATTTTTGGGTTAGTGTTTGTGGCTAGATTTGAAAAGGAGCAGGTTTCCAACCTGAATCAGTCTGCAGTTTGGATTAGAATTTGGCATCACGTCCTTAAAGGTAATTGAGAGTCATAGTGTTTTGGTTCAGGTTAAATCTAGGCTCCCGATTGCACAAATCAGATAGTGTACCGAGTACTATAGTCAATTAGCTACTTTTGTATTAATGGGCTTAATAGAACCCATCGTTTGGTAATCTGTAGTTGTTTGCTCAGTCAGTTCTCTAGCTTTTGAGGTATACGTGAAAGGTACAGATTATTAGGAAGATTATTAGAAAACTGTTAGCAATTTCTAATTCATTATCTAGGATAGACCGTGGGTCATATGCATGCGTTGGACCATATTTACTTGAGTTCTTGCTAGTCCCAAACATGAGACATAGCAGTTCTGCTGTACGAGGAATCACTTGAAACTGATTCTAGTGCTAAAAAGTTACGGTTAACTTGAGTGCACCATCATCTGTTTAAGATACTAGCTG
The DNA here is from genome assembly GCA_910589775.1 of Avena eriantha. Classification (NCBI taxonomy): domain Eukaryota; kingdom Viridiplantae; phylum Streptophyta; class Magnoliopsida; order Poales; family Poaceae; genus Avena; species Avena eriantha. The sequence continues at coordinate 586,460,055 of OU342743.1, read as the reverse complement.
AGAATAAAACCTATGGGTCATTTCTAGAAGAAATAAAGGATTTGTTTAGGTTGTTAGGCGTAGGAGCGACACGATATTTGTTTTGTATGCCTTTGAAGTGACGATCTATATTGAGTGTGATATATGTTCAATAACAGGTGTCGGTACTTCCGGTTTGGTTTGAAGTCCTATAGTTAAAAGACGGTTAAGGCAAGTTTATAATGGATAGTGCATTTTGCATATCTCTCTTCACTCAAATTTATTTAATGCTTATGATATGTCCATGATGAAAATGACTTATATGATCATGGCATGTGCACAGTATGCATATTTTCACATCCGTGCTGATAGTGATGTTAATGTGACCTACTCGGTAGGCACAATGCGACCTTCATTGCTGGGTTGCAACCCACTTTGGAGGCACTCTCCACGAGTTGGAAGGAGTGGATGCCAACGGGTGTCCATTCGAGTGATACTGGTATTTGCGATGAGATGAGGATATAGGCATGTAGTACATAATATTACGTTCTAATGGATGAATGATGTTTAATGATGTCTTTGTGTTTTGATTTATATAAGTTTACTATTTGTTTGTGAACTTGTTGAGTCTTTGTACTCACCCTTGTTGCTTTAATGTTTTTAGGTGAACCTTGAGGACGTCATGCATGGGGAATATGAGAGTAGAGACACCACCTACTTCACATCACGACCTCACATTTATCTTGGAATTATAGCTTTCTAAATATTAGAATTACCTTGTATGGTTGGGCTTTGGAGTTCGTCGAATAGTACCTTAAAACAGTATTTGTTATATTCTTGTGATTGGTTGATAAATTCTAATTTCCTAGTGTTTTAGAGTTTTTGTACATTATTTGGGTGATGAACCTGTTCAATCTAGTGTTATGTATGATATTCCTATAATCTGCCTGTCATGGATGTACTTATAAACAGAGGAAACTCTGACGAATTTTCCTAAAAGGTATTAGTTATTTTTATATGTGTAATTTATGTGGTAACATCTCAAGCGCTTGTTGCCTTGGTATGTTACAGTCTCTCTGATACAGTTGCACGGGGTGGAACTATTTGAGTAGGCGGTGGTGGCACCAACTATACGGCAGGAACTATACGGCCGGAAAATTAATTTCCGCCGTATAGTTGGTCATTAAACCTTCTGGATGCCTCAATCACTTCAGGTTTTCTTCTAGTGTTATTGATATTTCCCAAATAAGCGATTTACATTGTTTTTGACTCCTTATCTTCCCAATACAACTACTCCAAGAATTGTGTCCATTGTATCCATCATCTGTCCTGATCCTGGTGAAAATAGACATAAAATGTGCAGACGAACACCATAAAATACCAAGATCCTACCACTATAATGCAAAACAATAATATAAAATATGATGCAAATATGCACTCATAAGTGGTGATGGTGATGCAGCGGTTGATGATGAAGGGGATGATGTGATGTCCTCCAATAATCCGTGAAGCAGCGAGGATTTGTCCTTCTCCAAGTTCCTCCTCTAGATCCCTTTCTGGTGTGGTTTTTCGTGTCTCAAGGTTTCTATGTATGTTGGATTGTGATCCTTCTTTACCGGAAGAAAGTATTTGATGAGGCGGTCGCGCTTCCGCATGGTATGGGTGGACGGTACAGGCGGGCTCCACTAGTCGTTAAGCCTACAGTAGCCTTCCTTCACACTGCTATTATTCCAGGTGAAAAGATAAATCAATTAAATAACTTTTATCACTTAAAAATATCATATGACAACATAATATGATAGTTCCAATTGATATGTTCATAAGATACTTTCGTAATTGAGGATCCTATTGAAACAAGGACAAAAGGTGCACGCAAACATAGTAAAATACGAAAAGGCCTATTCTACTTATGCAAAAACAAAAGTTAAATATGCTTCAATGTTGGACTCATCAACTCCCCCAAACTAAACTCTTGCTCATCCCCGATCAACATGATGGCTTATGGACAAGATCATCAAGTTCATGAGGCATGACTCGTTACAATAAATGAGGCGGAAATTGAAATAGGAATACAATATCAAATGTAAAGTTACTTCGGGGGTATTATTACACGCTTACACATTACATGACTTGCACCTTTTTGTATTAATGTAGTTATAAGAAGCTTTTAGTGATTCAACATTTTATATAATCATAAGGTTAAATTGGTTGAGCACTTCATTTGAGTAATGAAGATTCATGGTCATTCCTTTTCTCTCTCTTTTCAAGCTTGTACTTTCCTTTTGCCTTGAAATTCTTTTGATAGCTGATCTTTTATCTTTCTTCTCCCTTTTTTATAGCACATCCACTTGATCATGCTCAATAATTTTATGTCTTTTTTTAAACCCATGACTATAATATGCTACCAAGATTTTTCTTCTCATAATTTAATCAGTAGTTTTATTGGTGTGGAAGACCCTAAAATCACGACAGCTCTACAAGTCTCATAACACTCAACCTAATTAAATCATCTAATATAATATTCATCAATCAAAAGCTAACTTCAAATATCATGAAGTCTCGAAACTCACGAATATAATTCTTTCCTTGAATAGAAGGGAGTTTGAAAATGATGCAACTAATGAAAATTCTGGAATTAAAACCTAACATGCGTGCGGTAAAGTAAACATGTTAAACAGTAAGAGAGATTACAAGGTGTTATAGATCTCCCACAAGCTTGTGATCAAGCCAGTGGGATCAAATAATCCCTTGTGATTATTCGATACCGTGGCACTCTTCAAGGTGAAGGAGTTCAGTTGGAAACAGGTGCACAAAGTGTCTTGTTCATCTCCTCTAGGGAAGATATGTGATGAAGACACTTCTGTAGATCCAAATGCAAGAGGAACATCCCTTCGACGACTCTACTTAGCACATCATTGAGTTCCGTATTACTTTCAAGATCCAAGAGGCGCTTGCGTATGATACGTCCATTTTGCATCACTATTCTATATCATAATTTACTGTTATTCATTGATATATTTCATATTAAGAGATGATACTTATGTTATTTCATATATTCTTGCATGGTTGATGACATTTGGAGGATGGACCGCTGCAGTCAGGATTCTGATGGAAAAGGGGTTGTTTGGAGGCGAAATTCACGAAGATCAGAAAATCCGGGAAAATACATGGAAAATCCTATTTTTTCAGAAGATGAAGGATGCCAGAAGGGGGAGTGGAGATGGGCCAAGGGGGCCCACACCACCCCCTGGCGCAGGCCACCCTAGGCCGCGCCAGCAGGTGGTGTGGCCACCCTGGCCCGCTCCTGGCTCTCCCCTTTGGCGTATAGTATCCCACAAAACCCTAAGCCTAGGAGAGTGACCACAGAAAGATTCCACCGCCTTTGCGGGGCAAAAAACTACATAGAGAGAAAGATCTCTTCGGCAGACAGAATTCTACCAGGGGAATTCCTTCCCGGAGAGGGGAGATCGTCGCCATCAACACCACCATCAAGCTGGACTTCATCAGGATCATCATCATCATCTCCACTAGCACCATCATCACCACTACATACCGTTGTAACAATTGGGTTGAATCTTGCATAGTTCTTAGGGGAAACTTTCCCGGTGTTGATTACTTGTTGTAGTTGATGCTATTGAGTGGAACCATTGAATTATTATTATGTTCAGATTGTTACTTATCATTATATCATCTCTGATCTTGATCCATATGATGTCTTGTGAGTAGTTCGTTTAGTTCTTGAGGACATGGGAGAAGTCATGTCGTTAGTACTGGAATTGTGTTGAGAAAGATTCAATAGTTTGTTATTTAAGTTGTGGTGTTATCTTTCTAGTGGTGTCATGTGAACATCGACTACATGACACTTCACCTTTATGGGCCTAGGGGAATGCATTGTGTATTTGGCTACTAATCGTAGGGATTGCCGGAGTGACAGAAACCTAAACCCCCATTAGGAAACCTTTGCACAAGGGATGTCAGGATCTTAGAGTTTAAAGTTGTGGTTAGGTTTCTATCTTAATTACTTTCTTTTACTTGCGGATGCTTTCAAGGGGTATAATAAAAAGTATGTATTAGTCCTAGGAAGTTTGGTACATTAGCACAGGTTCACCCGCACAACACTTATCAAACTAAAGAAGATTAATCAACTATATGAAGCGAAAGCACTTGACGATATGCTCGTGTGTCCTCGAGAACGTTTGGTCATCTGAAGTAATACAACCGGCTTGTCCTTTGCTAAAGAAAGGATTGGGCCACTTGTTGCATCTATTGTAATTGTCTTTTATTTACTCGTACTTTATTTATCAGCATTATCAAAAACCCCTAAAAATACATTTCCTAAGTATTTACAGAGAATTCCTGCTCCAAGCCACTCATCAACACCTTCTGCTCCTCGTTGGGTTCGACACTCTTACTTATCGAAAATACTGCGATACACCCCCTATACTTGTGGGTCATCAAGACTATTTTCTAGCGCCGTTGCCGGGTAGGGAAGCGCTATTGGAGAGTGGAACTGGTAAAGGAAATTTCTACTGTGAGTATTGTTTACTTCTGTTAGTTACTTTATTTCAATATGGATAATTCACTTAGTTTCTTATTTTGTAATGCTACTACCACTGCTAAGGTACTGCTAAGGTAGTAGATGAACCACCACCTACTAAGAATGATACTTTTAAGATACCCACAAGAATTATTGATCGTGTTATGGATAACTACTATTCTGGAGATGGAACTGTCCATCCCGATGATCATTTGCTCTTTATACACGAATTATGCGGGTTGTTCACGTGTGCAGGTATTACAACAGATCAAGTCAAGAACAAGTTATTCTCATTATCACTGAAAAGAAGAGATGAGGAATGGTATAAGCTGCTGAAGAATGGTCAAGCTCTTGAATGGGAGGAAGTAGTACCTCTCTTTTATTCAAAATTTTATCCTCCTAGTGAGATTCATAAAAATCGGAATCAAATATACAAATTTTGGCCTCTTGATGGAGAGAGTACAGCTCAAGCTTGGGGGAGATTGAAGTTACTAATGCTCAAATGTCCTATTCATGAGCTCCCCAATAGTATTATTATCAATAACTTTTATGCAAGGCTTTCTCTTCATGATAATGATCTATTGGATGCTTCTTGTGCTGGATCATTTACACGCATGGAAGAAGGAGCTAAATGGGATCTTCTAGACCGTATTCAAGATAATGCTGAAGCATGGCAGAATGACAAAGGAAGAAAGTCAGGTATAAATTATGATTATGAATGCATTGAATATTTTATGGGAACTGATGACTTTTGTAATATTAGTAATGCTTATGGTCTAGACTCTCAAGTTATTGCAAATTGTTTTAAGGCTTTTGCTTCATATATTGAAATTCCAAAAAGAGAATGGAACAAGTATCATGCACCGTATAAGGATATTGTTGATTGTGTTCCTGCTAGAAGTACTGAAGTTTGCACTATTGATCGTATTTTGCCTGATAGTTTTTTCGAGAAAATGCCTTTTCCGGATAAAGTAAAGGAACACTCTATGATAAATAATGTAATTAATAAAAGTACGAAGAGAGCTGTTAAGCCCGATGAACAAATAACCATTGAACCTACAGTAGCAATTGTGAAAGACCTTGTCACTAAAAGAGTAGAGGATGGACACATTATTTTCTATGAAGATGCTTCTGATATTGTCACACATCCTAATAGAACTAAAAAAGCTAGTGTCCCTGTGCTTTCTGTTAGAATTAGTGATCATTTATATTATGGCTTAGGTGATATTGGTGCAAGTTCAAGTGCTATTCCTTATGAGCTTTACAAAGAAATTATGCATGAAATAAGTCCATGCGAACTAGAAGAAATTGATGTGGTTATTCACCTTACAAATAGAGAGACCATCTCTCCCATTGGTATTGTAAGAGATGTGGAAGTTCTTTGTGGTAAGATTAAATATCCTGCTGATTTTCTAGTACTTGGTTCAACTGCTAGTAAAACCTATCCTATCATTTTTGGTCGACCTTTCTTGACCACGCGTGGAGCCATTATAGACTGTAAAAGGGAGAAAATTTTAAGTGAATTTGATGCGGAGTCTTATAAGTTTAATTTTTCAAAATTTGTTAAAGTCCCTATGAAAATGAAACTCCTAATGAGGATTTTAGAGTTGAACAACTTGTTTCTATTTCTATTGCTCCTAATAATGCTTTGTAGCAATTTATGGAAGACCACGAAAGTGAGATCTTCATGGAAGAAAGAAATGAGATTGACGACATTCTCCGTCGTCAATCTAAGATGCTTAAGCATAACTTGCTTGTGGAAGATTTGGGAACCATACTGCCACCTAAAAAGGATCCGTTTTTTGATCTGAAGCCTTTACCTGGCGATCTTAAATATGCTTACATTGATGATAAAAATATATATCCTGTTATTATTAGTTCTAAACTTTCAGGAAAGGAAGAGGCAATATTATTGGAAGTATTGAAGAAACATCGAGGAGCTATGGGCTATACACTTGATGATCTAAAGGGGATTTCTCCGACTATATGTCAGCACGCTACCAATATAGAACCCGATGCAAAACTAGTGGTGGAACATCAACGTCGTTTAAATCCTAAGATGAAGGAAGTAGTAAGAAACGAGGTATTCAAACTCCTTGATGCTAGTATTATTTATCCTATTGCTGATAGTGAATGGGTTAGTCCTATTCATTGTGTCCCTAAGTAAGGGGGAATTGCCGTTGCTCCTAATGATAATGATGAGCTTATTCCCCAAAGAATAGTAGTAGGTTATAGGATGTGCATTGATTTTAGAAAGGTTAATAAAGTTACTACGAAAGATCATTACCCACTGCCTTTTATTGATCAAATGTTAGAAAGGTTGTCTAAAAAGACCCATTTTTGTTTCCTTAATGGATACTCTAGGTTTTCTCAAATTGCTGTTAAACAACAAGATCAAGAAAAAACTACTTTTACATGCCCTTATGGAACCTATGCTTATGGGCATATGCCTTTTGGTTTGTGTAATGCTCCCGCTACTTTCCAAAGATGCATGTCTTCAATCTTTCATGGTTTTTGTGAGGAAATTGTGGAAGTATTCATGGACAATTTTTCCATCTATGGAACTTCTTTTGATAATTTTCTGCACAGCCTTGATAAAGTTTTGCCGAGATGTGAAGAAACTAATCTTGTTCTTAATTGGGAGAAATGCCACTTCATGGTCAATGAAGGGATTGTCCTTGGACATAAAATTTCCAAAAGAGGCATTGAAGTTGATAGAGCTAAAGTTGAAGCAATTGAGAAAATGCCCTGTCCAAGAGACGTCAAAGGTATTCATAGTATCCTTGGTCATGCGGGTTTCTATAGAAGGTTTATTAAAGATTTCTCTAAGATATCAAAACCCCTCACTAATCTTCTCCAAAAATATGTTCCCTTTGTTATTGATGATGATTGGAAGGAAGCTTTTGAATCTCTAAAGAATTCTTTAACTACTGCTCTTATTGTCCAACCACCTGATTGGAACTTACCCTTTGAAATCATGTGCGACGCTAGTGATTTCAACAAATAGATAAAAAGTTAAATGTTATCCATTATGCTAGTAAGACTCTTGACGCTACTCAAAAGAATTATGCTACTACTGAAAAATAATTCTTAGCTGTTGTCTTTGCTTGTGATAAGTTTAGACCTTATATTGTCGATTCAAAAGTTACCATTCATACTGATGATGCTGCTATTAAGTACCTTATGACAAAGAAAGATGCTAAGCCTAGGCTTATTAGATGGGTGCTGCTTTTCCAAGAGTTTGATCTACATATTGTAGATAGGAAACGAGCTAAAAACCCTGTTGTTGATAATTTATCTCGTTTGGAAAACATCTCTTTTGATCCTATGCATGTTAATGATAGTTTCCCAAATGAATAGTTGGTATGCTGATTATGCTAACTTTATTGTCTCCGAGTATTTGCCTCCAACTTTTACAGCCCACTAAAGAAGGAAATTCTTTTACAATTGAAGGCATTATTTTTGGGATGACCCACATTTATATAAGGAGGGAGTAGATGGTATTACACGAAGATGTGTTCCAGAATTTTAACAAAAGGAGATATTGCGGAAATGTCATGGTAGTGCCTATGGAGGACATCATGCAGGAGATAGAACCACACAAAAGGTTCTACAATCAGGTTTTTACTGGCCTACCCTTTTCAAAGATGCAAGAAGATTTGTTTTATCATGTGATGAATGTCAACGGGTTGGTAATATTTCTAGATGCAATGAAATGCCTATGAATTACTCTCTTGTTATTGAACCATTTGATTGTTGGAGATTTGACTTTATGGGTCCTTTTCCCCCTTCAAAAGGTTATACTCATATTCTTGTTGCTGTTGACTATGTTACTAAATGGGTAGAATCTATACCTACGAAAAGTGATGATGGTGAGACCTCTTTGAAAATGATTAAGGATATTATCTTTCCTTGGTTTAGAGTGCCTAGATATCTTATGACTGATGGAGGTTCTCATTTCATTCATGGTGGTTTCACAAATACCCTTGCTAACTACGATGTAAATCATAGAATTGCTTCAGCTTATCATCCCCAAACTAGTGGGCAAGTAGAACTATCAAATAGAGAAATTAAATCCATCTTGCAAAAGACTGTTAATAGATCTAGAAAAAATTGGGCTAAAAAATTGAATGATGCTTTATGGGCTTATAGAACTGCTTATAAAAATCCTATGGGGATGTCTCCTTACAAAATGGTTTATGGGAAAGCTTGCCACCTGCCTTTAGAATTAGAACACAAAGCTTATTGGGCAGTGAAAGAACTTAATAGAGACATCAAACTTGCTGGTGAGAAAAGATTATTTGACTTAAGTTTGTTATACAAGTGGAGGAGTGAAGCATACGAAAATGCTAGACTATTTAAAGAAAAAGTTAAAAAATGGCATGATAGGAGAATTCTTAAGAGGGAGTTCCATGTTGGTGAGGAGGTTCTATTGTATGGTCTTGTCTCAGATTTTTTGTAGGAAAACTACTCTCAAAATGGGAAGGACCATTTGTTATTGAAGAGGTGTATCGTTCAGGTGCAATAAAAATTTCTTCCCTAAAGGATAACACTACACAAGTGGTGAATGGTCAGAGACTGAAGCACTATATTTCTAGAGATTCTTACAATGAAGACATTGATGCTATTCAAATGGTAACTCCGGAAATTTTTATCAAAGACGAACTTCTGAGACCTGCAGAGTCCGTTTTCGAATAGGTAACAGTTATGGTAAGGAAAGGTCCGTGAAAAATCTGTCAATTTGTATTTTTGCAGTTTTTATCCAACAAGGAAGGAAACGAAGCAAAAGAGGGACGGAAACAGAGCCAGGGTGGCTCACACCACCCCGTGGCGTGGGCCCCCTGGCCGCGCCACCCGATGGTGTGGCCGCCCCGGAGTCCGTCTTCGACCCGTTTTCTCCCATTACTTTCCTTTTGTTGTAAAAATTCGTAATATATAATCCCCCGGATCCCCTGATGTTCGTATATCATGTTCTCGTCGTGTTTTCGTTTCGATCTGTTTCTGCCAGGAACTATTCTTAAAGTTTACAAGTGCAATGGTCTCCGCCAACGATAAGGGAAAGGAGCCTATGGAGGAAGATCTCCAAGACTCTGAGCAGGAGGAGGAGAGCGATAGTGAAGTTGAAGAGGAGGCAAAGGAAGACCAACATCCGCACACCAGCACCACCATTGCAAGCATTAGAGTGATGGCAAACCCTGCCAGGTTCAAAAGGACTACATGCATGTCCACTGGAGGGAAGACTGCGTGTCATTTCTTGGCTTCGCGGTCACCTTCTCCACGCACCAAGAATCCCTTCCATACCCTTATCCATGAGCATCAATTCCAGAATATGCCCAAGGAGAAACTACCCTCCAATTGGGACATGCCTCGTTCTAACCATGTAGGAAAAGAGGACTTCAAGGAGGGAGAGTGGGGAAAGAATTGTACGAGCTGGGATTCACAACCCAACATGATCATGAACTGCATCGAGCACAATTCGGAGTTGATTCGTACCCTCACCTTCGAGATTGAGGACTTGAGGAAATTGATTGAAAATCTCATCGAGAGAACACCACCACCACTGAAGGAGTAATTCGTCATCATGTTTTGGCATCCCCTTGGTTTGTTCGAAGCTTGGGGGAGTGTCGCGGTATCATATCACTATATTCTATATTTTTATCTGTTTAGTAGAGTCATATCATGAATAGAGAAGTTATCATGTAGGATGGTTTGCATTAAGGAAGTGTCCCCCCTCTCGTTAGATATGTATGTATCGCTTGGTGTGAGTTGCCGTTATGGAATATTAATGAGAAGTTCTATCATTTACTCTTTTGCATATCTTATATTAGTTTACAATTTCTATTATATGATTGATCTTGTCATTACTATTGGTATCACTTTGGGATCATTGAGTTAATTTAGTTGGTTTTGGCAAACCTAGCTCGGCTAGTAGCAACACGATTATGAGAATTGAATGAAAAAGATAAAAGTGCTCTTAAAGAATATAATTTCATCATCTTTCTTTCTTGATTTGCTCATAAGATTAGTATTCTCTAGTTAAAATCTTTTATGCTTCCAAGGAAGATTGCATGTTTGTTTTTATCACTTGTATGTTTGTTTGTTTCCTTCAACTCTTATGCTTGCTACCCATCCTTGCTAGCCTAAAACCTGTACTGAGAGGGAATGCTTCTCGTGCATACAATCCTTTAAACCAAAACCTATGGCATTTTTATCCACCATACCTACCTATTAGCATTTGCTATTCCAAGTAAATTCATGTTTTTATCTACCTTCCAAATTAAACTTGTTTTGTGAAATTTAGTGATTAAAGCTCTCACGAACTTGATGGCACACTTTACTTTTCTTGCACCTAATAAACTTGAACCATTCTGTCATCTAAGTTGAATATGCTTACACTTATACGTTGGGAATTAGCAGAACCATGTTGTCATGGGGAACGCTTTCAACATTGCACTTGTACATTGTACCCAGTTGATATCATGCTCCTTTGTTTATGGATGTCGTGAGTGTGAAATGAAAGGGGAACTTGTAAGTCCATGGAGTTATGTATGTGTGTTAGAGAAATGCCTGGGCGGCTGGTCTAATCCATGCCTAATCATGGTGGAAACCTACAGCGTAACCATAATGAGAAATCTATGAAGCATTCTTCTTACAAAAAAGAGATAGAGATTGAGAGAAAGAAAAAAAATGAGAAAAGAGGAAAGAGAGAAAAAAGCACCATTTTCCCATGGTAAATAAGAAGATTGTTGAGATGCTCATTGTCTGCTTGCCTTGTCATTTTGATATGGGGATTCTTCCGTATCATCGGGGAAGGGGTACCCCGTTGGCGGTTCTCTATGATACACATGTACTTACTATGACAAGAACTTACTGGTAACTAAACTTGAGTAGCATGAGGAGCGGCCCACGTATTCAAGGGACATGAGATTGCAAACTTATACTTTGTCAAGCATATACTCCATAGTTTGTTAACTTTAACCTTAATCACCTAAAGATGCTTATGATAGGGGCATTGAGAGCTGAAATCTAATAAGTACCATATTTTTTGGAAGCTCTTTATGAAACTTGTGATCCCTGCTTCCCTCTGCGAAGGGCTTATCTTTTAATTTTTAGTTGAGTCAGTAAACCTATTACTTTCTATCTCAACAAGTATTTTGAGTTGTTGTGTTTCATTCATTCATATGGTGATTTATTCAATCATGTTTCTTATGTTCCTTGTTTTGCACATTGCTCTTATCTTAGTGAATATTACTTTGAAATCTATCATTAAAAACCGCATTATGTTTGAACTCCTGCAAATTGTAAACTATTCTTTGACCAAGATCAAAGTTTGCCATTACCAATTATGATTTACTTTGTGTATATTGATTGTGTTCCCTTTACTTATTGCAAGTTAAGTTATATAATAGTGAGTTGTCTTCTATTATGATTTGTGTATTGATGAATGTGATGCTTCTTGTCCGTATTCTTTTATTGACTCTTCACTCCATAAACCTGAAGTCATGTTTATTGAGCTCAGTGTTCACTTGGGGACAAGCGAAGTCTAAGCTTGGGGGGAGTTGATACATCCATTTTGCATCACTATTCTATATCATAATTTACTGTTATTCATTGATATATTTCATATTAAGAGATGATACTTATGTTATTTCAGCGGTTCTTGCATGGTTGATGACTTTTGGAGGATGGACCGCCAGTCAGGATTCTAATGGAAAAGGGGCTGTTTGGAGGCGAAATTCGCGAAGATCGGAAAATCCGGGAAAATACATGGAAAATCCTATTTTTCCTGAAGACGAAGGATGCCAGAAGGGGGAGTGGAGAGGGCCACAGGGGGCCCACACCACTCCCTGGCGCGGGTTGTGTGGCTACCCTGGCCCACTCCTGGCTCTCCTCTTTGGCGTATATTATCCCCACGAAACCTAAGCCTAGGAGAGTGACCACAGAAAGATTCCGCCACCTCTGCGGGGCGGAAAATTACAGAGAGAAAGATCTCTCTGGCAGATAGAATTCTGCTAGGGGAATTCCTTCCCGAAGAGGCGAGATCGTCGCCATCAATACCAGCATCAAGTTGTACTTCATCGGGATCATCATCATCATATCCATCATCATCTCCACCATCACCATCATCACCACTCCATACCGCTGTAAAAATTGGGTTGAATCTTGCATAGTTCTTAGGGGAAACTTTCTCGATGTTGATTACTTGCTGTAGTTGATGCTATTGAGTGGAACCATTGAATTATTGTTATGTTCAGATTTTTACTTATCATTATATCATCTCTGATCTTGATCCATATGATGTCTTGTGATTAGTTCGTTTAGTTCTTGAGGACATGGGAGAAGTCATGTCGTTAGTAGTGGAATTGTGTTGAGGAATATTCAATAGTTTGTTATTTAAGTTGTGGTGTTATTCTTCTAGTGGTGTCATGTGAACGTCGACTACATGACACTTCACCTTTATGGGCCTAGGGGAATACATTTTGTATTTGGCTACTAATCTTAGGGGTTGCCGGAGTGACAGAAACCTGAACCCCCGTTAGGAAACCTTTGCACAAGGGATGTCAGGATCTTAGAGTTTAAAGCTATGGTTAGGTTTCTATCTTAATTACTTTCTTATACATGCGGATTCTTGCAAGGGGTATAATCAAAAGTATGTATTAGTCCTAGGAAGGTCGGTACATTAGCATAGGTTCACCCACACAACACTTATCAAACTAAAGAAGATTAATCAATTATATGAAGCGAAAGCACATGACGATATTCCCGTGTGTCCTCGAGAACGTTTGGTCATCTTAAGTAATATAACCGGCTTGTCCTTTGCTAAAGAAAGGATTGGGCCACTTGTTGCATCTATTGTCATTGCCTTTTATTTACTAGTACTTTATTTATCTGCATTAATCAAAAACCCCTAAAAATCTGTGTGCTAAGTATTTACAGAGAATTCCTGCTCCAAGCCACTCGTCAACACCTTCTGCTCCTCGTTGGGTTCGACACTCGTACTTATCAAAAATACTGCGATACACCCCCTATACTTGTGGGTCATCAGCGCAAAATCTCTCGATGGAGGATACATCCTTCTGATACTCTCTATCTTGCAAAGACGTTGTTCAGTTTCTGGAACGTGCAGGCTAATGGGCACATCCAGAAGGTTAAACCCCCAAACCTCTTGTGGCTTCATGCTCATTGATAGTTGTGAGATTTGATACATTTTTTATGGATTTTATTGATGGTTTTCTCCCGGATTTAATCGTTTTCTAGCTTTACCTAATGCTAATACTTCAATATTGAAGAAAACTTGGTTTTTAATGTGTGTTTCAGGTTCTGAACGTCAACAGAGGGATTTAACTAGAGAAACACAATATTCTAGAGAAACAAGCGAGTCCCACCTTGGAAGCGCGAGAGAGGAGCTCATAGAAGCTTTAACGAGAAACTATACAGCGGGAATATTTTTTCTGGCTGTATAGTTCCCGGCGTATAGTTGCTGCCACCTCTTTCTTGTCAAAATGGACAAGTTCCATGAAGGGACGAAGGACGAAAACACAACACAACAGCTGCCATACCATCCAGAAGGGAGAAAGAAGAGATCCGGAGAAGAAGGGGAAGATGTTCTTCATCTCGCTCCACGATCTTCAACCTCCAAGACAATACACCCCCATAGCCACTACTTGTACTTGAGAGAGAGAGAGAGGGATCTCCACCTTGCAAGACTAGGGTTTGAGATTGTTTCTTCCCATCTTGAATTGTGTTGGATATTTTTCTATTCTTATTGTGGATCTCCATGGTAATACCAAGCCGAATTCCCTTTATTCAATTATATTGATGATCTATTCTTCTCTCATGTGTGAGTAATTCCTTTGGGAGTTGGAGATGTAGGGGATTGGTAATATGTGATGCGCCTTCATATTTTCCATTAGTTTGTGATTGATTGAAATTCCTATATTATGTGTGCTTGACTATCTGTGGGATGCCTAATGCTTGTTGTCCAATTAAGGGCCCAGACAACATGATACTTTGTTCTACATAGATAAGATCTTGTTCTCTAGTGGACCGGCAACCCCCAGGTGACACGGGGATATCAATGGAAAGCTAGTTGACTTGAGGATAACAAGTAACCACTATGCTTATTGCATTAGTCTGATCCAAAGAGCTTAATCGCTAAGCAACCTGAAGGGTCTTAATCATCTAGTGTATGACCATGGTTTTGGTAACAGGCTAGCAGGATTATTGAAGTTGGGATGAAATCTACCAAGAGGAGTTCCGGCTAATTATGGGTTGCTCGCCTACACATATATTTATAAGATTATAATTGTTACATTTATCTCTCGTCCACTTGGCACAGTCACTATCACCATGAACTGAATCTCCCAACGCCTTCTTTCGCCATCTGCAGGAAAGAACAAATAACAAAGCTGTTCTTTACTTTTATGCTTTATATTTCTGAAGTTTACATTTTCATTCTATTTAAATCTATCGCATTTAATCAAAACCCCATTCCTATTTTCAACACTTGCAGTCAATTCACTCGAAGACCTGTGACAACTTCGGGTGCGACAGAGACTTCGCCTATAAATAGTTACCTTTGGGCTCCCTGTGGGATCGATATCTGAACTTCAAAACTAGCTACAAACGATATGTACTCTTTCAGACATCACTCATGCGCGCGTTTAGGGCAATCTTCTTTGTTGTAGAAGTATGTGCCATAGTATCCTGGTAAGTTCCTGCATCAGGTCGATTAGCTTTCTTATGCTTGGGTGAAGAGTATTTGGTGGCGATGAACTTCAGTGACTCAGTGCACCCCTTCCTATGGGGTTTCTTTGCTTCTTGGAACATCTGTAATTATACCCATAGAAATTTGGAGTGTTTTATATGCTAGCATAATTGTCATGGCAGTATCTTGTAAGTTAGCTGGTTTGAGTTCATCCTAGATGTCTAAGTAAAATTTATAAGGGATGACATTAATAGTTGTTCCAATATCACAAAGTCCATAATAAGAAGATTCACCAAAGGTACAAGGGAGTATGGGTTTACCAACATTTTTAGGTTTTACCTTACCCTCAAAAAATTGAGATGCTTAGGTGTCTAGTTCAACTATATTGCAATCTGCATACATAGTCAATATATATTCTTTAGTTACCTCACCCATCTCTTGCATGCTCCCTTTAACGACTTTTTCTATCTTTTTGAGGATCATTCTTTCCTGTTCTAGTTGTTCTTCAAATTGTTGGGTCACCATGTGTTCTCTCACCATCCTTGGGAAAGTAAGTGGATCGGCATACGGTTCCCTTTTGCTTGATGGCTCTATAGGGGCCGCAATTTCCATTTCTACCTGTTCAACTTTCTTAGTTTTGCGGAGTATATTGAAGCCATTCTTTCTTCCGAGCTTCAATGTGTTCTGTAAAAGACTGAAGGATTTGCAAGATAATATCATCATCAAGTTGAAGTTCATTAGCAGGTTCCTTAACCTTACCGGGTTCCCTATAAGCATTGAAACAATCATATGCAACTTCTATACCTCCTTCACCGCCTAGATTGAATCCCCAAGTTTCTCTATTATGATGGATTTTTTCCAAAATTTCCCAAGCTTTAGTTATAGTTAGTTCCATAAATGAACCTCTGGAATTTGAGTCAAGTTCATGCTTTATTTCTTGGTTAAGTCCCCCATATAAAATGTGTAAAACATACCATTCAAGTAAATCATGGTGGGGACATTATTAAGAATAGATTTATATCTTTTAAAAGCTCTTACCAATCCCTATCCTAGGCGATTCTTGAAGTTTTTGATCGCCTTTAAGCTTTTCCCAAGTATCAATTTTTCTACAGGACAGATTCTATACCAAGCTAGAGCAGTGTTGGTTAGAGATAGGCTAAACAATTTTAGTTTTAATTCATTGTCAAAATAGCCTTTTAGTTTAAGTGTACAACATAGCTCGGTAAAATGCATTAAATGAGCATAAGGATCCTCATCGGGATCATCTTCTGCAAAAAAATTCTCGCGAATAATAGCGATGAAATGAGGGTTATCCTCATATTCTTGTTCGCTTCCCCTCGGGAATTCCTTGAAGAATCCTCTATTAAACTTCCCGAGATATTTGTTGCATCAAGTTGGTTCATCAGCGCGAGTGCAGTTATGGTATTTACGTGAAACTAGTAAACAACTTTAGTAAAGCAATGAATAGAATTAGCAACTAAGAAAAAAGACCAAAAGCGTTTAGCTCCCCAGCAAAGGCGCCAGAAAATAGCTTGATTACTTCAAGTGCATAGATCAATTGTAGCTACTTTAGAAATAAGAGTATCGAACCCACATAGAGCTATTTGGTTAAGGTATTTATGCCCCTTGTCACTATCTACCAAAGGATACTTGTAAGTTACCTTTGATCTCAAGTAAAATGTGTTTTTAAAGAGAGTTATGTTTGTGCAAGAAAGTAAAGAAAGCAAATAAAGTAAACAAGTAATAAGTGCGATGGGATTGGTGTTGGAACTCAATAAGGATAAAATGTTCTCGGGGATGTAGGATACACCACTAGCATATGAGAATTACTTATAATTAGGATAAGCTATATCTTTCATCATGATTTGGGTGGAGATAGATCCATAATTAGATTTTCACCAACAAGTCTCGCGAGCAAGCCACTTCTACAAGTCATGTGGTGCGGTCACCTCTAAATAAACATTGTGATGACTGTGAGCAAGTGACTTCTACATACCACCACAATTAAGGGTTTCCCCATGGATATCGTTATGAGCTTAGTGAATCACTCTTTATCCCTGTGGGTCCCCCGGATTAATCCTCCGAGAATCCCTGTTATGCATACAACCACGATCCCATGATCAGTTAGTCATGGCACATAACAGACAAGTATCAAAGTAAACATCCAATACATAACGAATACCTACCATACCTTATTTTCCATTATGGCTACATCGATCAACAACAGCGGAACTGCAGTAAGCGTAGAGCCCGAGCCATGCCTTAACCTACAGGTAACTGACTGGGAGAACGTCCTAGCTCGCTTAGCTGTCAACTTCGTCCTCTTCATGATATCTGACCAAGTTAATAGCCAGGGACAATGCCAGTGAGTACTTTGAATGTACTCGCAAACCACCTTAAAATAACAATAGTAACAAGAGGATATGCATTATGGCTATGGTAGTAGGAGGGCTCCAAGAGAGGTTCTATTCTCAATTAGTTTCTCTTGTAGATATAGCATCTACATATCTTTGTTGAAAACTTTTGTAAACCATTTTGGAAACCTTTTTGAAAAGTTTTGGAAAACATTAGGACTAGGTCACCCATTTGTTCCCGTCTTCAGGTCGTCCCACGACCAAACTCCTTTCTCCTCCTTCTGACCATCCCATGGTCAAAATCTTTCTCCTTTACGACCATCCCATGGTCAAAACATTTCCAAAGCCATTTCTTTTCTGAAATCCTTTTTGAAAACAAAACCAGCACCGCTCTACAACAACCTTCCCAACCATCCATGACCGCTGACATGGCTATTCGAATAGATTTACACTCTGCAGAGGTTGCACACTCTACCCACACCATCCGGGTACACTACCCTGATCTACACCGATCGTGAGTCGAGTAACCGATCAAGACTCTACGGATGCCCACTCCAATATAAGTGCCTACCCTATGAGTGTTGTTCCCCTCAACACCAGGACGTCGGGTACCGAGGACCAACTGGAGCGCTTTTTCCACTTTTCGAGTGTGCGCTTTCAATGAGGGGCTCATAGTAACGCGTGGAGGCCCGCAGACCCTTCGTTCCTTCCCCAGGTCGATGTCCCACATGGACCTTTATCGGAGAAGGCCCACCCTCCACGGATCGCAATCCCCTGTAGTAGTTACGAGGCAACTTATACCAGAATAAACAACCATCAAATCCATCCCTGTCCCATTCCAGAGTAATGTGGTTGCACAGGGTTAATTGTTCTAGCAAAACTGCAAAAAACCGGGTGCATTTTCATAAACCTTTTTCCTCCATCTTTCCTTCAACATTTTGTAAAACGGAACCTTTTTCTTTCTCAACATCTCTTGGGAGGTCCCACCTCACCAAGGTTTTATCAGAAAACATTTGGTAAAACCTTTTTCCGGGGTCTTCCCATCCTCTAGTTTTTGCTTTGGCTAAAACGGGGTCTCCAAAGGGTATGGTGTAATACACCATCTATTCTACTAGGGACAAGTAGGTGTCACCAAGGGGGTTTTACTTAATAGTACAAAGGTGTAATAGTTCGGAGGAGCCAAACCACTACCATATATACATCAACATATAATAAAACAATGCAGTTTCATAAATAGTAGATAGAACATGCATAAGTAAAATAGTAGGACAAGAAGGTGGCTTGCCTGAGATCAGCAATATGGCATAATGTGCCTGGACTTCTTCTTTAGATAACCAAGAATACCAATACCAATAATAATAAGATCTCTTCTTCTCGGTGTCAATACAAGCACAACTATCGTCATCATCGAGTATACATGCAATCAAACAAGTCCACAATCAATCAAGGCATTCAAGCATAAAAACCATACAGCAAGAAATTGTCAATACAAGTTTAAAAATCAGTAGTGGTGTTGAGTCAATGGATTAGAAGGATTGGGAGCATGTCATGGAACAGTGAAGGAAACTATATGGGTTTCATAGTCTAGAAACTAGGGATGGGAGGGTTTTGGACCAAAGACTTATTATATGAGATACCATTGTAAAAACATGATACCAACATATAGGTATTGATAAAATGGAACAAACAAAAGTAGTTTCACTATTTTATCACTTACCAAAGATTTATAGTGATTTTTATAGTGAATAAGGCTCTAGTTTTAGGAAATAATTCACCAGAAAATTTATGGAGCTCCCAAAATTATTTCCTTGGATGATTCAGTAGGGTTTTATGTACTGATCCAAATATAGTTGGAATCATGTGAAAATGATTACCATAATGCCCTCAGGAAATTCCCAAAGGCAGTTCGGTGGGGGTTTTGTCTTTTTCACCAAAGTAAATCTACAGAAGATTTTGAGTTGATTCCAAGGGCACATGGTAGGCATTTAGATTACCTTTCTGCAGAAATTGGAATCACCCAGTTTGGAGTTGTGAAACTCCTATGGTGATTTTTCTAGTGAAAGAAATAAGCCCAGAACAGATTAATTCATGATAAATCCATTTGGGCTCAGGAAATTATGGACTCCTAGGGTTTGATAGATATTGGTATGCAGGGGTACAGCGAGTTTGAATTAGGTCAATACCAACTTTGGTTTGACCTAGGAAATTTTCTAAAGGCGTAAAAGGCTTGTTTTAGTTATTTTCACTATAGACAAACTGCTATTCACCTTGGCATAGGGCATATTCTAGTTGATAGGTATAGCCATTATCTTCCATGAGAACTTTGATTCATGTTATTTGGGTATGTAGAACTCCCTGAGGGATTTAATTATTGGAAAGGATACTATTTAAATGATTAAATCTCAGAAAATAAAGAAAATTATTTTGGACCTGAGGTTGGTTCTGCAGGGTGCATAAAACAATAAGGTACTTGGTACAAATTGTGATCTCGACAAAAAGTGTAGTTTGCATTTTATTTTGAATTAAACCAAACTGCTACTATTCAGATCTAAAATAAAATGTTTAAAGAGGAGGGGAGGTCGGGCTTGGATCTAAGCGAAATGGACCGCTCTGGGGAAAAACCGGCCCACCTGAGCAGCGCCCGCGCAGGACGGGGATTCAAAAGGCCGCGGGGTGGGCCCACCGGTCAGCCAAGGCGGGGCGCCGAAGGGGTATCGACTCCTGTCCGCCGTTCGATCAAGCGAGGATCGACGGCCACATGCCGTCTTCAACCTTCGTCTGCGCAAAACAGAGGGGAAACCCTAGGGAGGCTTGGCGGCGGCGGAGGAGCTTACCAGAGGGCTCAGAAGGTTCTGGGGAGGGTGCTGGGCGACGGAGGACTCTGGGGCGAGTCCGTAGAGGGGCGGAAGCAACCATTTTGGTGAAGATCTGCGGAATCCTGCGTCGGGCAAAAAACGGCGGCTCCGAGCTTGTTCGTGGCGGCGCCATGGAGGGTCCTAGGTAGAAAATAAGACATGGTTAGATGCAGGGAGATGAGGGGGACTCGGTGTAGTGACATGCAGGAGCAGAGGGGTGGAGAGGAGAGAGCACCCAACTCGGCTTTTGGAGATGGCCGAGGAGCCCTTCTTCCTCTTCCCTCAGGCAGCAGAGGGAGAGGGAGGTGGTTCTGGGGCTGGGGGAGTGGTAAGTGGAGTGGGAGGGAGGCAAATGAGGGGAGCAGTGTAGAGCTAGGTGGCCTGGGGTATTTAACCCGAGAGGGGAATGTCTATAATGGACTATGTCCATGGGTGGGGGAAAGGGAGAGGGTTAAACCAGGGGAGGATTTCCTGTGGGCGTTGGAGGGTGGTTCTGGTCGTGTGCAGTGGAGGGGTGGTATTCTCGGCTATAAAAGCTCATGAAGCTCTACTCCTTTGCTTAGGGTGAATAAAGAAAAGGAGAGGGAGGGTAAGCTATTATTAGCTAGGGGAGCTTTTAGTGGTGCAGACGGAAGGGAGGTGGGGTCCAGGATTGGTAAGAGAGAGGAAGGGGGCGTGCTACAGCTGCTATGAAGATTTTACAAGATATGGCATTTATTTGTTCTCTCTCTCTCACTTGCTCCAAGAGCTAAATACAAAATTATGGCCTTGCTATAGTGTAGTGCTACAGGGGTCACGACCAGGGGTGTGATGGGTGCTGGAGAGAGGTGCTGGTCAAGCTTTTGTTGAGGGTTGGAGGTGGTTTGAGTAGTGGATTTGATTAGTTGGCATAATTGGTCAATTTAATGGATATGAAAGAATTACATGGATGTAGTCTTTATAAAAAGAGGGAGTGGTACTAGTGGGTAGATACAGTCAAGGTACCCCTCCTAGAATTATTTGAGATTTTTCAAAGGAGTTTTAGTCCACTTAAATCCATTTATTCAGAAACTGCAGAAATGAAGTATTGGAGCTTATTTGATATTTTTACATTGGACCTTGTTGGATTTTGATGTGAGGTGGTCCCAAATGTGAATACACACTTAGGAGAATTTTCCCGAGATTTATTCATGATTAAGAGTATTTAAAACAATTATTATTCCAATTCAGCCATTTAAGAAAATGGGCAAAAAGAAATAATAAAGCTCTTAAAAAATATTTATTTTTGAAGTGGGAAGATGGGGTATGATATAGGACTCAAATTTTCTTAAAGTTAGGGAAGTGTTTTGGAAAAAACCAAACTTTCCCTTGAGAAAGGAGCTTTGGAGATTTTGTCTATTAAGGAGATTAATTAGATTTGGAGCCATAATAATTATGGATAATATTTTATAAATCTTGGTGATCAAGGTAGATGATTTAGAAAAGGTGTATCAGGCATTTTCAACCTTGGGAAATGGAAATCCAACTTGAATTAGATGGAAAACAAGGGGTTGTGGATCTAGGGTGAGGTTATTTTTATCCCACCAAAACCTTGTTGGATCTTGGAGCTCAGAGCTCACCTTGATGCAAGGGATAGATGGATAGTTAGAAAAAGTCACATATATGATCATGGAGGAAGGAGTTTGGATTGGTTACATTTGAGGTGGTCTGGAGGTGATGGCAAACTTTGTTGAAAATAAGGCTGCCATACCAGATGAGTCATGATGCCTTGTAAACCATGCGGGTTTAAGAAGCACAAAGATCCACTTAGAATAAGTGAAGTATATGTTGATAGATCTATATGAGTATAACCCAACCATGCAAAGAGTTGGTCCATAGAAGGTTGGATGATGGTGTGAGCTTCTATCAAAGTAGGCATGTTGACTAGATTTGCAGGAATAGTTATTTTCTTGCCTACAAAACCATCAAGAACAAGTAGGTTGGAGGATGATATAACCAAGGGAAAGAGTGGGACTTGTTAGTACTTAGGATGGTTAACAAGATGGTTCAG
Source organism: Avena eriantha (assembly GCA_910589775.1). Lineage (NCBI taxonomy): Eukaryota > Viridiplantae > Streptophyta > Magnoliopsida > Poales > Poaceae > Avena > Avena eriantha. Next base: position 586,437,614 of record OU342743.1, on the reverse strand, counting down.
ATTCATTTTCAAAAATGCACAAGGGTTGAGAAAGGGAGGCATTCAAAAAGGTGATGTTGGAAATAGTTTTCCAGACTTAGCCAAATTTGGCAGATTTAGGGTTTTTGACAAGAGCATGAGAGGGGATGTTTTTTATGGGTTGCAAGGTACCCAAGCATCATAAAGTGGATGATGTTGAAGTTTATATTGAGTAGAAAGGATCCATGATTGATATTGTTCTTCATTGACTTGGAAACTTCTAGAAGGGATATCTTCAGAATTGATCTGGTTAAGGGTTTTAGATGATCACCTAGTATCTAGAGATTAGATCTTGCTTTGTATTCTTCCTTAAGGTGTGGTGATTTGGAAACCTCTTGATCCTAGTGATTAGCTCCTAGAGTAGCTCATACTATCTCCTAAGCAGACAAATCAAGTAGCAGATCAAGGCAATTCATCAGACAGCAGATCAAGGCAACTCATCTTAGAAACTAAGCAAACCTACTACTAGGGTTACCATCAAGCATAGCTTGAGGTAAGGATAGATATTTTGAAAAGGTTGTGGTTTGGATAGGATGAGAGTCCTTGGTATCTCTACCAAGAGTAGAATTCAAAAGCTTTAAAAAGAGGTTTTGGGAAACCTAGAGATAAGAATGGTTGAAGGTTCTGTCTATAAACATAAGGAGATTATAATAGGTTGCTCTCCATAGTTTAGGGAAACAGAAGCTACTAAAATAGTTGGTTTGAAAAGGCTTCTTGGCTCAGGTTTTGAAATGCTAGAACATTTGAGAATATGGAAATTAAGCCAAGACAATTTTGGGAAGTAGCTTTTGTCAACTCGTGTTGAGGTAAGGAGTATATCTTCTAATACACATTCATAAGCATAAACATTGTCAAACAACAGACAACACTTCATCACTAAACAATAAAAAGTTTTTGTTCCCCCTGATTTTTGCATTCTGAACAACTAATCAGGGTTGCTGAAATTGGGATGTTACAATCCCCTTTGACTGTGTCAGTTATAAGACGATGATTGTAGTCACAAAGTAGCACCAGACATACTCCCATACACGTCCAAAGAGTATTTACCTCTCCTTAGTCCTAAAGGTAAATGTTATGTGGTCGACTTCACATACTGTCTGAAGAGAGAGATCTAACACAATATCACAGATCAAGTAAAGATCAAAGGCCAAAGTTATAGATCATATTTATTTCATTTCATAATAGTGATAGGGTTTCTCCATCTCCCCAAGAACAAATGGAACTACTCACACATGGACGCAATCAACAATATCATCATATTCATATGGATGGGTTGAAAGTACAAAGGTAAAATCAAGTGTAAATCCACAGTTGTATTTATAATTACAACAAAATCTAAATGGATGAGAGAGGGGATAATGGTGTTGATGGAGACACACCATTTGATGATGCGTTGTCCTTTGATGATCTGTGTAGCAACAAGGATTTTCCCTTCTCCAAGTTCCTCCTTCAGATCCTTTCCTAGTGTGGTGTTTCATGGCTAGAGGTGTCTGTGAATATCAGATCTCGGATCCTTCTTCATGTGGTGAGAGTATTTGATGAGGCGGACATCCTGGAAATTAGTACAGGAGAATGCTACGGCCAAGCTCCACTGGTATTGTAGGTCATTAACCTTGTAGTAGCTTCTCCTCGCATCCTCTCCTCTCCCAAGTATGTGGAAAATCATTTAAATCACATTTATCACTTAGAAATATCATATTATTACATAACATGACATTCCAAATTGATATATTCACAAAAGACTTAATAATTCGGGATCATGTTGAAACAAGGATAAAAGGTGCGCATGAGCACTGTGAAATACCAAAATCCTAACTCTACTTATGCAAAAACATAAGGTAAAAATGCTTAAAAATGGACTCATCACCCAACTCCACCATGTGGTTGTCAAGCACAAGGTTTTGTATTAGTAATATGAAATAACAATATAAATAAATAAATTAAAGCAGCCTATATCTAGGCAAGCAAAGTAATAACAATACTATAAAGATGTTTTGGGGTTTTGGTTTGTGTTTGCTAATAGAGAAAGTATCTTTGTATTTTCAAAATATTTAATTAAAGAAAATATAAATGATAGTAATGGTGTTGGAAGGTTGTTTCCAATGATAAAAGTTGGACCGGGGTTCATGTGTTCACTTGTTTAATATCTTTTTAAGTTGAAGTGGACATAAATTCATCATCAACATAATATTGGTGAAACTTCAATATGTGTTTGATAAGCATTCATATGGGCATCACCTCATATCGCAGATAGGATGCAACACATCTTTCTTATGCTCCTCAAGAAATGGAAAACTCCAACAAATCTTGTATTAAGAATTAACAGAGCATAGCCTTAGGTATTTGGACATGATGTTTGAATAAAAAATATGCTACCTTGACAAAACAAGATTATTAAGCTGTCAAAAGATAACTATAGCACATGAATTCACTTTATCGCTGGTGAGGTAACAAAATATAGGTAAATACCATAGTACATCTTGAATTTGTTGTCACTATTCAATCACTACCCCCATGTTACTCCAACTAATACACACGTCCCCCACACATGTTCTTGCATTAAACTTGGATCAACATAAGTACTTACGAATTACGTACATGATATGCATATATCAATACATCTTACACATAAATAGGTTCCAATGTCATATGAGAACTCACAGAATAAAGATCCACCACATAGGAATTACATATATGACCATAATCATGTTGGGAAGCTTATATGGTACTAGATCTATGATAGAACAAGATAGAAGAGATCAAGCTACTGCTAGAAACCCAAATCCAGAGGTGGACTACTCCATATTCATCATGGTGATGATGGTGGAGATGTTGGAGAAGATACAGATCCCTCTGACGATGGCTCCAACAGAGTTTCCCACTACAATCCTCTATGGTTCTACCTCTGTTATGGTGTTTTAGTGTTTCTATGGCGCCCCCTCCAGAGATGCGTAGGGGAACCTTTATATAGGCTTTTTAGGTCAAGACAAGTCTATGGGCGAAAGGTTGGGGCAAATCGGACGGCTGAGGGAAAAAGAGTGTAGGTGGGGCATGCACTAGGGTGAGTCGCACCACCCTACCTCTTCTGGGCCACCTAGATCTTTTGGTGAGGTTCAAGTGCTCTAGGTCCTTCCTCTTCATGAAATATTGACTTCCTAGAATCCTAGCTCCAGTTGACTTTGTTTAAGTCCTTGAAAGATAAAAATGCACAAAATAGAGTTTTCCTATCATGTGGAGTTATAACGAAAATAAAGGGGTTCATTGGTAAATCCCCAAAATGAATATAAAACATGGATATAACATTATATAAGTTGCCAATATATGGGAATATGTATCAATAAACTACAAAGTTCATGTATGCATTTTACATGCATCCACATCCCCAAGATTAACATATGCTCGTCCTCGAGCATGAAAGTGATAAAACTAAACATGGACTTTGGAGTTTGTTGCTTACCTTAGCTAACAAGCATCACAAATTGTTAAATGGTCCATACATTAAAGAGTAATAATAAACAAGCATATCATCACGTGATACTTCTCATAATATCCATACATGTCTAGCAAAATGTATAATGACTACAACAAATCAATAAAGTACCATGGACAATGTTTTACAATGCTTCACATAAAAAAGGTATGTATGTATATATGTGGATGGACCTATGTGAAGGAAATATGCCCTGAGAGTCAATAATAAAGTTGTTATTATATATTCCTTATATATATGATAGATGTTTATTTTACATGCTAGAATTGTATTGATCAGAAACATCAATACATGTGTGTTTAATAAACAAAAGGGTTCCTAGTTATGCCTCTCTTATAGACTAGCTTGTTGATTAACAAGATGATCAAGGTTTCCTGATCATGGACATTGGATGTGGTTAATAACAAGGTCACACCATTGGTGGAATGATGTGATGAACATTCATCCAAAGTATAGCATTACGATCAAGTCATTATGTTTATATTGCTATAACATCATACGAAGTAGTCTTTATCCTTAGACCATGAGATCATGCTAATTGCTAACACCGGAAGAGTATCTTGATAACATCAAATGTCACACTGTAACAGGGTGACTATAAAGATGGGTTCAGTACCATCAATATGTTATGTTGAGGCTCATGGATCAAGAGTGGAATTTGTCAATCCAGATGACGGATAGATATACTCTGGGCCCTCTCGGTGATATCACATTGAGATAGCTTGCAAGCAAGTGATATGATCACTAGAATGTTATATCACGGGAACGAGAAAAGAGTGCATGTCGGTAACGAGATCAAACTAGGTATGGAGATACCGATGATCAAATCTCGGACATGTAATATATCGAGAGACAAAGGGATTTAGTTACAAGCGTTAAAGGTTCTCACGATCACAGAAGTCATCGTTGAATGTGTAGGAGTCAGTACGGATCTCCAGGTCCAGCTGCTGATTATTGATCGGAGAAGGGTCTCGATCATGTCTGCATTATTCACGAACCGTAGGGTGGCACACTTAAGAGTTACCGGACACCATTTTGGAGCACATATGTTTTAGATGAAAGAATTGCAAAGCGCGGGAATTGTTTCAATAGAAACCGGAAATTGTTTCGGGTGAAATTACAGAAGGTGGTTCTGCATGTGATATTGAAATATTGCAAGGGGCTATATGTGAATGTTTGTTAATTAAAGTAATTAACAAAATTCTGAATAAATTTAATAAAAAGAGTTTTATTAAATGAGAGAGCATTAAATTTGGAGAAATTTAAAGCATTTAAAGTGGAGACTTTCAAAGGGAATGTGACGAGGCATTTTAATGTGGAGGGGTTACCACCACATGAATGGGGGAGGTGAGGGGTCACCCCCCCATGCGCCGGCCATGGAGAGAGGGGGCACCCCCCCTCCTCCTATAAAAGGCCACCCATTCCCTCCTTCATCCACACACCTCCTTGTGAAGGATCTCTCTCCCCCTCTAGAATTATTCCCCCATGGTCTCGGATTAGTGAGATACATGTTCCCGGTGGCATTTCTTCTGGAAGGAGTTGCTTCTTCCGCTGGATCACTGGAGCGAGGAGGTGGAGGTTGTCCGGTGGCTTGAACGTGTGTGCGAGTGCGGATGCGCTGCTGAGTTGCGGCGCTCGGACTTCCTCACGATCTTGAGATCGGCAAGTGTACGACTACATCAACCACGAGTTCCTACTTGTTAACAAAGCTCGTTGTCTACGAGGGTAAGCCCTCGTTGGATGTATGTCCACCCGTTGCTTTGTACCTAGTAGATAGATCTTGGCGTGTAGTTCACACCGTAGGAAATTTTTTGTTTTCTATGCTGTGGACCCAACACTATGGTCATAATAAAGGCAATAGAGGGATAAATGCATGAGGCTGTAAGCAGGGAATATCATATGCAAGACACATCTTGCTTCCAAACATTATCATATGTTTCTGGTTGAATCATAGTTCATCATTTGTGTTTGGTTCCATTGCCTCTCATTACCTGATTCTTTTTGGCATTCTTGTTTGTGGCACTTTTTTTCTTCCCTTACCATTTTTTTTCTTTTCCCTTTTTCAATTTTTGCTTTTTGTATTTGCTTGATATTTGAGAGGCCTAGCCTCCTGCATACTCATGCTCTCACTTTGTTCATTTCATCAATGGAGGGTTTTTGCTGTCATCTTAGCATTGGTACCCCTTCTTGGAGGGTTTTTGCACTCATCTTTTATCGTCTGCATAATCTTGTTCTACTTGCAAGGGGTACTCTTTATGCCCTATGAGTTTGTGTTCACCCCACAACTAACTTCACTATGTCACCCATACCCATAATTGATATTGTTTGGAAGATAAATAATGACTGACACATGATAGTATGCTTTAGGATATAACATGAGCTATTTGGGTATGTTATCCCTAGTATGATATCTAAGTTTGTTTTTTTCTAAAGGAGGGTGTTTGAATATGGTGGGGCTAGCAATAGTAACCATTTAACCTTCTACAAGCATGCAAAAGTGTCCATAGTACTAGATCATTTCTAATAGACAATATAATCATTGTACTATCCATCTATGTTGAAAATAATAACTATCACTAGATAAAACACTTGTAAGTTATCACTCCATAAAGCATATGAACAATATAACTAGATGCAATAACATCCATAGCTTGTTACTCCCTTTTTCCTTCTATCGTGGTATTCAAACTTGACTTTCATTTTTTTCAGTAGCTCTTTCCTAAGCATGCAAAACATCTATCATGGTGGTCTTATTTATTCTAAAGGGTAACATGCAAATAAACAAAAAACTAGATATATACGCTCCAAGTTTCTATGATGATCTTATGTTGCTCAAAAAACAAAGTTTATAGGTTTGCAAACCGAGAGTATATTAGGTATAGTGAGGTACATTGGGGACCCATGATTTTATCGCTTTCACCATCCTTGGATAGCTCTTACTAAGGTGTTCCTCCATTCCTTGTTAAAAAAATTCAACACAAAACTTTCTCCCATTTCTTTTCTATGGGGTGACACTAGTGGTACAACGATATGTTGCTAGATGCCATAAAAACCTTAGAAAAAATTACATTTGAGGTGTCTAGAAATTATATGATGTTGCAAAGAAATCCTAGAATATCAAAAGACTCATGGAAAATAATTTTGAGACTGTAAAGAATGGCTCAAGCAATAGTAGGCAGAATCTATCCAGAATTTCAGCACCAGTAAAACATATTTATTTCAACCATCTAAACATGTCAGGAATTTTGTACATTTTTTTTCACATATAGGATGAAAATTTGTAAATTTAGTTCAAATATGGGAGCAATCAGAGTTACAAAAACAATTAGAGAATTTTTGTACTAAACAACATCAGTGTAGGAATTTTCTACTCCATATGTTCTATCAACTTTCTAGCATCCAAATGGGTTCAACATGGGGTTCAACTTGGTACTTTATTTAAATCTATAGAGAATAAACTTAAAGTAGACTCATTTTACTATAGCAAGGATGCACAAAAATAAATAATCGGTTTGCCTCCCAAAAATCACTTTCTTTATAGCCATATTGCTAGTCTTTACTTGTTTCACATGATGTGGAGATCATGTGGTAGATTGTACCTTGGTTCTATCTCTTTCTTCCTTGGGAAGTGTTCCATACACTTTTTGTGTGGAAACTAAAACTTCATATTTCCTTGTTTTGAATCAATGATTTCTCCTATAGATCTCAAAAATGGTCTTTCCAATATTATAGGACTAAAGGTTTTACTCCCCATATCCATGATAACAAAATCAACAGGAACAAAAGTCATACGTAACTCAACCATGACATCATTTACTTTTCATAAAGCATATTTAGTTGAGTCATTAACAATTAAAAGGTATATTGAGCATTTTTTCCATGGTTTTAAGTTCTAGCAATTCATATAGTTCTTTTGACAAAACTGAGACACTAGATCCTAGATCTAATATAGCATGATGGGCCACTTTGTCAATAGTGATTAATATCTTGGGGATACAAGCATCCCCAAGCTTTGGTGGTATCATAGCTTCATTGTTGTATATTTCTATCTTTTCTTTTATGACATAGTTTGTAATATATGAGCCAAATCCTGCTTGATGAACATTAATGGATGGTTCATTAGATTTTTTTTGCAATATATTAATGAGTTCATGCAAGATACATTTATCAAGATCTAGTAGAGGTTCTTTTGTTTCACTAATAATTTTAACTTCCTCTACTTGTTTTCATCTATAATCATAGGTGTCTCTTTGTTATTATCAAGCATAGTAGATCATTTTTCCTCTCTCATTGGTTCTTTAATAGGGGTTCCAAATTGCAAAAAGAGTGGTTCAAGAAGATCAGTGTATTTCATCAATTCATTATATGTTTCTTCAAATGTAGGAGATATACTTTTAATAAGGGTAATAGAGTTCATACCAATAATAGGTGGTCCTTGTGGTTTTCCTACAGACATGCTTAATAAAGTTGCTTGATTATTAGCCAATTTAGATAGAGCTTTGTCTAAACATGTTGCTTGGTGTTATAAACCTTTTATATTAGAACTCATGTATGAAATATACTTTTTAATTCCTCTATCATAGTAGCATGGATAGCTAATTGTTCAATGAGGTTGTTATTTGGCTCTTGTTGTTTTTCCAAGTTCTCACTAGTTTGTGGAATTGTGGTGGGTTTCCATTTTTTCATTAGCATTAGGATATGGAATAAAAGGATGGTTACTATAGTTGTTTTGAGCCTAAGGTGGCCTTCCATAAGAATTTCCTTAGTTATTCCTATGACCATTGTTACCAAAGTTTCTTATTTAGTTGACACCTACATTTTCATTATTGTTTCCAACTAAATCTTCTAAGGGAACATTATCAATGTTTTGTTTAGACATGTAGGCAAGTATGACATCCATTTTAATAGACAAAGAGTCTACTTATTCAATATAATTTACTTTTCTAGATGATGGGTTTAGTGCTCTTTCAGTGTGCAATTGACTATGGTTATGCAACATGTTTTCAAGATGGCTTTAGCTTCAGGAACAGTTTTACTCATGAAAGAACCCTCTGCGGTGGAATCTAACATGCGTCTTGACATATAGTTTAACCCATCATAGAAAGAGCGTAAAATAGTCCATTCATTTACTCCATGTGATGGCAAGTTCTAAGCATAATTTTAATTCTTTCCCAAGCTGTTGCTACATGCTCATTATGATTTTGCTTAAAGGATAGGATGATATTCCTATTTTGTAACATTTTAACAGCTGGGTAGTATTTCTTTCTGAAAGCTTCTTTAAGATCATTCCAAGAGTTTATGCTAGAAGTTGGTAGTGATAATAGCAATTCTTTCGCTTTTCCTCTAAGTAAAATGGGAATAGTTTGAGTTTAACAATATCATTTTCCACATTTTTAAATTTTTTCATATCACATGTTTCCGTAAATGTATAGAGGCATATTTGAAATGCATCGTATGGGCACCTAGAGGGGGGGTGAATAGGTGCTACACCAATTTTTTAATACTTTTCAATTTTTGGCTTAGCACAAAGGAAAAATTATCTAGATAAACTATTAGGTGGAATTTTCCCTATATGCAAACCTATCTACTAGCGAGTAAAGAGTGAGTTGAAGAGGAACGGGTAAACCAAAGTGAAGCACGCGGAGACACATGATTTGTTTGACCGCAGTTCCTTCCTTGTTAAGGAAAGTAGGTCTGCGTTGGAGGGGTGGGCGGTACTAAGACCACCACGCCACAAAAGGCCTCACCCTGTTCTCCGATGGATCTCGCCACCAAAGGCCTGATCCACCTTTCCGCTATAGGTACCCTTCGAGGTAGGCACCGGCGCCTTTACACAACTAGCGGGGCAACAACTCCACAATAACTTGGAGGCTCCCGAAATGACAACAAGCTGCAACAAGAACAAGGTTATCAAATACAATAAACAAGATCTAAGTATTGACAAGAATACTAGATCAGGGATTTCTCCAAGTGAATGGAGAGGAGTTGAAGCGCTTGATTCTTTATGATGATGAACTTCTCCTCCTTCAATTCCCCCAAAGATCAAGATCTTCGGGTGGTTGAAGTGGGAGATCGAGAATGAGAGCTCTTGCACAATGACTGGACAATTTCGAATGAATCAAGAGTTCTGAATGTTGGGGAAGAAGGGGTATTTATACCCCCTTCAGAAACCAGCCGTTGGACACTTTGGGGGCCGGATTCTCCGGCCCAAGTGAGGGCCGGATTATCCGGTCTGGGGAAAACACCGCCCTAGACTCGGAATATCCGGCAGATAATCCGCCCCCTATCAGAGCGTCGCGCCGAGCTTGCCCTTGATCAACTTCTGGGGCTAGATTCTCCGGTCCTATGCGATGGCCGGATTATCCGGCCTGGGGAGGAAAAACCGCCCCAGTTCGGATTTTCTAGGAGAAAATCCGACCGGATACCGAGCGACGCGCCTTGGCTCCTTTTGCTCAAAAACTGGGGGCCGGATTATCCGGTCCATGCGACAGCTAGGTTATCCGGCCTGGGGAGGAAAAACCACCCCAATTCGGATTTTCCGGGAGAAAATCCGACCGGATACCGAGCGACGTGCCTTGGCTCTCTTTGAGCAATGAGGTAGGCCGGATTATCCGGCCCTTGGTGGCGGATTATCCGGCCCCCCTCAAAGCTTCCTGCACACTTAGCGCACATGGATAATTTCCACAGTATTGTTATCTAACACGCAAAACATAGGAAAACATGAAATGTTCTTTCAATCTCCCCCTTTTTGGTGTTAGATGACAATACCAAGATTTGCAAGAGAAAGTCACAAGACAAACAGTGATAACTATGAAAGAGACTCCCCCTCAATGTGTGCATAACAGAGTTTTGCATTGGAATACAAATGCACACAAATAGGTGAATCTATTCCATAGACATATGAGCAACAAAAACATACCACCGAGGTAGAGAGTAGGCATCCTTGACATAAGTCATAATTATTACCGGATAACCAATATGAGCGCGCCTTCCATGATAAACCTCCAGCAATAGGATATGAATAGATCGATCCATAAGCATAATCCATGATATGAAATCCATAGGAATAATCCAGACAACAACATAAAGTCTCAAACAACCACAAATCACAAATTTAAAGTTCAACGCTAAATGGGCATAAGCAAGAAAAAGACGAATAGAAAAGTGCAAGTGCTTATGCCCGACCCATGCAAATCCACGGACATCCTAATAGAACTACTTCTCCCCCTTTGGCATCGAGACACCAAAAAGGGAGAAGAGCGATGCTAGCGCCCCACGGATCACTCGTAGTCCTCGTCCTCGTCCTCATCCTCGTCTTCATTCTCATCTTCATCCTCATCCTCAAGCTCCTCAGTGTCACCTTCCTCATCCTCATCATTAGCAGCAGGCGCAGAGAGGAACAAGTGACGCTCCAGCTCACCATAGTTCAGCCCGGAGGAAGAGTTCCACCGAGCATACGGAGTGGGAGGTGTGGGAGCTGGAGGATCACCCGAAGCATCGGACACGTGGTGGAGAATCAGCTGCTAGGAGTGAGCCAACTCATGGCGCTTCTTGTATGCCTCGTACTGACCCTTGCGTGTGTCAACGCCCATGCAGAGAATGTTACGCTGGAACCAGTTCAGCTGCTTGATCTCACGGGCGACGGGAGGCACAGGGCGCCTGCGAGCATCCCTCTGTTATACACATAACCAGGTCTGCACATCCCCAAACAACACCCCCACAAGGTGTACAAGGGACTTGTGTGCAAGAATAGATGGCTTAGGGGTAGGGGAAGGCTTAGGATTAAGAGAGCCAAACTGAGGTGGTACTAGACACTCAAAATTGCAAAATCCAAATCAAATAAAAGCCAAGATTGAGTGTGATTCCCATAAGAACATGAGATCGCAAAGAACAGCCATGTGGGTTAAGTTCAAGGGAGAGGGTGGTGGCCGAGGCCACCTTGTTGGACTGTATGGTGTGACACCGCGAAGATATATCTTGGGTTCATGACCAATACTCATCAATAAGCTCACATATCACAAAATGATATTAAGAGAAATGATTTATCTTGCTTTTGGCATTATGGGGGGAGGGTTAGCCCAATGAGTTAGGACCACACTCCCCCTATATCCATGCCCACACCTAGACCAAAGAAGGATTGAGATGTACGAGTGAGTGCATGGGTAATCAAGACAAGCTCCTGGAATAAATGATATTTAGCTCATTCCTCAAGTAGGAGAATCTTGCTTCATCAAGTGGCTTTGTAAAAATATCCGCAAGTTGGTTCTTCGTGCTCACAAAGGATAGATCAATATCGCCGCGAGCAACATGTTCTCAAATAAAATGATTCCGAATCTCAATATGCGTCGTCCTTGTGTGCTGAACAGGAGTGTACGCAATTTTGATTGCACTTTCATTATCACATAAAAGAGGCACTTTGTAACAATTGACACCGTATTCCTTTAAAGTTTGCCTCATACACGATAATTGAGTGCAAGCGCTGGCAGCAACAACATATTCAGCTTCGGCAGTAGAGAGAGATATACAATTCTGCTTTTTAGAAGACCAACATACAAGAGATCTTCCCAAGAATTGACAAGCTCCAAAAGTGTATTTCCAATCAACCTTATCACCAGCCCAATCTGAGTCAGTATAACCACATAAAGAGAAATTGGAGCCTTTGGGATACCAGAGACCAAAGTTAGGAGAATGAACCATATATCGAAAGATCCTCTTGACCGCCACTAAGTGGCTTTCTTTAGGAGCCGCTTGATACCTTGCACACACTCCCACACTCAACACAATATCGGGTCTAGATGAGCAGAGGTAAAGAAGAGAACCGATCATGGACCGGTATACCTTTTGGTCCACATCTTTACCATGTGGGTTAAGTTCAAGATGACATTTTGTTTGCATCGGAGTGGCGACACCATTTAGATCTGTCATCTTGAATCTCTTGAGCATGTCTTGGATGTACTTTGCTTGATTAATAAATGTTCCTTCTCTAAGTTGCTTGATCTCAAATCCAAGAAAGAACCCTAATTCCCCCATCATGGACATCTCAAACCTGTCAGTCATAAGCTTTGAAAATTCATCATTAAAAGCTTTATTAGTAGAACCAAAGATGATATCGTCTACATATAGTTGGCATATGAAGAGCTCCCCCTTAACCTTCTTAGTAAAAATAGTGGGGTCGATTTGCCCAACTTCGAAGCCACAATCTACAAGAGCTCTTTAAGGTGCTCATACCACGCACGTGGGGCTTGCTTAAGGACATAGAGTGCCTTATCGAGTTTGTAGACATGGTTCGGAAAGTTAGGATCCTCAAACCCCGGGGGTTGCTTTACGTATACCAACTCATGTAGAGGATCGTTAAGGAAGGCACTCTTGACGTCCATTTGCTGCAACTTAAAATTGTTATGAGCAGCATAAGCAAGAAGGATATGGATGGACTCAAGGCAAGCCACTGGAGCATAGGTCTCGCCGAAGTCAATACCCTCAACTTGGCAGTAACCTTGTGCCACAATTCTAGCCTTGTTCCTCACAACAATGCCATTCTCGTCTTGCTTTTTTTGAATATCCACTTGGTGCCGATAACATTGCGTCACTCTTTTGGTTTCTCCACGAGTTTCCAGACTTTGCTGCGCTCGAAATTATTCAATACTTCATGCATAGCAACAACCAAGTCTGGGTCTTCAAGAGCTTGAAATACCTTCTTAGGTTCCACCATAGAGATATGAGCTTGATGCTCACCAAAACTGGCAAATTCTCTTCTTGTAGAAACCATTCGTCGAAGATCACCAACAACTTTGTCGAGAGTGTGACCCCTCAACTCAAGGTTTCGGTCAGCTCGAGCTTTGCGATGAAGTTCAATAAGTTTGTTGTCTCTTGGAGGAGTAGATTCATCACTCGAATCTTCATTGGAAGCATTCACTCGACCTTGATCAGGAACTGGAATATCAGCAGCAGGTGGTGGTGACGCGTGCCCTTGAGGTGAGTCAGTAGCTGTAACAGGAGGCTGCTGAACTGAAGAGTCAGGGCCAGATAATCCGGCCGATGGAGATGCCGGATAATCCGGCCTAGGAGTATTTGTAGCAGCATCATCAGGAAGCCTAGGGCTTGGTTGAACTGGCGAGGGGCCGGATAATCCGGGGCTTGCCGGAAAATCCGGCCTGGAGCTTGCGTTGATATCTTCACCACCAGGAGCAATATGGTCAGCTGGAGCGGGTTGACCGGATAATCCAGCGTCCACCGGATAATCCGGCCTGGAGTTTTCTGGAACAGCTTGACCTTCAGCAGTTGACAGAGATGGTGCAGAATTTGCTCCCGTGGTGGGAACTTGTTGGGCATGTGTATATGAGGGCTCTTCATGGGAAGAGCATTGTCCTTCCCAATCCGCCACAAGGGGTTCCTCAATGGGGCGGAAAAATCCCACGCCCATTCTTCTTATGGCATCTTGGGGTATTTCAACATCTGCATCACAAATACCAACTTGCTCCGCACGGGAGACGTCATTTTCTTCGAACACCACACTACAAGATTCTACAACAGTTCCAGAGAGCTTATTGTAGACTCTATAAGTGTGGGATTCGACACCATAACCAACAAAAATACCTTCTAAAGCCTTAGATTCCAACTTAGATAAACGAACTCCTTTGATAAGAAAGAAACACTTACACCCGAATACCCGAAAGAATGAGATGTTTGGCTGGTTACCGGTAAGTATTTCATACGGAGTCTTGTCCAAGATCTTGCGGAGGTATAATCGGTTGGATGAATGACAAGCAGTAGAGATTGCTTCAGCCTAGAAGTTATATGGAGATTTAAATTCGGCTAACATTGATCTTGCCATATCCATTAGAGTTTGATTCTTCCTCTCGGCTACACCATTTTGTTGAGGGGTGTATGCAGCGGAATATTGATGTCTTATCCCCTCTTCACTTAGGAACTCATTTAAGGTGTAGTTCTTGAACTCAGAGCCGTTATCACTTCTTATGGCCAGAATGGGGACATTGTGTTGACGTTGAACCTCGTTGGCAAAGTCGATGACTGTTTGTTGAGTTTCACTCTTCAACTTGAAGAAATAAACCCAAGTGTATCTTGAGTAATCATCAACAATCACTAGGCAATACTTCTTCCCACCGAGGCTCGCATGAGATGGAGGTCCGAAAAGGTCCACATGAAGAAGCTCCAAAATCCTTTTTGATGAGATAATAGTTTTGCTTCGATGAGGTGAGTCATGCATTTTTCCTTCAACGCACGCCCTGCAAACAGGATCTTTGGCAAAGGAGCATTTTCTTTTAGTCCAAGAATGTGGCCACCCTTGTGGAGACTTTGCAAAGTTCTCATATTGACGTGGGCTAGTCGGCGATGCCATAGCCAACCCGCGTCAGCCTTTTCGAAAAGACACATCGGACCTATAGTGGTTTTCCCCGAAAAGTCCACCACGTACAGGTCATTTTCGACATATCCCACGAAAGCAACTTTTAGAGACTTGCTCCACAAGAGTACCACCAAATCAACATCAATATAAACTGCAAAGCCCATCTTACCAAGGGCGCGAACTGAAAGTAAGTTGTAACCGAGGGTCTCAACAAGCATGACGTCCACGAGAGAAATATCGTGAGCCACCACAACTTTGCCGAGACCCAATACCTCAGAATTTGACTTGTCACCATAGGAGACGGTTATGTGATCAAGGTTTAGCCGCATCTCCATGATGATCTCCTTGCTTCCGGTCATATGACTCGTGCAGCCGCTATCAAGTACCCATTTAGAACCACCAGAAGCATAGCCCTGCAAGAAAATTACTTCTTGGTTTTAGGTACCCATTTTTCAATGGGTCCTCTCATGTTAGTAACAAGGGTCTTGGGAACCCAAATAGACCAAGGAATGTAACAATCATATGGGCCTACATAACTAGCATAAACATCACCATAATAATCTCAATATAGTTCAAAGTTAGGATTGTTGGCCCTACAAAACCAACATAATTAGTCTTGTCATTGGTAATGTTGCTAGTCTTTGGTTGAGCAGTCTTGCTCTTTTTCTTCTTCTTGTTTTTCTTGCTCTTTGTCTTGCGTATGTAACCAAGACCTTCTTTACTATTGTTTGTCCTTTGCCTGCTTCGTATCTCATCAATAACTCCTTTACCTTTGTGTTGAGAACTTCTTGCAAGGTCTTCTTTTCTAGAGGATGAAGTGGAGGTACTTGGCACATCATACCGTTTCAATTGAGTTTGGAGCTGGTCATGAGACTCATTTAAAGTAGAATGATCACTCTTCAATGCCTTGTGAGCACTTTCGAGATTATCAAACTTCTCCAAAAGTCTAGCATGAGCAGCCCCAAAGTCAATCTTTTATTTCTTTAGTTTCTTTACCTTGGCAAGAGCATGGTCACGTTCTTTGATGAGCTGAGCTACAGCTTCTTCCCGTGACTCCTCAATGGATTAGAGTCTCTCTTCCAAAGATACTCGAGCTTCCTCTTCCTCTTCAAAGGCATTCTTCAAAGAAGCTATCTCCATCGCATCTTCTCTTTCAATTCTGCCCTTTTCTTCAAGAAGATCTTTGGCTTGAGCAAGTTGACTCATAAGATCATCAAAATGGAGTTTGTGCTCACCTTGTAGGTTAGTGAAAAAAGTATCCAAAGCAATAACTTCTTATTTCATTTTAAGACTGGCATGATCATCCATATCCAAAATTATGTTAGTCTTAGGAAATGAAGAGCTAGAAGTTGATACCTCGGACCCTCTTGCCATTAGGCAAGTGGCGTTGTTGTTGATGACATTCTCGTTTGGTGAGTCGAAGAGAGATGAAGGAGTCGATTTGGTGGCTATAGCAGCCACCTCGCGGGAACTATCATCATCCTCTTCATCTTCACTTGCGGAGGAGTATTCCTCTTGAGCTACTAATACAATCTTGGGTTGCTTCTTGAAAGGGCCATTCTTCTTAATAAATGGCTTCTTCTTAAGTGCTTTAGATTTCTCTTTAAGAATGAGCCTGCCACCATTGTCTTCTCTATTTTGATAAGGACACTCGGCTACAAAGTGCATTCTATCTCCACAGTTGAAGCATGTTCTCAATCTTGGGCCACTTTCTCTTCTTCCATTTGACCCGTTCTTGCGCTCAAGTTCGGACTTGGCTTTGGCAGGGTCCTTCCAAAAGTTCATTGCATAAAACGCCATGTACTCACCATGAGCAAGTTTGACTTCATCGGGACAGCCCATGGATGCCCCCTCAAAAGCTCCTTCATCTTCCTCTTGCTCAACAACATTGGCTTTGAGAGCCACATTGACACCCTTTTGCATTCCAATGGCCCGAGCACGGGCATCTTCAGCATTCTTTGCTGCCACTTTGAATGATGCCATTTCTTGCATGACTTCTTTGGATGTCATTTGATGATAGTTATGTCTACCTTGCAGGCTCTTCAAGTCCGTTGGCTTGAAAGGCATTAAGGCACTCACATATTTCCTTTTTATCCATGCATCATCAATGTGAGTGGCCCCATGCTTTCGAAAGGTTGTTGTGATGCCCTTGACTCTTCTATACATGTCCTCATGGTTTTCACCATCCAACATGTAGAATCCCTCAGCTTCATTACTAAGGGCATCATACATGTTCCTTCTCATGCTTTCATTTCCAATGAAGAGATCCGTAAGAGCATCCCACGCTTCTTTAGCTGTGTTGAGATGTTCAATATGTGGCATGTCCTTGGGACCCACACCCAGCTGTATCATGTGGAGAGCGGTGGCATTCAACTGGCTGTCCACAACTTCTCTTCTTGTTAAGTTGGTTTGATCTCCAATATGAAGACCCTCTTCAATAATCCTCCACAATTCAATAGAGTAACTGCAAACATGAGATTTCATTAGGAATTGCCATTGATTGAAGGAGGATGCAGTGAGCTTGGGTGGATCACCCCTATTGTTTATATGAGGATGAGGGATAGGTGGGTCGGGGGAATATACGTGGCAAACCTCACTATATTCCTCCTTACCACTTCCCTTCTTGGAGGTGGAACCATTAAGTTTTTCACCTTCCACATCATCATCTTTGGATCCAGTGTTACCCTTTTCCTTAGATGATGGTGTGGAAGCCTCAGAGGAGGATGGAGATGGGGCTATGGATGATGTAAGGTGAGCAATCATTTGATTCATCTCCTCCATCTTGGCCTCAAAGGATTTCAACAAGGTTGTTTCCAATGACTTGAGATCATCCATTGTGACCTTATCCACAGCCTCATTTCCATCATCCTTGGTACCCATCCTACTCTTAGGCGGTTAAGCCCAAATTAAGAGCCAGGGCTCTGATACCAATTGAAATGGATCGTATGGGCACCTAGAAGGGGGGTGAATAGGTGTTACACCAATTTTTTAATACTTTAGCACAAAGGAAAAATTCTCTAGATAAACTATTAGGTGGAATTTTCCCTATATGCAAACCTATCTACTAGCGAGTAAAGAGTGAGTCGAAGAGGAACGGGTAAACCAAAGTGAAGCACGCGGAGACACATGATTTGTTTGACCGCAGTTCCTTCCTTGTTAAGGGAAGTACGTCCGCGTTGGAGGCGTGGGCGGTACTAAGACCACCACGCCACAAAAGGCCTCACCCTGTTCTCCGATGGATCTCGCCACCAAAGGCCTGATCCACCTTTCCACTATAGGTACCCTTCGAGGCGGGCACCGGTGCCTTTACACAACTAGCGGGGCAACAACTCCACAATAACTTGGAGGCTCCCGAAATGACAACAAGCTGCAACAAAAACAAGGTTATCTAATACAATAAACAAGATCTAAGTATTAACAAGAATACTAGATCAGGGATTTCTCCAAGTGAATGGAGAGGAGTTGAAGCGCTTGATTCTTGATGATGATGATGAACTTCTCCTCCTTCAATTCCCCCAAAGATCAAGACCTTCGGTGGTTGAAGTGGGAGATCGAGAATGAGAGCTCTTGCACAATGACTGGACAATTTCGAATGAATCAAGAGTTCTGAATGTTGGGGAAGAAGGGGTATTTATACCCCCTTCAGAAACCAGCCGTTGGACACTTTGGGGGCCGGATTCTCCGGCCCAAGTGAGGGCCGGATTATCCGGTCTGGGGAAAACACCGCCCTAGACTCGGAATATCCGGCAAATAATCCGCCCCCTGTCAGAGCGTCGCGCCGAGCTTGCCCTTGATCAACTTCTGGGCGCCGGATTATTCGGTCCTATGCGATGGTCGGATTATCCGGCCTAGGGAGGACAAACCGCCCTAGTTCGTATTTTCCGGGAGAAAATCCGACCAGATACCGAGCGACGCGCCTTGGCTCCTTTTGCTCGAAAACTGGGGCGCGGATTATCTGGTCCATGCGACAGCTGGATTATCTGGCCTGGGGAGGAAAAACCACCCTAGTACGGATTTTCCGGGAGAAAATCCGACCGGATACCGAGCGACGTGCCTTGGCTCTCTTTGAGCAATGAGGTAGGCCGGATTATCCGGCCCTTGGTGGGAGATTATCCGGCCCCCCTCAAAGCTTCCTGCACACTTAGCGCACATGAATAATTTCCACAGTATTGTTATCTAACACGCAAAACATAGGAAAACATGAAATGTTCTTTCAATATTCACTAGCACTTCCACCAAATTGTTCTTTAACAATACAATTAAGTAAACCCAAGAGTAACTTCAAAACTATCAGCTTTTATGTTAGGAGAGTTGTAATGGGCCTAGCAATGAATTAATCATTAAGGGTATTGGTGTAGTCACCAAATTTTGTAGTTCTTTATCCCATGTTTACAAGCAAAAGTTATACTATTTTTATGGTTTTTATTTTTGATGAAAACTAAAAACAAATAAAAGACTAAAACAAGACAAAGAAAATTGATTTGAAAATCTAAAGGAGAAGGAAAAGCTCACAGTGGTTGAACCTACCCAATATTAGGTGTTTGCACGAAGTTGATGATGATGGCACCAAAAAATGTTCTAGCAGTTGCTGTAGAGGTGAATTGTGTTCATAGCTAGATTATGATGTAGTTGTGATGTACCTTGGCCAACTCCCCGGAAATGGTGCCATAAAATGTTCTTGATGGTCACAAATACATGTGTACCAACTTGTTGGGACTCCAAGTGCAGAGTGTTGTAGCAAGCGTCTTTTCCCTACAAGGGTGACTCGAGGGTTATATCAAACTCTCAGGGAATTGGCTGATCAAGGGATGTTTTTCTCCTCCTCTTCAAGCAATCTACAAAATAATGTTTCCTTGTGTCCCTAACTCCACTGTGTGGTTGTCAAGCACAAGGTTTCGTATTAGTAATATAAAATAACAATAAAAATAAATAAAGTAAAGCAATCTATAACTAGGCAAGCAAAGTAATAACAATAATATAAAAGTGTTTTGGTGTTTTGGTTTGTGTTTGCTCATAGAGAAAGTATGTTTGTATTTTCGAATCATTTAATTCCAAAAACTATAAATGATAGTATTGGTGTTGGAAGGTTGTTTCTAATGATAAAACTTGGTCCGAGGTTCATGGGTTCACTTGTCTATTCTCTTTTTAAATTAAAGTGGAGATAAAACAATTCATCATCAACATAATATTAGTGAAACTTCAATATTTGTTTGATAAGCATTCATATGGGTATCATGTCCTAACATAGAGATGATGCAACACATCTCTCTTATACTCCTCTAGAAAGGGAAACCTCCAAGCAATCTAGAATTAAGAATTAACAGAGCATAGCTTGGGTACTTTGACATGATGCTTGAATAACAAATATGCTACCTTGACCAAAAAAGATTATCAAGATTCCAAAAGATAATTATAGCACATGAATTCACTAAATCCCTAGTGAGCTAACAAATAAAGGTAAAACGATAGTAGATCTTGAATTTGTTGTCACTATTCAATCACTATCACCATGTTACTCCATCTAATACACACTTCCCCCACACATGCTCTTGCGTACAAGTTGGATCAAAACAAGTAATTTAAGAACGGGATACATGATATGCATATATCAATACATCTTACACATAAATAGGTTCTAATATCATATATCAAAATCGTAGAATAAAAATTTACCACATAGAAATTACATATATGACCATAATCATGTTCGGTAGCTCATATGGTACTAGATCTATGATAGCACAAGAGAAATAGATCAAGATACTGCACAAACCCACAGTCCATAGGTGGATTACTCCCTCTTCATCATGCTGATGACGTTGGAGATGTTGGAGAAGGTAGAGATCCCTCCGGCAGCAACTCTGGTGGAGTTTCCCCTCCAATTTTCGCTGGTTCTGACTCCTTTTTGGTGTTTTTGTGTTTCTGCTGCGCTCTCCTACAGAGATCTGTAGGGGCCTTTATATAGGCTTTTTTAGGTCAGACCAACTCCATGGGAAAAATATTGAAGCGAATTGGATGGCCGGGGGCCAAAAGAGGTAGGGTGGCACATGCACTAGGGTAGGTCACACCACCTACACTATTTTGAGCCTCCAGGCCCCTCTCGTGAAGTCCAAGCACTCTAGATCATTACTCTTCATGAAATATTGGCTTTCCCAGAATCTTAGCTCCATTTGACTTTGTTAGGTCCCTGAAAGATAAAAATATACAAAACAGGGTTTTCCTGTCCTATATAGTTATAACCAAAATAAAGGAGATCATTGGTAAATCCCAAAAAATCAATATAAAACATGGATATAATATTATATATGTTGCAAATATGTGGAAATATGTATCAAAAAACTACAAAGTTCATGTATGCATTTTACATGCATCAGTCGTCATTGTCGGTTCCGGCTTTTTTCTTCGTGTAGATGCAGTGTTGTCATATAATAAAGTGCTTTGCCTTGCGGAATTGCCCCCGGGAGTAGAGAGAAGTCTAGTATTAATAATAACAACTTTATTATTTCCTCTAGGGCATATTTCCAACACTTACCACTGGTATGCCATGACTACATTGTAGACGCAACTTTGGTTGGCTACATCGTGATAGATTCCATGATATGGTGAAGAATATGTGGGAGAAACATATAGCTGAGCATACTCCATTACACAAATGGAATAACAAAATACGTGCAACATGCAAATTCCTTGGTGGATGGGCTATGCATACAACATGGATTCACAAAATGAAAAGCTTCGTATATCATCTATTAATGATGATTTAGAATCTTTGTCTTAGGTTCGTCTATTATTTGTGCAAGAAATTGAGACCAAGAGTCAATCCAATGCACATATAGCTTGACTTATGAGAGGGGGAAGAGCACAAATGATACTAGCCATTGAAAGCCCAATTTATTCTGGAAGGGGATTCGAATACAAGATACTTCCATGGTGTAGTCAATGGTCGACACCGAAAGAAACTTATGCATTATATTGTATAGGATGAGGACACGATTGAGGGGCACGAGCAGCTCAAATATTATATTACTGATCACTATAAGAATGTATTCGGAAACCCCGAAGAAGGTAACTTCTCACTAGACGAGTCTAGAAATTATGACATTCCTCATGTGTGCGTTAAGGGAATCAACCTTCTCGCAGCTTCATACTCCAAGGAGGAAGTAAATAAGCCGGTTTTACAACTGGAACACAACAAATCCCCAAGGAAAGATGTTTTTCCCGCCAAGTTCTACCAAAACTTCTAGGATTTTTATCAATCAGGTCCTGCTTGAGTTGTTTGGCTTCCTTAATGCTGGATAACTTGAATTGTTTCGCCTGACCTTTGATGATATAATTTTATTACCCAAGGTTAATGAGGTCAAAAGGATCCAGCAATATAGATCTATTTTCCTTCTTGATGTTAGATTTAAAGTTTTCACAAAAGTTGCGATGATTAGGCTAAACTTGGTGGCTGGCCATGTAGTTCTCCTATGCAGACTGTTTTTATGAAAGGTAGAAACATTCTAGATGGAGTTCTAATCCTTCATTAAACAATCTACATCGGAAAAATTTGAATGGGATAGTCCTCAAAATTGACTTTGAAAAACCTTATTATATAGTCAAGTGGTCTTTTCTCCACAAACTCTTAGAATGAAATATTTCTCTGTAGAGTGGCGTGCTCTGATCCATAGTTTCGTTTCTGATGGTAGTGTGGCCATAAAACTCAATGATGATCCATACAAAGAAAGGATTACGACAAGGTGAAGCATTATCACCCATGTTATTTAATATAGCGGAGATATATTAGCCGCCGTGTTTGAGTGCGCAAATATTAATGGTTAAATTGATGGTGTAGTCACCCATCTTGTGGATAGTGGGATTTATATCATTTAATATACCAACGATACATTGGTTTTTATGGAACATGACTTCGAAAATGCGACAAATCTAAAATTAATCTTGTCTGCATACAAGCATCTTTCAGGTCTCAAAATCAACTTCCATAAAAGTGAATTATTTTGTTTTGGCGAATCCCACCTGTATGATGTATTGGTTGGCTATGGGCAATGCTAGTTTCTGATTAGCTAATTTAGGATACTGATTCATTATCAGGGAGTTAAAAATACTGAATGGAAACACATCGAGGAAAGTCTTCAAAAAAGGTTAAGTAGTTGGAAAGGTAAGATGTTATCTCTGGTGAAATATTGGTTCTCATAAATTTAGTACTAAGTAATATGGTATTATATATGCTATCATTCTTCCAAATTTCTAAAGGAGACTTACATAGATTGGATTATTTCTAATCAAGATTATCTTGGCAAGGAGATAACGAGAAGGAAAATATGAATTGGCTAACTGGAGTGTGGTTTGCCGTCCCAAAGACTAAGGTGGATTGGATATTCATGATCTTGAGGTAAAAAACATTTTCCTCTTGAGTAATTGGTTGTTTAAGCTACTTTCAGAAGATGGTGTATGGCAAACCCTCCTGGCGAGAAATATGTGGGCTCGAAGGTGTTGATCCAAGTATATTGGAAGCCTAGGTACTCTCACTTTTGAGCTTTAATGGCTACAGAGAAGTAATTCTTCTGCTTTGGATTCATCTCCATTAATGATGGCTCAAAAATTCAATTCTAGAAGGACAAGTGGCTAGGAAATTCTACACTCCGAGAGAAATATCCAGCTCTATACAACATAGTGTGTCACAAGGGTGATACTATCACCATGGTTATGGAATGATTTCAACTGAATGTGACATTCAGAAGAGATTAATTAGCCCCAAACTTGCATTGTGGAACACATTGGTACAATAGGTTTCCATGGTAAAACTATTGCAACCGATGAATTTTCCTGAAATCTACATGAGAGTAATAATTTCCCGATGGGTTCCATGTATAGAGCTTTGGTCCAGTCAGATGATCCATTTGATAATAATAAGTTTGCAAGATGAGGATACCACTTAAGAATAAAATATTTGCGTGTTATCTTCGTCATGGAGTCATTCTTATCAAGGATAATATTATTAAGAGAAATTGACATGGAAGTACACAACAGGGTTTTTATCATCATGACGAGACAATTAAACATTTGGTCTTATAATGTAAATTAGCTCGTTCTATATGATCAGTCATCTAAGTAGCTTCTGGTATGTATCCTATACGTAGTGTTGATAATATTTTTGTCAACTAGTTACATGGGATAGATCACATGTTTTGAATAATTCTGCTGGTGGAAGCGCTTGATGTTATTTGATCGCTTTGGATATATATAAATGGTAAGTTTTTAGCAATAAAAGTACTTTGCTTATGCAGGTTATCTATATGTGCATGGGTATGCACCGTTGAAGGTCATCTCTACAATTGTGTGGGGGATCGAGACATGTTTATGGAGGTATGTACACGCTTGGAGGGCATGTCAAGGGATAATTTTACCCGACATGGATGGCAGCGTAATCTGAGAATCGATCCTCCTCCATCTTAGTCGTTATGCAGTTTCCATATGAATTCTTATGTCTTGTTTATAGTCTACTTTCTGTGCTTGAAATTGGATCGGCTATGTGCGTACTAGTTATGTAGAAATTGGGTGTAATAGTTAAACTTTTTACGTAATAAAGCGTAAAAAGATCCTAACCTAGATCTAAAACTCTCATATGATTGCATGAAGGGGTAAGTAAACATGTAAGGTATAAGGTCGGTTGCTATGTTATTGCACACAGGCATGGTGTGGCACAATCCGGCCCTGAAGGCGTTGGACAGTTCAACGCTAACACCTCTTATGTAACACTGCAATATTGAAAAGACTGTAGCTTCTATACAATATGCCAATCCCTGGATCGGTTCATTGGCTTACATAGAACATAGATGAATAAAAAACTAAATATTCGTGCATCATAAGTAATGATAAGATCTAGAGTATTCAAATTATTACAATAATGCTTAGCTCGAAGGCTAGCTAAACTTATTCAAGTATCAAATATAAATAAATAACTCCTCATATTTTCAATTTGCCCACAAGCGAACAAGTGTAGGGTGGAGTACCGTGACTTAGTCGATCACACAGAATCGGAATATCCTGCAACATAAAATGTGGCATCCCTGAAGGGTCAATACTTGGAATGTATGACAAGTAGGACTAGTAAGGATACAATACACCTAACATCTACATGATTATTTGGCTAGTGGAGCTTTGGCTAGCTTGAATTTTCAAATATCTTTGTCGTACTTTCACAAACCAATTTGATTCACAGCAACCCATTAAGTTTACCCATCAAATTTTAGTAATCAAGAAATAAGGATGAGCGAGAATATGTCATAGTCTCAATATCAAGTTACTCAATTGTCCATAACTAGGATATGGCTAAGCACTTAGTTTTACACCCTGCAGGGTTTGTACACTTTATCCATGTGACCTAGCCAACCCGCTCGTACCACCACACTCATTATGTGTGATGATAGGGAGAAGTCCAATAAGAGAACATTCGGGAAGTAGTTTCCCAAACCCCCTGCGCCCCGGTCCATCCTAACCATTCACTATATCTCTGGCTACGCTGAGTTCGGGTCACCGCGACCTACTAAGTCCAACCAACTACCCATTTTTTACTGGCACATGGTTGCACATGTAAGCTACTATAATAAAGGAAACTAATCCTTCTCGGTACCCTGGGCGGCATTCCCCATCATTATCTCACTCCGTTGAAAATCTGATCACTCTACCCAAGTAGTTTATTGACATTATGTCATTTTAGTTTGAACAAAAAAATACTTCACCATAATGTGATCCCATCCCCGTCTTTACAGCATGTCTAAGCACATCTACCATACGGGGGCTCAACTATAAGGGATTCCTACCATAGTATATAGGATATAGCATAACACAGTAATTCCTATACATATATCTATAGAAATACACTACACATGCATAAAAGAAAATAGTAGGACAATTCATGAACAAAATAACATATACTTGCCTTGGCAGTAGTTATAGAGAATACAATATTCGCAGAAACAGGCATTGCTCTCATCACAATCATAAATAAATACAGAAATGCATGCATGACAATTTAATCAAGGTTTCAGTAGTAATTTATGTTCTCTGATCGTTATATGCCTACTGATGACATGCTTAAAAAACTTTTAATGCAACAGAACCATTTAGTGTGAATTGTTGATCTAATTAATAGACTTTGAAGCAAAATATTAAGCTTTTGTTTGTAAACAATATTCTTCAACCTCGACAAAAATACTACTAGATAGAAAATATGATTCAGAGCCCGCGGCAACAAGAATCACACGAAAGGGACTTATAGATCTTTTTCTAGAATTTTTATACTAAAATATGCTTTTATTAAACTTAAAAAGATACGTACTATAGACTACTAAAATATTCTTTTATTAAATTTAAAATATTATTACAGAATCAATTTCTACTCAATTTTTTGATTCCAACGATATATTATTTGTAATTTTCTGATCAGTAATTCTTTTCTTATGAATTTTTAAGTTATAAATCTTTTCTGCCTTTTTAATAATTTCTGGAAAGTGTAAGAGAATATTCCCGCTGACTATATGGTCAAAGATGACGCGGAGCTGACTAGGCTTGACTAGTCGGTGGTCCACCGCGCGGGTCAACGAACAATCCAGGTCGTCCGCCTTGGATTTGACGATGGGGAAGCATAGCTTCCTTGCTCACCTGACTCGACGGCGTCTAACAAACGGGCGGTTCGGCTACGGTGACATGCGGTGCTCCGGCGGTCCTTCGGCATGGCAGAGTGGTCTATGGGGTGCGGCAGTGTATGTCGGTCTCGGAGGTGGTGATGACGCGGGCAGGAGCTTCCTCGGGTGGTGGCGCAGGGTAGCTGAAGGGGCGCAACTGGCTGCAGCCTCCAGCGACGTCTAGGGTGGCTTGGGGCGCTGCTAGGGAACAAGAAGGGTCAAAAAAGGGCGGCGCGACGTGGCGGAAGTTTGCTCAGGAAGAAGGGGTGTGGGAAGTCGAGCTAGAACTTGTATCGACGACAATGGCGGAGACGGCGGACGAACTCAGGCGAGGGATTAAACAGCCTCCCGACATACAATCTAGGGTTTGAAAGGGGTTTTTTGCTGCAGGGAAGATGATTTATAAAGGGGAGGAATCTAGGAGATGGGGGCGGCTCGAAATCGAGTGACAGTGGCGAGATACGCGGCAGCGGGTGGAGTTCGTGTCGAGCACGAACATGTGAGGCAGAGTTGACGATGACAGGTTGGGTCCACCTAACAGAGGAAAATAAAAACGAAATAAAAAAAGGAAAAGGGAAAAGGAGGATGGGCGCGTGGATGTTGGGATGCAGGCGGGCCGGCTTGCGCAGCTTGCTACACGCTACGCGCTGGGGAAAGGTGGGCAGCAGATAGAGCTGATGTTGCGCTACTGCTGTTGGACCCCGGGTGGGCCACCGCGGCTGGGCTAGCACACCCCACCGAAAGGCTGCACCATTTTTCTTTTTCTTCTTCCTTCTTTTATTCTTTTCTGAATCTGTCTGTTTAACTGAATCTATATGAATATTTTGAATATGTCTAAATTTTTCTGAACTTCTCTGAATTTGACCATAACTTCAGTTTTAGAGCCCCGATTTGAGCAAAATGAAAACCTACGGGTTTGTAATCATGTTCCTAGATATACATGAGGTGTATTAGACACCACCAAAATAAATGGAACTAAAATTCTTGCAATTGTCCCAAAATGTGGGTCATGAACTAGTGTGGGGTTTTTGAGAAAAGGATTTTTCAAACTGAATTTCTTCATGATGTGGTGATGCAATGCATGAGTGATATGCATTACCAATTCTAGGAATTGGGATGTGACAAGACTAACCCCTGAAGATGAATCTCTTCCTCGATATTCGATATGGCTAGCAAAAAGGTGTGGGTGATCCTCCCGGAGGTCATCTTCTCGCTCCCATGTGGCTTCCTCTTCGTTGTGATGGCTCCATTGCACCTTGCAAAACCTGATCGTCTTGCTGCGGTAAACTTCTCCGCCGTGTCCAAAATCTGGATCGACTTATCCTCATAAGTTAAGTCATTCTCTAGCTGAACCTCATCTAGTGGCACAGTGTCTCTCAACGGTGTATCCACCATCTCCGGGTGGCACTTCTTCAGCTGAGACACATGGAACACATCATGAATAGCATATAGAGCCTTTGACATCTCCAACTGATATGCAACCTCTCCCTTGTGTGCTAGGATCTTGTATGGTCCTATAAACCTAGGTGCCAACTTACCCTTAATTCCAAATCTCTTAATATCCACGCAGGGGTAAAACTTTGAGGTATGCTCGATCTCCAATCTCATACACCACTTCCTTGCGCTTGGAATCAGCATAGCTCTTCTTCCTCGACTATGCTACCTTCAGCCTATCCTAAATAAAACTAACCTTCTCTTCAGCATCCTTGATCAAATCAGTACCAAACAACTGACGTTCACCTACACCATCCCACAATAGTGGTGTTCTACACACACTGATGACCCGGTGTGCCACCGGCGCCGAGGCCGAAAGCGAGAAAATATTATAGCCATAGATTTAATTATCTAAAACTCCCAACAAATAAAATATGATGAAACTCTACCATAGCATTACAATATGACAATCCTAGATGATCTAGGACATCGCTCTTTTTCACTAAAAAGGATAATTGGATTCACTGACAACACAATAAATTATGCATATAATTAATAATTCACTTTCCCGAAGAGCATATCCTGCTCTGTTTGATTATTTTCCACAAATGGATATGCATTTAAGGATTTTTGCTTGTATTCTATAAGTACTAATATTCAGTTTGTTGCATCTCCAAGTAATTGGTACAAATCATGAGCCAATCCAATAAATTACGCAAAATAATGTGGAGAAAATCACAACTCCCCTGACTTCAGTTATATATATCCTTATACATCCTTTTTTTGCATGAACCTATACATTCTTGGATTGATTTGAGACAACACATTCTCCATTGACCAAAAGGAGCTTCTTGTCCATGCGCATTCTATTACCGCCGCAAGCGTATTGTGCTCCAAGTAATCATCCTCATCTTCACAGTATTGTAAATGTACCTACTACACATTTCTTTAGCATTTGAAACATATATTTGGTAGTTAGCAAGCTCACCATCCGAGCCTTAAGAAAAGAGGAAGGAAATGACCAATGACACAATCTATTACGCAAAAAAGAGAAGTTGTCATAGATATAACCATATACATTAAAATGTTGGGAAACCTCTAACTATTGACTATAGATAGATCCTTCACATGTTGTGAGAATGTTCAGAGAGAGAGAACACGTTCACCTGAGCATGGGTTCTTATTTGTTCTTTTTGTATCATAACCATGGATATGTGTGTTGCACAATTTGGTTAGCAAACATATCCGTGCTATCCGTGCTTTTAATGTATTCTTGATGGAACAATATTAAATATTATTCTTGGAGGTATCTACTGGTACTAAATGGTTTACAAACAGTAGTAGGCTCAGTAACCCATTCTTCTAGCAAATATGTACTCACCAACCAAGAAAGGACTATTTAAAACTAAGGAGAACCCACTTAACTTGGAAAACTACAAGAAATATTCGCTCAGATAATGAATAGCACATATCAACCTAGATACAGACCACGGCCTTTTCAATGTCTTCTACACTGAATGTATATTCTCTAACTAAAAGTAAGAGCATGTTGAAGCTGTTAAAGTACTTAGTTTATACAAAATAGAGATAAGAAAACTTGGAACAGAGGCATTGAATTAGAAAATCAGCTTCATTAGAAAGAAATTTGACAAAACTGAAGGCACCCTAAAAACAGACAACTATAACTTTTCCTTTAGCCAATGATACATTCCTGCACGCAAAATAATTGTGCCCCTTCATTCACTGTTGCACGAACCCACTATTTCGTTTTCATCCCTTAGATCAAATTATCCTTGGCAACATAAGAAAAAATAGGTAAAATAGGTCAAAAGAATGCCACCATGATTATTACTGGAAATAAAACAGCGTATAAAGCTTTGCAATCTTAAATGCGAAAATAAAGGGGATAAAAGGGCAGCTACCAAATAGGTATCTCTTTGTCAGTATGGAAGTGTTCTTCAAAGAAAATATTTATCTTGACATCATAGTTTGGCAACTTCTTGAGACACACATCGCAAATGTCCTACAAAAGGAAAAAACAAAACATGTTTATCATACTTGTTTGCTTCTAGTACTTTTGCACGCATTTTAAGCTTGACATCAAGATCGAAATAGAGAAGAGGGAAAATGACTGACCACATAAGAGTATCCCTTGGCCTCACGTATTTTCTTGAGATTCTCATCTTTCTCCCAGTCATTAGCATTCAGGCTCCCTTACTACACCCAACTCTGCATATTTTGAAATTTATGAATTTTAGCATCTAACAGGTTCATGAGAACTACTTTTACCACACCTCATACACAAACTGCAGTGAATGATTTGAGCATCATATGGACAGACCTGGAAGTTTGTTGAGAGGAATGAACTCTTTGGGCTCATGGTGATGAGGAAGCCTCTGGTCTTCTTCAGTGTCATCTATGTACCATGCTTCAATGACCTCCTCCTTGCCATCCTAAATTAGTACGTAGTGGCCACACAAAAGATACTATATTATATTATGCAGACAATAAATTTAACCCAACGCAAAAAAAAATATAGAAATTTGTAGCTAATCTAACTCGGTATTAGATTATCTATAAACATGTATAAAAAATTACATGGGCCTTCCCCTTCAAGTACTCTAGTTGTAGAAGTCTACAGAAAATAACTTCCGATTTGGAGGAGAAAACATGTAACACAGAGAGAAATGAGAGGAATTGGCATTTGATATAAGGAAGTGTTCGTACACATCAAAGGTTGAATCTACTATATATATGACTGAAATGGCTACATGGTCCTTTTGATCCAGCAACAAATCAATTTCAAATATGACTGGCAGGCATCCATACATATCATCCATGTCTCCATGACCACCCTCTTCATGTTTCTCCTAAACCAAGTCTAAATTATTGCCTAGAACACATGAGCAATAAAAATGATGCTATGTGATGTCTAAACCATTAGTAAAGTGTACTATCTGATTTTGAGTCTGCCGAAAAGTGTAAATATTTAGCAAATAAGATTATCTAATGATGCAACATAGTCATCATGGCTCAGAGCATCCAAGTATTGCAAGAATGTGGCCTGGCAGGTATAACAAAGGCAGAAAAATAAACCAAAAGTACTGAGAGTTGTTCACTGCCCTACATAGCTCTGTATGAGATGTATTATACTGTACCATATCTTACACGATGAAGCTCCAGAGCTAATGTCTGAATCTGTGTCATAGTGGCACTCAATGAATCCTAAGGCACCGAGCTGGGATTCCTGCAGCAAAAGGGCCACTGTTAATGAGACTGCACATATCCTTGCTTTCAGTTAGTAATCCAAGTTGATGGTGGTATTAGCTGGTTAAATGTAGGAAGCGATCCTCACTTTCCAAGAATGTCAGCTTGCCGGATATGCCTCTAATTGCCACATTGATCCCAAACAAGTCCGATTATCATCTGCTTTGAAAATATTGGCTGGGAAAAAGATATAAATACTCCAGTAAATAGGTTCGATTGTCTAGAAAAACAAAAGTAACTCGCACAAACAGACCGTACATTTGGTCCGCCTTTCAACACACAAATGGCGTGAGAACAGCAGCATGGATGTTTTTTCCATAAAAGATGATATTGCTATAACCAAATAATTATGGCAGGAAAAGGAAGTGCAGCAATTGTGACCCAGCTAGATAGATCTTAGATGGTGTTTCTAACATTAATATCAGTACTAATTCAGGTAGTAGATAGCTCTTTTCATGAGCGCATATGTCAGTACACAAAAAAAGACTAAATGCTTGATTCTGAGCTAGATTTTCTTGCATGTTGTGCTTGTTGCATTCTGTTTTTCTAATCAGCTGCAATTAATTCTGAAAATTCTGGTGTGCCTTGTATTCTTTCGTCCTTAGCTTCTTACAGAAAAATCCACGGTCCCATCAAAAGAAAAGATTAAAGGATTAGGGTTCAGTTTACCTTCATCAAAATCATGGAGTGAAATTGGTGCCTGGATAAAAGACGTAGATCTCTACCCTATATGGCTCTCAGAGGCATAACCTTGACCGCATTTGTCAAAACACTCTAGCTATAACACCTAAATCTGCATCCATCCCGCAGCCACCGTTCTGGTGGTCGCTGAAATAAATCACCAAGAAATCTACAATAAAATAGTAGCACACCTAGCAGATGCGACAAAGAACAAACGCGAGCAGTAAAATGGTACCTCTCAAACAAGTGAGACATAGAGAGGCATGTTAAAGACTCACAAGACCCACCTGTGCTACTTTCATGGCATTGGTGTGCATCGTCAAAGAATCTACTTGCTTTGTTTTTAGCTGAAAATAGGGGACAGAAACATGCAGGCACAGCAATTTCTTTGTAGTGAATGTACTTTTAATCAAAGGGTAACACTAAGAAAAATAATGTACCGTGATAATACCCACACTTCAATGTATCCTTTTTCGTCTTATAACCACTCATGCCTACTCAACCTTCTTCTCCGCAAAAACATTAATATCCACAACTCAGTACTGCTAACTGACATCGGGTAACAAGATACAATCCATTATTTTAGAGTAAAAAAGATCAACCTAAATCAGTTCGTCTCGTTAATTCACTAAGCCGATCCCTCAGCTCTTTAATGTGTGGAGCTTCGCTCATTCTCCAGCTCCTTTGCTCCTCCTCTGTCCTCTGAAAAATAGGCAAAGTTATAATCTGTCTGTACAACATTTCATTCTAAACATACATAATTTGTCTGTACAAACCGCAACGCTCCTTCTGTAGGTCCTGGTGGGATGTGATAGGGCGGCACGGCGTTTCCTGGAACAAGCCTGCTGATTATGTTCTATCTATTTACTTAGTAAGATCGTGACTCTTCCCTAAACCTTTTCCGCCAAGAAGATTAGCGGGTACCATAGTACTGGAGCTCAGCTAGAAAAATCCCCTCTCACGGACATCCAAAAACACAGCAAACGCACGATCCAAGAGCACACAGAACACATGCCCCTGGGAGCTTAAAACCGTTGTGTTGCTGTGTGCTACCTAAATGAGAGCTAATCTGGGAGCACAGGCTATCACGTTCTTAGGAAAGTAATGTGTCTGTATAATTTTCCAACAAACACCAAACTCTACCCAATTTTAACATGATGAAGCGAGCTACATCACTGTGTACTGCACTTTTAATTTCTAAACGAACCACACTATACCTCAACATAGCTTAACCAGGCAATAGACTCCCGAATCTCATGCACAAACACATGGAAACCACATACCGAAAGTCCAAACCCCAAACTCCTAACCATAAAAATTGTGCGAACATATAAAAAACAAATAAAGACAAGGAAGCAGAGCACATCGCATCAAACTGAAAGAGAGAAGACAACCAAATCAAGGAGCAAGAACAGCCAAAACAAGGCGGAGACGAAGCACCTCAACCAAACGGGATGGCCACGGGAAACTCCATCGTTTTGGGCCACGCCGGCGCGGGGGACTCCAGCCGCCGCCATCCTCCCCGCATCCTCCGGCCCACCACGACCGTCCACCAGCACGTCCTCCGGCCCGCCATAGTGGCCATCCCGTGCAGCTCAGTCAAATTGCCGCTCGCGCCGCCCTTCTCTGGAACAAGCACCTACAGCGATTGGGGGAAGATCAGAAAGCAGAGAGGAGGCGGTGGCTGGGGAGGGAGAGGAGACAGCCATTGAGAATTTTTTTCACCGGGCTAGGGTTGACTACATGAGGATGTGTGGGGCGTGGGCATGGGCGAGGCGCGTGTGACCGGGAAAGAAACGGCATGAGCATAACCCGCTCTCTCCACCCGCTGGTCCCGCACGTACAGGTCCCAGCTGTAATTGAGTCGCACATGAACGCTGCGAGTAAGAAAAGAAAACGACAGATCGAACGGCCAGAAACGAAAATCGCCTGAGGCGCGCACTGTGTAGGGGAGATCGAACGGATAACGTGTGTGCGCGCGCGAGGAGCTCTCAGGAGGCGGGTTGCCCACGGCTGTTTATAGGAGTTATTACCATATAGCACATCGAACGGTGACGTCTTGATGTTATACTAGTAGCTGTTGTTGTAGGAGAACTCAACATAGGGTAAATTCTCATCTCGACTAGAGCCATGAGCTAAAGCATAAGCTCTCAACATATCTTCCAGAATCTGATTCACCGCTCTGTCTGGCCATCTTTCTGAGGGTGGAAAGTTGTACTAAACTCCAACATAGTCCCCAATGACTCATGTAGCTGGCGCCAAAAGTGAGATGTAAATTGGGTGCCTCTATATGAAACAATACTCTTAGGAATTCCATGCAGGAACACAATTATGTTCATGTAGACCTTGGCTAACTTAGCACTGGTGTAAGTGGTATTCACTGGTATAGTGAGCTACCTTGGTCAAGTGATCAATCACTACCCAAATAGAGTCATGGCCAGACCTGGTCCTGGGTAATCCTGTAATAAAGTCCATTCCAACTCTATCCCACTTCCAATTAGGTATCGTAATGGATGTAGCAATCCTGGTGGCTTCTGATTCTCAGACTTCACTCTACTATATACATCACATAAAGCAATATACTATGTGATTTCTCCCTTCATGTTAATCCACCAAAACCTTTCCTTCAAATCCATATACATCTTTGTGTTACCAGGGTGTATGGAATATGGCGAGTCATGGGCTTCCTGGAGAATCAACTTCCTAATTTCCAGATCATTGGGAACACACATACGATCCTCATACCATAAGGTTCCTTGCTCATCCTCGTGAAATCCTTTTGCCTTACCCTCGGGTATGTTTCCTATTATTCCTTTCATGTCACTATCCTTATTCTGAGCCTCCCTGATCATATCCAGAAGTGTTGGTTTGACTTCCGTTGTTGCCAAATATCCCTCTGATACTACCTCCAACCTGAGGTCCTTGAGTTGTTCACATAAATCCTTGGGTACTTTCCCCATAGTCAAACCATTAGCATAAACCTTGCATCTTAACACATCTGCTACAACATTAGCCTTTCCTGGATGATATTGTAGGCTCATGTCATAATCCTTTATGAGTTCCAAACATCTCCTTTGCCTCATGTTCAATTCCTTCTGAGTAAATATGTATTTCAAGCTCTTGTGATCCGTGAACTCATCACAATGCTTCCCCATCGGATAATGCCTCCACACCTTGAGTGCATGCACAACTAACGCTAAATCCAAGTCATGCGTGGCATAATTCCTCTCATGGTGTTTAAGATGGCGTGAGGCATATGATACCACTCTTCCATCTTGCATCAACACACTACCAAGACCTTGACGTGAGGCGTCACAGTACACTTGGAAATCCTTCTGAATATCAGGCAAACACAAAATAGGTGCGGTCACTAGGCTTGTGCACCCCAAGATGAACAACTCAACTGAATAAATCATGTGTCCAACTGCTCTTTAAGTTGCTTCTTCAACTCCTTCAGTTCATCCACATACATCTTGTAAGGCATCTTGGCTATTGGCCCAGTTTTCGGCATTAAGTCAATGAGAAACTCCACATCATGGTCCGGAGGCATTCCTGGTAGCTCCTCCTGAAACACATCAGGGTATTCTCTCACTATGGGTACGGTGTCCATCCTAACCCCCTTAAGATAGTTCATCTTAGCACCCCTAAGACGTGATGACGACTTGAACTTAATCTTTATGCCATGTGGAGTTCTGAGAAAAATGGCACGCTATGCACAATCTATCTGGACATCATGCTCAGACAGCCAATCCATGCCTAGTATTACATCTAATCCTTGTAACTCCAAAACAACCAAGTGTGCTGGGAAGTTGTGTGCTCCAATTCCTAGGGTCAGATAATGACATCCCTTACTAGCTAGCATTTATCCTCCTTGTGAGCTCACTCTAATGGTCCCTTTAAGTGACTCAGTGGGTAACTTATGTCTATCCACAAATGCCCTTGATATGAATGAATGTGATGCAACAGTATCAAATAGAACGAGTACAATATGTGAATCAATTGGGAACTTACCAATCATGAGGTTCGGCTCATCACGGACTTCATCCACGTCCACATGGTTCACATTCGCCTTTTGGTTGGGTCTAAGCTTGGGTCCTACTCCTATGATCTCCTCTAGGAAGGTACTCGCATAGTGGCCTAGCTTCTTGCACTTGTAAAACTCCACATTGCTGAGGTCCTTGCTCACATAGTTGTGTCCATTGTTCCTCCTAGAGTTGTTGTTGTAGCTCTTGTGACCATTATGGTGGTGGCCATTTCCTCCACGGTGGTGAGTGTTGCCCCTGTGACCATCGTGGCGATGTACATTACCCCCATGGTTGTGATCACCACTAATGAGTGCATATTTGCATCATGTTTTATATTATTATTTTACACTGTAGTTGTAGGATATTGGTATTTTACGGTGTTCGCACACACATTTTATGTCTATTTTCACCAGGATCAGGACATATGATGGATACAATGGACACAATTCTTAGAGAAGTTGTATTAGGGAGAAAAGGAGTCAAAAACAACGTAAATCACTTATTTCGGAAATATCAATAACACCAGAATAAAACCCGAAGCGATCGAGGCATCTTGAAGGTAACGACCAACTATATGGCGGGAATTAATATTCTAGCCGTATAGTTCCCGCCGTATAGCTGGCGCCGCCACCGCCTCCTCAAATAGTTTCACCCCGTGCAACTGGATTGGGGAGAAGACATACAGAACAACCAGAAATCACCGAAACCCCACCTCTGGAAGGCATCTAGAGGGGGAACTCGTCCACCGGGGACCCATCTTTGCCATGCGCAGATCCGGGAGGCTAATTCAGCGATATTCATCATCAACCGCTGCATCACCACCATCTCCATCCATCCCATCTACATCTTGTCTAGATCTTGTTGTAATTTCCGTACTCGTTGTGGATTTATACAAGTACTATTCATATATGATAGATTCCATTATTATTGCCATGATGTTGATTGCCTCCATGTCTGAGTAGATCATTAGTTCTTGGGGAGATGGAGAAACCCTAGTATGAGACTGAAATAAGATAAAGTTTATTATGATATTCATCATTGTGATCATGTGTTAGATTGTATTCATCTTGATGTTGGGAGAAGTCGACCTCTCAATATTTGTCTCTTGTGGGGACTTGATGGAGGGAACTACGTGTTGGTAGACGGATGTGTGTTAGCACTTATAGTGACTATAAAGCTGTTGGCACCCCTTACGTATCAACTTGGGAACCAAGGAAACTCACGGAACACTATCCATGCCATGAGATACGTCCTACGGGATTATGTCCCTTAATAGCATAGTAATTCGATTGATGTCGATTGCTGTCTGTTATGGTTATGAGGATGATGTGATCAGTGGTTGCTACCTATTTTTCCAAATACAAAGTTCCTCCCACACATACATAGTTGAGAATGTTCATGATAATAATCTTCACTTTAGCTCTTTATAATGCTAGAGGTGTATCCGCTACTCCCTGAGAACGCTTTTTCCCATTGCAGTTTCAAATCTCTTTTACATACACGATACTTACTTTCTGTGTTCAGTTGTTTTACTTTACTTATTGTTCTCTTATACCAAAATTCCAAAAACACCTTTTTACACAATACTCGCATTTTATATTCTTACTTAGAACTTTATTTAGTATTTCTATTGTAGTATTAATTCAAGAGTTATTAGACTTCAGACTCCTGCTCCCTGTGGGATCGATATATTTATTTCGAAACTAGCTACAAACGATCTGTGCACTTGCAGTCATCAAGCTATTTTCTGGCGCCATTGCCCGGGAGCTAAGCGTTGTAGGTCTTTTAGTTTTTGCTTATTTATCTTTTTCTTGATAAGTTTTGTTTTGAGTTACATGTTTCCACCAACATGATGGAGTTTGAGCATATGGCTAGTGCTAACCCACTCAGCCACTTTGGGATGAAGGGAATATGCCTGAGAGGCAATAATAAAGTGGTTATTATCTTATTCCATGTTTATGATAAATTTTTATTTTGCATGCTATAGTTGTATTGATTGGAGACGTCAATACATATGTGTTTAATAAACAAAATACAAAGTTCCTAGTAATGCCTCTCATATAAAGTAGCTCGTTGATTAACAAGATGATCAAGGTTTCCTGATCATGGACATTGGTTGTTGTTAATAACGACGTCATAGCATTTATAAAATGATGTGATGAACATTCATCCGAAGTATAGCATTACAATCAAAGTCATTATGTTTATATTTCTACAACATCATACGAAGTAATCTTAGTCCTTAGACCAAGAGATCATGTTAATTGCTAACATCGGAACAATGACTTGATAACATCAAACGTCACACCATAAAAGGGTGACTATAAAGGTGGGTTCAGATACTCCGAAGGTGTTATGTTGAGGCTCATGGATCAAGAGTGGAATTTTTCAATATCGATGACGGATATATATACTTTGGGCCCTCTCGGTAATATCACATTAAGATAGCTTGCAAGCAAGTGATGTGATCACTAGAATGTTATATCACGGGAACAAGAAAAGAGTGCATGTTGGTAACGAGATCAAACTAGGTATTTGGATGTAGATGATCGAATCTCGGACATGTAATATATCACGAGACAAAGGGATTTAGTTACGACGTTAAAATTTCACATGATCACAAGAGTCATCATTGAATATGTGCGAGTCGGTACGGATCTTCAGGTCCCGCTGCTGATCATTGATCGGAGAGGGGTCTCGATCATGTCTGCATTATTCACGAACAGTAGGGTGACACACTTAAGGGATACCGACACCATTTAGGAGCAAATATGTTTTAGATAAATATTAAGAAAGCACTGGAATCATTTCAATGGAAACCGGAATTGTTTCGGGTGAAATTGCTGAAACTGGTTCTGCATGTGATATTGAAATGTTGCAGGGAGTTTTATGTGAATGTTTTTTAGTTAAAGTAATTAACAAAATTCTGAATAAAATAAATAAAAGTGTTTTATTTAATGAGAGCTTGCATTAAATTTGGTGGAAATTTAATGCATGTGAGTGGACATGAGTGGAGGTGTGTGTTTATGTGAGTGGGAGCTCCACCCACATGAATGAGGGAGACCTGGGGGCACCCACCATGGCCGGCGCCATCCCCCCTTGGGCTGCCCCCTCCCCTATATAAGGAGCGCCTCCTCCTCCTCTCTTCTTGCACCACCTCCTCGTGAAGGTTCTCTTTTCCCTCTAGTTATTCCCATGGTCTTGGATTAGCGAGATACATGTTCCCGGTGGCTTTATCTGGAAAGGAGTTGCTGCTTCCGCTGCATCGCTGGAGCAAGGAGGTGGAGGTTGTTCGGTGGACCGAACGTGTGTGCAATCACGTATGCACCGCTACTTTGCGGTGCTGGACTTGATGGTGCTGGACCTGATGGTGCTGGAACTGCTGGACCTGAAGGACTTCATCATGATTTTGAGATCGACAAGTGTACGACTACATCATCCATGAGTTCCACCTTGTTAATAAAGCTTTGTTGTCTTCGAGGGTAAGTTATCTATGGATGTATATCCACATGTTCCTTGTATCTAGTAGATAGATCTTGGCGTATAGTTCCCACTGTAGGAATTTTTTTGTCTTCTATGCTGCGAACCCAACAGTGGTATCAGAGCCTGATCTATGCGTAGGTGCTTTGCACGGGTAGTACACATATGTTTATATGTGGGCGATAATGATCATGTTATTGCATCTTCTATGTATTTTGGATATTGGTGACATAGTGGGATGAAGCGGCACGGACCAACTTTACATGTCATCGCACATGAGACCGGTTCCACGACTGACATGCAACTAGTTTTGCATAAGTGGATGGCGAGTGTCTATCTCTCCTACTATAGTCAATATCTGATTTACAACGAGTTGCTAATAACTTAGTTAGCATCGTTGTGGTTCCATGTTCATAGGTAAGACCAGTTCTATCTCAGAAATCCCTAAGCCACGTAAAACATGCAATGGATAAATTAGAGGCGTCTAGTTTAGATTTTTGTTGGGCTAGTGTCATGATATGGTAATGTTGTAAGTTGATGTATAGTTGATACCCTTACAACACACTTAACGTGTAAGTTCCATAGACCTTGGCCTTACACACAAACGAATGATAGAGATCATACCACGATGTATATGATGGTGATCAAATGCATGGACCATATCATCCCACTTTTCACATATGATGTTTGCATCTTATATTGCTAGTTTGGCGTTTTAGTAGCATTATCAGATGATCCCTCATTTAAATATCAAGATAAAATGTGTTCTTCCTTAAGTATGCACCGTTCTATGGATCGTGTTTCAAGACATCACGTGATGATCGAGTGTACTCGACTCTATGCTTTCATACAACGGGTGTAAGACAGTTTTACACACGCGAATACTAAGGTTCTTACTCGGCGAGCCTAGCATGTACAGACATGGCCTCGGAACACGGACCGAAAGGTTAAGCATGATTCATATAGTTGATGTGATTCCCATAGTGATGCTCGCCTTTGAAGCTACACCGACTCACGTGATGATCGGACTTGGTGTAGTGGATTTGGTTCATGTAATCACCAAAAAGGCACGAGGGATGTCGTTTTTGAGTGGGAGTTCATTTCTAATTTGGAATAGTCAAACTCAATTTGTCATAAACTAAATCGAAGTGAATTTGCATAATTTGTTGTAGTCATTGGCATCTGTTTACTACCTTATGCTTAGTTTTAATTGAGATAATAGAACTATAGAATTCTAGATATTTACTTTATGAACTAGTATCGTATTGTTTTGAATGTCAATTTAAAGTTTAGAAGTCCTATTGCAAAATTTCAGCAAACTCCATTTACTCCATAAAGTTTAATAAGTAGTATTAAATTAAGAGTAAGAATTCCAATGTTAGTATCTAAAGTATTATGTTTTCCTCCATGATTATTGATATTCAAAGTTGTTTTAATATAAAGATTATCTAGGAGCTGAAAAATTGTTTCAGAAACCATCATGTGTGGAAGATATTGTGATTTCTGAAACAATGTTTTTGGTTGCATTATGATAGAGTATAATTTAGCAAAATACATGTTCTCATATTGTATGATAATTTGTGAAGGATGGAGATGCTAGGCATCCGGATCTCCCAAAAGGTTTTGGGAACTAACATTATACTCACGATTCTTCCTTATAGGCTATAGTAGCTTGATCATGAAATTTGTCATGATAAGGATGAATAGAAGATGTAAGTAAAATGTTTGCTACACTAATAGATTACTAAAGAATGGATTTTTGAAAGAACACCAAACATTTGATGATGGTGATCCACTTCAAAGTGCAAGTCCAAAGGTATTAGTATTTGACTATATACACTTTGTACTATGTGTCATGTGAACGACACCACTATTGATGTTGATAGATTCTTTTAAAAGAAAAGGAATTGTTGAAAGAGAATCTATAAAATATTTGGCAGAAAAGAAAAGGTTGGAGATGTCCAACTTAGGTATATAGAAGATATACATGTTATGATTGTATTCCTTGCTTGTTAAGCAATGTGGTTCTGAGGTATTGGATACCGGTATTGGATACAGAATTTGTTGGTGTGAAGTGTCATACAGAACAACACAATTTACGAATTGCAACGGCCTAAGTAACTGGCAAGAGAATAAGTTATGATGTTCATCGAAAACAAATAAAGTATTATTGTGTTTTTCGTTGTTGTCAAACCTATCCTTCAAAGATTTGTTTTAATAATTGTTATTTTGTTCCATTATTACGAGAATAATGGTTGTTCAAATAATTACCGTATTCCATAAAGGATGGATGAACTTTTACAAATCTAGTTGGAGAAATCACATCAATAAATATTATTGCTAAAATTTCTAAGACAAATGATTGAAAGATCACTTATGAAGTGACATCGTTGTTTGAATTATATTGGAAAGTAAACATTAAGGAACTCCATGTTGATGGATTTTTGGAGTCTTTTGATTTTGATCAATTGACGCTTGTGAAACTTTCCTCGAGATAATTGAAACTCCGTCCATAGGCCAAAGAGGAACGGATGACTAACTTATTGGATATTATGCATGTTGATGTATATAGTACATTATGTGTAGCCATATGCGATGGATCTTTTTGCTTCATATGCTTTCTCCAGAAATTTGAGTGAATATATCTACATATTTACTTAATAAGGAAGAAGTATGAAACATTTGAAAATTGTTCAAACACTTTCAAGATGAAGTGAAAAATCATTGTAACAAGAAAATAAAATAGTTTATGATTTGATCATAAAGGAAGATATTTGAGTTACAGGTTTGGCAAAACACCTAAGATTTCAGGAATTGTTCCATGAATTTGCATTTCCCGATAAACCACATGAGTATGGTATGTTCGAGAGATCAAATCAAACCTTGTTTGACATGGTAAGATCAAAGGTGTCATTTATTAAACTGCCATTATGTTTTAAGGATTAAAGCTTTAGAGACTACCGCTTTTACACTGAAAAGAGCACCATCATGATCTGTTGAAATGACACCATATGAGTTATGGTTTGGGATAAAACCCAAATTGTCTTTTCTTAAATTTTGGTATGTTATGCATAAGTAAAATGTTTACAACCAAAGTCGGATAAACACGTCTTTGTAGGTTATCCCAAAGAATTTGTTGGGAATTCCTCCATAACACTGAGGACAAAAGAGTTTGTCGCTTGGAACGTCAAGTTTCTTGAGAAGGAATTTTTCGTGAAAATTTAAGTGGGAGGACAATAGAACTTTGATCAGGTTGTTGAACCTTAGCTATATGTGCTAAGTAGCACATCGCCGGAAAGAGTCCCGGTGGCGGCCACAATGCTCATGGCTCCCGTGATTACAAAGGGTGTGATCTTGGAGATTAGAGTTCCTATTGAACCATGTGGTTCGGTAAGAATCAAATAGTAAGATTTGAAAAAAAAGTCGATATTGTTTTGACAATGATGAATCGATTGCATGCAAAGAAGCGATGATGGGCCCTGACTCCATAAAATTACTAGAAATCATAGAATCTGTGATAGTATCCATACACGAGAAATCAAGTTTCTGAACTTGGAAGACCCTCTGAAAAGGTGTGAAGCCTATCGGTCGTATTTGGATCTATAAAGAAATAGACATGGATGTTTAACATCTATGAAATAGTCGACATGTCGGAAAGAAGTTTACGGCAATGTTCAAAGAGTTGACTATGACAAGATTTGATATTTCATAGCGATATTTAGTCTTAACGGATTAATGTAGCAACCACTACATATAATTTGGTATATGGTAGTTGAATAAACAAAACAAGGTTCTTCTAGTAGAATGGTTACCTAGGACGTGTACATGACACGGTCTGAAGGGTTTTGTTAATTCAAAGTGTGTTGAAAGGGCATGCAAACTTCAATAGTTGAAGTGAGGATAGTGATGACCCACAAGTATAGGGGGTGTATCGCAGTATTTTTGATAAGTAAGAGTGTCGAACCCAACGAGGAGTAGAAGGTGATGGCTAGTGGTATGGATCAGGAATTCTCTGCAAATACTTACCAAATGGATTTTTAGGGGTTTTTGATAATGCAGGTAAATAAAGTACGAGTAAATAGAAGACAATAAAAATAAATGCAGCAAGTGGCCCAATCCTTTATTCAGCAAAGGACAAGTCGGTTGTATTACTTAAGATGACCAAACATTCTCGAGGACACATAGGAATATCGTCAAGTGCTTTCGCTTCATATAGTTGATTAATCTTCTTTACTTTGTTAAGTGTTGTGTGGGTGAACCTGTGCTAATGTACAGACCTTCCTAGGACTAATACATACTTGTGATTATACCCCTTGCAAACATCCGTAAGTACAATAAAGTAATTAAGGTAGAAACCTAACCACAACTTTAAACTCCAAGACCCTGACGTCGGTTGTGCAATGGTTTCCTAACGGGGGTTTAGGTTTATGTCACTCCGGCAACCCCTACGATTAGTAGACAAATACACAATGCATTCCCCTAGGCCCATATAGGTGAAGTGTCATGTAGTCTATGTTCACATGACACCACTAGAAGAAGTACACCACAACTTAAATATCAAACTACTGAATCTTTCTAAACCACTACTAACAACATGACTTCGCCCATGTCCTCAAGAACAAAATGAACTACTCACAAGACATCATATGGATCATGATCAGAGATGGAATAATGATGTATAACAATCTAAACATAAACAATAATTCCACGGTTCATTCAGTA
Organism: Avena eriantha; assembly: GCA_910589775.1. Taxonomy (NCBI): domain Eukaryota; kingdom Viridiplantae; phylum Streptophyta; class Magnoliopsida; order Poales; family Poaceae; genus Avena; species Avena eriantha. The sequence continues at coordinate 586,393,448 of OU342743.1, read as the reverse complement.
GCATCAATTACAAGGAGTAATCAACACCAGGAAAGTTTCCCCTAAGAACTATGCAAGATTCAACACAATTTTTACAACGGTATGGAGATGGTGATGATGTTGATGATGGTGATGATGGTGGTGATGATGATGATGATGATCCCGATGAAGTACAGCTTGATAGTGGTGTTGATGGCGACGATCTCCCCTCTCCGGGAAGGAATTCCCCCGGCAGAATTCTGTCTGCGAGAGAGACCTTTCTCTCTCGGTGTTTTCCGCCCCGCAGAGGCGGCGGAATCTTTCTGTGGTCGCTCCCTGAGTCTTAGGTTTCGGGAGGATAATATACGCCAGAGGGGAGAGCCAGGGGTGGACCAGGGCAGCCACACCACCTGGTGGCACGACCTAGGCTGGCCGGCGCCAGGGGGTGGTGTGGGCCCCCTGTGGCCCATCTTTGATTCCCCTTCTGGCTTTCTTCGTCTTCTGGAAAAATAGGATTTTCCATTTATTTTCCCGAATTTTCTGATCTTCGCGAATTTCTCCTCCAAACAGCACATTTTCCATCAGAATCCTGATTGCAGCGGTCCATGCTCCAAAAGTCATTAACCATGCAAAAATAGATGAAATAACATAAGTATCATCCCTTAATATAAAATATATCAATGAATAACAGGAAATTATGATATAGAATAGTGATGCAAAATGGACGTATCACATAGCGGAGTTGGAATCTTCACCATGATGAAAATGTTAAAGGAATTTAATTTCATCGGAGATGATGAAGATGCTTGCATTTGCAAGAAATTAAGTGGGATCACTGAGACAAATTTCCAATACATTATGCAGAGTACATATTGTTTATTGGAAATGATGTATCTTTTATTGACACAAGTTAAGAATTTCATTAAAATAGGATTTCGATGAAAGACTTGGGCAAAACCGGAATATTTGGCATCAATGTCTATATGGATAGATTCAGGCGCTAATATGGTTATGCCAGACGTACATATATGAGATATTGAAAGGGTTCAATATGGAAAGAACAAGAAAGGTTCTTGCTGCATGGAAAGGATTGCATCAAGATTCAAGTGTTTCAACACTTGGTGAGTAAAATCACATGAAGATTTTGATCGATTATACCGTGATATGTATATATCCAGATATGTCCTATGCTCTAAATGTTATGAGCACATACCAGAATGATTCATAAGATGATCATTGGACGATAGTAAAGATATTCATATGAGCTTTGGAAGAACTAGGAATATATCATGTGTAAGTGACAAATAGTTAAAGGTAGTTCATTGTAAAGTGTTACATTGATACTAGTTTTATCACAAGATACAAATTAAATTTATCTCAATTTAGACTATGGGTGGCACAATGTAATGGAAAGGATGTTCCATGATGGATTTGGATGAGTTCCAAAGTTGAGACATTGTGACGGATACTACAACAAAAGGGCTAAGTATATGACTGCTATAGTAGCAGCAAAGGAGGGCATTTGTGTTAAGTAGTTTGTTATCAAACTAGGTGTGGTTCAAAGTGGGCTAATACTATGAAGATATATTGTATGACAATAATATCAACATATTTTAACTCGAACGAACTAAAGGTCTCACCAAAGGACCAAATTTATACAATGTCATCTCATTTGAGAATGAGTGATGCGTAGAGACGCAAAGACATGCAAATACACACGAACCTAAAAATGTCAGATCCGAAGATTATGTTAACCACTAGAAATCGCGTATATGCAACACCAGAAAGCCATAGGTGTTAAATACGCAAAGTTTTTCAAACTAGATTATTGACTCTAGTGCAAGTGGGAGACTGAAGGGAATATGCCCGAGAGGCAATAATAAAGTGGTTATTATCTTATTCCATGTTTATGATAAATGTTTATTTTGCATGCTATAATTGTATTGATTGGAAACATCAATACATGTGTGTTTAGTAAACAAAATACAAAGTTCCTAGTAATGCCTCTCATATAAACTAGCTCGTTGATTAACAAGATGATCAAGGTTTCCTGATCATGGACATTGGATGTTGTTAATAACGAGGTCACATCATTTATGAAATGATGTGATGAACATTCATCCGAAGTATAGCATTACGATCAAAGTCATTATGTTTATATTGCTATAACATAATACGAAGTAACTTAGTCCTTAGACCATGAGATCATGTTAATTGCTAACATCAGAAGAGTGACTTGATAACATCAAACATCACACCGTAAAAGGGTGACTGTAAAGGTGGGTTCAGATACTCCGAAGGTGTTATATTGAGGCTCATGTATCAAGAGTGGAATTTGTCAATCCTGATGACGGATAGATATAATCTGGGTCCTCTCGGTGATATCACATTAAGATAGCTTGCAAGCAAGTAATGTGATCACTATAATGTTATATCATGGGAACAAGAAAAGAGTGCATGTCGGTAACGAGATCAAACTAGGTATTTGTATGCCGATGATCGAATCTCGGACATGTAATATATCACGAGACAAAGGGATTTAGTTACGACGTTAAAGGTTGACATGATCACAAGAGTCATCGTTGAATATGTGGGTGTCAGTACGGATCTCCAGGTCCCGCCACTGATTATTGATCGAAGAGGGGTCTCGATCATGTCTACATTATTCACGAACCATAGGTTGACACACTTAAGGGATACCAACACCATTTAGGAGCAAATATGTTTTAGATAAAGATTAAGAAAGCCCTGGAATCATTTCAATGGAAATCGAAATTATTTTGGGTAAAATTGCTGAAACTGGTTCTGCATGTGATATTGAAATGTTGCAGGGAGTTTTATGTGAATTTTTGTTAATTAAAGTAATTAACAAAACTCTGAATAAAATAAATAAAAGTGTTTTATTTAATGAGAGCTTGCATTAAATTTGGTGGAAATTTAATGCATGTGGTTGGACATGAGTGGAGGTGTGTGTTTATGTGAGTGGGAGCTCCACCCACATGAATGAGGGAGAGGTGGGGCCACCCACCATGGCCGGCGCCTTGCCCCCTTGGGTTGCCCCCCTCCCCTATATAAGGGGCACCTCCTCCTCCTCTCCTCTTGCATCACCTCCTCGTGAAGGTTCTCTTATCCCTCTAGTTATTCCCTTGGTCTCGGATTTGTGAGATACATGTTCCCAGTGGCTTTATCTAGAAAGGAGTTTATGCTTCCGCTGCATCGCTGGAGCAAGGAGGCGGAGGTTGTTCGGTGGACCGAACGTGTGTGCGATCACGGATGCACCACTACTTTGCGGTTCTGGACTTGATGGTGTTAGACCTGATGGTGCTGGAACTACTGGACCTGAAGGACTTTATCACGATCTTGAGATCGGCAAGTGTACGACTACATAATCCACGAGTTCCATCTTGTTAACAAAGCTTTGTTGTCTTCGAGGGTAAGTTCTCTATGGATGTATATCCACCTATTGCTTGTATCTAGTAGATAGATCTTGGCATATAGTTCCCATCGTAGGAATTTTTTTGTTTTCTATGCTGCAAACCCAACATGGGAAGCCCTATGATATTGATAAAATAGACAACTCCAACAAGAAGACAAGGGGGTTTGAAATAAATCCTCTACTACTTGGTATTCTACACAAGAAGCAATTTACTGGAGATGAAGAAGATCCTGATCCATATGAGCATACTGCATGTCTCAAAGATATATGTGGCACTTTCCAATTACCGGGATATACTGCTAATGAGGTAAGGGTTAAAAAAATTAGTCAGAATTTGACTAGTACATCTCTCTAATGGTATAGATCTCTACCCCCAGAAGCCACTACTACTTGGGATAATTTAGCCTGTGAGTTTCTAGCAAAATATTATCCATTATCAAAATCTTTTGGAATCAGGCGTCTTATATTGACTTGGAGGAACGGTCCTAATGAAGGACTAGTAAGAGCTTATATCAGATTTAAAGATTTACTTAATCAATGTCCTCATCATGATTTGCCTGAATGGTATTTATTGCATATCTTTTATGGTGGTTTATTTGAACCTAATAAAATTGAACTAGACTCTTTCGAGAGAGGAGCTTTTATGAATCTTCCTATAACTAAAGCTTGGGCTTTACTTAATAGAATTCGCAATCATAGAGTTTCATGGAATTTTGGTCTAGGAAGCGAAGGAGGCACAGAAATAGATTATGATTGTATCCATGACTATAATAAAAAGGATCATGTTAAATAATTATCTAAAGAACTTTACTTGGATTCAGATCTTGTGTTGCATGTTGTTAAAGCTTTTACAGAACACATCAAAGCTCCAAAAGAGGGTTTGGTCCAATACGATCCACCACCAAACCTGAGAATAAAAGAGAAGTTAAAGCAACACTGTCCTTCCTAGAACCAATATATGAGATACCTTTCCCTAACACTACATAGAAGCATATTTTTGAATATGAACAGGTCAAAGCAGTATAGGAGAAGAAGGAAGAGGACAGTATGCCAGAAGTTGAGGAACATCTTGAAGAAATCAAAGATGAAGAGGTAACCAAGGAAGCAATTATGCCTATGTATACACATTGTAACATAGTTGAACTTGATAAAGAGACTTCCGTATTGGTTGAAGATAAAACAAAGGTAAAAGATTTGGGTTAACCTATTCTTCCCTGCATATTTAATGAAACCTCACATTATGGTTAATGCAATCTTGGCACCGAAGTTAATGTTATATCTTAAGATTTTTATTTAGAAATAAAAGAAGAAATAGAACCGACTACAATTGAATTTACTGATATGACAATCATGTTAGCCAATAAAACTCTTAGAATTCCAATGGGAGTAGTTGAAGATGCAACTGTCACAATCGGCAATAAAAACTTTCCTATTGATTTTGTAGTTGTTCATATGCTAGCTAACACTCTTTGCCCAATTATATTTGGAAGAAACTTTTTGAGTGATGTAGGTGCCAATGTTGAATTCAAAAAGGAGATTGTATCTCTTAAGCTTGGGGAAGCGGAAAAAGAATTCCACTTTTCCAAATTTAAAGATAGACCTCTACAAATATAATAAAAATATAAAGAGAAAACTATTGAGGAAATGGTAGATCTCTTCTTTAGTCATCAAGAAGAAGAAATAAATGAAGACTCAAATTATGAAGAAATAGTTATGGAGGACAAGTCCCTAGAAGAACTAGAAGGTGAATTCGATTCACTTCCCATTATAGGGCCTCCAACTAATGAGGCTTTTGAAGGGCTAGAAAAGAGAGAGGACGAGGAATTACCACCCCAAGAATTAAAGACTCTACCAAATAATCTTAAATATAGATTTTAGATGATACAAATAAATTTCTTGTTATTATTAGAGCTAAACTTTCAGGATATGAAGAAGAACTCATGAAAATACTTAAGGAGCATCGCAAGGCCTTTGGGTACTTAGTCCCATGATTACCGTCCATCAAATATTCATGGAGGAAGCTGCTAAACCAGTTGCGGAATTTAATAGACGAATGAAGCCCGAAATGAAGGAAGTGGTAAGAAAAGAAATAGTATGCCTACTGGACGTGATGACCCACAAGTATAGGGGGTGTATCGCAGTATTTTCGAGGGAAGTGAAACCCAATTTATTGATTCGACACAAGGGGAGCCAAAGAATATTTATAAGCCTTAACAACTGAGTTGTCAATTCAGCTGCACCTGGAAACAATCTTGCTCATAGCAGTTTATCAGTAGCAACAGTTTTGTAGTAGGAATAGCAAAGTAACAGCAGTAGTAAAGCAATAGTAAAAGTAAAGACAGCAGTAACAAAAGCAGTAAACAGTGGGATTCGATTGTGGTAGGCATAGGGATGGATGGATGGGCGTTGCATGGACAAGACAATTCATATAGCAATCAGAACATAGGGCAATTGCAGATAAATAAGATAAAGCATCCAAGTACTAGACAATCATAGGCATGTGTTCCATATATAGTCATACGTGTTCGCAATGAGAACTTGCACAACATCTTTTGTCCTGCCAGCCCGTTTGCAGCGGGGCCTCTAGGGAACTACTGGCAATTAAGGTGCTCCTTTTAATAGAGCACCGGAGCAAAGCATTAACACTCCGTGAACACATGTGATCCTCACATCAAAGCCATTCCCTTCCGGTTATCCCGATTTCTGTCACTTCGGGGCCATAGGTTCCGGACAACAACGTGTGTATACAACTTGCAGATAAGACCAAAAACAATACTATGATAATGAATCAATAACATGTTCAGATCTGAAATCATGGCACTCGGGCCCTAGTGACAAGCATTAAGCATAACAAGCCGCAACAAAGTCATTAGGCACCATGCCCTAACAATCTGACTACATTACATGAATGATCTCATCCAATCCCTACCATCCCCATAGCCTACAGCGGGGGATTACTCACTCATAGATGGGGAAACATGGATGGTCGATGGAGATGATGGTGGAGATCGATGGAGATGGCTCCGGGGCACTTCCCCGTCCCGGTAGGGTGCCGGAACAGAGACTTTCTATCTCCCAAACCTCCCCTTTGGTGGTGGCACTGCGGAACTTCTTCTGGAAAAACGTCGAACCCCCCGAAGTTTTTAGGTCAGAAGGCTTCTTATAGGTGAAGAGGGAGACCGAGGGGGTGCCTGGGACCACCACACCATGCCCTAGCGCGGCCAAGCCCAGCCTGCGCCTAGGGGTGGTGTGGCCAGGCCCTGGCCCTCCTCCATCTCGTATTCTGGCTCTGTGAGTCTTCTGGAAAATAGGCACTTTGGCTTTTGTCCCATCCAATTCCGAGAATATTCATTTTCTGACTTTCATGGAACCAAAAACAGCAGAAAACAGGCAGCTGGCACTGTGGCTCTTGTTAATAGGTTAGTCCAAGAAATCATATGAAAAGTACTCCAAAGTGTGGACAAAACACAAGAAAGTGGATAAAACCAAGCATGGAACATCAAAAATTATAGATACATTTGCAATGTATCAACATCCCCAAGCTTAACTCCTGCTCGTCCTCGAGTAGGTAAGTGATAAAAAGAAAGAATAATTTTTGAGGTGACATGCACCATCAAAGACTTGATCAAGTATTTGTAAAACATTCAAAGCGGGGATTATAGTACTTCAATCATAACATGAAAGACAAAGTTCTAGCATTAAGGCAAAGAAACTATGATGCAACATGAAAAGGCACAAACAAAAGATTCCTGAATAACAATGCTTTGCAAGATGTCTGTTTGTTTCACATAAAGAAAACATAGCATAATAGTATTTAGCTTGTCCCTCAATAGAGTAGCAAATATAAATGCATATGACATCTTCAAATCAACAAGCAATATCAAGGTATGCATCAATCAACAAGTCTTGGGACAATGCACATAGAACTAAGAATGGCCACTATGCTCTCAAGAAAGTGCTCATAGAATGTGTGGAGACTCAACAAGGAAATGAAAAGGTTTTGAATAGTTTGAAAGGCTTCCAAACGCTGAAAGTATGGTACTCATTAGCTTTGAGCTCTCATTGCTGCTATCATAAGCATCTTTAATGTGGTTAAGGTGAAAGTGAGGTCCAATCTGAGTTATATGCTTGACAGACTATAAACTGAAAATCCCAAGTCCCTTGAGTACGAGGGCCGCTCCTCATGCTACTCAACTTTAGTTACCGGTAAGTTCTTGTCATCGTAAGTATGTGCGTATCATTGAGAACCGCCAACGGGGTACCCCTTCCCCGATGATACGGAAGAATCCCCATATCAAAATGACAAGGCAAGAAGACAATGAGTACCTCAGCAATCTTCTTATTTACCATGGGAAAATGGTGCTTTTTTCTCTCTTTCCTCTTTTCATAAATCTTTTTTTTCTTTTTCTCAATAGCTATCTTTATCTTTTTTTATAAGAAGAATGCTTCATAGATATCATTATGGTTACACTATAGGTTTCCACCATGTCAGAATGGATTAGACCAGCGGCCCAGCGTTTCTCTAACACACATACATAACTCCACGGACTTACAAGCTCCCCTTTTATTTCACACCGACGACATCCGCAAACAAAAGAGCAAGGTATCAACTAGCTATATATTTACAAGTGTTGAAAGCGTTCCCCATGACAGCACGGTTCTGCTAATCCCCAGCCTATAATTTCCAAACATATAACTTTCATGGAGAGTTCACAATGGTTCATGTTTATTAAGTGCGGGAAATAAAGTGTGCCATCAAGTTCGTGAGAGCTTCACTAACTAACTTTCTCAAAACAAGCAAACATTTTATTCGGAAGAAAACAAAGCATATTGAATACGCACGGAAGTAGCAAATGATGCTAATAGGTAGGTATGGTGGACACTTTGGCAATATTTGGTTTAGGGAGTTGGAAACTTGAGTGAATCATACTCAGTGAAAGTGAAGGCTAGCAATAGTAAGGGAGTGACAAACGAGAGAGCAATAATGGCCATAATCATTCAGAGCGACAAAACATCATTAATCAAAGCATAAAGTGATACTACAAGTTGAAAACTAAAGGATCATAAAGGCTTATGGTGCCTTGGGATAATCATAACATGGTGTGAGCATGCGCCAAGTCAGCCCAAATAAAGCATCAAAGGAGAATACCACTATACTATGCTTTAATATGCAAAAACAACTCATGATTCATCCAAGGCACATTAAGCAATCTCAATTGTTTATAACAAGTCATGCTACAGTAAAGAATACTAAGAATAAAGCCAAAACAATATCAAGCATGTCATGATAGAGCATAGGCCACAGTCAAAAACAAGCTCTCTTTACCACTTAAGCATGAGCTTCCTACTCTTTTCCAAACCAAACCAAACCATTTGAACACCAATGTATGAAAGAGGGGGGGGGGGTCCAAACAATTTATTCAGCAAACTAAGCAAACCACGCAACCTAAAAACAAAAATGAAAACAAAAAAGAAGACGCTCTAAGAACAACACAACTGTGCATGAAATAATAAAAATGAAGTGTTTGGAAGAAACCTAGGATTTTTATTGATCAAGAAGGGGATGCCTTGGGCATCCCCAAGCTTTAACGCTTGTACTTATTGGATATTTCTTGGGGTGACACGCGTGGCATCCCCAAGCTTGAGGTTTAGTCCATCCTTCATCTCATTACTCATTCCTTCCATACACCTGAAATTTTTCCTTCATACAAAACTTCACACAATCTTTATTAACAACATTCGTGCACTCAAGATAATAAGTCTTTAGGTTCAGTTCTAACACCAATAAACTTCCATTAAAACACTAGCTACTGTAGCACTTCCCTAAAAAAGCTCAATTACCTGAAAGAACTCAAAAAGGAACCAAAAAGAAGCAAATGCAGAAAATGGCAGAAATCTCTCAAAACAGACCAGCAGGTAAAGACGAATTTTTTCAAAGACCTTCTGTTGTTCAAATAAAAACGTGTTGAACTAACGAAAGTTAGATAACAACCTGGGGCAGAAGCACAAATATTCACGCCTCAAAAAGACGTTCAGAGATTTTACACGAATTTTTACGGTGAAGCACAGAAATCTGTTTTGGGATAGCAACTTTCCCAACCATTACTTCTCTCTCACTAGAGGTTACTCTTGGCACAAAAAGCAAATAAAAAGGATAAGGAGCGGTTATTACTGAAGTAATAACTTCCAAGACTCATCTAAAACTTTTGGGTTATCCCCCAATAAGTACTTTTCGTTAACGCCTTTAAGTTAGGCATAAGCAAAAACTAAAATGGATAGAATAGAAGTAAGCGGAGATAATCACGGTGAAAACATTGTTTTGTTCAATAAAATCCTTTTTTTAACAAGGTTGATCAGGTATTGTTACCAAAAAAATTCATATGAGACAAAACTTTGTATTCCACTAATGATTATGTTACCTCAACCTTGATAGCAATGGTCCCAATCATAATAGTTTCAAAATTTTCTCTTGGTATGGGACAATATATTTCCCCAACTTGAATGCCCTCAACATGTTCAATTAAATTCAAACCATAAGTCCTTTCAATCTTCTTGAGGAAATAGACAATGTGTTCCTTGTCATTAACATTGAAGGTCACCTTCCCTTGATTATAATTAATAACAGCCCATGCAGTATTTAAGAAAAGGTCTCCCAAGAATAATAGACATATTATCATCTTCAGGCATAAAAGTTTGAGAGGATGCTCTCATAAGGAATATGAGTTGAAGTAAAAGAGAGCATGAAGGAGAAAATTGAAAACACATTTAAGTCTAACCCACCTCCTATGCATAGGAATCGTGTAAGCAAATAACAAAGTGACAGGCATAGGAAGATAAAATAAGAGTAACTTCAAAACTTTCAGCACATAGAGAGGTGTTTCAATACCATGAAAACTTCTACAACCATATTTTCCTCTCTCATAATAATTTTCAGTAACCTCATGAATAAACTCAACAATATAACTATCACATAAAGCATGCTTTTCATGATCTACAAGCACTAGAGCTTTATCACAAACATCTTCAAAAGAATCGTCAGGAACATAACATTCATCCTCTTTAGTAAGCATGGGGGACAATCAAATAATGTAAGGGATAAAGAGTTACTCTCATTAGAAGGTAGGCATGGGTAGCTAATCCATTCTTCCTACTTTTGTTCATCACTCTCCTTCTCTTTTTCATCTAATGAGATTTCAGGTTCATCAGTTTCTTCTTCCATAGGATCCTGGAAGGCATTAGTCTCTTCCATTTGTGGAAAGCATCTATTAAAATATTCAAGAATGTAGCCATTTTCATCCTTGTAATTATCAAAGCAAAATTTAAGTATACCATAAACCTCATACTTATAAGGTGAATCATCAATATTTTCAAGAAAACTAGCAAGTTCAAATGCACCCTTCCAAGCAATAAATTCCTCAATTTGTTCCACATCATAAAGGTCATAATTTCCCTTAACATAGGAAGATATGGTATCATTATCATTATACTCACATTGAAAAGGGAGGTGTTTGTACCTCCTACAGCAACAAAATTTATCAAGGCAATAAGTAACATTATAAGTAGAGCACACATTTCTACCAATGGTATACAATCTATCAATTTGTCCCCATAAGTGTTTCCCTTTTTGTGACAAGCGGTGTTCCTTATAATAATATTTTACATCTTCCGTGAACCCACCTTGCCAATAAGATTCAGTTTCAAAGAAACCAACCATTGACAACAAGCATGATAAAGCAAGACAATAACAGAAGAACGAAAATAACAACTAGAGTAGGAACCAATTTTTTTGTATTTTTGATAAAGAAACAAGCAAACACGGAGAAAATAAACTTAGCTTGAACAATAGTGATTCCAAGTGGACTTGATAAATAAAGCTATGCTCACCGGCAACGGCGCCAAAAAATAGTCTTGATGACCCACAAGTATAGGGGGTGTATCGCAGTATTTTCGAGGGAAGTGAAACCCAATTTATTGATTCGACACAAGGGGAGCCAAAGAATATTTATAAGCCTTAACAACTGAGTTGTCAATTCAGCTGCACTTGGAAACAATCTTGCTCACAGCAGTTTATCAGTAGCAACAGTTTTGTAGTAGGAATAGCAAAGTAACAGAAGTAGTAAAGCAATAGTAAAAGTAAAGATAGCAGTAACAAAAGCAGTAGACAATGGGATTCAAGTGTGGTAGGCATAGGGATGGATGGAAGGGCGTTGCATGGACAAGACAATTCACATAGCAATCAGAACATAGGGCAATTGCAGATAAATAAGATAAAGCATCCAAGTACTAGACAATCATAGGCATGTGTTCCATATATAGTCATACGTGCTCGCAATGAGAACTTGCACAACATCTTTTGTCCTGCCAGCCCGTTTGCAGCAGGGCCTCTAGGGAACTACTGGCAATTAAGGTGCTCCTTTTAATAGAGCACCGGAGCAAAGCATTAACACTCTGTGAACACATGTGATCCTCACATCAAAGCCATTCCCTTCCGGTTATCCCGATTTCTGTCACTTCGGGGCCATAGGTTCCGGACAACAACGTGTGTATACAACTTGCAGATCAGACCAAAAACAATACTATCATAATGAATCAATAACATGTTCAGATCTGAAATCATGGCACTCGGGCCCTAGTGACAAGCATTAAGCATAACAAGTCGCAAGAAAGTCATAAAGCACAAATAAAAGATACTAGGCACCATGCCCTAACAATATGATTCCATTACATGAATGATCTCATCCAATCCCTACCATCCCCATAACCTATAGCGGGGGATTACTCACTCATAGTTGGGGCAAACATGGATGGTCGATGGAGATGATGGTGGAGATCGATGGAGATGGCTCCGGGGGCACTTCCCCGTCCCAGCAGGGTGCCGGAATAGAGACTTTCTGTCCCCCGAATCTCCCCTTTGGTGGTGGCGGCACTGCGGAACTTCTTCTGGAAAAACGTCGAACCCCCCGAAGTTTTTAGGTCAGAAGGCTTCTTATAGGCGAAGAGGGAGACCGAGGGGGTGCCTGGGGCCACCACACCATGCCCTGGCGCGGCCAAGCCCAGCCCGCGCCTAGGGGTAGTGTGGCCAGGCCCTGGCCTTCCTCCGTCTCGTATTCTGGCTCCGTGAGTCTTTTGGAAAAATAGGCACTTAGGCTTTTGTCCCGTCCAATTCCGAGAATATTCATTTTCTGACTTTCCTGGAACCAAAAACAGCAGAAAACAGGCAGCTGGCACTGTGGCTCTTGTTAATAGGTTAGTCCAAGAAATCATATGAAAAGTACTCCAAAGTGTGGACAAAACACAAGAAAGTGGATAAAACCAACCATGGAACATCAAAAATTATAGATACATTTGCAATGTATCAGGACGCAGGTATAATATATCCTATAAAATAAAGTGAATGGGTAAGTCATGTTCATTGTGTCCCTAAGAAGGGCGGTTTTACTGTTGTTCCTAATGAATACAATGAATTGATACCTACTGGAACTATTGTTGGACATAGGATGTGTATAGATTTCAGGAAATTGAATAAAGAAACTAGGGAATATCACTATCCTTTACCGTTCATAGATCAAACTTTAAATAGGTTAGCAAACCACACTCATTTTTGCTACTTGGATGGATACTCTGGTTTTTCTCAAATAGCTGTTCATCCCGATGACCAACTTAAAACAACTTTCATTAGTCCTTATGGTTTACATGCTTACCGTCGTATGCCTTTTGGTTTATGCAGTGGTCCAGCTACTTTTCCAAGATGCATGACTGCTATTTTTGCGGATTGTATAGAACTGATAAGGGAAGTATTTATGGATGACTTTTCTGTCGATGGAACTTCGTTTACTAGTTGCTTGGATAATCTCAAAAGAGTTTTGCAGTGTTGTGAAGAAACCAATCTTTTTCTAAACTGAAAGAAGTGCCATTTTATGGTCAAAGAAAGGTATAGTCCTTGGACATAAGGTATCAGCTAATTGAATTGAAGTGGATAGAGCTAAGGTTGAGGCCATGGTGAGAATGCCACAACCTAGGGATATAAAAGGTATAAGAAGTTTCCTTGCTCATGTGGGTTTTTATAGAAGGTTCATTAGGAATTTCTCTAGAATATTTAAACCTTTGACTAACCTTCTGCAAAAGGGAGTAAGATTTAATTTTGATTATAAATGTCTTATAGCCTTTGATAAACTTAAATATGCTTTATCCCATGATCCTATCATTAAATGACCTATCTGGGATATGACTTTTGACTTAATATGTGAAGCTCGTGATGATGCTGTAGGAGTAACTCTCGGACAACATATAGGTCGCAGATTTAATATTATACATCATGCTAGTAGAACTCTTAATAGTGCTCAAAAGAATTATCCTAAGGAAGAAAGGGAACATTTTGCTGTATTTTTCTCTTGCGATAAATTTCGTTCTTATATAGTTGATGCAAAAGTGAGAGTTCAAACGGATCATGATGGTTTAAAAGAACTCCTTGAGAGGAAAAATCATAAGCCAAGACTGATCTATTGGATCCTTTTACTTCAAGAATTTGAGTTGCAGATTATGCAAAGGCAAAAAATAAATATGTTGGATGAAGTGTCCATATTTGCCCAGCAAGACACTAATCTTATTGAGAGGAACTTTAGCCCTAGTAATTTTCATTTACAAGAATTTTTAAATGAACTAAGGTCAATAGAGAAGAAGTCTTTGTTGTTGAAGGAGCTTGCCATCCCCTAATAAGTAAACGGTAAGTGCAAGGTAAGTATTTGATGGCTGTGAAATACCACCTCTTTTAGCCATATAAAATGAGCCATTTATCTCTCATATCATGTTTCTTTCAGCTATAGCTATGCCTTATATGCATGACTTCTAGTTCTCATTTACTTTCATTTGAGCTATGCACATTTAATAGTTTAGGTAGAATTTTATCACTTTTCCTTGTCTATGACATGTGTGTAGGTGTTGATGATGATTATGGATAAAACAAAGGCAAAAGGAACAAACAGAGCATAGTATGGAGGATCTGCAGGGACCACACTTCTCAAAATAAATATCCAAGACTATGGGGTTGTATACCTCGATGAAACTAACTCAACGAGCCCAAGAACACCCAAAACAGAGTTCGTATGAAGAAATGGCAGCCAAAACACTGGGGGACACCGAAGGTTTGACGAGCAACTATACGACCGGAAATATTTTCCAGTCGTATAGTTACAAAAAAGGTTGCAAACGACGGGATTTCGCCCTAGAGAAGCCCCATAACCTTCCTAAAGTCATATGACGGTATTGGGGGAACCCTAGGGCACCCCAAGGCCTATATAAAGGAGGGAGGACCCAAGAGAGATCCACCAAGCCATATCCTCCACCACGGCAGAGCCCTGCCGCTGTGCCACCGCCATAGCCGCCTCTAAACAGATCTACACCACCACCATCACATAAGAGGAGAAGGGACTAGGAACTTGAAGGCCTCCACATCGATCTACATCATCATCTTCATCAACAACGTCTCCATCACCGATCCCCTTTGGTTACTTGTTGTAATTCTAGATTCAATCCTGGATTTGCACTTGTCTTAAATTGTATCATCATACTTCATACATATTATATCCATGATGTTGATTGCCTTCATGTGTTAGTAGTTCCCTTAATAGCACAGTAACTCGATTGATGTCGATTGCTGTCTGCTATGGTTATGAGGATGATGTGTGCAGTGGTTGCTGGCTATTCGTCCATATATGGAGCTCCTCGCACACATATCATTAATGTTCTTATTCATTATAATAATTTTGATCACTCTTTCTAATTACTAGCGGTGGATACACTACTCCCTGAGAACTCTTTCCGTCATCTTGCATACTTTCGTAATCATACTTGCATGCCCTTGTTTACTTACAGCTTTAGGTTACTTATTGTTCTCTTATTTGAATACCCAAAAATATCTTTTACACAAAACTTGCATTTTTCTTGTTACTTAGAACGTTATTTAGCATTACTATTTCATTATTTAGTTCAAAGAGTTATTAGACTTCAGACTCCTGCTCCCTGTGGGATTGATATCTTTAGTTCGAAACTAGCTGCAAACGATCTGTGCACTTGCAGTCATTAAGCTATTTTCTGGCGCTGTTGCCGAGGAGCTAAGCGCTATAGGTCTTTTAGCTTTTGTTTATTTATTTTAGTTTTGCTAGATTTTGTTTTAAGATTTCTTTACTTGCTGCATTTGTATTTTTGCTTTTGTTTACAAACCAAAAACCCATAATAATATTTGTTACTAATCATGTCTTCCCAGATAACTACCGTCCAACAGATGAAATCTATAATGGAGGAGTCAAAGGGAAGTACTTTGAGAGATATTCATAATAGGCAATGCATATTAAAAGAATGGTTGACTTGGGTGGACAATTATTCATCCACACTATGTGCCTCTTATCAATTATGTTGTGATTGTTGCGGATCTCTAGATCACCTCACTTATCAATGTAAGTATAATTATTTTGATACCAAACTAGCAGACTATAATAGAGATGAATTTAAATGCCTTGCTAGGGAGGACACATTACAATTTGTGCTTTTTACTGGTTGCCAAGAGTTGATATTTCGTTTAAGAGATATGCATGTAGAAATTAAACCACTTGATATGATCTATAAAGAAGTTCACCCTATATTCTGCTATTGCCAAGATAACTTCCATGATAATTAATTTATTATTGGGCAGATTAAAACTGCCATGGAAGAATCTACCCTTTTGCAGGGTGCTCCAAAAGATAATGTGGAGGGAACTCCACTCAAAGAGCCTCCACCTAAATCAACGAAACATGTTGTTAATAAAGAGGTAGCACTTGACGTTGCACCCTCTCAACTAGTGGAAGACAAGCCCAAAGGTAAGACTATCGCTGAGCTACTCGCGAATTATCTTAGTAAGGATGAAGAGGAGCAACTTGATAAACCACTTTAATCTCCTACTTCTGAAAATAACTTTCCACACACAAATAGTATGCATGCAAACGATATCTCATTATCTAGTAATGATTTCTATAAGTCCCAAACTTATGATGATTGTTCTGAGGAGGATTCTTGCCTAGACAGTGATTTTGGGGACTTTGGTGAGGGACTAAAAGATGAATCTCTCTATGAATATTGTGATGCTATTAACATGGGACAGGAATCCTCATTGGAAGAGGAGGATGAGTATTTTGACGAACTAGTGAGCAATATGACGGTAAGAGAAATGTATTCCCAAATATTGGAATATGCTAAAAATTTAATTTCTTCGGATACGATAGATGATCCAATAATTTGTCCTCAATGTATGAAACTTGGGCACTACTTTTGTTTTCAATGCTCTGATACCTTTAATCAATCTTCAGTGTCTTATAATAATGGTGATGTTACTAATGAAGTATTAGAGTATATTATCTTTGAAGGTGCCCATGAGTTGATAATACATGTCATATCATGTATTAATAATGAAGATAGTGTTCTCATAAAAACAGCTTATAAAATTCTGCAGAATATTTCTTGGTATTCTCATGAACGTTTTAGTGAGAATACACTTATTATGAGGAGTATGGCATAGAGAAAACCCGTAGCGCACAAAGTTACTTGTTTGTAGGAAATATCATTGGAGAAGGACGAAGTTCCTTCCCAAGAAGAGGATGAACACGAAAAAGAACTGCAAATCCCATTGGAGGAGGATGAAGTTCCTTCCCAAGAAGAGGATGAACATGAAGAAGAACTGCAAATCCCATTGGAGGAGGATGAAGTTCCTTCCCAAGAAGAGGATGAACACGAAGAAGAACCACTAATCCTTGAGGATATGCAACTAATGGACATGTGGGAGCAGGTGGATTACTGTTCTGGTAATTTGTTAAATTTATTCAAAGGGATGAGGCAATATAATGGTAAGCCTAACAAGCTTTATGATTATGAATGCATTCCTATCTTTAAAAAAATTTATCAACCAATACTCACATAAACGGTAATAATGTAAAACTCTTGGAATACATAGTTTATGAAGGGTCTCATGAGCTGCTTAGGAAAATTGGTATTATTATGAAAAGTAGCGATAATGAGGATTTAGCAAGGTATCATAATATTATGGATTATATTGTCAATTATTGTCAAGAACATTTTAGTGGAATGCACTTGTGATAAAAAGTAAGGATCTATGTAAAACAATAGTTCCCAAAACTAACATTTTGCAGGAACCACTAGATAACGAGGAGGAACACCAAAAAGGTGAGGTTGAAGACAAACATCATTCTACTAGTAATAAGTTTGTTTATCATGCCTCGGTCTCTAGTAATGATTCTTATTATGTTGAAACAGATGATAATTTATTTGCGGAGGCTTTAAGCCTAGATACTCATTTGGAGAACACGAATAATGATGAACTGGAGATAAATCCTTGTAGTATTAATGAGCAGGTTTTGGGAGAGCACATTTTTGATGAAATATTTGTTGATGATGTTTCTTTTTGTGATTGGATTGATAACTCTAGAACTGATGAACTTGTTATCAAGGGTGATGAACTAGAGAATAGAGACACTTTTGAATTTTTCCCTGCTGCTAAAGATGAGTATTATGAAGTGTTTCCTCGTGATAGTGTAGCCCAAGAAGAGTACTATGAATTGTATCCCGATGATGCTATCAAAGGTAAAACATCTGAATTTACATGCAAATATCTAATCTTTTTTTGAAGCTATCTAGGGAGGTATGCTTACCACACATGGCGCATCAATCATCATTTGTGAGCAATAACACATTTATCTACAAGACTCTGATGCACCGCAAGCGGGTGAGACTTTGACCAGGCTATAACAGTAAGTGCTCCAAACCTCTTTTGGAGGTAAGAATAAATAATTCTCTGGCTCCTTGATACATTGCAAATGTATCTATAATTTTTGATGTTCCATGGTTGGTTTTATACACTTTCTTGTGTTTTGTTCCAACTTTGGAGTAATTTTCATATGATTTCTTGGACTAACCTATTAACAAGGGCCATAGTGCCAGTTGCCTGTTTTCTGCTGTTTTTGGTTCCAGGAAAGTCAGAAAATGAATATTCTCGGAATTGGACGGGACAAAAGCCAAAGTGCCTATTTTTCCGAAAGTGATCAAGTGCCAGGATACGAGACGGAGAGGGACCAGGGGGCCACCTCACCACCTGGCCACGTGGCCCAGCCTGGCCCGTGCCAGGGGGTGGTGAGGCCAGTCCCGGCACCCCCTCGGCCTCTCCTTCCGCCTATATATTGCCCTCGGGACGAAAACCCTAAGTACCCGATCAAAAATCCATGAAAGAGTCTGTAGCCGCTGTCATCTCCATCCCTAGATTGGGAGGGATCTGAAGCTCTTCCCGGCACCCTGCCAGAGAGGGGAATTCATCCTGGAGGCCTTCTTCATCACCATGCAAGCCTCCGGTGTGATGCGTGAGTAGTTCATCCTTGGACTACGGATCCATGTAGTAGCTAGATGGCTGGTTTCTCCTCCTTTGTGCTTTCATGTTTAGATCTTGTGAGCTCCGTTCATGATCAAGATCATCTATTTGTAATCCATACATGTTGTGTTTGCGGGGATCCGAAGGATATTGGGATGCTATTTCAGATTGATTATTGATTCTATCATGTCTTTGTGATTTGTGATCTTGCATGCTTTCCGTTGTTAGTAGCTATCTTGGCCAAGTAGATGCTAGCAACTCCAAGAGTTAGTATTTATGCTCGATAGTGGGTTCATGCCTCTGGTAATCTGGGGAAGTGACAAAAATCTCTAAGGTACTAGATGTGCTGTTGCTACTACGGAGAAAACAGCAATCCTTTGTTCATAGAACAATCGTATTGTTTACTTTACACGCAGTTCGTAAAGCAATAATTTGTTGCTTGCAATACTGGAGGGGGTTCGGATGATAACCTGAAGGTGGATTATTAGTCATAGATGCAGTTGGATGGTGGTCTATGTATTATGTTGTAATGCCCAATCAAGTCTCAAAGGAGTCAAGATGATTAGTATATGCATGTATTGCTTTCTCGGTGTTTGTCAATTGCCCTGCTGTAATTTGTTCACCCAGCATGTTATCTATCTTAAGGAGAGCCACCTCTAGTGAACTATGGATCCCGGTCCTTGTCTTTTACATACAATGTACAATCTTTTACTTCTTTGTGTTTACTTTCTGCAAACTTTTACTTCTTTCCATTCGATACGTTTAATCCTTTGTTTTCCGCAAAACACGGTGAGATTGACAACCTCATCGCAAGTTGGGGACAAAGTTCTGTGGTTGTGTTGTGCAGGTCTCCACGTTGCTACTAGCACCGGTAGTGCGCCCTGCCAAAGCTCAGCTAGTAACACCTTTGGGGTGTTTCCTTGCTCCTACTGGTTCGATTAAACCTTGGTTTCAATAACTGAGGGAAAACTTACTGCTGTGCTCATCGCACCTTCCTCTTGGGGTTCCCAACGAGCTCTACGTTGAACGTCGAGTACATCAAGACTTTTTCTGGCGCCGTTGCCGGGGAGTCAAGGACATCTTCACAAGGGGAGTCCCTCATAACCAATCTGTTTACTTTGTTGTTTTTGTTTTGCTTAGTTTTCATTTTGCTTTGTTTGCTTGTTTTGTTCTTCAAAAACACAAAAAAATTAGTTTTGCAAGTTTGCTTTCTTATTTCAAAAAAAAACCCTAAAAAAGTTAGTTTTACTAGTTTGCTTCCTTATTTCAAAAAAAACACAAAAAAATTAGTTCCTATCCTAAGTTGTCACTATGTGTAGCCTTGCTCCAATCACTATGTCACCCGAGGAAATGATTTTCACTTTTAAACAAGGAATTGAGGAAAGTTTTACGGAAGCTTGGTCTAGAATCTCTGATCTACATGAAAAAACTGAGCCTAAAATGAGTAAAAGCTTGTTCCTTAGCAGTTTTTACCTTGGAATTTCTCTTTTCTATATATATGCTTTAGATGCTGTTGTGGGAGGAGATTTCCTCCATTGTAATAAGGATGATGTTATTAATGCTATAAAGAAATTGATCCTCACTTACAACTTGCCTAGCCAAACTGATACTTCTTTCGCAAGAATATTTGCTAGGTTGGACACTCTTGAGGCTAGCACTACTAGACTAGAAAGTTGCTATAATACGCTTAGGGAGCATCAGGATTATGTTCCAATAAACTCTGAACCATCAAAGTGGTTCCCTACAGTAAAGATTGAGATAAACACTAAAACTTTTCAAGCTCGTTGTGATATCATGTCTGAATTTTGCCTTATGCCCAAAGATATTTATAAATCTCTGAATACTTGGGGGCTCATTGAGGGAGGAAAATAAATATCTCTTACTAATAATACTACCATATTACCTCTTGGAATAGCTGAAGGAGTGTTTACAAAGATCTTTGGGAAAATGATTTCTATTGATTATCTTGTTATTGAATGTGCAGGAAAAGGACAAATTACACTTGGAAGGTCCCTATTAGAACTCCTTGGAGCAATAATACATGTGGGAAAGGGGACCATGCACCTTTATTCTCCACCAAAAAATCATATTTTCCCCAAGGTTAAGAATAAAAGTAAGAGAGGTAAGGGCAAGAAAGTTCGTTTTAATGCTTCTTCATTTGAGAACACTTGATTCTTTCTTTGCTTCTTATGCCTAACTTAAAGGCGTTAAAGAAAAGTACATATTGGGAGATAACCCAAAAGATTTAGATGAGTGTTGGAAGTTATTACCTCTGTAATAACCTCTCCTTATCCTTTTTATTTGCTTTTTGTGCCAAGAGTAACCTCTAATGAGAGAGAAGTAATGATTGGGAAAGTTGCTGTCCTGAAACAGATTTTTGAGCTTCACCCTAAAAAATCGTGAGAGAGCTCTGTATGTCGGAATGAGCTGTAATTTTTTGTGCTTCTGTCCCAGGTTGTTATCTAACTTTGTTAGTTCAACACTTTTTGATTTGAGCAACAGAAGGTCTTCGAAAAAATTTATCTTTACCTGCTGGTCTGTTTTGACAAATTTCTGCCATTTTCTGCATTTGCTTCTTGTGGGTTCCTTTTTGAGTTCTTTTGGGGAATTGAGATTTTTGAGGGAAGATCTACAGTATCTAGTGTTCTAATGGAAGTTATTTGGTGGTAGAACTGAACCTTGAGACTTATTTATCTTGAGTGCACTAATGTTGCTAATGAGATTGTGTGAAGTTTTTGTATGAAGGAAAAATTTCAGGTGTATGGAAGGAATGAGTAATAAGATGAAGGATGGACTAAAGCTCAAGCTTGGGGATGCCACACGTGTCACCCCAAGAAATATCAAAGAAGTACAAGCGTCAAAGCTTGGGGATGCCCAAGGCAACCCCTTCTTCATCAATAAAAATTCCAAGTTTCTTCCAAACGCTTCATTTTTATTGTTTCATGCACAGTTGTGTTTTTCTTGGAGCGTCTTCTTTTTCGTTTTCGTTTTGGTTTTTAGTTTGCTTGGTTTGCTTAGTTTTCTGAATAAATTGGTTGGACCCCCTGTTTCATACTTTGGTTTGCAAATAGTTTGGTTTGGTTTGGAAAAGAGTAGGAAAGTTCATACTTATGTGGTAAAAAGAGCTCGTTTTTTACTATGGCTATGCTTTGTCATGCCATGCTTGATATTGTTTTGGCTTTATGCTTAGTATTCTTTGTTTTAGCATGACTTGTTATAAATAATTTAGATTGCTTAATGTGCCTTGGATGAATTATGCGTTGTTTTAGCATATTAAAGCATAGTATAGTGGTATTCTCCTTTGATGCTTTATTTGGGTTGACTTGGCGCATGCTCACACCACGTTATGACTATATCAAGTCACCATAGCCTTTATGATCCTTTAGTTTTCAACTTGTAGTATCACTTTATGCTTTGATCAATGATGTTTTGTCGCTCTGCATGATTATGGCCATTATTGCTCTCTTAGTTTGTCGCTCCCAGTCTTTTGCTAGCCTCCACAACCAAGTATGAGTTCCACTCATGCATACAACTCCCTAAACCAAGTTATTACAAAGAGTCCACCATACCTACCTATTAGCTTATGCTATTCCAAGTACATTCATGCTTTTGTTTACCTTCCACTTGTTATGAGAAAACTAGTGATTAAAGCTCTCATGAACTTGATGGCACAGTTTACTTTACTTGCCCTTAATAAACTTGAACCATTGTGTCTTCTATGTTGTATATGCTTGCACTTATTTGTTGGGAATTAGTAGAATCATGCTTTCATGGGGAACGCTTTCAACATTGCACTTGGTACTTGTACCTAGTTGATATCATGCTCTTTTGTATATGGATGTCATCGGTGTGAAATGAAAGGGGAGCTTGTAAGTCCATGGAGTTATGTATATGTGTTAGAGAAACGCATGGGCCGCTGGTCTAATCCATGCTGACATGGTGGAAACCTGCAGCGTAACCATAATGAGCTGTCTAGGAAGCATTCTTCTTATAAAAAAAGGAGTCCTATATTGAGAAAAAAAAGAGAAAAGAAAAGAAAAAGAGATACTATGAAAAGAGGAAAGAGAGAAAAAAGCACCATATTCCCATGGTAAATAAGAAGAATGCTGAGATGCTCGTTGTCTGCTTGCCTTGTCATTTTGATATGGGGATTCTTCTGTATCATCGGGCAAGGGGTACCCCGTTGCCGGTTCTCAATGATACACATGTACTTACGATGACAAGAACTTACCGGTGACTAAACTTGAGTAGCATGAGGAGCGGCCCTCGTATACAAGGGACATGAGATTTCTGACTTATACTTCGTCAAGCATGTACACCATAGTTTGTTCACTTTAACCTTAATCACTTCAAGATGCTTATGATAGGGGCAATGAGAGCTGAAAGCTGTAAGTACCATAATTTTTGGAAGGTCTTTATGAGACTTGAATCCCTACTTCCTTTTACAAAAGGCCTTTCTTTCACCATTATATTGAGTCTCCACCTTCTATCTTTATGCACCTACTTTGAGAGCATAGTGGCCATTCTTAGTTCTATGTGCATTGTCCCAAGACTAGTTGATTGATGCATAACCTATTATTGCTTGTTTTAAACTATTGTATCTAGTCACTCTTATGAACTTTGAAGGTGTCCTATGCATTTATATTTGCTACTCTATTGAGGGACAAGCTGAATACTATTATGCTATGTTTTCTTTATGTGAAACAAACAAGAGTCTTGCAAAGCATTGGTATTCATGAATCTTTTGTTTATGCCTTTTCATGTTGCATCATAGTTTCTTTGCTTATTGCTAGAACTTTGTGTTTCATGTTATGATTGAAGTACTATGATCCCACACTAGTAGAAAATGGGCCTTTGGTTCGGGCCATTAGTCCTGGCCGTGGCTGGGGCCGGGACTAATGGTCCGAACCAGATGGCCTGAGGAGGCCGAGGCACTATGTCCCGGTCCGTAAGGAACCATTAGTCCCGGTTTGAGATACAAACCGGGACAAATGGGTCTGGGCCGGCGCGCGTGCTCCTGGCAGAACCTTTAGTCCCGGTTTGTATCTCAAACCAGGACTAATGGCCTGGCCCTATATATATGCACACAGCCCTCCACTCTCTCCTGTTTTTTTCCTATGTGAGAGGTGGGTATAAACTTTGTGCTAACTTTTTTTCTTCATATGCACTAGAGGTGTTCAGTGAAATGCCTATTAGAGCGATGCCACTTGAGTTCACACAAGACAAAATATGATATGAGGTGCCAGAGCAACACTTAAGGTTTCTCCTCTTTGTTTTGAAGTGTCCTAAAAGGTTAGCAACTATTTTCTCGTTTTGACTGCGCGGTACAAATTTAAGCATCGTGATTGCGTTTTATATATATGCATGGTTGTATGATGCAAATGAGCCACCCATGGATGTACGGTGACCGACGTTCTGACGCTTACAGAGAAGGCGTTCATTCTTTTCGCCTTGTGGACGAGGCGAAAAAGCAGCGGGATGGTTTTATCTGTTGTCCATGTGTTGAATGTCGGAATGAGCAGGCTCACACTTCCTCAAGAGTCATTCAGAGCCACCTGCTTCGGTCCGGTTTCATGTCCGGCTATAATGTTTGGACCAAGCACGGAGAAAGAGGGGATGATAAGACAGACATGTCATAAGATTACAATAAGTTTCATGAAATTCCGCCCTTCAAAGTGAAAACTGACCCAAGCATCCTGTTAAATGATGAAGATTCTCCATGGCTACGGTGCAGAAGAAAACCACAACACTAGATGTTGGTGATGTGTAATAATGTATTAAACCCTTTATTTGAGACATAAATCTATGTAATTAAACCTTTTATTTGAGACATAAATCTATGTAATGTATTAAACCTTTTATTTGAGACAGAGGTGGGAACCAGTGGAAAGCGCAGGAACGCAGTGGCGTGGGAAACTTTCATCCCGGGTGGGGGCTCAAACCGGGACAAAAGATGGGGGGCCTTATCTGGGGGAGGCTTATCTGGGAGGGCCTTATCTGGGGGGTGGCTAACCTTTAGTACCGGCTGGTGGGTGCAACCGGGACTAAAGGTGGTTTTTGTGTCATCTAACAAAACTGTCGGTGGGATAAGGACGCGTGGGTAACCTTTAGTATCGGGTGGGGGCTCAAACCGGGACTAAAGCTGTCGGTAGGATAAGGACGTGTGGGTGGACGCACTGCTCGATGAGATAAAGCATGTAGCGCACGACGCCCTGTCGGAGGAAGAAGACAAAGTAGAAGCGGCGTCGTGCCAATAAAGGAGCATCGATACGCCATGGCAAGCAACTCAACAAGCCAACATGGATGGAGAGTTTCATCCCCATGGATGGAGGAAAGGGTTGGGAAATCTCCCGTGGCAGAACTTCTCGAAGATGCCCTTGGTGCACACGCCCTATGGCATCTTCGGAAGTTCCGCCTCGGAAAATATTTTCCTGCTAGCCCATGAAAGACTCCATCTCCGCCTCCCTAGGGTTAGAGGTATGGTGGAAGCCATGGGATAGAGTGGAGAGAGGCGGCAGATATGAGTGTAGATGTGTTATGGCAACGACCAAGCCAACATGGATGGAGAGTTTCATCCCCATGGATGGAGGAAAGGGTTGGGAAAACTCCCGTGGCGGAATTTCTCGAAGATGCCCTTGGTGCACACGCCCTATGGCATCTTCGGAAGTTCCGCCTCGGAAAATATTTTCCTGCTAGCCCGTGAAAGACTCCATCTCCACCTCCCTAGGGTTAAAGGTATGGTGAAAGCCATGGGATAGAGTGGAGAGAGGCGGCAGATATGAGTCTAGATGTTCTATGGCAACGACCAAGCCTAAACCCTAAACCCTAAACCCTAAAGGGGCTACCCTCGTACGGAGAAAGCTACAGGGGTAGACGATCCGAGGCCCCCGGTCTAGGGTTTCGCTGGAGGAAGACCACCGGAGCGTCGGAATCACATGAAAATGGTAAAATGGTTAATATTTTGACTAGTTAGAATAATTATTTTATAAAACAGAAAATGGATTTGAATCTTTGATTCAAATTCAAGCACCTTTTATGTTAAAAATATGCAAAATATAATAGTTAATGCATTTTTAAATTGGAAATGGCAAAATGGTTATTAGTTTCACTAGTTAGAATAATTATTTTATAATACAGAAAATAGATTTGGATTAGTTATTCAAATTCAAGAACTTTTCATGTTGAAATTTTTCTCAAATTCATAAGTATGCAAAAACTATAAAATTCAAATGTTTAAATAATATGCTAATTGAATTTTTTTTTAAATAGGCGCGCCCCAGGGTGATTTTTTTTGAAAAAGGGACCCTAAACCCGAAACCCTAAACCCTAAAATATCGTAAACTTTTATCAGATTTAATAATATTGATATATAGTAGTTTATTTAATAACATAGTATGCAATAAGGCGGGAAACAGATGTTGTAGTCAATTTTTTTTAAAAGGGGCCTTTAGTCCCGGGTTGTGGCATGGCCCGGGACTAAAGGGTGCTGTTGGCGCGCACCCCGTGGGCAGTGCCGAAAAGCCTTTAGTCCCGGGGCGAGCCACGAACCGGGACTAAAGGTTCATCCATTTAAATGCGCGTCGCTTCGCTCCCCTAATCTCCATCTCCACACTCTGCAGACGCGCGCGAGGTCGACGACGATGCTGGCAGGCTGCCAAAATTTGGACTGCCTCTCCAGCTGTCTGCACAGCCGCCGCCTCTCCGGACGCCACGGACGTCCGCCCCGCTGCGCGCCGCGCCTCCTCCATCGTCCCCGGCCCCGGCGAGCCCCGCCGGAGGTAACTCCCTCCTCCCGCCGTGCGGCACGCCTCCTCCATCCCCGGCTCCGATGAGCCCGGGTGGCGCCCCCGACCGCGCGCTGCCTCTCCAGCTCTGTCCCCGCCGGCCCCGGCCACTTTTTTTAATTTCGTGTATCTTTTTTATACTATATTGTATATATAGTATATTGTATATTGTATATATATTATATGTTTTTATGGTATATTATAGATATAGTATATTGTATATATGTTTTTTATAGTATATTATAGATATAGTATATTTTATAGTATATTATAGATATATAGTATATTGTATATATGTTTTTTTCTTTCGTGTATCTTTTTTATATGTTAATAATTATTACTAGTATATAGATATATATAGTATATATATATGTTTGTGTATATAATAGAATATATATAGTATATATATATATATGTTTTTTTATTTCTTGTATCTTTTAGATATAGAATATTGTAATATAATAGATATAGTATACTGTATATATGGAGTATAGTATATATGTGTATAGTATATATGGAGTATAGTATATATGTGTATAGTATATATGGAGTATATATAGTATGATGGTGAGAGGCCAAGGGCACTATCGGTTGTCGATGATGCGTCGATGACTCGGTGGTGCTTGCGCGCCGCCCGGACTTAGGGTTAGGGTTAGGGCATCACTAGAATTTTGCTAATGTTATTGTGTGCATTTTGTAGAAAACTATGGATCCTTTCCAGAGAGACCTAGCACAGGAAGAAATTCTCGAGGATATGATCAACGACACCCCCATGTTGATCCATCCGAATCTCCGTCAATTTATCTGAACCCCTCCGGTGAGGGAGAAGAGGTCGACCGAAATGATCAAGGAGAAGCCGACGGCTTCGGTGGTGGAGAAGCCGACGGCGAGGTATATATATGAAGTCTGGTGATCAGTAGATGCATTAACTGGGTTGTATATATATAAATTGACGAATGTTTCTTCTCTTAGGCCTCCACATCGAGCAAAAAATATTCCAAACGAGGCCCGGCCAAAAAGTTGGACGCATCTACGCGTTATACAATTACGCGGGTATCACCACGGGGTGAAGCAGTGGAACCCGAAAAGGCTAAAACTGTATTTAAACAACAATATGGAGTTATGGTTAGGGATCGCATCCCGATCACCGTTCGAGAGTGGAATAAGACCAAAGGGGTGAAAGAGGGTGAGTATGTCTCCGACAGGTGCAAAGAGGGTCTTTGGAATGACCTCATGACACATTTCACCCTGCCAGAATGTGAGGATGATGCCGACATAGCTGCATTGAGGAAGAAAGTCAAGCAGTGGACTCTTACGAAGATGGCCGAACTATTCAAGAACTAGAAGAAAGCATTATGGCAAAAGTATCAAAAGGCGAAGAAGACTCCTAAATTTGAATGCTATCTAACGAAGCAGCAGGCTAACTAGGATGCATTTGTGAAGTACAAGGAGTCACAACCTGCTATGGAAATGTCGGAAAAAACAAGAAAAATGCCGCGAGGAAGAAATATCACCATCACCTGGGGCCAGGGGCTACACGGCTGCCATGCCAAAGTGGGATGCTAAAGAGAATGAGCTGCTTGCTAAAGGGATCACTCCAGAACCAATACGCGAAGAATGGGATCTGAGGGCAAGGAATTGGTTCCTTGGGCATGAGAGTGAGTATGATGAAAGTACATGGGACCTTATTTGCAGTGACGGGATTAGGATACCCCGGGATACATGGCAGAAAGTGGTGAAAGAGATTAAAGCGGGGACAACAAAGTTCCGTCCCGATAGAGAGAAAGACTTGCTGACAGAGGTCCTCGGGAATGACGAACGCGGAGGACATGTACGAGGCCTTGGCCCTAGTTATACGTGGGAGATGGGGTTTCCCAAAGACAGAGATACTTATAGGAGCCGAGAGAGAGCAAAGAGGCGATGATAGGAGGAGGAGGGAGACAAGTTCACCGAGTTGATAGGAACACTTCGAATGCATCAGCAACAGATTGACGAACTTCGAGGAGCGCCGCGCCTGCAAGATCCTGTACTCAATATTACCGCCATCCCATCTCAGAGGAAAAGCAGCGTCGCTGAATCGGAGGTCCCTTCTGACGATGCACGTATGGTAGATGGCGGTCCCGGCTACCCCGTGGATGGAATCAAGGAGCAGGCATCTTGTGAGCTCCATCAGAAGGTGAAGAACTAATCCATCAAGGTGGCGGTCGGATGTGCTTTACCTTGTCCACCTGGCGCACGCTGGCATGGCCGTGAGATTCTAGCTGGCTATGCTAAAGTTGGTGTGGATGAAATCGCAATGGTGTGGGACTCAATGGAGCTTGACATCCCTGGACCTGAAGGTGAGAGGACACTCGGAGAAGTACTGGGTGGTATCATTCTATGGGACAAGAACAACATCAAGCTTCCAGGCTGGACGCCAAAGCCAACACCGCCTCCGAGTGGTCGCATGTCACCTTCACCTCCATCACCTCCAAGAATCCCACCCCATGACTACGACCACCACAGCCCGAGTCCATCTCGATCTCCGCCGCAGCCTCCGATTAGTACTAAACGACGCAGGAGCCCAAAATGACAAATGTCGCCCCTCCCAAGAGTACCTCATAAGAATCTTCCTATCAGACCTTACGATCGTACTGACGAGGAAACCGACATGATCGTAAAGGCCGAATGTGTTGCGCAGCTTCAAAAGAAGAAACCCGAGCCCGCCCCGGTATACACCGAGAAGCAAAAAGCGTATGCACTTTCTTTTCTAAACACAAAATTGCAATATGACTTGCACCATAAGCCAGATGACTATCAACGCACACTTCAGAAGGAAGTGAAGAAGAGCAAATCAAGTAGAAGTGCAAGCGGGAGCAAATCATCAAGTCAAAGTGCAACCGGGAAAAGAAAGGACGTCCCCCAGCTCGAGGAACAGGCCAAAAAATCGACCCCACCCCTCAAGGTGGTATCCTATGACACTCCCCAGCAGGATATGGAAGAAGCTAAGAAGCTTGCGGCCACTGTGAATGTGACTATTGAGGAATTGCTAGGTTCCTAGGGCGACAAGTTACCCAAGGCTCAGGTAGTCCCTACATATGTCCCAGGGAAGCCTCTGGTCAGCTTTGAGCAGTTCCAACAACTGCCAACACAAATGCGGAGTTTACATAAATGGTACTTGAAAGCCATAAAGGAGGAGAGAATAATGATCGTGGCGAAAGTCCCACATGACTACTACTTCCGAGAAGAAGAGGTCCAAGTTGAGTTTCCAGAACTCTTCTAGTTATACACTTTCGACGCCCTCGACAAAAGTCTCATGAGTTGCTATTGTCTGTAAGTTGTTGAATTCATTGTCTATATATAAGCTGTTCATTTTTTTCAGTTGTTCAGTTCATTGCATGTAATTATCCTAATTATATCCTTTTGTACTCTATTATTATGCAGAATGAATATCATGGAATGTAAAAGAAGGTCAATCTTCAGTGTTGGGTTCATTGACCCAGATAAAATACATTGTCGGACGCTAAAGGAAAAACCTTCTAAGGTTTCTAACGGAGCAAAATTTCTGTGACCACATACTGTTTCCTTACAATTTCGCGTGAGTGTCTTACTCTATTGTACACATTCTCTTTTGCTTACTCGATGTTAAGTTTAATTGATGAGTTACTGATGTATATATAAACATGTACAGTTTCCACTGGATTCTCATGGACATTCAACTTGATAAGGGAAGAGTTAAAGTCATGGACCCATTAAAGAGATCCCTGGAACAGTTTAGTGACATGCAGGACATGCTCCAGAGGTAATTTTCGCGCTACAGCGGTCTCTTTCGTTGATTTCCTGAGATATCACGTAATAAATAACTCATTCATTTTCTTTACCGGGTAGGGTTTGGAACCAGTTCAAGAGTGCGGTTACAGGTGACTTTACTGAGAAGCTAACGTTTAAGCCGGTCTCGGTAAGTAGTAGGCGTATCTCTTTACTTCTAGTTTCAATACAATTATGATGCTGGATTATTATTTTGATTGAATTCTATTCTCGTAAAGTGCGCGAGGCAGCCACAGGGGACGAATCTATGTGAATTCTACGTTTGCGAGTTCATTCGCACGTTTACCAGTGAGCTGAATGATTATAGAGTCGATGTAAGCAATACATTCATAACATTATTTTTATTACCATCACTTTTTTTATCATGATTGATATTCATATTGATCTCCTTTTCTTATATAGTTCGAGAAAATGCGGGATCAGCTCCTACCACAGCAACGCGTAGTAGCAATTGCTGAAGAACTGGCAGGATTCTTGATGAACGAGATGATAGATGACGCCGGAGAATTTAGTGTGAATAGGCGCCGATGATCCCCGACCGTGTAATTGAATAGACGGGCTCTAGTCCCGATAATTGTGATCTCCATGTGTAACTATCATGTATATATTTGTATGCTCGATCTTAAGAGAAGTTATCTTATGTATGCACGAACATGTACGGTATGTGGTAGCGTAGAAAACTATTTTGAAATAAAAAAAGAATACAAATTAAATTCTCTGCCGCGGCAGAGAAAGTGCCTAAAATTCTGCCGCGGCAGAGAACCATTTGTCCCGGTTCGTAATACGAACCGAGACTAATGGGGGGCACCGAGCGCCCGCCGAGACAGCCACGTGGATGCCCATTGGTCCCGGCTGGTAAGAGGGCCGGGACTAATGGGTGGGCCTTTAGTCCCGCCCCTCCAGTCCCGGTTACCAGGACCGGGACTGGAGGCCCGTTTTCCACTAGTGCCAGCTTTGATTGTTTTGCAAATACTTTGATCAAGTCTTTGATGGTGCATGTCACCTCAAAAATTATTCTTTCTTTTTATCACTTACCTACTCGAGGACGAGCAGGAGTTAAGCTTGGGGATGTTGATACATTGCAAATGTATCTATAATTTTTGATGTTCCATGCTTGGTTTTATCCACTTTGTTGTGTTTTGTTCCAACTTTGGAGTACTTTTCATATGATTTCTTGGACTAACCTATTAACAAGGGCCATAGTGCCAGCTGCCTGTTTTCTGCTGTTTTTGGTTCCAGCAAAGTCAGAAAATGAATATTCTCGGAATTGGACGGGACAAAAGCCAAAGTGCCTATTTTTCCGGAAGTGATCAAGTGCCAGAATACGAGACGGAGAGGGACCAGGGGACCACCACACCACCTGGCCGCGCGGCCCAGCCTGGCCCGCGCCAGGGGGTGGTGAGGCCAGTCCTGGCACCCCCTCGGCCTCTCCTTCCGCCTATATATTTCCCTCGGGACGAAAACCCTAAGTACCCGATCAAAAATCCACGAAAGAGTCTGTAGCCGCTGTCATCTCCATCCCTAGATCGAGAGGGATCTGAAGCTCTTCCGGGCACCCTACCGGAGAGGGGAATTCACCCTGGAGGCCTTCTTCATCACCATGCAAGCCTCTGGTGTGATGCGTGAGTAGTTCATCCTTGGACTACGGATCCATGTAGTAGCTAGATGGCTAGTTCTCCTCCTTTGTGCTTTCATGTTTAGATCTTGTGAGCTCCGTTCATGATCAAGATCATCTATTTGTAATTCATGCATGTTGTGTTTGCGGGGATCTGATGGATATTGAGATGCTATTTCATATTGATTATTGATTATATCATGTCTTTGTTATTTGTGATCTTGCATGCTTTCCGTTGTTACTAGCTATCTTGGCCAAGTAGATGCTAGCAACTCCAAGAGTTAGTATTTATGCTCGATAGTGGGTTCATGCCTCTGGTAATCGGGGGAAGTGACTGAAATCTCTAAGGTACTAGATGTGCTGTTGCTACTAGGGAGAAATCAACAATGCTTTGTTCATAGAACAATCGTATTGTTTACTTTACACGCAGTTCGTAAAGCAATAATATGTTGCTTGCAACTTAATACTGGAGGGCATTTGGATGATAACATGAAGGTGGATTATTAGTCATAGATGTAGTTGGATGGTGGTCTATGTATTATGCTGTAATGCCCAACCAAGTCTCAAAGGAGTCAAGATGATTAGTATATGCATGTATTGCTTTCTCGGTGTCTGTGTATTGCCCCGCTGTAATTTGTTCACCCAGCATGTTATCTATCTGAAGGAGAGCCACCTCTAGTGAACTATGGATCCCGGTCCTTGTCTTTTACATACAATCTACAATCTTTTACTGCTTTGTGTTTACTTTCTGCAAACTTTTACTTCTTTCCATTCGATACGTTTAGTCCTTTGATTTCCGCAAAACACGGTGAGATTGACAACCTCATCGCAAGTTGGGGACAAAGTTTTATGGTTGTGTTGTGTAGGTCTCCAAGTTGCTACTAGCACCGGTAGTGCGCCCTGCCAAAGCTCAGCTAGTAACACCTTTTGGGTGTTTCCTTGCTCCTACTGGTTCGATTAAACCTTGGTTTCATAACTGAGGGAAAACTTACTGCTGTGCTCATCGCACCTTCCTCTTGGGGTTCCCAACGAGCTCTACGTTGAACGTCGAGTACATCACTCCTATCTATTGAAATTATATTGGAGAAAAGCCTGGCTACTTGGTTATAAGAAAGCGCTTCCTGGGAGGCAAGCCGGAAGTCATTAGGTATCTTTCTTAGTTCTGTATCTTGAGTCTTGGCGCATTCATGTTGCATTAGGATTTTTATTCTTTGCATGTTTTGCTATTAGAGTTATCTTGTTGTAGTTTTCAAAAGGTAGAATTTATTGTTACTATGTGTTGCATAACTCGGTTGTACTTAAATCCCGTTTTATACATGTTGTTTTTGGTCGAAAATTAAAGTTGTTATTTTACTATCAAAACATGGTGTTTTGCTAAGTTAAAGGAAAAGAAATAATTTTCAAAGAAACAAATTTTTTTGATGCATACAGAGAGTTTAACGACCAACTATACAGTGGGAATAAAAATTCCGGCCGTATAGTTCCGGTCGTATAGATATCTTTGCCATCGACAAGTTTTCTTTCATATGTACTGAGAGTTTAACGACCAACTATACGGTGGGAATAAAAATTCTGGCCGTATAGATATCAATGTCTTTGTAAATTTCTTCCAAATTATGCAGAAGGTTTAACGACCAACTATACAACAGGAATAAAAATTCCAGCCGTATAGATATCGTTGCCTTCATCGAATTTCTTTTCCAAGGTACAGTAAGTTTAACGACCAACTATAGAGCGGGACTTTTTTGGTCCGGTCGTATAGTTGTGCCTGTATAGTTGGGAAAACCCCTCAAACGCCAACTAGAAGGTAACCATTGCTCAAATAAGCAATAAAATTCTACCTCAGAAACGTCCTAGACTGTAATTCTCTATAAAAGTTCATGTTTTCTTTTTTAATTCCTTTTATTGCTGGGGTAAACGAACTATGTTCATATACCAAACCGATGCATTTTATTTTGCGTGTTATTTTCACAGGGACTCGAACCTTGTGTGACGACGTGTATGGTAGTGTCGACCATGCAAACACTCACATGATCCACTTGGTTGCTTCAATTCAACGCTTCGACAATTAGTGTTTGGTAAAACCTTCCAACTCGAACCTCTTTTAAGAAGCGCATAGGGGTTGCACACTCGTGTCTCGTATCCTGTTTCAGTTGCAGCTCATCACAATCTAGGAGAGGCATCTTCTAGAATTAGTTTGTTGACTTAAGCATGGTGTTTAGGTTGATGAACCGACTCAGTGGGACTTGTATTTTTATCACTTGTGAGCTAAAACCCGTGTCTTCAGAAACACAAAAATATTTCGTTTCCTTTTTAGTTTTTAAGCAGGTCCTCAAGGAAGGCACATCGGGCCATATCAAGAAATACATGTTGAAGCAAAGGTTCTTTGTCCATCAAAAGAGAGGTTACTTGTACCTCAACGGTAAAGTGTGTCATCCTTGTTTTCAACTAAGATTGGGGAGGTAACCACTTATCACACTATCTTTTGGAATTTGTATTTTCACTTTTCTTTTGGTGATATACTCAAGTTTGGTTCTTGCAAAGTTCTAAGCTTGGGGAGGTTACTTTTGCATGTGTAGAGTCTTGTGCAATGTTCTTATTCGATGAAGGTTTAATGCAATCATGTATCCCGTTGTTCTTGAATGCTTGTTTAAGTGAGTTTAGTTCTGTATTCATATGGGGATACACTTGCTCATGATAAGCACCATAGGAGTTGACTTAGAGATTGTATGCATCTTGCCGAATTGTTTATCAAGCTTGTGACACTATTTGTGATCCTCTAGAAAACATTGCCACAATCTACACTTGGAAAGAATGAATACTTGATCAAGATCTTTTGAAATTTGTTGGTTGTCACTAAATAGCCTTGTCTTAAATGAATAGGTTATGCTCGACCCCATAATGTCAAAACAATAGACTTGGTAGTTTGCCTACGGAAGAAGTTGTCAATTGGAAATGATATTTCGAAGTTTTGAGTTCTATGCTAAATAAGGTGTTGTTTAATTGTCTTAAGTGTTTAGCCTTAAAGATACTCAACACCATAGATGTGATGATTGACTCGATAGTACTCTTTGAAAGGATTTGTTTGAAGAAACTAATATTTAGCGGTAATTGAGATGCATGCCAAGTCTTGACATGTTGATTAAAGTATGATATTTCTTTATGCGTGTTTGCACCACTGTCGCACAACATGGGATGATAACAACTCTGTTGGCCTTTGAACAGCCCAAAAAATAGGAAACTCTTGGTGTTCGGCTATGAGTTGCCCAACATATGTAGCAGAAATGCTATATTTGGGTATGCATTGGTATTCTCATGGGCCCGCGTTCAAAGCAAAAGAGGGAATACTCCTCTGACCTATATGAGAAATCATTAATTATACCAAAAAGGGAAACCTTGGTAATGGTCACGAGTATCCATTCTTAGCTTGCACAGTCTGATTAAACACACTAAGTTTTGGCATGATCTCATTACTGATGAACTGAAGTTTTAGAAAGACGAAGAATAGAAAATGAGTGTTTGATAGGCATGATTCATTGATGTGGATGACCAAATGAGACACTCTAATGCTATGCTTCTTTTGACATGCTCTCACATTTCCTTTTGGCATAAATCTCGTTACTAAGAGATAAATTTCTGAAAGCTCAGTAATGTTTGCACTTGATATCCTTAACTACATGACATGATTGGGTAGCTTTATTCCTATTTATGCTTGACATCTATTTGTGACTAAGTTTTGCCTCATAAAAATAATGATATGAAAAGTTATGCAATAGGTGCAATAAGAGGATCACAAGTTTGTCTGCAAGTAGATTAACTGTTGACATGGAGCATATAAGTTCTGATGAATCTTTAGTGGTCTTTATAACTGAGCTTGTGTTGCCTTGTATGAATACATGTTTTCTCTCTTCAAGCTTGTAGAAGAAATAAGGATGCAAGGCATTGATTTCCAATGATAAGCTATTTCACAACCATTAATTTATTACCAACCCTTCCTACTTGAGGACAAGCAAGGTCTAGCTTGGGGAAGTTGATGGCTGTGAAATACCACCTATTTTATCCATATAAAATGAGCCATTTATCTCTCATATCATGTTTCTTTCAGCTATAGCTATGCCTTATATGCATGACTTCTAGTTCTCATTTAGTTTCATATGAGCTTTGCACATTTAGTAGTTTAGGTAGAATTTTATCACTTTTCCTTGTCTATGACATGTGTGTAGGTGTTGATGATGATTATGGATAAAACAAAGGCAAAAGGAACAAAGAGAGCATAGTATGGAGGAGCTGCAGGGACCAGACTTAGCCATTTGAGAGGTTGAAAAAGTGAATTTTTCCATGTTCTCAAAATAAACATCCAATACCATGGGTTTGTAGCCCTTGATTAGACAAACTCAACGAGCCCAAGAACACCCAAAATGGAGTTCGTATGAAGAAATGGTGGCCAAACCACTGCGGGACACCAAAGGTTTGACGAACAACTATACGACCGGAAATATTTTTCCGGCCCTATATTTGCACCCGTATAGTTGCGAAAAAGGTCACAAACAACGGGATTTCGCCCCAGGGAATCCCCGGAACCTTCCCAAAGTCATATGACGGTATTGGGGGAACCCTAGGGCACCCCAAGGCCTATATAAAGCAGGGAGGACCCAAAAGAGAGCCACCAAGCCATATCCTCCACCACGGCGGAGCGCTACCACCGTTCCATCGCCACAGCCGCCTCTAAACAGATCTACACCACCACCATCACATAAGAGGAGAAGGGACTAGGATCTTGAAGGCCTCCACATCTATCTACATCGTCATCTTCATCAACAACGTCTCCATCACCGATCCCCTTTGGTTACTTGTTGTAATTCTAGATTGAACCTTGGATTTGCACTTGTCTTCAATTGTATCATCATACTTCATCCATATTCTATCCATGATGTTGATTGCCTTCATGTGTGATTAGTTTCCTTTGTTCTTGGGGAGATGGAGAAACCCTAATATGAGATTGAATTGAGATAAAGATTATTATGTGATATTGTTCATTATGTGTCTGTGTTAGATTTCCTTCATCTTGATGTTGGGTGAAGCGCGCCACTCAATATTTGCCTCACTGAGGATTATATAGAGAGAACTACTTGTTGGTAGACGGAGGAATGATAGCACTTATGGTGACTATAAAGTTGTTGTCATTCCTTACGTATCAACTTGGGTACCGAGGAGAACTCACGGAACATTGTCCATGCCATGGGATACATCCTACGGGGTAAAATCCCTTAATAACATCGTAATTCGATTGGTGTCGATTGCTGTCTGATGTGGTTACGAGGATGATGTTTGCATCGGTTTCTGGCTATTCATCCATATATGGATCTCCTCCCACACATATCATAAATGGTCTTATTCATTATAATAATTTTGATCACTCTTTCTAATTACTAGCGATGGATCCACTACTCCCTGAGAACTCTTTCCATCATCTTGCAGACTTACGTAATCATACTTGCATGATCTTGTTTACTTACAGCTTTAGTTTACTTATTGTTCTCTTATTTGAAAACCCAAAAATATATTTTACACAAAACTCACATTTTATCTTGTTACTTAGAATGTTATTTAGCATTACTATTTCAGTATTTAGTTCAAAGAGTTATTAGACTTCAGACTCCTACTCCATATGGGATCGATATCTTTATTTCAAAACTTGCTACAAACGATTTGTGCACTTGCAGTCATCAGTATTCTTACTCAAATAAGTGATTTTCTTTCATAGTTTTTACTTCTGAATTTTTTGCTTTTTAATTCCTCGTGTTTTTCCGAAGTTTCTGAAGGTTTTTACCAACTATACGGTCGCAACTATGAGGACGGAGCTATACGGGCCACGCTCGTATAGTTGGTCGTTACATGGCAGGACTTCTCCAAATCTGTGATTTCTTTCCCTGTTCTGTTAAGATTCTTTTCTTGGACATTAATTTGGTGTTTCTCGCGAGTTTTGCCGACCTCTGACCCTTCTTATATACTTCCATTGTGTCTCTCTCTAATCATAATCTCCAGAAACCAATCTACCTCTTATTCATATGTGAGGACACGCAACCAAGGACAGAAGCCAAGGAGAGAAGTTCCTATGGAGATCGGGAGCAATACCGAGCAAGGCAAGGAGATCAAGATCATCTCTATGGAGTTCCTCGATACCGACAATGAATGCTGGAAGAGGGAGTTGAAAGCCCTCGAGCTGAAGATTGAAGAGATGGACAAGGAGACACCGGGGACACCCAAACATCTTCGGTTGCTGCGACTTTATCTTGATAAACTTGATGAAGATATTAAGCAGACAACCGAATCAGGTTTTTCCATGAGTCTTAAGGCGATACAAACCCTTCAAGATAACAATGATCTCATTAAAGAACAAGTGAAAGTGCTAGAGACGAATAATATTTTCTACAAGCTGTGCGTTAAAGAATTAGAGGTTGGCAATCAATCCCTCCGTCTCGAGCTGTCCCGTGAAGAGAAGATACAGTGTGGCATGGCGCCACAGTGATCTATAATAATCACGGTATCAGATAATCGCAAGGGATTATTTGATCCCACTTGGCTTGATTCCAAGCTTGGGGAGATCTTTAAGACCTTGTAATGTATCTTATAAGTTTTACATTACTATTTTAGTTTTGCATTAGCTCAAATTAGAAATAAAGCTGCATCATTAAATTCCCTTCAGAAATAGTCGATCCCTTTTATGAAATTCCGAGTTCATTATCATATATGGAGAATTATTGAGTTTGTGCTTGTCCTATTAGATATATGAATGGCTTGAGTATTATTTTACTTGCAC
The DNA here is from genome assembly GCA_910589775.1 of Avena eriantha. Classification (NCBI taxonomy): domain Eukaryota; kingdom Viridiplantae; phylum Streptophyta; class Magnoliopsida; order Poales; family Poaceae; genus Avena; species Avena eriantha. The sequence goes on along the minus strand of OU342743.1, from coordinate 586,354,622 downwards.
TTGATGATACCAATAGGAGTCTTCCACACCATTGGTATTAATGGAACATACAAAGATAATTTGGTCAATATGCTGTAAATTCATGGTTTGATTTACAAAGAAAAATTATCTAATCAGTTAAGTTGCAAAAGAAACCTTGAACAAAGGAAAATTAAAAGTGCTAACAAATTAGAGTGAGAACAAGACGACGTAGAATATTCAAGCTATAAAGATTGCTTCATATACAATTGGATTTTGGAATCTGAGATTGTTAAACTTTGAATTCCTACATGAAGTGGTATGTATAGCTCCTTTGCACAACACTTAAAAAAAGTGTGAGCATATATATATAAGAAAACAAGAAAAAGAGTGAATGTGGAAAGAGCAAATAGGCATACACCACTATATTGTAGTATGACAAAGAAGCATTTGAGATTTTAAATCCCAAGTGAATATGTTAATCCAAAAACACTTGGGACTACCTTGCTAACTCATCCGGTTGAACTGAATACTTTTACATCATATTGAGAGTAATCTTTTGTGAACTGTTGCATGCTAAGGTGTGGAAGCCTGCTAATATTATTTAGATGGTTCGAGTAAGGTACTATTCATGAACTTATTCCTATGTATCATATATGATAAACACATGCTGCAACTGCCTCATTTATTTTATCGACTCAGCTTCATGAATATGAGGATCCCATCCATTAAGCTAAACTTGCTCGGGATGAGCAAAAATCTAAGCTTGGGGAAGTTGATGAGTGCGTATTTGCATCATGTTTTATATTATTATTGGGATTTCTATTTTCGTGCCCCTACTTGGGGAAGTCTAAACTCAGTTTTCCCCAGCTGCTTAGTTTTTCCTCACTTTTGCCCTCCCTCCATTCCGAAACCCTCACATGCGCTCGGACGGGGGGATGTCGTCAGGTCAAAGGCTTGACCATTAGATGCTGACCGGTGGGACTGCGTTGGGGCGGGTCGTGCGTTGAGCGTTACGTTAGGTTTCCTCGACCGTTACATACTGACAGGTGGGGCCAGGACACACAGCGGACCAGCCATCCATCTCTCGCTGATTATGGGGACGTGGTGTGGGACCATGTGGGGCGCATTTGGTGGTTACGTGCGCCCTTTCTCCTAAATTGGAAGTTTTCTTTATTGTTATTTTTATGATTGGCCTTTTTAAGAGCGCCTTTTCCCCCCTCTCTCTCGCTAACAGTTGTGTTTTTTGCCCAAAAAGGTAGCGAATCTAGAGCAGCTTCTCTCTTCATTCATTGTTCCTTTTGCCCTCATTTTCCCCCCAATCTGGTAGCAAATCTAGAGCATCAAAACTAACCAGCACCATAAATAAATGCAGTAAACAGAGCAGATGTAGATAAACCAGCTAATATAGCTTATATAGTAATGTACTTAACGAGGTTCGACAATCAGGCTACTCAGCAGCAGCAGCGGACAAGTTCAACATAGACACGACAAAAGAAGTTGTTTTACAGCAGCAGCAGCAGATCAGTAGCCCCTCATGGCCTCTGCCAGGAGGGCCTCCGCCTCCTCCCTCTGTTGCCTCCTCCACTTCTTGCTATCCAGTCCCTTGACCTTGGGCGCCTTGGGCTTGATCGGGGGCATATGACCCTCCTCGATAGCCACCTTTTGGAGGTTGCGGAGCTGAAGACCGAGCGCCTGGTGCTTGGCTATGAAGCCGTGGACGTTCACGGACTCGCCACAGTTCCTCACGTCCTCGACATGCTTTGCGTGGGAGTTGAAGTCCATGGCGCGGAGCCTCCTGGTGGGCCAGAAGGGGCACTTATACACGTCGCCGATGAAGAAGTTGTTGTACTGGCCGGACTTCAGCCTCCTCAGCACACGACGAGTCTTGGTGTCCTTGGACTCGTTGTCGCTGCGGACGTCGCTGCTATCCTCCTGTTGGAAAAAATAGTAGAGTGCAATAAGGACATGATTGAGATACTTTGATTATCGGGATTGATTATTTGCATAAATTTAGCGATTGAGATCTCCTGTTTATTCCCCAAATCTCAAACCAAATCGAATATTGATCCCAACTACGAACAGGGGGGTTCAAATACAAAAAGGGGGATTCACAGAAATACGAGATCTAACACAAGATGATTAGCTACTATAAAAATACGAACAGCCGGTCCCTAATAACATACAATCTAGCATCCAACGATGGGAACTGGGGACGGACAAGGGGAGGGGAGAAAACTCTGGTTACCTCCGACCATGGGTTGGCGATGCTGGTGTCATAGAGGTTCTCTGGCCTTATCTAAACAACCTCCTCGTAGGGGTCCCAGCCGAGCAAGATCTGCCCGAGACCGGAGGGGGCCTCCTCGCCGGCGGCTATGGAGGATGCAGGGATGGGGACGGGGCCTCCTCGCCGGCGGCCTTGGAGGCACCGATGGCCACCACGCTGTTCTTCTCCATCACCGGCATGGTTGGGGTTTTCTTATGGGTTTGCATAACGTGATGGGATAGTAGAGACGGTTGAGTGAGTGAGTCAGTGATGAGTCAGAATGGGGAGGACCCTATTAAAGGAGAAGGGAAGTGACATTTCGTTGGACTACCGTGCACCACATAACCGTGTACGCTACTACACTGTGCACAATCACACGTGTACGCTACCTCCCCGTGCATCGCACATGCGTACCGTGAGTCACGTATTTCCCCTCGTGTCTAACCCTGGCGACTCAGTTGTACTCAGTTTTGCCCTTGAGTGTAACACTGGCAGTTTGGTTCTACTCAGTTTTGCCCTCCAGTACTAACAGTGCCGTGTGCAATATACTCAGTTTTACCCTCTGGTGGCTGGTCAACAGAGAGTCAACGAATAGGTTTGAGCTATATAATTGAGTCATTTTATGCACAACAAATTCAAAAAGAGCAAAACATAGTGGCATCTACCCAAGGAGTCTTATTATGTGACTTGCCACTAGAAGAAATTTATATAAACCAAGTTTTAACCTAAATCACCACTTCTCAAATCACCTACTATCTATGAAGGTTCATGGCTTTCTACTCAAGCCTCTTCCCAAAACATTCCTCCCTAAAACATAGTTTGTCTGAATGAGACAATAATTGTCAAACTGGTATATCTTTGAATTGCAAATAGTTTGATGTATGCCAAGATGTATTTTATTGTATAAAAGACATATTTTCCATTTTTTAAATCTTTTTCTATTTTCTATTTGAACCCCTTTGTCAGTCTTGCCCTTGGTTTTTAAGTTCTACTTAGTTTTGCTCTTGGTTTTTAAGTGCTACTCAGTTTTCCCCTCTCTTTGTCTCCATCTCTCGCACATGTGCTCATCTTTGCTGCTACGCTCTGATTGGTTGAGATAGTTGTCACACGGATCGTGCACACCAACCGTTGATCCTCTGTGATCTAGCGCACAGGATGACCCCTATATCTGTCGGGGGCACCCCTTTATCCGTGCAAAATAACGAGTATGCCACCGGTACTTTAACTCCATAAACAAATGAAATTGAATATAATTTGAAGGGAACGTGTTCGAAGTTGTATAATTTATGCATTATATTTCACTCCATGGAAATGGTAATGTCTCAAGATTTTCTTAGCACAACATTATCACATATTAAGTGCGATTTCAAAGAGTTCAAAGGTGTATAATTTTTATATATGCAAGTTTATGCATTATATTTCACTCCATGGAAATGCTAATGTCTCAAGATTTCCATAGCATAACATTATCATGTCTTAAGTGCGATTTCAAAAAGTTCAAAGGTGTATAATTTTTTATATACGCAAGTTTATGCATTATATTTCACTCCATGGAAATGATAAATGATCAGGATTTTCTTAGCACGACATTATCACGACCTAAGTGCGGTTTCAAAGAGTTCAAAGGTGTATATTTTTTGTATATGCAAGTTTATGCATTATATTTCACTCCATGGAAATGATAAATGATCAGGAGTTTCTTAGCAACACATTATCACGACCTAAGTGCGATTTTAAAGAGTTCAAAGGTGTATAATTTTTGTATACGCAAGTTTATGCATTATATTTCACTCCATGGAAATGGTAATCTCTCAAGATTTTCTTAGCACAACATTATCATGTATTAAGTGCGATTTCAAAGGGTTCAAAGGTGTATAAACTTCGTATACGCAAGTTTATGCATTATATTTCACTCCATGGAAATAGTAATCTCTCAAGATTTTTTAGCACAACATTATCACGTATTAAGTGCAATTTCAAAGAGTTCAAAGGTGTATAAACTTCGTATATGCAAGTTTATGCATTATATTTAACTCCATGGAAATGGTAATCTCTCAAGATTTTCTTAGCACAACATTATCACATATTAAGTGTGATTTCAAAGAGTTCAAAGGTGTATAAACTTCGTATATGCATTATATTCCACTCTATGAAAATGGGGGAGAAAATAATAATCTCTCAAGATTTTCTTAGCACGACATTATCATGTATTAAGTGTGATTTCAAAGAGTTCAAAGGTGTATAATTTTTGTATACGCAAGTTTATGCATTATATTTTCACTCCATGGAAATGATAAATGGTCAGGATTTGATTAGCACAACATTATCATGTCCTAAGTGCGATTTAAAAGAGTTCAAAGGTGTATAACTTTCATACTATTTTCGTATATGCATTACATTTCACTATACGAAAATGAAGCAATAGCACGGGCGAGGGCGCAGGGCTAGCTCAGGGTACCATCTTGCAACGTCAACCTGGGTAAGCTATGGGTCTGGTGCTCACGTGGATAAGGTGTGGGTCTGATGCTGATCAGGATAAGTTGAGAGAGGTGTCCACTACGGGAATCGACTTAACGCGGCCTCACTTGTCAGCATGTAACGGCAAGGGTACACTACAGGACCCGACAGAATGCGGTCCTACTTGTCAGCACGTAACGGCGAGGGTCCACTATAGGACCTGACTAAACGTGGCCCCACTTGTCAGCATGTAACGGCAAGGCTGACGGACAGCGAGTTTCAGACCATGTGAGAGTTTCGTACAGGGAGATGGGAAAAAGTGAGGAAAAACTAAGAGGCTCGGGAAAACTGAGTACAACTAACGAACCGAGGGAACAAAAATAGAAATCCCATTATTATTTTGCACTGTAGTTGTAGGATCTTGGTATTTTACGATGTTCGTGTGCACATTTTATGTCTATTTTCACTAGGATCAGGACAGATGATGGATACAACAGACACAATTCTTGGAGCAGTTGTATTGGGGAGAAAAGGAGTCAAAAACAGCGTAAATCGCTTATTTAGAAAATATCAACAACACCAGAAGAAAACCCGAAGCAATCGAGACATCCAGAAGGTTTAACGACCAACTATACGGCAGAAATTAATTTTCTGGCCGTATAGTTCCTGTCGTATAGTTGGCGCCGCCACCGCCTCCTCAAATAGTTTCACCCCGTGCAACTGGATCGGAGAGACGACATACAGAGCAACCAGAAATCACCGAAACATCACCTTCGGAAGGCATCTAGAGGGGGAACTCGTCCACCAGGGATCCATCTTCGCCATGTGTAGATCCGGGAGGCTAAGGCATTGATCTTCACCATCAACCGCTACATCACCACCATCTCTATCAATCCCATCTACATCTTGTCTAGATCTTGTTGTAATTTCCGTACTCGTTGTGGATTTATACAAGTACTATTTATCTATGATATATTCCATTGTTATTGCCATGATGTTGACTGCCTCCATGTCTGAGTAGATCATTAGTTCTTAGGGAGATGGAGAAACCCTAGTATGAGATTGAAATAAGATAAAGTTTATTATGATATTCGTCGTTGTGACCACGTGTTAGATTGTCTTCATCTTGATGTTGGGAGAAGTCGACCTCTCAATATTTGCCTCTTGTGGGGAGTTGATGGAGGGAACTACTTGTTGGTAGATAGAGGTGTGTTAGCACTTACAATGACTATAAAGCTGTTGGCACCCCTTACGTATCAACTTGGGAATCGAGGAAACTCACAGAACACTAGCCATGCCATGGAATACGTCCTACGGGATTAAGTCCCTTAATAGCGCAGTAATTCGATTAATGTCGATTGTTGTCTATTGTGGTTATGAGGATGATGTGAGCAGTGGTTGCTGCCTATTTGTCCAAATACGGAGTTCCTCCCACACATAGATAGTTGAGAATGTTCATGATAATAATCTTTACATTAGCTCTTTATAATGCTAGAGGTGTATCCGCTACTCCTTGAGAATGCTTTTTCCCATTGTGGTTTCAAATCTCTTTTACATACGCGATACTTACATTCTGTGTTCGGTTGTTTTACTTTACTTATTGTTGTCTTATACCAAAAACCCAAAATACCATTTTACACAATACTCGCATTTTATCTTATTACTTAGAATTTTATTTAGCATTTCTATTGTAATATTTAATTCAAGAGTTATTAGAGTTCAGACTCCTGCTTCCTATGGGATTGATTTCTTTATTTTGAAACTGGCTACAGACGATCTATGCACTTGCAATCATCAACCACTACCTCCACGGTGGCCATGATCATCCCCTCCATGCCTAGAGTATCCAGAGTGTCCATCATAAGTGGTACACGCACGGTGGTGCAATCTTGAGGGGTGATTGTAATGCTTCCTTTTGCGTCTTTCCACCTGCTAGTGTTTCCCTTCCAGAATTCTAGCCTTGTCCATCAGTTCCTGAAATGTGGGGAAATAATCCACAGACAACTGCAGCGAGAGCTCATCACTAAGACCATCCAAGAACCTATCTCTCCTCTTGGCATTAGTGTCCATATCTTCATGGGCATAGCAAGACAAGTTGTTGAATTCTTCTATGTAGTCTGCCACAATGTGGTTGGTTTGGCGCAAGTTGTGGAACACCTTCCTCTTCAGACTCAGGACCCTGAAGAGACATGGTTGGTCTTGAATCCCTCCTCGAACATGGCCCAAGTAACAATGTGCAGTGGGTTGGTGATCTGGAACGTGTCCCACCAAGAAGCAGTTGGTCCCTCCAGTAAGTGAGCAACAAACCTCAGTTTTTCAGCATCAGTGCAACCAACGGTCGTCAAGTCCTTGTTCACAGAACACAGCCAGTCGAGAGAAATCATGGTCTCAGGTACGGAGGAAAATTTTGCTGGCCTCAGCCTCGGGAACCTTGTGAGAGCATCTCCCTAGGACTGATTGCTATCGTTGTTGTTCTTATTGTTATTCTGACTTGCCATGAATTGGGTCATCACCTGGGACAACTGTGCCTGAGAGGCCATGAGCTAAGCAATCTCATTAGGTACTCGACAGGGAGGCATCTACGGTTTAGCATAGATAAGTTTAGAAAGAAAGCATCTAAGGAAATAATTTACTACCCATGTGTAATGCTCATGCAACAACAATATATTCACAAACAAGCATCACATAAGAAAATACACAATCAAGTATTTTTCCAGGATTTTATCTTAGACGTATATAACTACAAAATAGTTTTAAAACGTTGTCAACAATATTAAGATACAATAAAGAAACAATTAAGAAATAAGCAGAATTCTACCAGAACAGCTATGATGTGTTCATGAATATTTCTGCCTGACTTAAACTCGTCGGATTTATTTTTATTTTTGTGCATGTAGTAAAGGTAATTACGCACCAGATCCTAATTTTTCAGACTTTTTTCCAGTTACCAGTAAAATATGAAAAATCACGCAGCAAAACAGGCTAGGCAGAAAATTGCAGCAGTAATATGACGAATTTCAACCAACACTTTGTCAAATATAATTTATGAAAACTCACGAAAATTCCTAGAAATTTAGAGTACAAAATAGTACATCCTAAACACATTAAACTAACATTACCAAAGGTTTACATTGATCGATGATATAAAACTAACAAATTCCTGACGAAGACTACTTGGAGGACAACTTCTAATTACTTGATAAATAGGTTGCAATAGGTCATTGAATCCATGTGCTGGTGCTTCAGTCTAAAGGCAATCCATGGTGGTGGCGTGTACACTTCTCCGGAATCCTCATCGCTGGAGTTCTCGAAGTCCACCTCCTTGAGGTCTTCATCCTCGCTTTCCTTAGCAATGGTCATGGCCTCATCTCCACCATCATCATTATCTCCATCGTCACCATCATTGTCATCGTTTCCCCCATCTTCATCATCATCATTTCCATCATTGTTTTCATCATTGGGTGGAGGATTAGATGCGCTTGAGGTGCAGCAATTTGAGTAGCCATGCCCAAAATTGTTTGATCTCTCATAGCGATTGTTTGATCTCTTGCAGCAATTGTTTACTCCCTATCCACCACGACTCCATTTAGCTCCTCAATGGTCTGATCCCTTTCCTCTATGGTCACATTCAGCTCTTCTATGGTTTGTTCACTTTCCTCTATGGTCACATTCATCTCTTCTATGGTTTGGTCCTTGCCAATAAGAGCTTGTTCCATGGTGTTCATAGCGGTGTGCAGTGTTTCAATCTCCTGCTCCTGCACTACCACAGTGACTTTGACAAATCAACTTCTTCCTTCAGCTGTATCACCTTTTCTCCCTGCTCCCAAGCTCGAATCTCCAGGTCCTCCATGTGCCTCTCATAGGGTGGCATATTGTTCAGATTGCCTGGGGTAACCATTATATTCCCGTCCTCATATTGCTTCCCAAACACATGGAAATGGGAATTTGGTGGCAGCCGGTGTTGGTGAAGGTGGCATAGGCACGACAACGCCTCATGCATAGCTGAGTCCACTCCATGCTCCTACGTAACATACCGCTTGGTGTAGCTCAGGTTCTCAAGGCCTAGCACAGTGGGATCTCCAAGAATAATGGTGGTGATCTCCCATATGTAATCTCCAGGCGCATAGGCACTCATCCTTCCTTTAAACATCGGCATTAGCAGGTTCAACAACTGAGAAAGCTCTTCCAACTGCTTCGCAAAGAGCCTTGGTGAATGGATCCCGCCATACTCCACCCTGGTGACATCTCCCATCTATCATTTATAAGGAGGAAAGTGTGAGAATAGCAATGATAAGAAACTTACTAGAATGAAGGACATAAGAATAAAGATAGAATTAAAAATAGACTTAAATAATCCTATGGCTTCCTATTCAAATCCTAGGTCACGATCCTACATTCAACCTAGCTCTGGTATCATTTGTAATACTACAGTACTGAAAAGACTGTAGCTTCTATGCAACATGCCAATCCCTAGATCAGTTTATTGGTTTACATAGAATATAGATGAATAACAAAGTAAATATCTGTGCAACATAAATAACGATAAGATCTAGAGTATTTAAATTATTACAATAACTCTTAGCTCGAAGGCTAGCTCAAACTTATTCAAGTATAAAAAATAAATAAGTAACTCCTCCAATCTTCAATTTGCCCACAAGCAAACAAGTATCGAGTGGAGTACCGCGACCTAGTTGATAACTCAGAATCGGAATATCCTGTAACATAAAATGTGGTAGCCCTTAAAGGTCAATACTTGGATTGTATGGCAAGTAGGACTAAGTAAGGAGACAATACACATAACATCTACATACTTATTTGGCTAGTGGAGCTTTGGCTATCTTGTATTTTCAAATACCTTTGTCCTACTTTCATAAACCAATTTTATTCACGGCAACCCATTAAGTTCACCCATCAAATTTTAGTAATCAAGAAATAAGAATGAGTGAGAATATACCATAGTCTCAATATCAAGTAACTCAATCATCCATAACTAGGGACACGGCTAAGTACTTAGTTTTACACCCTGCAGGGGTTTGTACACCTTACCCATGTGACCTGGCCAACCCGCTCGTACCATCACACTCATTCTATATGATGATAGGGAGAAGTCCAAGAAGACGTCGTTCGGGAAGTAGTCTCCCAATCCCTCTGTGCATCGGTCCATCCTAACCATTCACTACATCTCTGGCTACACTGGGTTCGGGTCACCATGACTTACTAAGTATAATCAGCCACCCCTTTCTTACTGGCACATGGTTGCACACGTAAGCTTCTATAATAAAGAAAACTAATCCTTCTTAGTACCCTGGGCGGCATTCTCCACCATTATTCGCACTCTGTTGACAATCCGACCACTACGCCCATGTTAGTTTATTGACATTATGTTCTTTTAGTTTAAACAAAACAAATACTTCACCATAATGTGATCCCTTTCCCGTCTTTACAGCATGTCTAAGCACATCTATCATACGGGGGCTCAACTCTAAGGGATTCCTACCATAGTACTCCCTCTGTTCAGAAATATAAGACATTTTAGCTTTGTGAACTAAATGTATCAAGACCGTTTTTAGTGTATAGTTTCACTCCAACCTTGTACGAACCTACACACTAAAAACGTCTAGATACTTTCGATTCATAAAGCTAAAATATCTTATATTTCTGAACCGGGAGAGTATATAGGATATAGCATAGTATAGTAATTCCTACACATATAACTACAGAAATACACTACACGTGCATATGAGAAAATAGTAGGAAAATTCATGAACAAAATAGCATCTACCTGCCTTGGCGGTAGGTGTCGAGAGTACAATCTTCGCAGAAACAAGCGTTGTACTCGTCACAATCTACACGATATAATTGCAACACATAAACAATCATACACAATCATAAACAAATGCACAAATGCATGCATGACAATTTAATCAAGATTTCAGTAGTAATTTATGTTCTATGATCATTATTCCCACCGATGATATGCTTGAAAAAAATTTAATGCAACAAAACCATTTAATGTGAATTATTGATCTAATTAATAGAATTTTAAGCAAAATATTAAAAATTTATTGTAAACTATGTTGTTCAACCTGAAAAAATACTAGTGGATAGATAATGTGATTCAGAGCCAAGAGCAACAAGAATCACGCAAAAAAGACTTACAGATCTTTTTCTAGAATTTTTATACTACAATATGCTTTCTATTAAACTCAAAAAGATACATATTGTAGACTTGCGATATTATTACAGAATCAATTTATACTCAATTTTGTGATTCCAACGGTATATTATTTGTAATTTTTTGATCAATAATTTTTTTCTTATGAATTTTTAAACTTATAAATCTTTTTCGCCTTTTTAATTAATTTTTGGAAAATGCGGGGAACTATTCCCGGGAAATATTCTCACTGGCTTTGGGATCAAAAATGGCATGGAGCTGACTGGGCTTGACCAGTTAGTGGTCCACCGCGTGGGTCAACGAACGATCCAGGTCGTCCGCCTTGGATCTGATGGTGGGGAAGCATAGCTTCCTTGCTCACCTGACTCGAAGACATCCGACGGCGAGGCAGTTCTTCGATGGTGAAAGGCGGCGCTCCGGCGGTCCTTCAGCACGGCGGAGTGGTCTACGGGATGCGGCAGCGTACGTCGGTCTCGGAGGCGGTGATGACGCGGGCAAAAGCTTCCTCGGGTGGCGACGCAGGGTGGCTGGAGCGGCGCGGCTGGCAGCGGCATCTGGCAACGTCGCGTGTGGCTTGGGGCGCTGCACGGGAACAAGAAGGGTAAAAATGGCGGCGTGATGCGGAGGAAGTTTTCGCAAGAAGAAGGGGCAAGTCGACCTAGAGCTCGTACCGATGACAATGGCAGCGGCGGCGAACGAACTCTGGCATGGATTAAACAGCCTCCCGACGTCCAATCTAGGGTATGAAAGGGGGTTTTTTTCTACAGGGAAGATGATTTATAAAGGGGAGGGGTCTAGGAGACGGGGGCGGCTCGAAATCGAGCGGCATCGGCGAGATACGTGGCGGAGGGTGGAGTTCGTGTCGAGCTCGAATTAGTGAGGCAGGCGATGACAGGTGGGGTCCACTTGCCGGAGGAAAATAAAAACGAAATAGAAAAAATGAAAGGAGGAAAGGAGGATGGGCGCGTGGATGTTGGGCTGCAGGTGGGCCGGCTTGCGCGGCTTGCTGCACGCTGCGCACTTGGGAAAGGTGGGTGGCAGATAGCGGCGCTGCTGCTGTTGGACTCCGGTTGGGCCGCCGCAGCTGGGCTGGCTCACCCGGCGGGCGGGCTGCGCCATTTATCTTTTTTCTTCCTTTTTATTCATTTCTGAATCAGTCTATTTATCTGAATCTATCTGAATATTCTGAATCTATCTGGATTTTTCTAGAGTTTTCTAAATTTGATCATAACTTCAGTTTTAGATCTCTGATTTGAGAGAAACGAAAACCTATGGGTTTGTAATCATGTTGCCCATGTTCCTAGACATACATGAGGTGTATTATACACCACCAAAAGAAATGGAACTAAAATCTGTGCAGTTGTCCTAAAATGTGGGTCATGAACTACCGTGGGGTTTTTGAGAAAAGGCTTTTTCAAACTGAAATTTTTCATGATGTGCATGATGCAATGCATGAGTGATATGCAGTACCAATTTTAGGAATTGGGATGTGACATCTTAGATGTAGTTTATGGCGCTGTTGCATTGCGGATTTCCTCCAAGACGGCGGATAGTCTGGCGGGTGTAGGTCTATACATTCATGTTCTTTCGTGCGTTCGAGATGGACAGGCCCAGATAGAGAATGTATCCCATGAACCAATCAAATTTGAGCACTCTGTGCACCAACTTAAAATATACATGAAATTTTCTATAAAAAAAGAAAATAATTTATCATGTACACGCAGTGTATATCTACTACTCCACAAAATTTCAATTTCAAATTCACCCAAATATCTAGAATAAAAATGACAAATCACATTGTGAATAGTACTAATTTAATATTGTACTGGGAATTGAGCCCGTTAATACAGGGAGATCTAATTTTTCATTTTCCTTTCTCGAATTGTGTTTGAAATTTTGATTTCAAAATTCCTGACATACTTGATGTACATTGTATCTATGTGGAAGTTGTTTTTTGATATATTTCCATGTATGTTTTAGGTTGGATGCACCGGTTGCACCAGTTTACAATAGGTTCTCATCGCAAACATGTGCCGAACACTGTTAGAACTTGTCCAGCGACCTTGAGTCACTATAGGATCCCAATGCTCAACAATTCAAGTGGAGAGGCACCGAATAGTATGGCCGGTTGTTGCTCCCATCCAGCGGTTCCTGAGACTTCACACAGTCTGGCATGGTGAGACTTTGACTTTGTCTCTTGTTTTCCATTTTGGATGATCCTTCTTCATTCTTGATTAAAGTAGTTTTGGGGGTTCAAATATGAGGACACGGAGAGTATCCGACGACTGAGGTACAAATCTGTGCGAAGAGGGAGCAATCTCACACAAGTCTAGGAATGAGTTCACATTGGCTTGGACAGATTTTTCTCTAGCTCTTGTCATGGGTCCACTTGGCGTAGTCATGGGAGTAGTAGAGCTTGGTGAGCTTAAAGTAGATGTATCCGAAGGCGTATTGTACCATCATGATCCTATGTCTATGCATACCAGTTTATCTAGTATATTTTGGCTATCATGTGGTTGTTTTCCTAAGTTCAACTTTAATCCTACTCATATACATATTGTAGTAGTTTTGTTGAAACCTCAATGTACCTTGTTGGACTTGAGGGTTTTTTTACCGATCCATTCTTTTTATCCATCACAATTGGTGTTCCAGCAAAATAAATAGTGTCCCACATTATGACAACGATAAAAGTGTCTTGTATATAAGACTCTCGATGCCAACAATAAATCCATTTTTAGCTAGTATCTATTATTGTCCAAAAGATCAGTGGGGGTCTCTGCATACCGATCATTGGAAAGAGATGAATTTGTTCTCTTACAATAAGGAAAACATAAAACTGTTGTGGAGCCCCAACAGTAAAGATTTTATTAAACATAGAAATAATTATTGTACAAGATAGAGGTAGGATGAACTACACACGCAGAACAAGCCAAGCTAGAAGATATCTACAAATTATCTCTTACAATTGTAATATAATCACTTCAAGACAAGTCTTTAGGGAGTTGCAACATCGCCAATTGTAATATACTTCACACATTAAATTGCTTCATGGTGTACATTCATGGACTCACCTATGCAAGATAACTGGAAGCTAGTGAGGGTGTTAACTGTTAAGGCACAACCACCTAAGAAGTTGAAGGATAACGCATATCCTAATGTTTTGAATCGGTGAGAGATCCATGTAGTACTCATTTATGGTTCACTCTGGTAGTAGACAACATCTCCGGTGTCGCTAACATAGCGGTCGTTCTTCAAACTCCGGGATAGCTCCTTGAGTAGGTGGAACGGGAGAGGGCCAGACTTCTCCGGTTCTCTGTAGTACTTTCCAAGCACTGGTTTCGCTGCCTCGGTCTATAGGTTACATCCGAAACAATTTCAAGTTAGATGCCACTTTTCTAATACGAAGTAATATGAATTATGATGCTTGTCCAAGAAAAATTACGAGGCACATAAGAGGTGATGGATACTTACTGCCTCGACAAGATGGTAATGTGGGATTTGCGGGAAAAGATGATGAATCACATGAGTGCTAATGTCATGGTGGATGTTGTTGATCAATCCATAGTCCCTATCAATTGTTGTCAACCCTCCACGCAAATAACTCCATTCCTTTTAGTTTGGAAAGCAATATCAATAAACAATCAGACTATAATTATTAAGGAACTATGAATGGAAACCATCCAAACTGAAGTTTTTGGACGAATCTAATTTCATTGACTCAAACATTGCATTAAGGCGATACAAAAACAACCCACACATGGTACTTGAGTTAACAAAAACAAGTTCAATGAAGAGAAATAATTTATACTGAATAGTTACTACAAAAAGGTTATAAATAGTAAACCGTGAATCTCGATACATTGGAAAATCATGAATCTGATTCAACCATGATATTATTTACCTTTCCACGATACCAAGGGATCTTGTCATGATGACCGTGATGATTCAAGTATGTGACAAAATCTAGCCACAAAATAAATATCTGCATAGAGGGGTTCACCAACATTAATGGCACAAACCCAATGTACTGGACTTACGAGATGCTTAAAAACTAAATAGTAAGAGAAATCAGCTTGCGATGAACGGCACAAAGTTCTTACCAAATATGGGATTGCATAGAGCTTTATCATCATAAGAGGCCCCATCACAAAGGTTAGACGAGCAAGAACCCCAACCATTGCCAGGCAGGATGCGGTTGACGTTAGTACATCCTTCTTCTCATTAGGTAGGAATACATCACTGTTCGGGTGGAAGTGTGAGCCTGTCTTCCCTGGACTTCTGATAAACTGCATAGAACATGAGTTTAGTACCATGATATAAAAAACGGTAAAATCAAGATGAACTTTTACTTTCCAACTTCTTATCCGGATGGCCTTCCTACTAAGTTCTATCAAAAACATCAAGTTTAATTTGTGAGGATCTACAATAGCTCGTTGAAGATTTTAAGATAAAATAGACATAAATAGTCTTAATTTTGGTTTTTGATCCTAATACCGAAGTTATAGGGCCCACACAAAATTCATATGTATTGGCTAATATGTATTCTCAATGTTTTTAAAATTTCAATTAATATATAGCCAACAAAATTGCCTTTGTGATTCAATCTGCTTTTCTAAAAGGCAGATTTATGTTAGATAGTGTTGTTATTTTGCATGAAACTATCTATTACATGCATAATTACAATGGGTTGGTTCAGTTTTGAATTTACCTTTGAGAAGGTGTATGATAAGATAAATTGATATTTAATCTAGTTTCCATCTCAGTCATCCAATGGACTAAGAAATTTTCAAAATATGTCTAGTGGTAAATAATTTTCTTGGTCCTTACTTTGAATCTTGAAAAGTGTTAGGAAAGGAGATCCTCTTCACCTCTACTTATTATCTTTGTTTTTGATGCTATAACTACACGTATTAAAAGAACATACGATCAAGGTTTCATTAAAGGTCTAGTTCCCATACATATAATGGAGGTTTTGCTACTTTACTAGTATCATGATGACAATATAGTTATGTTGAGGACCAAGAAAGTCCTAGAAAGTTAAAAATTATCAACTATCTTAAAGATTAATTTCATGAAAGTGTGGGTTTAGTGCTTCAGTGATGCTAATGAGATGCAAGATGAATTTTCTCATATTTTCACTTGCAAAGTTGGTACATTTTATTTTTTTACCTAGAAGATTCTGACATATTAAGAGGCATTGTAAAATATTAGTGGGAAAATACATAAGAAAATGTGGAAAACAAAATTGTGGGTTAGAAAGAAAAAAATCTTTTATCTGTTTGTAGAATTATTTTGTGTGAAACTTGGTTAAGTAGTGTTTCCAATTTTATGATGTACTTTTAATTAATATACATGAGGATGTGATTAACATACTATATTTCTTTCATGGTCGGATACTCTATGAAAAGAGAGAAGGTGTGAATAAGTATCATTTTGTGAATTACGTTTATGTTTGGACCGAAATGGGCCTCCTCAACTACCCGGATGAAAGATGGCACATGCATGTACATGTTGGCGGTGACATCATGCCCCATCATGGCCACACATACACCATGATATGCCACATGGCGTGCCACATGACTGTCATTTTAATGCTATGCAACATATAACTCCACGTGAAAGACACATCACACACCATGTTCAGGCAACTCCACAGACGGACACATCATATCACACAACCCCTCATGCATGCAACTACCGACAAACACATCATATCACACAACTCCAAGCATTACCACGTGTCTGACATGTGAAGCCACAAAACCACCATGTGGCCGCTAGGTCATACCACACTATTTCCATGGCATGTGCCTATGTATTGACATAGTGTTAGGTTTGGTCCATTGGTTGTTCATTTCACGGTGATAACCCTATCTCACATGACTCATTTTATATGATGGTTGATTTTCTCCCTAAGAGTCATAGGACTGATCATCCAAGGGCTCGTCCATGTTGGTCAAAGTTCATCATTTATGTACCTCAATACATAATCATCGCATGATAAATCTATGTCACGCGATTCATCACGGTTTTCATTTCCATCTCATGAATCACTGAAATTCATGCAGTAGAGGTATGGGATTAACTAACTTAAGCTTTAAGAACATTATGCTCCTTTGCAAGTGGCTTTGCAAGGTATAGAATAAAGAAGGTGACTATCAATAGATGATTGGAACCAAGAACTTAATAAAATAACTTTGACATAATGTAAATATTCTGCTGGACAATCAGAAAAATTATATGGCTTGATGGGTGTGAAAGGTATGTCTTATAATTTTTGTACAAAGGTGGTTAGTAAATATTTGTAAAACTAGATATGTTTGGCTAGTTGACTGATAAGCCACTATGTCAATTTTTCCCAGACTGTATAGTTTAACCTTCAGGCAAAATTTTATTGTAGCTAATATTTTGCACCTTATATTTATATGGTGTCTCGGAGAAGAATGTTGAATATGTAGTATTGCTTGCTTGATCTCTGTAGTTAGGTTTCTCTATCAATAGAAACCTGACAACGTCATCTAGGATTTGTCATCTGGGATTTTAACTAATCTAAAATTTCTTGGTCAATCTTTAATATACTTACTCAGTAGCTAGACAATGCATCATTTCCTTATATAAGGATAAGGATGATGAGATGCCTCTTTAGATCAAAGCTTGTTTACGTTTGTTGGGAAAGAATAGAGTCCTCACCAAAGAAAACTTATTCCAAAAAGGTTGGACATGAGCTAATCTATGCGATTTTTGTTATCAAGAGAATTTGAATCGTCTTCATGTGTAATATCTAAGTTTCCCTTGAGTGTTGCAGGAAGTATTTTGGGGGTGAAAGTTTTTCCTGGATCTCTTTCTGGTTTATTTATGTCATAACTAGATCCTAAAATATATTGGTAAATATAAATAGCATGTTTTACTTGGTCAATGTGGAAGACAAGAAATATTCTTGTTTTTCAAAGAATTATCCATAATGATCCTAATAATGTAGTTTGTACCATGTGTGGACTGTTGTATTTCTGGTAAATTGTACAAAAAGATTCAGAGCAAAAAACTTCGCCCTTTGGTGGTTGACAAGTTATAAAGGATGGTGAAGAAGGCAATGAATTTGCCTTCTATATTGATATACCAGGAGCAAACATGGTCAGGCCGAAGCCAAAAGTGAAAAAGGAAAATAAAGGTTGCATTACATGATTAGGTAATGCTTTGCTACCACCAATATCCAATCCTGCTCCTCCACAAGGGCAAACCGAATAAATCTGTTGTTTTAGATTGGAGGCGGTGAACAGAAGAGCCGCCAAAACGTTTGGAGGGTATTCATTAATCCAGGAGGAGTGCCAAAAATAAGCCTTAGAGATGTCACCCACTATAGCTCTAGTAGTTGTGTTGAAGAGTTGTCTAGATTCATTGATTGGGGTCTCCATGCCAACCCAAGGCTTTTATGGAGTGGTTCATTTGTATCAGAACCAACAAAGGTGAAAATCTCTCTTGAATTTTTTCAAGATTGAGAATGCCGATGTCTCCTAGGCCTGAAGACTTTGGACAAATTCACCTTATGTTTTCCCCCATTGGTGTTGTCTTTGCAAGCCCAAAGCATGTCACGACTGGTCCTTTCAAAAGATTGGATGGTTCCTATATCTGCTTTGATGGCGGTGAGGAGGAATATCGAAAGGCGGGAAATGACGAATTTGATCAGTGCATCACAACCGGCCGTGTTGAAAATCGCCCTGCCACGGCTCGAGCTTGGCCGGGCTTTGTCTGCTTGGAAATGGTTGATGTCGTATTTTTATCTTTCTTATAGGATGTTGTCTCCTACCTAGCTCTTGCAAGTGTTTTGAGTTGTTTTGTTGATCCCATCATTCCATGTGGTAGCTGGGAATGCATGTTTATGTTCGTGGTTTGTATGGTAGTTTTTACCTACATTGTAAAATATTAAAATGGACTTCAATTTTTTAACGAAGTTGAAGGCCATGTGTGGCTCATTTAATAAATACAGCTTTCGTTCTATAATGTAGTATGTTTTGGAAAACTGAATTAGTTTGTTAAAATATGATGTACTACATTAGGGAACACATGAAGTAGCAAATTGGATCCCTTACTAAATAATTAAAAACTTTGCCTCACCAAGTATACGGGGAATGCAAGCATGGGAAACGGCAAGGTGAACCGCATATTCTTCGTAAGGTTGTCCAAGCTATTGTACATCCTCTGAGGTAGCTGCAAAATGTAAAATAAATAAGTAGCTGTGCATCAAGCACAATGCACCAATGGTGCAACCTTTCTAAGGATTATGCATGCACGAATCCACGAAAAAGAAATGACAACCTACCGGGTTCCAGGACTCGTCCTTCTCAACATGGCCTTGGTTTTGGTGGTGCGTCCTGTGGCTAATCCTCCTGCAGTTACATTCCAGATTTGTCAAATCATAGTTCGCATCAACAGCAATTCACAACAACAAAATACAAATTAATTCCCTTGTACTCTTTGTTCGTAAATTGTGACAATGTTTACCATACTTAAAATTTTCTGCCACGTTTTACCCTGAAGTTGTTACAATGAATCCATTTGAACTTGTTTAATATATGTGTGTTCTCCTTACTCGCACAACGGAACATGCCTCCTAGCTTGACCTGGTCCGCTTCCTCGGTCGACGTGACTTGCTTCCCCGCTCGACTCGCAACCCTTCCCAACTCATTCAATTGCACCGCGCTTCGGTGTTTTGATCAACACGAACAAAAAGGGCATCAACAAGTTTTGTGAGGCAGCTCGCCGGATTGATACAACGATCTAGGGCTAGGAAGCAAGCCAGGTCACATGGGTCGTAGGGAGGACAAGCTCAACTGCTTACGAGTTGAGTTGGCATCCCTAATCGTCACGAGTCAGGTTAACCCAATAGATTGGCATGTCTGATCCGAATGGCTGAGTAAATACAGTCAAACTTAATGCAATGTAAGTACTTTGGGGTAAAATGTGGCAGAAATGTTTAAATGGCGTTAAACTCCGTCACAAATTTTCCAAAAACAAGGAAACAATGTAATTCACTCAAACAAGAGAATCCAAAATCTGGTTTGCACTTATTGTAAAAAATTATTACCAGCCGTGGTATGGAACGAGAGTGGGGGCATTGAGGATGTGGCCAACAACGCTGTTCAGGTTTTGGTTTTTTGAGAAGCTCCCATGTCCACTGCAAATACCAGACATCCATAAGCAAAAGAGTCAGCGATTACGGATTTTATTAGGCCAAAACCGGCTTATATATAGAAGGTGTGCTACGGTAGTACTTTCTTTTTTTTCCTACTAAATGTAAGTGTTTTAACTGCTAAAACAGACTTTCCCTCAAAACAAAAACTGCTAAAAAGACTTACATTTAGGAACAGTGGTAAGCTAGTATTACTAATAATCTGTCTCTCTCTAATCTGCATCGGTAATCGTAACTATCTTTACAGGGGTGTGCTTTCGGTCTGTGTATTCCCTTACCAGTCGTGCCCAATGACGAAGAGCGCCCAGAACATGGTTCCCTGTGCGACCCAGTAGAACGGCCAGAAGAGCCAGCTGTCGAAACGCGCGGCGGCGGCGGCCAGGCCGAACACGACGATGAAGTCGCGCACCACGTAGCTCATGGACCGCCACGTGTCCCTGACCCAGCAGTGCTTCGGGATAGCCGCGCGGATATCCGCCAGCGTGAACGGCGGCGGCGCCCCCGGGTCGAACTCCTCTGAAGAGCTCCCGGAGGCTGCCTCCTCCCCTCCTCGAGAACTATTTTTATCGTTGTCGAAGACGGGCGTGTGGCGGATGGGCGCGGAGACGCGGAGCGCCCAGTGGCGGTGGATGGTGTTGGCCGCCGGGCGACGTGGCCCGGCGGCGAGGTGGGGAGGCGACGGCAGCGCAATGGCGCTGCCGCGTCTACGCGCGCGGAGCGGCGTGAGGCCGCAGCACCGGGAAAGAACGAGCCGGGACATATAGGGCGACAGCGCAGTCAGAGCAGCAATGTCACCGATGGCTAGCACCGTCGTCTACCACCACCGGCCGCGCCACTCGCCCGAGATCGTCTGCGTCCAGGAGGGTGATTGGAATTGGAGCTGTGGTTTTCGGCCGGGGTCGGCTAAGGCGAGGTTGCTATATACGTGAGGGGGATCGCCGCCGCCGTGCTGCTTGTGATCGCGGACGCCATGCATGTTGCTCGTGAGAACTGGCGCCGTGTTGGTTTGGACGCCGTGTTGATGAGCTCGTCGGCGTGGCAATCGAACTGCTCCTTCCGTCTCACATGACACCCACGTATTTCGTGGGTCAAGTTTGATCATCCACTTACTCCATAAGACATGGGTTACATACCATACAAATTCGTATTATAAAGCTTTTTTTCGGGTGTATATTATATAAAGCTTTTTAACGGTATAATTTTTATGACACATAACTCATATATTACCTCTCAAACTTGATAATCAAATTTTAATGAAAAAGTGTGATGTGCCATGTATTTAGTGTCACAAGGAGTATTTGGACCAAGAGAGAAACACATTTATTTATTTAGCATTTTGTTTTCTCTTAACTTTACACACCAACCATAGATGGCATAAACCTATAAAGATACAAAAACATGCCACCCTGAGACTATAGCTTGCGGGAAAGATAACAATAGCAACACAAAATAAATCAAGACAATGGTGTTTCCCTCACCCTTCTCCCTCTCCTTTGCACGCGACTCCTCGTACACGCAAGCACTATGTGGTATTTAAAACGTAGAGGCGTGTACATAGTAGAGAAAAACAACTTTATTCAAGCCTTATCGACTAGTGTATCATATATGTTTCTTGACGACACACTACTATAAATGCACATCTAATAATAGATACATGTTCCATCCTACCTTTACACGTCATCTAAAGAACAAGCTTAAACTGAAAGACACAAAATCATGAAAACATGACGTTCGTTAGATTATAACTAGCGGGCTAAGAAAGCAAGGGCAACCAAAAACTAAGCAAGCCCATCATGCTCCTCTCACCCTTGTCCATCTCCTAACGCGTACCTCCTCACACACAAAAGCACACATACCCATTTATGTCTAGAAGTTGAAAACTAGCTATAATTCCAAAAAAAAGACAATAAAACTATCAACCCTAAATCACTAGTGATGTGAGCATGTCAATGCAAAATTACATGACAAGTCATGAGAGTCGACCTATGGTAGGTGACACCAGTTAGATCCCATTGTTTGACCTTGATGCGTACATTTTTTCGATAAAATGTGATTTGTCACTAAAAACAATAAGTTCACATCTGGCCTATGTATCACTAAAATGCACACATCCACAACAATCTGACATAAAGAAAGAAACAAAATAAAAGGGAAAACAAGACTCATGTTGATCTCGTAGAATGCCTATGGTGCTAGAGGGCAAATCTGTATCACGCAACCGTCCATATGGGATAAAAAAATATTCCTCCGATAATGTATCTGGCCTAATAATGTAGTTCATTGGTCATGAGGATGATCTGGGTTTCAAGATCATGGGCATTTATGCCAATTGACAATGAGGTCATGTCATTAGTTGAATGACATGATAGACAAATATCCGATAGTTATATCTTAATGAGATCTAGTTACAAAGTTCACCATTGATGATAAACATAGAGAACCTCGCAACCTGATCCTTTGACTATGAGGTAATGCAAATCACCGTTCTGGAGGAAGCTTAGATGGTTATCAAGTATCATCTCGTAAAAGGGTAATCAAAAAGGTGCCACTCAGGTTTTTCAAAGGGACGCGTAGAGGAGTACATATCAAGACCAGGATTTGTCTAATCCATGTAACGGATAGACACATGTGGCCATCTCGGTGACGTTGCATTTATGAAGCTTGCAAGCATGTGACTTGGTCACGGGATGCAACGACATGAGAACGAGTAAACAAGTTCATCGGTAACGAGACTGAACTAAGGTATGAGGATACCGAAGATCAAGTCTTGGATGAATTAGGTATCAAATGACAAAGGGAACGGGAAACGACTATCTCACGGTTCGAGCGATTATATTCGTGAAACACACGGGGGTCACATGGCCATCCAGGTCCCTCTGTTGATCATTGATGTGAGAGTAGTCTCGATCATGTCCGGAGTGTTTCCGAACCGAAGGATGTCACGCTTAAGGGTGCAGACGCTTAGGGTAGATGTAACTACCTCGGTGAATTACGCTCTTAGTTACTGCCTGGATGAACGAAAGTGGTTAAAATAGTACGGCGGGGCCCAGGGCCACTCACGATAGACCTTTCGGCCGTCCTAACCACTTTCAAACAACGGGACAAGAACGAGCGGCGTAATCGGCAGGCGAAGGGTTCAACTACATACACAAATGAGTATGTATGCAAGCCACATACAACAGTCATCAGAGCCATTCCATCTAAAAGAAATAGAAATATTGCAACGCCATACGGCAAGATCCAAATGTCCTAGATAGATATAATAATTTAGGATAGCTCCTCATACATCACCCATCAGAGTATCAGGCGGAAGCGGAAAACAAGATCCGAGTACGGATAAGAAGCAAATTGGCATAAGATGCCCCATAAATAAACACATCCCGCCCACAGATTCCACGGATCCCCGTTCCCGGAATCTCTACACCGAATGATCGTTGCCAACATCATCTGTCTCTTCCACCGAGTATCCACTTGCGGGTACACTTGTTCATCTGAATCAAACAATTTATCGTGTGAGACCCTAGGGGTACTCAGCAAGTCTTTATGCCGCTAAAGGAGACACAACCTAGGGTGACGCAATTGCAGCAAAAGATAATACCTAACAATCCTACAGATACTCGCTAACCTTCCGTCTAACCAATGATAGACGAAAGTCCGTGAATTAAGAACAACAGTTATAACAGTATAATTAACAGATCCATCCTCCTCCTCGCTTACCAACGAGGAAGCGGACGAACAACCCCCCATCATCCGTTGGCTGTTTTATTAACCATTCCATGAGTATTGCACTATTTACTAGTCAAGTACTTAGTCAATTTAAAAGCGGTACTTTAGTTATACTTGTCTATGATCGAGAAACTGTGCTCCAAGTCGTCCATAACCGCGGACACGGCTTTCAAAAAGATTTACCCTGCAGGGGTGCACGAATAGCAGCACACACTCGATCAACCTCGGAAAAACCAAATCAAAACCCAACGAGGCATTCACGACAAAGCAATCACAGGATTCAAAAATATTTCAGGGGACCACCCCATTAAGCTACCCGCAACGAAGTTGGCCGGCTCCGAGGCGGACCCAAGGTTTGTGTGGACGGCGGTAAACGACTGGGAACCCGAAAATGTGACTGGGCTTGTCGATACAGCGAAAACGTGTCACGATCCAAAACAGTACAGGTGCTCCTCGCACAATCTTAAATAAAGCAGTAACATGGCATAAGTACATGATAGTAATAAAGCCCCAAACTAATTGTGGCCCCAAGAAATAAGAATGAATCAAGCTCTGGCTCAGGGGGGTCCATAAGGCCTCCCGGATGTGGATAGTGCGAAATAGTCAAGGAACAGGAATCAAGTACTCGGGGTCCTACGGGACACAAGTGAGCATAAAAAACCAAATAGTAGATATTGCTCACCGGTGCCTCTTTCATTAGTTATCCCATTACTACTCAGATTATGTTGTTTAGGTACCTCGTTATTCATCAGACACCCACATACCCTACACATGCTTTTCTACGACTCGCATGGCTCAAACAACTCCTGTAGTAATGGCTCATGGGATGGGGGAACAAGCTTCGGTGGGGTTTAAAAGTAAAGGCCATGCAGTACTTGGGATTCAATTTAATGCAATCGCGACTCGATGATGCAAGAATAAGATAGAGGCAATAGGTACTGTATGTATGCAAGCATGTGGTAGTGCTTGCCTGGCAGCTCAGTTGAAGCGAGAGATGGATCTGGGTAATACTCTTGTGATTCCTGATAATTCTCCTGCTGGGCGTCTATTCGAAGAAGAACCAAACAAACAAGGGCCAACATGAATAAAGTGCACAAGCATATGAATTAAAATGCGACAAGCAAACAAGCATGCCATGATGAATGATGCACAATTTGCATGGCATTAAAGTAGCATGGCAAAGGTGAGGTGTGGATATAAGAAATAAAGCATTTTACTATTTGTTTAACCAAGTTTTATTGTCATAAACATTTCAGATTTTTAATAACAACATGATGCATGCTTCAATTCAGAAAAAGGACTGCATAGATAGAACGGGCTCGTCGCGCTGATCGATTTAGACATATTATTTGTCAAATTTGGAGTTATAAAACAAAAGTTATTAATTAATTAAGGGAAAGGGCATTTTAATATAATTTTAATCATCTCGAAATTTTAAAGTGTTCAAACATTATTTTGAATGGCATATTTGAATTCCTCACATTTTTCTGATTCCAAAACATATATTACTTGTATTATTTGGATTTGTATTTTAAAAATTATTTGAATCTGATTTGAATTTGAATTTAAATCAATTTGAAAAAGGTTTAATTAAAAACAGACACCGGAAAGTACTTTTGTCACCTAGGCGAAATCAGCCCCAGTCACTGACGGGTGGGCCTTGCGCTGACTGGGCCACGCGCGGGGAAAAACCTTTTGTCACTGTGTCTCGGTCTAGCCTGTGCGTCTGCGAGGTGGGCCAACTGGCGCTGGCCCACGTGATAGCGGTGAAGACGGCAGAGGCTGACAGGTGGGGACTCGCTGGACCGCGGGTTACGGCGCGGGAAAAACGGAGGGGCTTTCTGCAAGATGGCTAGGGCGACTGACAGGTGGGGTCTCTAGGAGCGCGGGTTGCAGGAGTCAAAAAGGTGGGGGGCTTAATGTAAATTTACCACGGCCTGGGTACTTTTTCTCTTCTTCTCGGTCTGACAGCAAGTGTGCGCGCGGCGCGGAGCGGGGATTCGATCCCGGGTCGCGGGCATGCGCGCGGAGGGGCTAGCCAGTGCGGCTGGCTTGGGTAGCTGACAGGGAGGTAGGCGTGGCCTAGTTAGGGTGCTGCGCGGCGCGGGGAGGCTGCAGAGGACGATGAGCTCTGGCGCGCGGCAGGCGTTCGACAAAACGATCGGCGGCGCTAGACGGTGTCGGTGGAGCGGAGGTTGTCAGGGAGGTCGAGGAACTCACCGCGGGCTCGACGGCGGGCGCGGATCGGGGCGAGGAGCGGCGGAGCGGCAAGATCGCTGGCGCTCCGGCGGCTAGGGTTTCGTCGGGACGGCAAGGATCTGGCGGCCATGGGAGCTTCTCCTTCGCGTCAGCGTGGACATGGCGTCGTAGAGGAACCTCCTCGAGCTTCCAGGCCACCTCCACGTCGCGCTGCTCGACTGGAATGACGGGGGCGAGGTGGTGCTGGCGGCGATCGGCGGCAGGTGTTGTGGCCGGAGAGGAAGAAGTAGAAGAGGAGGGGCAGCTCTGGGCAGATCTGGAGAGCCAAAAGAGTCGTGTGGGAGGAGGAAAAAGGAGGGAGAGGGAGGAGGCCAGCTGTGGCAGGGGGTAGATAAAGGTGGCCTCGGTGCCACCTTTTTCCTTCTCCTCACGTGCTGGCTCGAGCTAGGGCTTAACCTGGGGCTGGTAGGCACGGCGGGGAGGTGCTGCAGGTGGAGCGGGGCGGTGTGTAGCTGTAGGGTGGGGCTAGCTCGGCCGGTAGAGAAAGAAAGAGAGGAGAGGGGTAGCTCGGGCTAGGTTAGTTGGGGCTCGGGTTAGGGCTTAGCTAGGGTTAGCTAGAGGATTAGGATTAGCCGAGGTGGGCTAGGAAGAGAGAGAGAGAGGGTCAGGTGTTCATCATGGTGGAGAGAGAGAGAGAGAGAGAAGGAAGATTAGAGTTAGGGTTTAGTGTAATTTAGGTGTAAAAGAATTATAAAGAGAAAAGCTAGGTTTGAATTTTATTAGGTATTTTGATTTTGATTTATGTTATAAGGCCAAACCAAGGAGGACCATGGAGCTTGGTCTTGCTTGAGCTAATGTGGAAGTGAAACAAGAAAGAAAAGGAAGGAAAGAAATAGGAGGAAAAGTTCTCATATGGATCATGCATGGAGAAATAAAAATAAGAGGAAAAGAGGTGGATAGGAGTATGGGGATGGTGGAATGGTAGAAGATTGCCTCCCAAGATAGGATCCATTAAATTCAAAGAAAATCCCATGGAATAAAAAGGTGGTGAAGAAGCTTGCATGGCCCATGCAAAAAAAAATGCCATTATTTATTTTGTGAAAACAATAATAATATGATGGCATTGTTCTTATGCATTTCCCATAAGTGGAATAAAGCCAAGCAAAGGAAATTAAAGGACTAGATCCACCCTATTGCCCATGAGCTAGGTAAAACCAAAATAAAGACAAACAAGCTCATGGTCTAGTAGGATGGTGGAATTATAAAGTGGTGGAAGAGAAAGGTGGTGGAATGGAAATAAAAGATATGCCCCCAACTCAACTTGGGCATTTGAACAATATATCAATAACCAAATACAATATCAAGAGGCAAATACAATTAATAATGCATATGAGAGAAAAACCAAAAGAAGGAGGGTTTTATATGATGCTCAAATGCAAGGTGGCATGATGACATGGGCATGATATAATTATGATGCAACAATAATATATATGAAGTAGTCAAAGTCTTACTAGGACAAGTAGCATTACAATTGTTAGACAATTGGGATGCCACAACTCTCCCCCACTAAACAGGAATCTCGCCCCGAGACTCTAGGAAGAAGAAGACTCAAAGAGGGTAGGATACTTGGCACGGAGCTCATCTTCATGTTCCCAGGTGGCTTCATCAACGGAATGGTGCGACCACTGCACCTTGCAGAACTTGATGGACTTGTTGCGAGTCCTTCTTTCTGCGACTTCAAGAATTTTTGTGGGGTGTTCTTGATAAGACAGATCTTCTTGGAGATTGATGAGTTCATGGTCCACGGTCCTGCCGGGGTCCTTGAAGCACTTCTTGAGTTGAGAGATGTGGAAAACATCATGGACTTTGAGTTGTTCCGGGAGCTCAAGAGCATAAGCAACTTCTCCTCTTCTTCCATGAATTTTGAAAGGTCCGATGTATCTAGGAGCTAGCTTTCCTTTGATACCAAAGCGGTGCGTGCCTCTCATGGGAGTGACACGAAGGTAAACAAGATCACCAAGGACATACTCCATGTCTGTGTGCTTTCTGTCATAATTGCTCTTCTGGCGACTTTGAGCAATCTTCAGATTTTCAAGAATGATGTGAACTTTCTCCTCCGCTTGAGTTACTATGTCGGGGCCAAACAATATTCTTTCACCTGCGCCCGACCAACCAATCGGAGTTCTGCATTTGCGACCATAGAGAGCCTCAAATGGTGCCATCTTTAGACTGTTCTGAAAACTGTTGTTGTAAGAGAATTCGGCATAAGGAAGACATTCTTCCCACTTCATGCCGAAAGAGATAACGCAAGCACGGAGCATATCTTCTAGAATCTGATTGATCCTTTCAACTTGTCCTTGCGACTGAGGGTGGTAAGCTATGCTGAAGTTTAATTTGGTTCCCAAAGCATTTTGGAAACTTCCCCAGAACTTGGAAGTGAAGATGCTTCCACGGTCTGAACTGATCTCAAGAGGAACTCCATATAGAGAGACAATTATGTTGATATAGAGTTCAGCCAACTGAATTGCAGAAATTGTTTCCTTGACTGGAAAGAAGTGAGCTACTTTAGAAAGCCTGTCAATGACAACAAAGATTGCATTGTTGCCCTTTTGCGACCTTGGAAAACCAGTGATGAAGTCCATCTCTACTTTCTCCCATTTCCATTCCGGAGGCTTCAATGGCTGTAGAAGACCGGAAGGTTTCTGATGGACAGCTTTAACTCTGCGACAAACATCACACTCTGAGACATAC
Organism: Avena eriantha; assembly: GCA_910589775.1. Lineage (NCBI taxonomy): Eukaryota > Viridiplantae > Streptophyta > Magnoliopsida > Poales > Poaceae > Avena > Avena eriantha. The sequence goes on along the minus strand of OU342743.1, from coordinate 586,325,903 downwards.
TTGGCACAATATCGTTTCAAACCAGGCCACCAATATTGTGTTTTCAAGTCCATGTACATCTTAGTGCTTCCAGGGTGGATAGAAAGAACAGAATCATGCGCCTCCTTGAGAACTTCCTCTCTTAAACCCGGGTAGTTCGGAACAAACATCCGGTGTTCAAAGAAAAGAGTACCTTGGTCATCTACGTGGAAAGACTCATACTTCAGAAGTTGAATGTTGGAGATGATCTTTTTAGTGTAAGGATCCCCAAGCTGAATGGAACGGACATTTTCTTTCAAGAGAGGTGTTGCTAGAAGGTTTAGAAGATACCCTTGATCCACAATTTCAAGGTTGAGCTTGCGGAATTCCTCGCACAAGAGGGGCTGTTGTTCTTCCACCATGAGATTGTTTACATAAGCTTTTCGGCTGAGAGCATTTGCCATGACATTGGCTTTGCCCGGAGTGTAGTTGATGGTCAAATCGAAATCATTGATTGTTTCAATCCACCTCCTCTGACGAAGGTTGAGATCAGGCTGTGTGAAGATATACTTTAGACTCTTGTGATCAGAAAAGATCTCACAACGGTTGCCAAGCAAGTAATGCCTCCATACTTTCAAAGCAAAGACAACTGCTGCGAGTTCGAGGTCATGTGTAGGATAGTTGATCTCATGCGTCTTCAACTATCGAGAGGCATAAGCAACAACTTGCTTTTCTTGCATAAGGACCGCACCCAATCCTTGCAAAGAAGCATCACAGAATATTTGGAAAGGCTTTGATGTATCTGGAGGAACTAAGACTGGTGTGGAAGTGAGCTTCTCTTTGAGTGTTTCAAAGCTGGCTTGACATGCAGGAGTCCAAAGATATTTCTTGCCTTTCTTGAGGAGATCGGTAAGAGGCTTCGCAATCTTTGAGAAATTTTGAACGAAGCGATGGCAGTAACTGGCCAAACCAAGGAAACTCCGGACTTCTTTGACATTTATGGGTGGAAGCCAGTCCATAATTGTCTTAATAGTTTTTGGGTTGACGGCAATGCCCTTGGCAGAGATGACGTGACCAAGGTAGGTGACTTGAGGCAGCCAAAACTCACACTTGGAGAACTTTGCATACAGGCGGTTCTCACGAAGCTTGTTTAGGACACACCAAAGGTGTTCTTCATGTTCTTCCTTAGACTTAGAATAGACTAGAATGTCATCCAGATAGACCACAACGAACTTATCAAGATACTCCATGAAAACCGAGTTCATAAGCCTCGAGAAGGTGGCAGGTGCGTTGGTGAGGCCGAAAGACATGACCGTGTACTCATACAGGCCATAGCGGGTGGTGAAAGCTGTTTTGGGAACATCTTCCTTGCGAATCTTGATTTGATGGTAACCACTTCTAAAATCAAGCTTAGAGAATACCACAGCTCCAGCTAGCTGATCAAAGAGATCATTAATCCGTGGAAGGGGATATTTATTCTTGATTGTTTTAGCATTGAGTGCCCGATAGTCAACACAAAGTCTATCAGTCTTGTCTCTCTTCTTCACAAAGCTGGTTGGACTACCCCAAGAAGAAGTACTGTGCTGAATGAAACCCAACTTCTCTTGTTCATCCAACTGACGTTTGAGTTCAGCCAACTTAGCAGGACCCATTTTATAAGGCTGCTTGGAGATAGGAGCGGTGCCAGGTTCAAGTTCAATGACAAACTCAACCTCACGATCCAGAGGCATACCTGGCAACTCTTCAGGAAAAACATCTGGAAACTCACAGACTACAGGAACACTCTGAATACCTTCCATAGCATCATCATTCAGAGCCGCCAAAGAATAAAGCTGAATTGCAGGAGTCAGACTTGGAGAATAGACTATATGGCCTTCAGGAATTTTCAGAGAAACCGAACGTTCAGCACAATCAATCACAGCTGCATTTGCTGTCAACCAATCCATGCCCAAGATAACATCAATATCAGAATTGCCCAGAATAATTAAGGAAGCCGGAAACGAAGAACCACCAATCTCAATTTGATTGCCATGGCTGATCTTAGAAGCCCTCATGTTTGACCCAGGAGATTGTACCACAAGACGGTGTAACAAAGGAACCATAGCCAGATCTTGCTCATGTGCAAACTTGTGAGAAACGAAAGAATGCGAAGCACCAGAATCAAACAAAACTCGTGCATGAACTGAGTTAACAGAAAGCATACCCATGACAACTCCAGGTACATGCTCAGCTTGAGCTACGTTGACATAGTTGGCACGAGCAACCGTAGACCCTTCTTAGTGTTGATGTTGAGAGCCCGAGGTGGAGGTGCACGAATCATAGGAGCACTTGTCGCAGGTCTTGGAGGTGGTGGTGGAAGAGCTTTGTTGTTCACTGGACAATTCCAGTGCTGATGCCCAATGTTTCCACAAGTATAGCAAGCACCAGGTGGACATGGAGCAACGTAGCCAGGGACTCCGTCAGGCGCTCCAGGGTAGTTGTGGTTGTAGCCCCTGGGAGCCGCAGTGAAGGAGTTTTGTGGCCTTGGTGCGTAGCTTGAAGGTCTTGGTGGAGCAGGGAGCGACGGTGGGGTGTTAGGAACCCAGACACGACGCTTAGAAGGAGCTGACATAGCAGAAGAGCTTGCTGTATCACGGCTGTGTTTCTTTGACTCCTCAAACACTTGCCTACTTACTTCTTCCTGCAGAGCTGTGTGTTGAAGTTCCAGAAAATATGCCGGCCTTGCATGAGTGATTGCATATTTGATGGAAGCATTGAGGCCTTGCCGAAACCTCTTTTGCTTCTTCTTGTCATCAGAGATCTCATCGCCACCATAACGAGACAGATTCATGAAGTTTCTGATGTAGGTGTTGATATTGTCAGTGCCCTGCTTGAGGTTGAGAAACACTTCCTTCATCCTTTCCATGACAATTTCTGACAGATATTGCTCTTTGAAAGCAGCAGTGAACCGCTCCCAAGTAGGCTGAAAACCAGAAAGATCTGCCTTGAGGTAATTTTCCCACCAGAGAGCTGCATCTCCCTTCAGAAGGTGAGTAGCACACTTGACCCATTCTTGCTCGGGAACATCCATAGTCATCAGCAACCTTGACACTTCACGAAGCCAATCATCTGCATCAAGTGGCTGATCAGACACCTCAAATTGGCGTGGGTTGAACTTGAGAAAACTCTTGATGTCTCCTCGCTTGGGAGGTGGAGGTAGCGGAACAAACTCATTCCTTCTCACGCTTTCCTCGAAGCGCTGCTGGTTCTGCTGCATAGTGCCCAAAGCATTTGCAATACTTGCCAAAGCAGCCCCAAGTTCAGGTGGTATATCCTCCTCGGAACGGCGTGGTGGTGCCATCCTGTGATTGATATAAAACACAAATCAGTACTATAATGGAGAATGATAATAATCCAAAATAGTACCAAAATGGAATTAATCAAGATTAAAGAATGCAATTCACTGAGATGATATTAAAATATCAACAAAGTTCAAGGCAATTAGAAGATATTAAGCATAACACACACGACTAAACAAGGAGTGTGGTACACAACTAACAAAGAAAAAATTTCCGCAAATTTCGGTATTACAATACCACTATATGCGCAAAACCACTTAACGAATCAAGATTAGTAACTCTACTAGTTCAATGTACAAAAGCAAATGACAAGAGTAGTGGTATGGTCGCGACTCCATCCCGCACTCAAATCATTACTTTGCACATGAATCAGTAAAACACATATCCCAATACCTTCTTCTTAGATGAACCTAAAGATTGGTAACTACGAAAAAGAACACCCCAACAAGATAACGTCGGATAACAACGAGTAAGATAGATCGCATCGGTATACAACGAATCAGAATAGATCGCGTCGGTTTACAAAGGCCTGTCGGTATGGAATGTACCAACAGTTGATAACCAAAAGGCAGATAGTGATAGCATTTGGATGCAACAGATAGACAAGGAATTCACACACACACACACACAACCTATGGTACTACAGAACCCAAAACACGTGAATCCTAGTTTGAATTTTTAGAAGAGGATTGAAAACGTTACACTTCCTTCCTAGAAAAAGGGTGGGTAGGTGGGTAAGAAGAAAAATGGAAGCAGTCCTACTCTCACGCTTTGTTTTTCCCTAGTATACATAACTACCAAAATATTTGCTAGACTGACAACGACCATTTTGGCTGAGACCCTGAAGGGCGGGATTGCTCTGATACCAATTGTAACTACCTCGGTGAATTACGCTCTTAGTTAATGCCTGGATGAACGAAAGTGGTTAAAATAGTACGGCGGGGCCCAGGGCCACTCACGGTAGACCTTTCGGCCGTCCTAACCACTTTCAAACAACGGGACAAGAACGAGCGGCGTAATCGGCAGGCGAAGGGTTCAACTACATACACAAATGAGTATGTATGCAAGCCACATACAACAGTCCTCAGAGCCATTCCATCTAAAAGAAATATAAATATTGCAACGCCATACGGCAAGATCCAAATGTCCTAGATAGATATAATAATTTAGGATAGCTCCTCATACATCACCCATCAGAGTATCAGGCGGAAGCGGAAAACAAGATCCGAGTACGGATAAGAAGCAAATTGGCATAAGATGCCCCATAAATAAACACATCCCACCCACAGATTCCACGGATCCCCGTTCCCGGAATCTCTACACCGAATGATCGTTGCCAACATCATCTGTCTCTTCCACCCAGTATCCATCTTGCGGGTACACCTGTTCATCTGAATCAAACAATTTATCGTGTGAGACCCTAGGGGTACTCAGCAAGTCTTTATGCCGCTAAAGGGGACACAACCTGGGGTGACGCAATTGCAGCAAAAGATAATACCTAACAATCCTACAGATACTCGCTAACCTTCCGTCTAACCAATGATAGACGAAAGTCCGTGAATTAAGAACAACAGTTATAACAGTATAATTAACAGATCCATCCTCCTCCTCGCTTACCAACGAGGAAGCGGACAAACAACCCCCCATCATCCGTTGGCTGTTTTATTAACCATTCCATGAGTATTGCACTATTTACTAGTCAAGTACTTAGTCAATTTAAAAGTGGTACTTTAGTTATACTTGTCTATGATCGAGAACCTGTGCTCCAAGTCGTCCATAACCGTGGACACGGCTTTCAGAAAGATTTACCCTGCAGGGGTGCACGAATAGCAACACACACTCGATCAACCTCGGAAAGACCAAATCAAAACCCAACGAGGCATTCACGACAAAGCAATCACAGGATTCAGAAATATTTCAGGGGGCCACCCCATTAAGCTACCCGCAACGAAGTTGGCCGGCTCCGAGGCGGACCCAAGGTTTGTGTGGACGGCGGTAAACGACTGGGAACCCAAAAATGTGACTGGGCTTGTCGATACAGCGAAAACGTGTCACGATCCAAAACAGTACAGGTGCTCCTCGCACAATCTTAAATAAAGCAGTAACATGGCATAAGTACATGATAGTAATAAAGCCCCAAACTAATTGTGGCCCCAAGAAATAAGAATGAATCAAGCTCTGGCTCAGGGGGGTCCATAAGGCCTCCCGGATGTGGATAGTGCGAAATAGTCAAGGAACAGGAATCAAGTACTCGGGGTCCTACGGGACACAAGTGAGCATAAAAAACCAAATAGTAGATATTGCTCACCGGTGCCTCTTTCATTAGTTATCCCATTACTACTCAGGTTATGTTGTTTAGGCACCTCGTTATTCATCAGACACCCACATACCCTACACATGCTTTTCTACGACTCGCATGGCTCAAACAACTCCTGTAGTAATAGCTCATGGGATGGGGGAACAAGCTTCGGTGGGGTTTAAAAGTAAAGGCCATGCAGTACTTGGGATTCAATTTAATGCAATCGTGACTCGACAATGCAAGAATAAGATAGAGGCAATAGGTAATGTATGTATGCAAGCATGTGGTAGTGCTTGCCTGGCAGCTCAGTTGAAGCGAGAGATGGATCTGGGTAATACTCCTGTGATTCCTGATAATTCTCCTGTTGGGCGTCTATTCGAAGAAGAACCAAACAAATAAGGGCCAACATGAATAAAGTGCACAAGCATATGAATTAAAATGCGACAAGCAAACAAGCATGCCATGATGAATGATGCACAATTTGCATGGCATTAAAGTAGCATGGCAAAGGTGAGGTGTGGATATAAGAAATAAAGCATTTTACTATTTGTTTAACCAAGTTTTATTGTCATAAACAGTTCAGATTTTTAATAACAACATGATGCATGCTTAAATTCAGAACAAGGACTGCATAGATAGAACGGGCTCGTCGCGCTGATCGATTTAGACATATTATTTGTCAAATTTGGAGTTATAAAACAAAAGTTATTAATTAATTAAGGGAAAGGGCATTTTAATGTAATTTTAATCATCTCGAAATTTTAAAGTGTTCAAACATTATTTTGAATGGCATATTTGAATTCCTCACATTTTTTTGATTCCAAAACATATATTACTTGTATTATTTGGATTTGTATTTTAAAAATTATTTGAATCTGATTTGAATTTGAATTTAAATCAATTTGAAAAAGGTTTAATTAAAAACAGACACCGGAAAGTACTTTTGTCACCCAGGCGAAATCAGCCCCAGTCAATGACGGGTGGGCCTTGCGCTGACTGGGCCACGCGCGGGGAAAAACCTTTTGTCACCGCGTCTCGGTCTAGCCTGTGCGTCTGCGAGGTGGGCCAACTGGCGCTGGCCCACGTGACAGCGGTGAAGACGGCAGAGGCTGACAGGTGGGGACTCGCTGGACCGCGGGTTACGGCGCGGGAAAAACGGAGGGGCTTTCTGCAAGATGGCTAGGGCGACTGACAGGTGGGGTCTCTAGGAGCGCGGGTTGCAGGAGTCAAAAAGGTGGGGGCTTAATGTAAATTTACCACGGCCCGGGTACTATTTCTCTTCTTCTTGGTCTGACGGCAAGTGTGCGCGCGGCGCGGAGCGGGGATTCGATCCCGGGTCGCGGGCGTGCGCGCGGAGGGGCTAGCCAGTGCGGCTGGCTCGGGTAGCTGACAGGGAAGTAGGCGCGGCCTAGTTAGGGTGCTGCGTGGCGCGGGGAGGCTGCAGACGACGGCGAGCTCTGGCGCGCGGCGGGCGTTCGACGAAACGATCGGCGGCGCTAGACGGTGTCGGTGGAGCGGAGGTTGTCAGGGAGGTCGAGGAACTCACCGCGGGCTCGACGGCGGGCGCGGATCGGGGCAAGGAGCGGCGGAGCGACGAGATCGCTGGCGCTCCGGCGGCTAGGGTTTCGTCGGGACGGCGAGGATCTGGCGGCCCTAGGAGCTTCTCCTTCGCGTCAGCGTGGACAGGGCGTCGTAGAGGAACCTCCTCGAGCTTCCAGGCCACCTCCAGGTCGCGCTGCTCGACTGGAACGACGGGGGCGAGGTGGTGCTGGCGCGACCGGCGGCAGGTGTTGTGGCCGGAGAGGAAGAAGGAGAAGAGGAGGGGCAGCTCGGGGCAGATCTGGAGAGCCAGAAGAGTCGTGTGGGAGGAGGAAAAAGGAGGGAGAGTGAGGAGGCCAGCTATGGCAGGGGGTAGATAAAGGTGGCCTCGGTGCCACCTTTTTCCTTCTCCTCACGTGCTGGCTCGAGCTGGGGCTCGACCTGGGGCTGGTAGGCACGGCGGGGAGGTGCTGCAGGTGGACCGGGGCGGCGTGTGGCTGCAGGGTGGGGCTAGCTCGGCCGGTAGAGAAAGAAAGAGAGGAGAGGGGTAGCTCGGGCTAGGTTAGTTGGGGCTCGGGTTAGGGCTTAGCTAGGGTTAGCTAGAGGATTAGGATTAGCCGAGGTGGGCCAGGAAGAGAGAGAGAGGGTCAGGTGTTCATCATGGTGGAGAGAGAGAGAGAAGGAAGATTAGAGTTAGGGTTTAGTGTAATTTAGGTGTAAAAGAATTATAAAGAGAAAAGCTAGGTTTGAATTTTATTAGGTATTTTGATTTTGATTTATGTTATAAGGCCAAACCAAGGAGGACCATGGAGCTTGGTCTTGCTTGAGCTAATGTGGAAGTGAAACAAGAAAGAAAAGGAAGGAAAGAAATAGGAGGAAAAGTTCTCATATGGATCATGCATGGAGAAATAAAAATAAGAGGAAAAGAGGTGGATAGGAGTATGGGGATGGTGGAATGGTAGAAGATTGCCTCCCAAGATAGGATCCATTAAATTCAAAGAAAATCCCATGGAATAAAAAGGTGGTGAAGAAGCTTGCATGGCCCATGCAAAAAAAATGCCATTATTTATTTTGTGAAAACAATAATAATATGATGGCATTGTTCTTATGCATTTCCCATAAGTGGAATAAAGCCAAGCAAAGGAAATTAAAGGACTAGATCCACCCTATTGCCCATGAGCTAGGTAAAACCAAAATAAAGACAAACAAGCTCATGGTCTAGTAGGATGGTGGAATTATAAAGTGGTGGAAGAGAAAGGTGGTGGAATGGAAATAAAAGATATGCCCCCAACTCAACTTGGGCATTTGAACAATATATCAATAACCAAATACAATATCAAGAGGCAAATACAATTAATAATGCATATGAGAGAAAAAACAAAAGAAGGAGGGTTTTATATGATGCTCAAATGCAAGGTGGCATGATGACATGGGCATGATATAATTATGATGCAACAATAATATATATGAAGTAGTCAAAGTCTTACTAGGACAAGTAGCATTACAATTGTTAGACAATTGGGATGCTACAGTAGATGGGGTATCGTAGGAGAAATAGAGAGAGAAACTGGAATAGTTCCGGGTAACATCCGATGGAGATCGATAGGGGTCCGGAAGGTGTTCCAGAGTGAAGAAATAAGATAGTATGAGTATTTGAATGTTAATTGGAGAATTAATATTAAATACATATTTATTTTATTATTAAAGGTAGCCCAATGCTAATGGGCCTCACCCGAAGGGGAGGCCCAAGAGGCAAGGCGCCTAGGGAGAGGTGGCCAGCCGGCCTGGGCTCAGTGGGCCGCCCTAGTGGGGCCCACCTAGGGACGGCGGCTGCCCCTAGGTGGTCGGCGGGTGTGGGGATTAGTCCCACACCGCCTGGACCCTAGGTGGTGCGCCCCCTCCCACTATATATAGGGGTCTCCCCTCCCCCTTTGGAATCATCCCATTCCCTCCCATTCTCTCTCTCTCACACATCCATTGAGGACTTCTCCGGAATATTGGAGAGGACCTAGTGGATCGTGAGTTCTCCACCTTCACACTGTTGTTGTGTGATCAGCGATCCGGCATCTACTTCTTCCGCTGCTCGGCTGGATCGAAGTCCGGTAGTCGTCACCTACACTAGACGTGTGACGAACTTCAGAGGTACCACACTTGAGGTGTTGCTCGTCTTCATCAATATACACCTTCCTGCGTAAGACGTGCCTCGGTCTTCAAAGGTATGAATACAGTCCCTCTCTTCCATTACTTATGTCTACATAGTATATATCCTGGTATTAGTGTTCATGTAGATAGAAAAAATTTGTTTCCTGCTACGGAACCCTTTCAGTACTATTTGAGTACAAACTTTACCCAACCTATTTGGTTCGATAGGAACTTCGATTTCTGGGACTACAACATTTTGTAAGCGCGGGAGCCTCACAAGCCATAGCCGTCTCCGGAACACTTTCCGGTGCTGCGCTACTTTTCTCATCTTGCTCTGATTCAATAACCTCGTCAAGTTCTATTGTCCTCCCACTCAAAAACTTTCATGAGGAACTTCTTTCTCGATAAATATGTCATACTTGGCAACAAACACTTTGGTCTTTTGCTTTCAAGGTAGAAGGAATTCCCAGATGTTACCAAGGGATAACCTACAAAGACATATACATCCTATTTTGGTTTGTAAAAAATTTACATATTCCCAACATACCAAAAAAATTAATAAAAGACATCTTGGGTTTGATCCCATGCCATAACTCATATGGTGTCCTTTCAACGGATTATGTTGGCGCACTATTCACTGTAAAGCGGTAGTATCTAATCCATAATCCACAAAAATATAACGGTAGTTTTATTTGTTTCATCATAGATCCAACCATGTCAAACAAGGTTTGATTACATCTCAAGAACACTCCACACTCTTGTGGTGTTTCGAGAGGTGCAAGTTGTGGATCAATTCCGTAACTCTTAGATACTTGCTAAACTCATAACTCAAATATTTTTCCTCTATGATCCAATCATAGACCTTTGATTTTCTTGTTACGATGATTTTCCACTTCATCCAAAACACTTTTGAACAATTTTCAAATGTGTCATACTTCTTTCTCATCAAATAGATATACCCATATATATCCACTTGAATCATCGGTGAAAGTATATGAAGTAGAAAAATCCACCACGCGCGGCTACACATAATAGACTACACACATCAACATGTATGATCTCCAACAAGTTAGCTATACGTTCAATATTAGCCTGTGAATGGAGTTTTGGTCTTTTAGATAAGTCTCACAAGAATCAATTGATTCAAAGTCAAATGACTCCAAAAGTCTATCAGCATGGATTTTCTTCATGCGTTTCTTTCCAATATGACCTAAATGGTGGCATCACAATTGAGTGAAATTCAATCATTGTCTTGCAACATTTAGCGTCAGTGTTACGATGTGTATATCACCATCAAGATTTATAATAACTAATCCATCCACTATGGATCACAACTTTAAGTTGAACAACCATTGTTCTCATAAATAGAGAGCTATGTAACAATTACTAAGCTCTTATAACAAATCTCATAGGCTAGGTAAGATGCCGACGATGAACACAATAACACTTTATTTTGTTCTCGACGTGCATCATCACCACATCATCTTGCTAGTTACTTAGGCCAGTATAGTTCTTGCATTGTGTTGCTATGTATGACACTTCATACCAACAAATTCGGTATCCAATACCCAAGAATTACATTGATATCTAGCAAAGAGTACATACATAACTTGTATATCATCTATATACTCCTGATCTAGACATTTCCAGACTTTCTTTTCTGCCATATAATTTGCAATTTTTTCTTAAGTTTTTGCACTTGTTGTAGAAGAAGCATAAACATCAATAGTGGTGCCAGCTACATTGGCACAATGATCCTAGGTGTGTTAGTAAAGTACTAGCACCCTTGGATTGACACTTTTAAAGGTATCATCACATGACTAGCATTCTTCCGGATTCAAATTTTAGCAATCTTTAAGTATAGTAAACAATTTACCCATACCTTTTTATCAATCCCATCATGACTACTTCATGATAAAGCTACTATAGCTTGATAGGAAGAATATGAGAACACAATCAGTGCTTCAACTTTTTGATTGATTCACGCGCCTAGAGTCTTCAATCTTTGCATACACTCATACAATATGAGCATATGTTGCACCTAAATAATTCTCAATCATCTTGCAACAAAATAAGGTTTTAGATATCAAATTTCTTTCACTCCTTGCTTATTTCTGAAACAATCTTTTCAGTTCCTAGAACACTTAGATTCTTAAAACATCTTTTGAAGATCAAGTTTTATGGAGGCAGGCATGATGTAGATACTAATTGGAACCATTGCTCTTTCCCCAAATTGCATCGAGCACGGGAGGGTTTACCAAAAGGTTGCAACAGGACTCAATCTTTAATTTTCTCTCTAACATTACGGTACCAAACCGTAAAGTAAAATTACCATATATTTATAGTTCTTTTATCTCAATTAACAAAGTGTAAGGTGGATAACGGATGCCAATGACTACTACGAACTATGAAAATTCACTTAGATTAATAGTTCATGGTTAATGAGCTACTCAAAATTAACAACTTAATTATTTTGTAGCTCCCACTAAAATCAATATCTCTCATGATTGATACTTAGTGATTCAAGATCCACGAACTTGTTTTCCCAGCACCAATGTTACATCGTGTACCGAGGAACAAGACCGGTACGTAATCATACCAATCATATCACCATATCACTCTTGTTAATCTTTCGATTCTTGTGTTCCATACTCTAGACGTTCTAGGTAATATGGCAAGTGAACCTTAGTATACCAGCAGTACGACAGTTTCGCATCCACATTATAAATGTCGCTAGGTGCACCCATGTTATATGACCCACACCAGTTCGAAACCCATGTTATGTGGTGCCCAACTTAGGGAGAACACATGATACCTTGATAATTTTAAGTGAGAGATCACCCTATTTATTACGACTACCACGCAACAAATAAAGTGCATAAAAGGATTAACATCACATGCAATTCATATAGTGATATGGTATAGCACTTTGCGTTAACGATCTCCATCATCAACGTCTTCCGGCGCCTTGTAGTCCTCCATGCGCCTTGGGCATAGCATCGAGGTCCATCGTTGCTTGATCATCATTGCCAAATCTTGATTTTACGACTATTGCTACTCTAGCTAATAAACTAGCTAATAAAATAAAAACAACTATGACGGAAATGCAATTCGGCTCCTGAGTCCAAATGCTCATGCTCCCTAGGCGTGACACCTCCTATATCCTGGTGTGTATTTCAAATTATAAATTCATTTGTAGGAAAAGCCTGGCCCACACATGCCCCATGTCAATTTAATGCTGTCGTCACGGAGGACTACCCGCACATGACTTCGCGCACGATCTGGATAGCCGCACTAAACGTTCCTGGTCAGCAATCGCCGCCTATAGCCACCACCAACAGCAAGTTGGCAACACTGGCAGCGAGAAGCTAGCCCTGCCTAGAGATGCCGGCGTCGTGGAATATGGTCAGCCGGTCTGTAATAGACGAGAGTGTCGATGGCAGCGACTTGCTAGAAGAACTGGACACCCACCCATGCCATCAGCAGCCAGCAGATAACCGACAACGGCCTCACGAGCTCCCGCCACACCACCCTGTCGGTTGTCGTGACGTGCGGCAACTTCTTGAACACGATGGTCCGTGGAGCTGGACAAGGAGGATTCCGGCGGCTAGCAGGACGTGCCAGGATTCTGGTTGGAGAGGAAGCCGAGATGATGTCGAGGATTACAAATATCTCCAGGAAGGTGGCGAACGAGTCCAGCATCGATGGCGAGATCTCCGAGACGCACACCAGAATGAAGATGATGCCGACCCCAGCCAGCATTGTTTCAGCCCATGAGCACGGCGAAAGACGACACCGCACACCATAATCATCACAACGGTGCCCACCTGGAATATGGCGGCGTTGTCGCGGTGATGCGGATGGAGATCCTGGACGAAGGTCCATGTTGCAGACAAGCGGTTGTTCCATCCATGCAGAACAAGTTGTCATGGTTGCTACATGCCGGCCCACACAACACCATCAAAGTGGCATGGGGCCTACTATATAGTATACCATTACGACTGCACGAGTACCATATTTTCTGCACTATGCATCTCCTCATTTATGGAGTCAGGCACACTTCCCTACGCAAGTTTGGAACGTCCAAACAAGGAGAGCATTTGGACCCGAGAGCTAAAATTCCATGCCCTATCCAACTATGACTATTACAATAATAATATGATAATCATCACGCCTCCGGCCACTCATGCCCAGTGAGATTCAACATAACACATATCATACATCACATTGCAAATATCTCATTGCTATACCACATTACTTCCTACAAAAACAAGTTAGACGCCTCTAACACGCTTTGCTAACCTACAGGGATCTATGGTGACGTAGAGATCCGTTTATTACCAATGTGGTAAGTAAGTATCATCATCGATCGACTTGCTTTTTGACTTGTCTAGGGTGTGTCCCCATTGCACTATAAATAGTACACTAGCTTCACTAGACTTCGTCTATACGCGTGATCCCCGTGTGAACTTCACCAAATTCACATAAGTCTAATATGCAAAATACCTCTCGACTATTGCAGAAAAATAGACAGCCGACAAATTTATTTTGTGCACCAGAAGTACACTTCACAAACCAGTCTCGATCTGAAAATCGTAAAGTCGGCTCGGGCCGCTAATCACATAATACCGCCAATATCCAAATTGCAACAATTGGGTAGCAAGAACGAGATTAACAATTACGGAATTCGATAGTTCCTCTATCTGTACATGTGCCTACGCATAAACCGCTCTGATATCACTATTGGGGAACATGCTACGCAAAACAAAAAATTCTAGCGCATAACCAGGATCATATGCAAGGGGAGAGACAAAGGATCATACCCTCGAAGATCGAACTAGCGGAAGTTTGTCGATGATGAGGTTGATCGTGCGTCGATCCCCGCAACAATCCTTAGCGAGTCGCGAGGAGATGTATTATCCCACGGAAGGCTCCCACGAACATGCGCCGATGAAGACGTCGTTGTTGAAGTAGTTGGTACGTCGATTCCCGCAGCTAGTCGATTAGCCACGAGAAGGTTTCTCCTTGTGAATATCCGCACGGTCAAGTGCTCCAAGTATCGCACCTCCACCGGTATCCACACATACAAGACCAGAGGCACCGCATCGAGGTGTGATCAAGAACACATGGACGAAGCGGGAACATGTCGATGAAGATCCGACAGCGCTTCCGCAATCCCATCTAGATTAGATCCAAATGGAGGTAGAACTCGGACAGTGCTCCGGCGTCGTAGTAGAAGAAGACCTAGGGCATACCACCCTAGGGTTTAGCACCACACCAAGGTGATGGAGGAGAGAGGCGGTGGCGGGCGACACCCGCTAGGGTTTTGGCTGGGGAGGAGGCGGCGGATTGGGGGAGGCTAGGTTGTGACTTGGGTGCCTCTTGGGGTTCCCCTTGGTGCCCTTTTATAGGCGGCAAGGTCCCATGGTTCGTCCTTGACCCAGCTCCAAAGTTTGGACGAGTTCCGGTAGGTGTAGGTCAATCCAAACCTACTCCAAAACTGCCCCCTTTGACCAATCCGAATTGGAGTAGGGGACATCTCCTTGTCCCTTACGGAAATGTGGATGCACCTATTATGGAACCTTTCAGACGTCCTAAGATTACCCGGGTCACCCTGGTACCTTCCGGAACCTTCCATAACCTTCTGGAACCGTCCGCTCCTTCCAAAACCTTCCATATATGTACGGAACCATTCCGGACACTCCCGGGAGCATTCCGGACACTTCCGAGATTATCCGGGACCTCTCGAAACCATTCCGAGACCATCCGAGACACTCTCGAAACCCTTCTCTCATCTCATTAATGCTCAAAACTTTCGAAGATTCTCGGCAATATCCCGGACACCTCTGATATATTCTGAGACACTCCGAACACCTTCGGAATTACTTCTATACTAAATCGTCATTCGCACTCATATTCTGAATGCCATTAAACTCTTAAGTGTGTGACCCTATGGATTCAGATATTTGCGGACATGTTCGGAACTCTTTCCGTGATAATAATTACTATTGGCGTCTTGATACACGTAGTAACCTCCGCAAATAACACAAAGATCTTTATCGTGTGAACCGTTGTATTATGTATGATATATATTGTATTGCTTCGTCGATATTTTACATTGCCCGAGATGAAACACTAGGTTATTCTCGTTACCCGGCATGTACTCTTTACTCATACCGCACTATCGATGTTGATGTGTTCAACAACTTGATTATGTGTCTGGCTAGACGATGACGAACACCATAGTACATAAGTGGGTCTAGAGTGTATCTCTCCATCGTCGGGAGTAGCAATTCCCGCAAGCACCCCATGTGAATAATTGGCCTACCATCCTGTATGAGCAAGTATCAAGTTTATGATTGGTTTGTTAAGAGAAACGTTTAAAGAATCTTGCCACATGTGTCTCGCGGTCAAACTATCTTTAGTAAAGGCAATATATTGTATATGTGAAACTACCGATAACAATATTGACGATACGTTTCACGGTAGATCATGTTGGGTCTATCCATCGTCGTTGTTCTCCCAACAACTCCGGTTTCATATATCACCGGCAACCCCACAACACATTTTCACTTTGCCATAGTCAGGAAACCGGAACTACCAATGATACATGAACTAGTCTTAGAGGCGAGACCAGGGATATCTAAATGGTGTTTATAATTCTACACATGTATTAGGATTTTTCTCCAAATACTCATTATCCGGAAGTAATACAATTATAGTTCGGAACGATAAACTTAATCATGAATAGAAAATATAGAATAATACAATTTATTATTGCCTTAGGACATACACGCATTCGGTCATCACCGTTCGCCCAACCCACCGGGAAAATCCAGAAGATCAAAGTCTGACCATGGCCGCCACTCCCGCACGAAGACAAACGGTATTGTGGCGAAGAAGATTGACAACCACAGAGGGTAGTGACGACCATGGCGGGGGCGCATCAGTTGCAGCCCTTCGCCCCATGGGCCAAGACCGTCACAAGCTGCCGTGCACCGCATGCCAAAACCGCTGCTTGACCACCGCATCCCGCCGCCACGCTAGCCGCCGAGCCAAGCTCTGCGCGCCCCATCTACTCCACCTCTCCGCACGAAGAGGAGAAACATGAAGGCGCGGTCCTCACCCTCGCCGTCTTCGTCGGCCAAGGCGACGACGGCGGCGGCGGCGGCCAGGGAGGCCCAGTGATGTGGTTTTCGGTGGGGGATTGGATGGCCCGGAGCCGCAGGCGCGTGCGACCCCCTCGAGGCAGTTACTAGTGATGATAGTGTACCTCTTATCAACACCTATGGCAGAGAAGCCATTATGGCCAGTCGTGGCATTTGCCACTTTCAAAATATAAGATGCTTTAGATTCCTTTTAGTATATAGATTTATCTATGTTTAAAGTGAACCTACACACTAAAAGGGCCTAGATACACTTCTTTCACAAAGCTAAATCATCTTATATTTTAGAACGGAGGAAGTATATCTTAACCAGGCCACACGCTCTTACATTATGTTTAGTGCATGATAATCATGAGCCAGTGAATAATGGAGTGTAGTGTGTATAACTCAATTTTTTGGCCGAAAGCTCGATCAGTGGTGCAGGTGTTGAAGTGCAACTAGGATCTACTCACACATGAGTACTAGTCAACTGGCCAACTGACGACAGTGGAGTGCTACTGTCTATCCTACATAGAGCAGTTGTGCTGATACTTTCTCTCCTTTTTCCATGGGCGAGAAGGAAGGGGTTAGTTAACCACGCCTATAGGGCCATCCTATTTAATTGGATCCACTAATTAAACACGGGCTAATAAGAAATTGCTCGGAACGGCGGCCGTGGCCGGCAGCAGCAGGACACGAGGTCCTCGTGCCAGCACCCACCTGTGCCGTGCCCTTTCAGACTGGTTCGCCTTGCCCCCTTTCATACTGGTGTGGAATACTGGAGTATACTATACGGATACATCTGCCTGCCTTCGGTCTTAATATTGAGCTCCATCTCTGCTCTATTCTGAGTCTGACATAAGACGATCCATTCTTAAGATAACAATCAGGTCTTCATAGTTTAAACTGAGTTTGGATCCGTGCGTACAATGCCAGCTTGTGCAACGATGACCGGAGATCGACTCAACTCTAAAGTGTCCATCAGAGTCAAGTAGAAAAAGGGGCTAAGCTTGCTGAACTTGCAGCTGTGCCCCCATGGCCTCATCAATGGGCATCATCTTCCAAAAATAACAAGTACGTACAACAAAAGATCAACGGGCATCCAATCAGAGAAGCCTCCAACCGATGGCTGCTAAGTGCTAGACGTGCCCGCAAGCGTGCAGCTCCACGTACGTCGCGCGTCCACCTCGCGCCATTCATGCGATTGTCCGGAGCTTAGCTTGTGCAGGCGAGAAGTTAATCGGACGGTCATCAACCATCACAATCACATGATACACTCAACCATGGACGTGGACAGCACACAAACACTTGTTAAAGCAAGGCAACGTCTGGGGTCTCTCAGAGCATCTCTAGCAGACAAAAAAAACGAGCGCCCCATAAAACATGTGTACCCCCAAATGAATAATGGTTCTTTATTTTCGTGCATCTAAAGGTCTACAACGTTTTATACTAAGTGCCAAAAAAACCACTAGTACAATTTATACTAGTGGTTTATACCAGTGGTATCCAGATGACAAAATTAGCACCGGACCAAAAGAAAGGCCATAGACAGGCCCGGCCCAATAGAGCCAAAGTGGCCGGGTGATACTGATACCGGTCTAAGAGCATCTCTAGCAGATCCCGAAAACAGCCCCGGACTAAGAAATAACTGTCACTTATCGGTCTTAGACAAAAACACTAAAAAATATTCGGGGCACCGAGAAAACGCCCTCCCTCCCCCATATCCACAGGCTGCAAGGCCGAACCAAGCGCGACCTGAAGCTGCGCGTAGGAGTTGGCGAGCTGAAGTTTCACCCCCGCCCCCTGCCAGCCCCGCTTCTGCCGCCGCGCGTGGCCGTTGTCTCGGGCCAGTATGAGTCGCGCTCCGCCGCAAGCTACCTCGTCGCCGACTCCTGATTCGCTTCCGCACCTATGGGAGGTCGGATCTGGGGATTTGACTCCGTTCCCCTTTGCCGCCGCGGGTAGCCGAGGCCGCCGCCATGGATTCGTTGATGCCACCCGTTTTGGCGGCGCCGACGACCTAGGCAACTCGATTCCGCCACATAGGTACCGCAGCAACCTCCCCGCCATGGGCGAGGTTTGTTTCGTACCAAAATCTGGGTTCATCTAGGCGTCACGATTAGATTTTAATCCTCATTTTTATTATTTTCTGGATGACACCTAGTCAACAGTTCTTCTTTGAGGACTCATCGTCGTCCGATGATTCAGACATCCAGGACTTGATCTTCGACGATGATATCGAGCACGCCATCATCCTTGTCATCGCGAAGAATCTGGAGGATAGGAAGCATCCACAGCGACGAGGCTCCACGGTGGGGAGACTGTGCATTCCGCGCAACCGTAGACTCGGCCACGAGTTGCTCATGCGCGACTACTTCACGGAGGTACCAACATATCCAACCCATGTTTTTCGCAGGCGCTACCGTATGCGCAGAGAATTGTTTGTGAAGATTGTAGAGACATGCGAGGTCAATTCTCGTTTTTTCACTCGCCGTTGTAATGCTGTCGGGTTAATTGGATTTAGCTCGTCCCAAAAAAATATCAGCAGCTATGCGTGTGATTGCATATGGCATCCCCGCAGATTACACGGACGAATACCTTCGCATTGGTGAGGACACAACACTAGAGTGTGTCTGGAGATTTGCCAAGGTCATGATTCGTGTCTTTGGTAGTGTTTATCTTCGAGCTCCAAAGGAAGAAGAAATAAGAGGATCATGGCTATGAATGAGAAGAGGGATTGGTCGGTCATACTAGGTAGTATTGATTGTATGCATTGGCGATGGAATAATTGCCCGGAAGCATGGCATGGGCAATATTGTGAAAAAAGCCATGATCCAACCATTGTGCTCGTGGCCGTTGCGTCGCAGGACTTATGGATTTGGCATGCCTTCTTTGGGTTGCCAGGATCTCTCAACGACATCAATGTGTTGCAAAGGTCTCACCTTTTTGCAAATTTGGAAAAAGGAGAATAACCTGGTTGCAACTACAAAGTTATGAACAATGACTACACGTTGGGATACTACCTTGTTGATGGCATATACCCACTTTGGAGTACATTTGTGAAGACCGTTTCAGATCCTCAAACAAGAGTCGAGGCAATATTTGCACAAGCTCAAGAAGCAGCCTGTAAGGACATTGAAAGGGCATTTGGGGTGTTGCAAGCTAGGTTTTGCTATTGTCAGAGGTCCTGCTCATTTTTTAGATAAGAAAACCCTACACAACATCATGACATATTGTGTCATCCTCCTTAACATGATCATAGAAGATGAGAAGGACAAGAACTCAGAGTTCCTCTTTGACAATGTTGGAACTCGAGTGAGGCCACAACGCAACCCCGATCAGATTGAAGCTTTTCTCCAAACTTATCGGGACATAATGCGTCGCCATCCATACCCAGCTTAAACAAGACCTCATTTATCATCATTGGCTACGCCACGGACGATGAAGCACCCTTCTTTGCATGTTGTTCAAACTATTTATTTGTCATTGGAAACCTTCGTTACTTGTTTATTTGTTTGTTTGGAACTCGAGTTGTAATTTGATTTGAACAAATAATGTTGTAATGTGATTGATGGATGATTATTTGTGTTAGTTTGATGATTATGATTTCGTTTATTTGATATATGCTGCCGATTTATGTGATGGAAATGTTGCTGCTACGGTCCAGATGCGCTCTCGCGCGGAACAGATACCGCAAACTGGACCCGTGAAAAGGAATATTCCGTTTCACGGGCCGGGCTTTCGGTATCTGTTCCGCGGGAGCGTGTTTGGGCCTAAGAAACACGTTTTCTGTGGCCTGACAACGTGTTTTTTGGGCCGTCTGTTTCGGGATCTGCTAGAGATGCTCTAACACTCCATCGCCACATCCGCATCCCATCGCGTCGGCATGGTCGCCTACTCGCCTCCCATCACCGATGGCCAGCGACCGCCGCTGCGTCGGGCCTCCCACTGGAGTGTACTAATTCTACACCACCCACAAACCTCCGTCATCCTCCTCCTCCCTGATATGAAATCACAGGGTGCCACCCTCCTCCATCGACACGGCCGTCCCCCATCGCCTCGGCATGGTCGCCTCCACCGACGATGGTCAGTTCCGGTGCCACTGCTGCGTCAGGCCTTATCAATGGTCCTTCATTTTTCGGGTTGCATTTGCATGGTGGACAGAACTATGTATGTTTGTATTTGTGTCTATAGGCGAGGAGGGCGTTGCAGGCGCTCAAGGGCTTGGTGCAGCTTCAGGCAATCGTGTGCGGCCGGTAGGTGCGGAAGCAGGCAGTGGTGATGCTCCGCTTCATTCGGGCGATAGTCCGCGTGCAGGTGTGCATCCGGGCGCGCCGCATGCGCATGTCCACTGAGGGCCAGACCGTCCAGAAGCTCATCGACACATGCCGCATCAAGCTTAACATTGTTCGCGAAGCCGAGATTACATATCCTCCATTTGTCTGTTTTGACACCGTCTACGGACCAAACTCATGAAGAATCCCCGGTCCTCTTTCATGTTGTTTGACTGTTTTGTTTGGGCAAAATTTTGAACTTTCCGGAAGGATGGTGTGACAGCCAGGGAACTCTGGAGGAAGTGAGGGTGAAGCTGCAGAAGCAGTGGGAAGGAGCGATCAAGCGAGAGCGAGCTATCGCCTACGTGTACTCAAAGCAGATCAACGGAGAGTGGCGGTGAGGTGCATAGAGTGGAGAGGGACATCGGCGCGAACCTAGGGATCGAGGGGGAGAGCGGCAGCACGCGTCCGAGGGAGTGCGGTGGCTCTCTGCCGGGGACAACTGGGGTGGAGGTCGGGTGGCCTCCCGTTTGGGATAAATAAGTCACGATAGATTAGGTTGTATCTGGTGTGTTGTTTCACGTTCGGTCTATTTTTCTCTCTCTAAAAATATACTAAGTGGGCTTGTTGGGCCAAATCTTTCTCGGCCATTAGATAAGATTATACTAGTCACATTTTAGGAGTAGTAAAAGGTATTGTAAAAGATGCCCACGAAAAATGGGTTTTTAGCCAAAAAATTCTCCCATGGAACATACGTGGCAAACCCAACCCGATAAACAGAATATTTTGTTCCGCATGAGCATGCATCTAAACCGTCAATCATGATTTCACAGTTTTTTGAAACACGGGCAAACAAAGATGCGATAGTTCATAGTTTTACATCATGTTTGCAATCATCCAACCCACTAAAATAATACGTGTCATCATTACGTCGAACTTTAGCACATATGGCATCAACCAACACTGCTCTCGAAACCACCGGAGACACCACCAATGCCACCTCCTCCACTTGCGCCCACACCTATCAACACCACCACTCGCCGAAGAACCACCATCACCACTAACGGCACCGCCACCACCACCACCAATAAGAGTTGGCTTACTCCTCTCTAAGATCTCGGTCCTTGCAATTTTCCACCATTCCAATTGATATAAATCCATTTTGGTTGAATCCATCATCATTATCTTGTTTTCTTTGGCATGAGCTCTCTCCTAGCCTTCTCCTCCTCGATCTTGATTTTCCTCTCCTCCCAATCGGCCTTGCGCTTGCCATCTTATCAAATTGCAAGCCACCTAGCGTGTTTCATCTCTTACTTCTCCCTTGCCAAGTTCATCTTGGCTTTCAAGGTCTTGGTGGCCAACAACTCCTTGGAATTCACCATCTCATCAAGTTTGTTGCCAATTTTTTTCTTCGGCCGCAATCCTTATCCTCTCCTTTGCCTTCTTGTTTCCCTCGGGCTTGTTCTTGTTCCTTCCACCATCATCACTCTCATCATCATCCAATTGGATTATTGCCCCTCTCTTTGGTGGTGCTTCTTGGTATCATAGCCTCCATTTTTCACTCTCCTCTAGTAACTTGTAGCAACGTTGATATATGAATGGTTTCCCTTTTCTCAACACCTGGATTTTTAATCCCAGGTGCCTGTTATGCCATACATCGCAATCCCAGGATTACCATTTTTGCGAGACATAACAGATTGGATATCACAGTACATTATCACAAAACATAATAAGGTCTTACACAAATAAAGGATCTCATGATCCAGTCTCAGTACAAACAAGTAGCGGAATAAATAGCGTAGCGGTGGGCTCCATCTTCAGTGTCACAGGAAATGCTGACGACGATTGTCGTAGCCATCCTGTTGTCCTTCCTCCTGGTAGTCCTCCTCATAGTCTGGCCACGAGAATAGCCAGGGACAAAGCCATGTGTACTCTTTAAGTACTCACAAACTATCATTAATAAGTAAGGTAGTTCTAGTAGGAATGCTGAACTCTAAGTTTATTGCTAAAGTTAAGTTTGAAACCTAAGCTGAGTTCAGAAATAAAGAAAGATAAAATAAAGTTTGAAATCACCTAAGTGGGAACTTAGTTGTCATAGTCACAACCATGTTGTGGTCAAGTCATGTCACAATTCATTTCATAAGTTATTTTGAAAACATCTGACAGCAGAACAGTATGGCCACTCCAACTGTCTATAACCGCGGACGCGGCTATTCAAATAGTTTGACACTCTACAGAGGTGGTACACTTTCACCACAAAATTCGATACATCTATCAGGGATGACCTTGAATCATCATACTTAGTATGCAGATAATCAAACATAACCTTTCCTTTACAGACTCTAGTATAAGCACCTCTCCTATGAGCTTGGCCTCCCAGCCATGGCCATCTGCCATCCTGGGCACTACATAGGTGGACAACATTGAGAGGCAGCCTCAGCTCAAACCTCTCCCACGAGGGAACTAATACTAATGCATATAAACTTCCGGCTAAGCCTTAACCAATTCAGGTATTGTGGTTGTACGGTAAAATTGGAATGGTATCGCATCCGAACCCAACCATCAGTTTTTATAAAAGGCTATGGCTCATGCCTCAACATTTTCATCATCATCATCATAAACCATGTGTGTTTCTCAACACATGTCAAAACATCTCAATAGAATGACTCATCATTCCAAGGTTTTCACAAGTCATTTTCACCAAGTATTCCCATCTAAAGTGATCAAGTTTTTGGTTTAGCTCTAATCACTAAGTTAAGAGTGTTCACTAATGTGGGATGCTAATATCAATCTCATGTCATAGAATGACATCTAAGTCTAACTAGATAGGTCAAGTTTTATATTCTTTATGCTATCTATAAACAAATAAAGAACTTTGGTAAAGTAAAAGAAAGTAAAGCCTGTAAGTAAAACTTGGGGTAGGGATAAGTCAAAATGTATAACCAAGCATGCCTATTGCATCTTGCTTAGGTTATCTAGCTTGCAAGGGTGCCAATAATAGCTTCCCTTGATTGGTGCAGTGGTTGAAATTCTCCTCTTCTTCCTCGAGGTAGAACTCCTCCTCCTCGTAGACTTGGTCGGTACTATCGTCTATAAATCAATACGGGAATACGCAATCACCAAACAATACTTAACTAGTCTACTTAGCACACTAAGGCACATACTTGATGATCTAGTATCATCACATTCATCACAAGATTTAATGAACTAGTTTCATTTATTTTATTGGAGAAAAGTAATTTCTACTCATTGAAATTAATTAAGATTTAATATTCTCCAATTAAAATATGGGATCATGTGGACACATGTCATCATCACATATTCTAATGCATGGGAATGTGGACTCATCATTCTGTCTTGTTATTTTTGCTAGGAGAGATCTCTAACTCTAATTGATTTAAATCCAATGGCTTGGATAGAGATTTTAATTATCTTTCCAACAAAATTGGAATCATTAATTTTGGTGAAGTAGAACTCTCTGAAATGATTTTTGAACTAAGGGACAGAATTGAGTTTAAGCTAAAATAGATAAATCTAAATTTGAATTATAGGGCCAGTGCGGGAAAGAAATGGGCCAGCCCACTGCGCTCCGCGCAGCGCCCGGGCTGGCTTAAGTGAGGGCCCCACCTGTCAGTGGGACAGGGGCTGCCGAACAGGTATGGGAGGATGGTGACCGTAGGATTAGATCCTGGATCAACGGCTCACATCCATCGTCCTCACTGGAACAGTACACGACGGGGGGGAACCCTAGCATGGTCGGTGAGGGTCTGGGGAGGCTTACCGGAGCTCCGGCGAGGGTCGGTGAGGCGGGCAACTGGACGAGTCGAGGATGGCGGTTCTCCTGGTACCGGCGGCGTCCCTAGAGATGGCTTGGATCAGTGGCGCCCTTCTCCTCCTTCCGCGTTAGTCTCCGGCGAAATTGGAGTGCTACGGGCAGCGGCTTGCTCCGGTGGGGCTCTAGGAGTTTTTTGAGGTGGGTGGAGGGACGTGGTGTGAAGAATTGGTGCCGGGGGGCTTCCTTTTTATTGCGGGGCGAGGGGTGCATCTCGGCATGGGCAGAGCTCGAAGGGGGCGGCAACACAGTGAGCTATAGGCATGGCTCGAGGGCTAGGACGGTGGGCGGTTCCCTGGCGAGCGTCACGGAGGTGCTCGTGCAGTGCAAGGTAGTCGGGAGAAGCGAGCGTCACTGCGCGCACGCTGCCTCGGTCGACGGCGAGTTTCGCGGCGCCCGGCGGCTACGAGGCACGGTCGAGAGAATGGGCATGTCCGTTGGCCTCCTGGGACACTTGTGATCATGTAGGCGGGCGGCGGGAGCGAGGCGAGGTTAGGTGGAGTGGGGACAGTGCGTGAACGGCGAGTGCAGCGTCGGCATAGCAGACACGGTCCAGGCACGGTGTTCCTGGCTCCTCCTCTCTCTGTCCTTGAGCTAGGGCTTGCCTAGAGGGGAGTGGAGCATGGGCTACGTGCTAGACATGGTAGGCGAGGCTAGCGGCGCTAGGGTCGTGCTGTCGACGGTGGGGGTGCTCAAGGTGCTCGGCCAGGGTGGCCATGACCATTTGGTCGTGTGCACAGTGTGTGGTCGTGCTAGTATAGGGTAGGGGTACACTGGGGGTGCTGTGGTTGCAAAATGGGAGACCAAATTGGCCAGAACACTGCTCACAATAGTGTTTGTGGTTTTCCAGATTTGTGCACCTAAGGTGTTTGACAAAATGGCCGAAAGAATTCAACTTTGAAATTTTTGAATGAAAATTTTTGAGTGATCTTCACTGTTGCTTGGTAGTGTGTGGTTGCTGGGGATTGTCAAATTGAATTCATTTGATTGGTTTTTGAAAAGGTGTAATCTAGGTACATACACTTGATTCCATTTTCAAATGCCATTTTAAATTAGGGTTTAAATGTTTTTGTAAGATTTCAAAGTGGGCCTTGGTACATCTTTACTTGTACTAGCAAGGGGTGCAAAGATCCATAATTGTTTGTGTTTGAATTTGAGTTCTAGGAACACCCAAAGTGACCTAGTTGATTAAAATGGCAAAAGTGACCATTTGCCTTTATTAATTCTATTTGATTTCTTTTTCTTTGGATTTTGCTTGGGAATGATCTAGATGATGTGGAATTCATCTTAGGATCATTTTACAACCATTAGAACAAACAAACATGGCAATTCAAAACAATTCGTATTAATGCAACACACATATGCATGATTAAATTATTTAAATGAGAAAAAGTTTTTGTTAACCCTAAATTGGGTGATTTGGATCTTGATATATTGGATTAAAGTTTTGGGATGTTACACCTTTTAATGCCACCATCTCCATATACCTTCTTTGTACAAGGTCCTCCTCCATTCACCAATATGTGAGAAATGAGATCACACTAGGGTTATCCATCCTACAAAAGGGAATTATACTCACGTATTCATCGATGTTGACACCACTTGGTGGTGCACCACGCACTTGCTCCCAGCATGCACTCCATGAAGGGGCTCCATGGTAGAAAACAAAAACTACTACGCTAACACCCTAATGCCCAGGATCTATCTAGTAAGTAATGCAGTAACGAAGGAAGACAGTGGTAACATACCATTGTAGACCAAGAGAGCGTTATACTCATGCAGGAGTGTGGATGATGCTCGTACTCGTCCGACCTCATGGTCGCGTAGCTCCTCGCGTGTCACCCCTTGTACAGGTCCTTGCACGACGGTCAGGTCGCTACTAATGGTAGCTCCCCCGAGTTATCACACACGTACGATGCAAGACAACGACTCCTAGGCTCTGATCCCTATCGAGGTTGCGGAAGAAGAACTCCTGGCCAGAATTCTGACAGCACAACGGCGTGCTGCGGTGGTGTTGACTTTGTGTGTGTAGTCCTTCTCTAGGATCGTGCCATCGCAAAGGCTACTGAGAGAGAGGGAGATTTTGTCTAAAGAAAAGTGTCTTAGAGAATATCTGGATTGGTTTGTTTGATCCCTCCCATGAGCACCCTCTTTATATAGGTGGAAGAGGGGTACTCTTCCCAAAGGCTTAGCCATGTGGTACTAAAAATATACAAAAGAATAAGGAAAACAGGGGGTTGGTCGGCTGGGCTTGAGGCGGTGGTCGGGTAGGCCACCTGCCTCGCGCTGGCCCAACAAGCCAGCAGTAGGTGTAGCAGCCAGCGACGGCCGGGTGGGCCGGCTACCCGCGCACGTGTCCTGCCAGCGCAGCCTGGGTGGGCCGGCCTCCTACTTTCATGCTCGCGACCCGCTTGGTGCGCAGCGCCGGCAGTGGCCTGCAGCGGCAATCGGGTGGGACGGCTCGTGCCCGAGCTATCGCCTTCCTAGGTGGGCTGACTAGCTGCGGCCTGCGGCAGCGGTTGGCTAAGTGTCGCCCCGCGCGGTGCCCAGCACGCGTCCGCCCACTGTGTGGGCCGGCCAGGGCCCACCAGTGTGGTTGTTTCCTGTTTTCTATCCTTTCCTGAGTGGTTTCCTCCTGGGCCTATTCCCTCAGGGGTTTTGGCCTAGTTGAGGAAGTTGCCCACAAATATTAATTTAAATATTTATTTAATATATATTGATTTACAATTAACATATAGTAAATGCATGTTATAAATTTCCATTTATCCGAAACACCTTCTGGTCGTTTCCTTTCTTTCTTTCTCTCTCCTAACAACTTTGAATCTCTCCAGAACGATTTCGATATCTCTCTCTTTTGTGATTCCATATTACAGGAAGATCTCTAAGTGTCGTAGTGCCCTTAAGTGTGTTTCCCCGCGGTTCGGAAATGTCACAGACATGATCAAGATGATCTCTGATCAATGATCAATAGCGGGACTAGGATGCCCATATTGACCCCTATGCACTCCACGAATCACCTTGGTGTCAAACCTTAAACAATATATCCAATTCCCTTTGTCATTTGATACTAGACTTGTCTGAGATCTGATCATCGGTATCACGATACCTTGTTCAATCTTGTTTCCAACAAGTAATGTTTTACTCGTTTGCGTGATATTCCATCCCCATGACCTAGTCATACGTTGCGCAGCTTATGGATGTAATTCACCGCTCCCCATGACCTAGTCATACGCTGCGCAGGTTATGGATGTAATTCACCGAGTGGGCCCAATGTATCTTCCCGTCACACAGGAGGAATATGGATGTAACTCACTGAGCGGGCCTAGCTTATGGATGTAATTCATACGCTGTGCAGCTTATGAATACATAGGCCTCAACATGCCCCTTTTGAATATCCAACATACATATTTATAATCACCCAGTTACGGTCATAACAGTTGATGCAGTCAAAGCAATCCTCGGGTAACAGTGATTAATATAATCTCATGGTCTAAGGATTAGAACACTCCTTTTCTGGCAATTGTAACTGTGAACTGTGTGACATGATCGTGTTGCAACAATCTTTGGTGGGAAATGTCCATCACACCATCTCTAGATAATATGACTTCATTGTCAGTTGGCTATAGAAGCACCATGATCATGATACCTTGATTATCAGCTACTCAATGAACTAGTTGAATAGAGGCTACTAGGGACCTGGGTTTGTTTATGTATCAATGTTTCCGCTTGATACAGTTATAGCATGATATAAAACTATTATGAACTAGTGAGATATGATAACAAAACACCTTTATTATTTGCCTCTCTAGGGCATATCTCCTTCACTCCATTGGTTGCAACAAGCTTTGATTGCGTCCCAATGCCCTTGAGAGATCGGTATGTGTGCGGAGTAGGGTTGGCAATAGGAGGCATGAGTTGGAAGAATTTGTCTTCGATCCTTTGCAAATAGCACTTCCCGGTTTGATCATTGCCAGAGACAGCATCGAGAGAAATCAGCTCCCACGCCCACACTAAAGTGACATCCTCCACCTCCGTGTAGTTTGTTGCATGTGGCCTCGGTTTCTTTCCTTGTGCTTCTTCGAAGAGCCCCTCCTCTATCTCATCGACCTCGTCCTCATCATCGTCGCCATAGTCGCCGTAGTCATGCTCCTTGTCGCCCTCAACATCGTCATCAAACGCCCCAAGTGGCGAACCCTCAACACGACCGCATTTTTATTCAAAACATTAGTGAACGATCCTAGAGCGTGGTGAGCATCGTAGCTAGAACGAGAACTAGGATCACAATTGGCGATTGAAAACAAAATAAAAAGAAAATTTGAGTTCATACCTATCGGATGTTTGCACAAACACCTCTTGGGTGCCGGGGGAGGGGGAGGGGTCGGCAAAGGCGAGTGCTCGCCATGGAGGTAGTGTCACGGGGCGCGGAGGCATGATCGGAGAGCGGTGGCTGCTGGCCACCGTCTTCTTCGGTGTGTGGATGCCCTTCACGCCAGGATGCTTCCTCGCCTTTTTTGGAGCGCGCCTGACAGAGCAGGGTGAGGGTGTGGCCACCGTGGGGGACGCCGAGGCCTCCTCTCCTCCATGGATCAAGTTCTGCCCCGCGCGCTTGCGCTTCCCCACGACGGACTTCGGCTTGGAAATCCCCACGCCTAGAGGATGCGGACGCAGAGACGGCAGAGGAGGGAGTGGGGTCGATTGGGCTGACGCGGAGGCTAAGGCGGTTGCGTCTCCGATGACAGTAGAGAGGTCGGCAGGGTCCATTGCGAGTGAATCCTGGGCCCGACGAGGCAGGACGGCAGCGGGGGAGGTAGATATGTGGCGGCGGAAGCAGGGAGGTGGGAACTGGTGGCGGTGAAACTTTCCTCCCTCCAAACCTACTACGCTATACGGGGCACCCTCTGGTCATCGTCTAAACCCAGGGATATGGGGTGCGGGGGAGGGGGTTGTCGGTGGCCCGAGAATTTTTTCGTATTCGACCGCGTTTATGGTGTCTATTCGGGACACTTTTAGCATCCAAAACCAAAAAGTGACGGTTACTTCTCAGGCCGTACACGTTTTAGAGATGCTCTCACATTTTAGCTTTTGCATAAGAGCATATCTAACAAGTATGATGATGATGATGATGATGTAAAATCTAACTTATACACCATCTTGGATAAAAATGCCTCTCCAACATGTGATGTTGATGTATCCGGTAATGTAAAATTTGGAGGTGGTGATGTATAATTTTGGGTCAAGTGATGTAAATATACATCACATCGGAGGTGATGTATCCTAAATGGGGCACCGCGGGAAGCCCAGGTGTCGAGTTGAAATTTCATGTCCGCTCGATCCCCTCTTCGATGTTGTTGTCGCCAGCTGATTTTGGCTAGTCTGGCGCCTCCCCATTCCCCTCCGCCGCCGGCCATCCCTGTCGCTAGCCCCTACCGATTCCCCTCTGCTGCCTTGATGCGGCGTACTCACGTGCTGAGTCTGCGCTGGCCCGCGCCGAGGCGGCACTCGATGCCACCCGTCGAGCCCTGGCGATCGATGACCTCACAACCGTAGCCGACACGGCGCACAAAAATTTCTGGCTATTGATTCGCGCTTCCCCACTAGACATCAAGCGTTGGCTCGAGGGGCTCGCATGTCGAAGGCTCACTATGGCGGTCGATGCCTAGGACCACCCTGTCGTGTTGCGCCATGAGTGCCTCTTCCCTCAACTCGCTCTGCTCTCGCGGATGAGGGTCTCCGGGAGCACCTTCATAGTTGAGGCTCCAATCGGAAACGACAAGATTTTACAATTTGTCACACTGTACTTTTCAGTTTTATTATCTGCCACATCATGTCTCACTGACACGTGGTGGTCAATGTGTCAAATAACAAAAGTTTGAAGTAAAGTGTGGCAAATGATTAAAAAATCCCGCAATGGACTTGGTACTTGGTAGTACTAGGGCGGAACTAGACTCCAATCGATGTGGTTGTCATTTGTCTAATGTTGAGATTGAAGTTTGAGTTGTTGAATTCAAGTTTGAAGTGTTGAAAAAGAAGGATTTGTGGTGCTAGGTGACCTATTATACATCACCTAGTGTGGCACAGGTGACCTAAAATACATCACCTCAAAAAATAGAACTAGCGCAAGTGATGTCAAACACCTTTTTGGTGTTTACATCACCTGTTTTGAGCACCCTATCACACGTTAGAGTTGCTCTATGTATCTCAGGCTCTCCAGTTCCACCATCTATTGCTCTCCATGGATTTTGTGATCTGCTGAGCGAGGGTAGCGAAATTCTCTGACTCGCTCTGAAGCTCCGCAGATTCTTGCGTTATTCTCTGGTAACAAAGATGATCGGTGTCAAGACCTGCTCATCTCGTCAAAACATACAAGTCAGAGAACTAGATTTGTTTTACCGCGAGTTTTTCTTGCCGCTCCATGAGCTTATTTTTCGCATCAGCCGCTGCCGCCGCAGCATCCTGCAGTGTAAATTTGTAGCCGAGAGAAAAGACAAGCAAATTGATAAAGAAACTGCATGGCCGTAATAACGAAAAATTACCCCGTCGAATTTATATTTGGTGAGGATCTCTTGTGTGCTTCTCATTCTTGGTTTCTGAACATCACTTGGCCCTTCCATCTCTGAGCAAATAGTTCACATCGCCGTCAGGGAAGGATCTATCGGTAGTCTGTATCCATCGGATTGGAATTGCATGCAGGGAAATAATTGCTGCCCCCTACCTGCTTTGTTGTTCCAAAAGGACCAAGATGATGTTTCTTTATTCGGATCTTCCATGTTTGCCATCGACCGGGTCGTGTAGGCTTCGTGCCGTCTCTATTCCAATTTCTGGTTTCCGTTTGAATCCCTTTTGGTGATCAAATGCCACCCACAAGGCCAGAAACCCCAGATATAAGATCCTGCATTTACAAATTTCATGTCAGGCCAGCAGAGCAATTGACGCAGAAAAGTGAACAGATAGAAGATGTCAAATGAATCTCAGCAAACAATGTGGTCACCGAAATCCACCGTAATAAAGAGAGACATTTATAGAGGCATTACCTGCAATGTACTACGTGAGAAATTGACGCCAAGGAACATGAGAAAGACGGCCTTGTTCTAAGCTACAACCCAACGAAATCCAAGCTAACAAGAGATGAATTCCAAGTTCCCAATGTGGATAGCAGCCAACGAAGAGATGAAAGAGAACTGTACATTTTTTTTTCTGCTGGCTAACAGGTTTGGCCACCTTGAAGTGTGGCGAAAAGCTCGGCCTGCTTATTTTAGGGTAGCATGTCTGTCATTTTTCTTTTCTTGAACTACATGCTTTTTTTAGCATACTTCGAACTACATGGTGGCTATGAACATTGGGAGTTCTGGACAATCTAGGCTCCAAAACCACAGCCACACCATTCGTAAGTGCAGAAGCCACAGCCCAATATTGGCAAACATCCTTAACATAGAGAGCCTTGACTAAAATAAGTACAAGCAGACTTTATCAAGAAAATCACCAAACCTAATCAAATCTTGATCTAAGCCAGGATAAGGAGAAGAGACTAGTAACCAACTATTGATAGGAATATCCCCATGTGCATAAAGTTTCTGTTCAACTGGCATTATGCAAGAGCCAACTTCTCACCTTATACTGAAGACTCTGGGCTAAGCGTGCCAATGGAATTTGTTAATTTTATGCGGGCCGTTCTACATTCACAGCTTCACAAATTTAAGATAAAGAAACTGCCACAGAATCCGGTGTTACAAATTAACTTTAATTTACACTTTACAGTACTATACAAGGCAGTCCGTCTCTGATTGCACAGCATGCTACGTACTGGTACTAGGGAACTGCACAATCTAACAAGTTTACTGGACGAGCAAGCCGACATGTTTCCTTATTTAATCTACACTAATAGTCTGTGGATAACTAACTTGCTATGAACATCACATTCAGCCAGATTCCAACAACAAATCTCTGAGAATTATACAGGAAACAAAGGTCACAAATTAGATCAGACCACACAACCGGGGCCTAGAACAAAGTTGCTTTCCATTTGCTTTCACCAGTGCTACCATTCCGGCTGTCAAGCCAGCAAAGATAATGGAGGAGATGAGGTGTTGTGCGCTCCGTCCAACTGCAGATGAGACGATGTCAGCAACACTGAAACGAAGAGTGTATGAACAGCTCCGTGCTCCGTCCAAAGATAATGGAGGAGACGATGTCAGCTAAACAGGAAACATTGGACTGACGAAGAGTGCGTGAAGGAAGGCAGACCTTGACTAAGAGTGAAAGTTGTGACAGTAATCCCACCAACTATGATTGCTGACGCCACAGGAAGATACTGAGTTTGTTTTCCCACAAACATGTAAAATTAGAGGTCAGAACAGCTCGAATAGTTACATCATGCTGACTATAGTGGCTGAAGAATACAAAGAGTTGTGAAACCCTTAAGAGAAATGACCAACACTGCTTACCGGTTCAAATCTGATTATTTGAAAAGGAGAAGAGCTGCTTTTGCTGACGGTGTAGTAGCCGCTGATCAGATCCAGAGCGTCCTAGAGTTGAAAATGAAGTTTTAAAAGAACTATATGATCAGCACAACTTTGTAAAAAAGAAACTGTAGTACTCGTAAGAACAGGTGTTAGAAGTGAAAATCTAGCATGAAGTGCAGGGGCAAGTTATTATTACTTGAAAGCCCAACTTGAAATGGCTGGATTTTTTCACATTAAGTGCACTGTAAGTGTACAAAAAACTTCGAAGCAGTATCTCATGAGCTGCATCCTTAATAAAAACATAAAGGAGGACTATCACAGGGAATTGTTGCTAGACCTCAGCATGTGAAGCTTTGCTTCAAACGAATCAACTGCATTAAAAGCTCACTGAAGAAACACAACTAAAAATGAACGCTCGCTCATAAAACTATAAAAGTAGGGTAGGTATTCATGATAGCAATATTAGGCAAGAATGCACGATAGTTCCTAAGAACTACTCCCTCCGTTCCACAATATAAGATGTTTTAGCTTTGTGAAAGGAGTGTATCTAGACTCTTTTTGCGTGTAGATTCGTTCCAAATCTACATGAACCTACACACTAAAAGGGGTCTAGATACACTTCTTTCACAAATCTAAAACATCTTATATTTTGAAACGGAGGGAGTATCAGACAATATCAAACGTGTGAAACTTACTTGTCGCACTCCGTCATGAAAATTGTTCAAATAATACCGTGAAAGAGCGCTCATACCATCTTTAATTAATCCAGGCAATGTCTGCCTTCCATATCTGTGTTATTTGAGTTGTCATGAAAGTTGACAATATTCACAGAACAAAGTTAACTCAGGAAACATTGATGTAGCAAGGCATGCTAGAAATTACCTCACAAGGTCTCCTTTCAAAGCATAAGAACCCGCATATTCAAGGCTTAGCTCATCCCCATGCTGAACCCACACTGCCATACGTGTATTAAGCATGAACACAATGCATGTAAAACCATCTAGTGCACCAGACTAAACATCAGCATACCTTACATTTTTTAAATTTATCATTAATGCTATCAGATTGAGAAATACTTTCAGCTGATGGCAATGCCCCCATTCGCTGCAGCTGTGAGTCCAAAGATTTTCTTGCAAGGAAACTCTGGAAAGCAGAAGATAGGGCACTCAAAAGGAATTCGCCACTATAATATGAAATGATTCATCACTGTGTTAATGGGACCATTAAAAGTAGCACGATGTGAATCACATGGACATTTAGTTTGGCAATTAAAATCATACGACATCAACCACATGGGTATTTCGTCTTCCTATTTTATTT
Source organism: Avena eriantha (assembly GCA_910589775.1). Taxonomy (NCBI): domain Eukaryota; kingdom Viridiplantae; phylum Streptophyta; class Magnoliopsida; order Poales; family Poaceae; genus Avena; species Avena eriantha. The sequence goes on along the minus strand of OU342743.1, from coordinate 586,291,597 downwards.
TAGTCAACACAGTGTTCATTCAGCTGGATCCTCAGTTCAGTTGCACCGGAATGTATTTCCTTCAAGGGGTCATTCTTATAGCAAATATTGCCCTGGTATGGTAATGCAGAGATGTGACCCCACTAAGGCAGAACCAAGTCACTAAATATATTAGAGTATTTTTAATGGAAAACTGACGGGAGGCCATTCATTCTGAAATCTAGGAGAAGAAGATCCTTCTTGAAGAGGACCAAGAACATTGTCAAATATCTTAGCATTTCTTTGCTTCCATATGTTCCAGGTGGCAACAACAAAGGCCTCCACAGAGACCTGTAGGACTTCCAGGCGGCAACAACAAAGATTGCTCACTATTGGTCCTTTATTGTAAGAAACTCGACTTTTGTAGGAGCATGAGGATGAGAACACATCTACTCAGGTAGTTAAGGCCATGCGTGTGTGTGAAGTCATGGAGTTGAAAGTTGTTAACTTTTTTATTTCAATGAAAATATAAAACAAATAAGTTACTGATTTTGGAACAGAAATAATGTTTATCAAATTGGATCTAAGAAATAAGGTGGAACAGACCTGTGTCACATTTGTGCGGTCCAGGCAATCTATGCAGTTGGACCTAACGACACCATTTTGGTCCAATAATATTTCTCCTTTAGAGTTCATAAGAAAATATCTACTCCGCTGGCCCAGAAAGGAACAAAAGAAAATTACTTGCCACAGTTAAACCTTGAGTAGCTGAAGGTATTATCAGGAAAATGAAGAGTGGAATATTTGGTATTTAGAAGTTACCCTTGTTTCAGAATGGCTTCCTCAATTTCATCATAGAGAGCTTGCAAGTTATCAAAGTTACCTCCACGACAAATATGATGGAAATCAAAATGCACATACCTGTTAGGAAAAAAAACATTATTAGCGGAGAATAAAAAATATTATGCAACACATAATTACTGGGAGCTGGGCGGTACGTATTTCATTGCTTGCAGCTTTTTGAATAAAAATAAACAGAAGGAATAGATAAGCATTCCAGGAAACTTAAACTCCTAAAGCACCTGATATCAGGAAATTTCTCCATTTCAGCAGCAAATGCATTGCTCAAATTTCCTTCATCACCTTCCTGCAATAAAAAAGGTCAACTATCATCTGTCTCTGCTGTATGGCCTGAAAGAATAACTGCTTATAGGATCTAAGTTACTGTACCAAGTACCAACTACAAATCAGAAAAACGTGAGTGGCCACACCTCAGTGTGCAATGTATAAGAAAAAAGAACTTCCAAATGGGATTATATAGTGTTAAACTAGGGACCATTACGTCTTTTTCAAGGGGTAATATGAGATTTCCATCTTTTCAAGAGGTCATATAACACTCTGATCTTTTCAAGAGGGCAAGACAATGCTACAGGCCATTTTAGTTTCTATTTAATTCTCAATTTACTAATCCAGGTTAGTAATGGAGAAACAAAGAGCTGGATGCAATACTGCAAGAACAATCAAGTTTTTTGCACACGGACTACGCAGTATGTGCTTGATTCTACATAAGTTCTTCAATATTGTAACCCAGAATGTAAAGATCGTGCTAAATCAAGATATCCTGAACTAGTTTGATGAAAAAATAGTTCACGGCATCAATATGAATACGAAAACTTACTTTATCTGTAAGATCAACAACCATTGTATCTCCATATCTTTGTAAAAGATCATGAAAGTGGCGTTGAACAACCTTCGTCTAGGAGCAATAGTAGTGTGAGAGAGGTCATCAGGCTATATTCAATGAGTGGTATTTGATACAAAAATTAATGTCAACATTTTGAATGTTTCTACCATTTCTTCATGTTCAATAATGCTGGGTCGTGGTTTGTAGCTCAAATCCACTATTTGTTCCCAGAGAAGCGGAATAGAGCCACGAACCTAGCAAGGGAGGTGTTAAATACTAAATATGAATAACATCACATAACATAGCGTTAATAGGATTAATATCAAGTTATGTTTTGAATATGTTATGATCATCCAGCAAAGAAGCTTATCCCATTAGATCATGAAGTCACCTGTATAAATGAGGACGTAAAACCTTCGTACTCGACCAGTTGTTCTGTCTCGACAAAATTAGCGGTGGCACCTTCGAGATTTGCACCCCTTCTCCACATTCTTGTCCCTGCAATGAATGAATGGATGACAATGTAACGTGACTTCCCAGTTGATACACTCTGATCAAATTGTTAGAGGAAAAATGTGGAACCTAAACGCCTGTTGCATCTCCGAGAAAACAAAGTTATTCTGACTGGTCCGTCCTTCAAGGTAAATTGCTCTGTCTGAAAACGTAAAATAGTCAAGGATGGTCCAATTCCTGAAGCATATTCTACTCCAGTGCTGAAATACAAATTGTGGGGACAGCATTGCGCATTTGAGCAACGGAAAGAGAAGGCATGCCCTTCTGGATACCATAGAGATGCCAACAAGCAAGTATACCAATAGACACAAGTAATGAGAGCCAATATAACTAATACTGTAATGTATTGTCATGGAATTTATTGAAATTTTAGGATATTTCCTTGGATCAGTGGGGTGATGAACTCATCAAGCTGCAATATAACATATAAAAAGGTAAGTATATCTTAAAGGGGGAATCAGAAAAACTTGTATTCCCTTCAAGCAGGATTACCTTAGTTTCAATAAGCTCCTCTAACAAATTCCTGTTCCAAACAAACCGCGGATCAGCCTGAAAAGTAAACTTAGCTACTTGAAGAAACCCTTTTGGTGAGTTGCTGGACTCTTTATAAGGAAAGACAATATTGGCTAGAGCTGTAATACAGTCGAAAAGGCTTGTGCAGTTCTGTAGGTTTATAGCGAGTCTCCAATTCTCGCGTTGATCGCTTCAGAATGCCATGAATAATATTAAGTTCCATGCACTGTATGCGCGGGTAGGGTGTGCAGCATACTTCAATGTTCATCAAATACCACGGTGTGCATCTTTACTCCAATGAACATTGGAGTTGGTGGTAATGGCTCACCTGACACCTCGAGTCGACTCCACCAAAGGCAATATGTTCATAAGTGGGGCCATGCAGAAAAATCGTAAGACGCTAAAGGGTGTGCAACATACCCCAATGCTCAAATACCAGAGTGTGTGACTTTGTATCTTTACTCTTTACTCCAGTGATCACTAGAGTTGGTGGTCATGGCCAGTTGGCCACCTGCCATCCAACCTGACACCTCGCATCCATCAAAGGCAATATGTGGACAAATCGGGCCACGCAAGCACACCACGTTCATTTGGGTTATAAATAAGTTATATGGCTATCTTTACGTTTTTTATTTGTAATTTGCCTTTTTCTAAGCCTGGGTATATTTTTGGGAAAACCTAAGTATATTTGGTTTATTTTTCACTAGGCAGTTGCACATTTCTACACCTTACACACATGTTTTGTGCAACTTGGTAGAGAAAACGATTTCTCATGTGGTTGAGAGATAAAAATCCGTTGCTTTTATGACTGTAGCAACTCAAGTGAATTCAGCTAGTCAAAAATTAAAAGGTAAATAATAAACCATCATTAACCTGCTTCCATAATGGTTTATGTACCCTCCCGGCAGCCAGCTTTGATGCCCTCTGCAAGCTACAGATAACAGCTCATTTGATAGAGAACATTGCAGATCACAAATTTTACGATAATCGTGCGCTAATCAAACCTGCATACTAAACATTTTTTTGAGCTGCCTTTTTCTAGAGACATGCAACAGAATACTTACTTCAATGTCAAGTCTCTGTCATACGAGTAATACAGTCCACAAGTAGTTTCTGCAATTCTCAAAAGAGACATGAAGTATGCTTCATCCCGTTTCTGCAGGCAGATGTACAAACAAGTTAAAATGCACTCCCACAAACCAAATATACCATATAAAGACAATCATAGTTCTGTTATGACCAAACAATTTAAGTCAAACTGCATTCAATATTCATCTTTGACATACTTCCTCTGAAGTTAAATGCTTTATAGCATCGTTGCAGCATAAGAATTTCATCGAGTTCACATGGTAAACTGTGGAAGCTTGATAAGAGCCAGCATCTTTGCAAGAAGTGATGACAAGTACGTAGCTTCCTGAGAAAAACAAAATTGATGTGGAACACCTGCTCTGGCAAAAAACAATGAATTCCAAAAATGTTCATGACAAACAAACTAGCAGTTCTAAGTTGGAAGCATACAGGATACAGAGAAGACACAGGAAAATCCAAAAGCATGGAGTAATAAATAATAAAATCATTATGTTACTGCCAAATCAGAACATATTTCCAAAAACTTACCTAGCAATGAAATAAGTTCAGTTAACCAAAGCAGAACCATGTACTCCCTCCGACCCATATTAGTTGACTCAGATTTGTCTAGATACGACATTTTAGTATTAGATACATCCGTATCTAGCCAAATCTATGTCAACTAATATGGGTCGGAGGGAGTACGATAAACTGGTGCGCCTGAGATTCCGGCACAATTCTAATTAACTTTACACCACAAAGTAAAGGGTTTGAATGGTAAAGACCTGTGTTTTTTTTGTTCTCCCAGGCTATTTTAGTCATCACAGTACCCAAGTATTTACAGTTTCTGGCAATGTGGCACTCAGACTATGCAGGGTTTAGGGAGATCTTAAGTTCAGTTCATCCAATATATTATAGAAGATCTAGCTGCAAATGAAGCTTGCAAAGCACAACACATTATAATTGTGTGACCAATTTCGAGTTTTGAAGTTTGAACACAGTATCCAGTAATATATCTGTTGCCAAAATCGAAGTTTATGTACCAAAACTCAGTAGATCTTCATGTGGTTTTCATAAATATCACAATTGTAGCTTACATGCTGCAGCAAGGTTAGCATTTGTAAACTAGCTGAACATGCTTCTGTTCATCATTAGCAGTACAGAGCCAGTGGGGAATTGAAAAAATACAAGCAGATAAATAGTCATAATAAGTCAACCACAGAATGTTGCCTGATACCGCCTCTTGATATAAACAAACCAGATGCAATCATTCAAGCAACAGGGAGAACACCAGTTTAACAGGCAATTTAAAAGACTAAAGCATCATAAAGCTACATGTACTTTGATCATAAGAAAAAGTTAGCTAGAAGGAGGAAACTACCTCATAATACAACCCATCAACTAAAGGAGTTTACAACTTCAGAAAAAACATCAGAAGCAGAGCACGCACGTGGTGTATCACACGGTACCGACATGCCAAATAAATGCTGAAACAGAAGCAGTGGGACACAACCACCGGGGGCATAGCAGAGGCACGCCGCAGGCATGCAGCGCTGCGGTCCAAGGCGTGATGATGGTGCTACAGCCTACAGTGGTTTTCATGACTGTTCTAGGCGTCATGGTCTGGATGCCTCGATCCCGAAGTAAAACTGCTGGTCGACATGGCCCAAATGGGGTGAATTACTCAAGGTTGTTGGTTTCCTCCGTGCTTAGCCATCTGAATGTCAAGGCATTACTTGGCCCGGGTGGAAGCTCTATGTAAAACGGGCAGAAGCAGCAGGTGGGTAGGTCGCTCGAATTCCGGAACAAGAATTCATAGAAATTCGGAGTAGTTTTGTTAAGATGTATCGAGAAGGATAGGTGACTTTATGAAATCTACTTTTCATAAAAGTGTATAGTTCAGGGGATATCCCTGCGATTGTTTTATCAAAACCGCCAGCGCGCGCGAAAATGTTTACAGTTTCACTCACCGGCGAGCATCCTGATCATACCGGCCACTCCGTATATCCTCGAGACCTTGCAATCGGTCCCGGACGCGGCTTCCTCTGCACTTGAAGTTGAAGAGAGGAACAGATAAGCTAACACCGATTCACGAGTCGGACCAATCAAATCCAGAAGCAAGCCGCCTCTACGATTTCCCCACAGCTTCGCTGATGGTTCAGGGAGTGTGAGTGTGACCTGGGGAGAGAGTGCGGAGGGAGCCGTCCGCGCGAGCGACGGCGAAGGCGCCGCCGCCGTCAAGCGAGCGGAAGACGTAGCGGTCGCGGAACTCCCGCAGCTCGAGCTCGCGGCTGCAAGATCCCGGCCGCAGGGGCTCGTCGGCGAGCAGCGGGGCGTCGTCGGCGTCGGCGGTCGCCATCGGCGAGGCGTGCGCTGGCTGCGGGCTCTGTCGTTCTGGTCTGGACTGGTCTTTGCCGGATCCGAAACGGGAGAGAGAGAAAGGTGGGGACAGGAGGAGCAGGCGACGCTGACGTGGAACCACATGTGGGCCAGCTTCGGGTTTACTAGGTGGGGCCAAGGGTGGTTGAAGGAAAGCGGGGTGTGGGCCACCGCCAGCACCAACTGCCTGCCCCGGCGCCGGGCGGTTTCGGTGTGACTTGCACTTTAGCTGTTTCCGTTTCGAGACGGGTGTGCCGCGTGCGTGCGAGTGTGTGACTCCTTTGTTTTCCTTTCCCGAGATCCGCGTGACCCGGTCTGACCTGTTGCGGCAGCCCTCGGCGGGTGCAGTTCGGATTCCCAAAAGTTCATAGGCAATCGGATATCCTAATTTGATCGGTTCTATCTCCACAGCATATACTCCCTTCCGTCCGGTTTGCACGCAAGTAACAACTTTTATCATTAATTTTGGTCAACAATTTTTATATAATATATCATTGAATTTATCTTCAAAAGTAGTTTTCAATGATATATTACGTCGGAGGCGAGCCAGGCTGTCCTCATCCTTGGAGTCGGTGTGGTTGGGCCCATTTGTATCAGGTGGGTGAGTTGGAGGAAGACGGTTGCCAGGCATGGCGGCTACGTGTGGGCGTGTGATGCTCCTTCTGGCAAAAACAGCACATCCGGTCATCGTAGATATAACGGGAAAGGGCAAAAAAGAAGGACAAGATGTAGTGAGAGAGAGCAGTGTGGACCTGTGGGTGGCAATGGCGGTCGCCTTAGATATAGCAGAAAAGTGTGGGAAAAAATGGCGTGCCGACGCGTGGCCTATCGACGGGGCCCGTCAGCTCTGAAAACGAAGCATCTATCACACTTCTAGTGATGGCCTATAGCGTTTTTAGCTCCATCCGGCGCCCCCGCTAGCCTCATGTGGGTTGAGTTTGGCCTTGGGGCGCCAGATACAAAATGGGACGTGTCGGCACCCAAAAGGAATTTGATGTGGGTTGCACGTGATTTTCAGCGTCGGCACCCCCGGTAGCCCTTTAGGGGGGCTTTAGGGCCCCAAGTGGAGATGGCCTAAGCACGTTCATGTTCCGCGGACTTTGTACTCACACGTACAGACGGCGTCTGACGTGGTCGGGACACTTTACGATCATGTCTAACAAATGACAGAAGCGAAGAAATAAAGATCGTACATGTACCCGGATACACAACAATGTATTCTAATTCTTCGTTGCCCTCCACGCGCTCCTCCATCCACGACGTAAGATTGTCTCAATCCGATATCCCACGTCGCTTTCTCCACGGTAGCACGATCCTCTATCCACACGATATTCTAAGCCGCTTCCTCCACTGCGGGCTGATGGCGATTCCATGGTCCTACAGTCCATCCTCTGAAGCCGACGTAGGACATATGCTAAAGAAGTCCGCAAGTTCTACGTTGAGCAAGACGAAGCTGCGCATGAACACTTCCTCCACGACGGTGTACTCCTCCCGCTCGCGAACAAAGACACAGAGAAGAAGAAGTAGCGGCCCCGGGACGATGCCCGCGCCACAACAAAACAAAGGAAGAAGGATAGAAGAAGAAGAAGAAGAAGCGGGCCGCAGTACGAAGACGTGCATGAACGCTTCCTCCACGACGGGATACTCCTCCTGCTCGCGGACAAAGACAGAGTGAAAATAAGCAACGACCTCGAGACGATGCTCGTGACATAACCAGGGCCGGCTCTACATTTTGTGGGGCCCTGGGGCGAAATTGATAACATGGCCCTCTAAGGCTAATATATATGCCAAGATCGTATCTAGGAAAAATGTGCGTGAGGCCAAAATACAAGAACTAATTTATAGCTCATGGTGATATTTTTCTCCTTTGGCAAAGCTATAAGGAAGCTCATATAAATTTACATCTCTTGAGATGGATGAGTACATATAATGTTGGACGAGCCTTCACTTACTAGGTGTAGTTAGGTGAGATTTTAAAAAAACTTAGAAAGCAATCCATAATATCTTTGCAATCCCCAAAATTAGCAAGATATTTTGTAGTAACTAATATGTATAGCACATGATCATATTGATGAAACTAATCTAATTGACTTTTGTGATCGACGGAAAACTTTTAAATGCTACGTCACCATGTGACCAGACCACCAAACAAATATGTTATCTTACAACAAAGTACAAATATTTAAGAAACCTTATCTAATATAAATCATCAAACCCTAAAAACGGTGGGCGAATTGGCATATGAGTATAGATGAATCGATCTAAAAAAGAAATATAAATGGGTCAAATGATGGCCCTTACAATTGAAATGTCGGAGCCACCGAGTATCCGAGGCACGTGTGATCAGATGCAGGATGAAACAAGAGTAGAGACGACGAGGCTGAGCAGTTTCCTTCATTTGGTTCGTTCTAGGAGACGGGTTGGTGACCTGATAATTGCGGAATTCTGTTTCATTTGGCGAGCGTCCGAGCGGGCCTAGCGATCAGAACAGTACCAGACGATTAGACCAACACGGTCGCTCATGTTTCCCAAACCTAGTGTCATTGATCTACTCGGTTGTTGTCGATTGATACGTTGCAAACGTTTCAATAATTTTTGATGTTTCATGCTTGGTTTTTATCTACTTTCTTATGTTTTGCCCACACTTTGGAGTATTTTTATACACTTTCTTGGACTAACCTATTAACAAGATGCCACAGTGACAGCTGCCTGTTTTCTGCTGTTTTTGGTTCCAGGAAAGTCAGAAAATGAATATTCTCGGAATTGGATGGGACAAAAGCCAAAGTCAGTTTTTCACCGAGGGGGACACGGAGCCAGAAGACGAGACGGAGAGGGGCCAAGGGCTAGCCACACCATGTGGTGGCGTGGGCTAGCCCTGGCCATGCCACCAGGTGGTGTGGGCTCCCTGGCCACCCACCGACTTTGCCTCTTCGCCTATAAGAAGCCTCTCGATACGAAAACCCTAAATCGAACAGCCTCTAGCCACAAAAAGTTCCGCAGCACCGCCGCCACCGAAAGGGAGATTTGAGGAACAAAAAGTCTCTATTCCGGCACCCTACCGGGATGGGGAAGTGCCCATGATGATGAGGGAGTAGTTCTTCCTCGAGGCTAAGGGCTCTACCGTTAGCTTTGTGTTCATCTCTCTCTATGCATGATCATATTGTGATCATGAGCTTTGTAATCATCTTGCTACTCAGGTGCTTTAATAGATCTCTGTTCTCCCCATGTGTGTGAAAGTGACAGCGTGCACACCATGGTGGCACTTAGGCTAGAGATTACAATTACTTGTTATGAATTATATTTGGAGTTGGATGTTTCTATAAAATTGTGGTGTTTGTTGGAACTATCTAGAGCTCAAGGTAATAGTGTGGGGTTATCTAGATAGAAAAAGCGAACTTTGAGGTGTGCTGTTATAGCCCTACCATGGATTAGAGTGTCCAACTGGAGAGTAGTTAAGAGTAATATCATAAAGAGAAGATATTTATATGAGAGTGTTCACTAGTGAAAGTATGATCCCTAGGCCTTGTTTCTAAGCATTGAAACACCGTTTGCAACTAGATCTGTTACATGTTTGCTTACTTCCATCTTTATTTCAGATTGCCTTTAGTCTCTTCCACGCCATCAAAGCTATTTTCTGGCACCGTTACCACTTATAATTATCCATACCACTTGTATTCCACTATCTCTTCGCCGAACTAGTACACTTATACACCTGACAAGTGTATTGGGTGTGTTGGAGACACAAGAGACTTCTAGTATCTTGATTGTAGGGTTGCTTGAGAGGGATACCTTTGACCACTTCCTCCCTGAGTTCGATAAACCTTGGGTAATCCACTTAAGGGAAAACTTGCTGCTATTCTACAAACATCTGCGTTTGAAAGCCCAACAACTATCTACAAGAATAGAAGTGCGTAGACATCAAGCTATTTTCTGGCATCGTTTCTAGGGAGGTAAGGTAAAAGGTACTCACATCCTCTAGCTACTAAGCTATCTTCTAGTACGGTTGCTGGTGTGTGTGAGTGCTCGAAGTTATTTCCTTTAGATTCTGCAATTATATCTTTTTGTTTCTTGTTTTTATTTTCACTAGTTAGGCTTAATGGAAAACAACAACAAAATAGAGAGCTTTGTAGTATTTATCTTGAGTTAGGACATGAAGTGTTTGAATATAAAATTTAAAAACCTATGGAACTTTATTTGCATGCTAATAGCAATGTTGTTAGTATGAATTCTTTGGACACCATTATTGCTAATGCTATGGAAAAGTCTAAGCTTGGGGAAGCTAGTTTTTATGAAAATGATCTCTTTAGTTCCCCTGCTTTGGAGGATAGCTATTCTATTGCTTATGATGATACAAAACCTCCAATATATGATGATTACAATGATGAGTATGATATTTTCAGTCCATCTACTATTGAGGAGAAAATTAATTATGATTACAATATGCCTCCTTTATTTGATGACTATGGTGATGAGAATAATAATGATAGCTATTTTGTTGAATTTGCTCCCACTACAATTAATAAGAATGACTATGCTTATGTGGAGAGTGATAATCATTTTATGCATGTGGCTCATGATAAGAATGTTTTATGTGATAGTTATATTGTTAATTTTATTCATGATTCTACTGAAAGTTATTATGAGAGAGGGAAACATGGTTTTATGTATCTCAACAATATTAAGATTCCCCTCTTTATGTTGAAAATTTTGAAGTTGCACTTGTTTTGCTTTTATATGCTTGTTGCTTTGTGCTTTCATGACTTGTTTCTTTACAATATTCCTATGCATAGGAAGTGGGTTAGACTTAAATGTGCTTTGAATTTGCTTCTTGATGCTCTCTTTTAATTTAATTCATATTTCTTATGTGAGCATCTTCTCAAACTATCATGTCTAACTTAAAGGCGTTAAAGAAAAGTACTTATTGGGAGATAACCCAAAAGTTTTAGATGAGTCTTGGAAGTTATTACCTCTATAATAACCTCTGTAATAACCGCTCCTTATACTTTTTATTTGTTTTTGTGCCAAGAGTAACCTCTAATGAGAGAGAAGTAATGCTTGGAAAAGTTGTTGTCCCGAAACAGATTTTTGTGCTTCACTGCAAAAATTCGTGTAAATTCTCTGTATGTCGTTTTGAGGCGTGAATTTTTGTGCTTCTGCCCCAGGTTGTTATGTAACTTTCGTTAGATCAACACTTTTCTATTTGAGGAACATAAGATCTTCGAAAAAATTGTTTTTACCTGCTGATCTGTTTTGATAGATTTCTGCCATTATTTGCATTTGCCTCTTAATCTCTTTCTCTTTGAGTTCTCTTTGATCATTTGAAATTTTTAAAGGAAGTTCAACATTAGCTTGTATTTTAATGGAAGTTTTGATATTTTAAAACTAAACCCCAAAGGTTTATTATCTTTTGAATGCACTAATGTTACTAATGAAGATTGTGTGAAGTTTTGTATGAAGGAAATTTTCAGGTGTAGGGAAAGAATGATGTAATGAGATGAAGAATGGACAAAAGCTCAAGCTTGGGGATGCCACCCCGTGTCACCCCAAGAAATATTCAAAAGGTACAAGCGTCAAAGCTTGGGGATGCCTAAGGCATCCCCTTCTTCATCAATAAAAATCTCAGGTTTCTTCCAAACACTTCATTTTTATTGTTTCATGCACGGTTGTGTTGTTCTTGAAGCGTCTTTGTTTTGGTTTTCATTTGCTTGGTTTTCTTAAATAAATTGGTTGTACCCCCTCTTTCATACATTAGTTTTCAAATAAGATTGGTTTGGATTGGAAAAGAGTAGGAAAAGTTCATGCTTAAGTGGTAAAAGGAGTTTGTTTTTTTACTGTGGCCTATGCTTTTTCATGCCATGCTCGATATTGTTTTGGCTTTATGCTTAGTGATTTTTGCTGTAGCATCACATGTTATAAACAATTGAGATTGCTTAATGTGTCTTAAAAGAATCATGTGTTGTTTTAGCATATTAAAACATAGTATTGTGGTATTCTCATTTGATGCTTTATTTGGGTTCACTTGGCGCATGCTCACACCATGTTATGACTATCCAAAGTCACCATCGCCTCTATGATCCTTTAGTTTTTGACTTGTAATATCACTTTATGCTTTAATTAATGATGTTTTGTCGCTTTGCATGATTATGGCCATTATTGCTCTCTTAGTTGGTCGCTCTCAGTCTTTTGCTAGCCTTCATATCAAGTATGAGTTCCACTCATGCATCCAACTCCAAATAAAACCAAGTTATTTCAAAGAGTCCACCATACCTACCTATTAGCATTTGCTATTCCAAGTATATTCATGTTTTTATCTACCTTCCGAATTAAACTTGTTATGTGAAAATTAGTGATTAAAGCTCTCACAAACTTGATGGCACACTTTACTTTTCTTGCCCCTAATAAACTTGAACCATTGTGTCATCTATGTTGTATATGCTTGCACTTATACGTTGGGGATTAGCAGAACCATGATGTCATGGGGAACGCTTTCAACATTATACTTGTACATTATACCTAGTTGATATCATGCTCTTTTGTCTATGGATACTGTCGGTGTGAAATGAAATGGGAGCTTGTAAGTCCATGGAGTTATGTATGTGTGTTAGAGAAACGCCGCCGGTCTAATCCATAATGTCATGGTGGAAACCTGCAGCGTAACCATAATGAGCTGTCTATGAAGCATTCTTCTTATAAAAAGAGTCAGATATTGAGAAAAAAAGAGAAAAAGAAAAAGGAAAAAAAGAGATATGAGAAAAGAGGAAAGAGATAAAAAAGCACCATTTTCCCATGGTAAATAAGAAGATTGCTGAGATGCTCGTTGTCTGCTTGCCTTGTCATTTTGATATGGGGATTCTTCCGTATCATCGGGCAAGGGGTACACCGTTGGTGGTTCTCTATGATACACATGTACTTACTATGACAAGAACTTACCGGTGACTAAACTTGAGTAACATGAGTAGCGGCCCTCGTATTCAAGGGACATGAGATTTCCAACTTATACTTTGTCAAGCATATACTCCATAGTTTGTTCACTTTAACCTTAATCACTTCAAGATGCTTATGATAGGGGCAATGAGAGCTTAAAGATAATAAGTACCATAATTTTTGGAAGCTCTTTATAAAACTTGAATCTCTGCTTCCTTCTATGAAGGCCTTTCTTTTACTTTTATGTTGAGTCTCCATCTTCTATCTTTATGCACCTATTGAGAGAGCATAGTGGCCATTCTTAGTTCTATGTGCATTGTCCCAAGACTTGTTGATTGATGCATAACTTTGATATTGCTTGTTCTTAAACTATTTGTATCTAGTCACCCTTATAAACTTTGAAGGTGTCCTATACATTTATGTTTGCTACTCTATGAGGGACAAGCTGAATGCCACTATGCTATGTTTTCTTTATGTGAAACAAACAAACGTCTTGCAAATCATTGTTATTCATGAATTTTTGTTTGTGCTTTTTCATGTTGCAACATAGTTGCTATGTCTTATTGCTAGAACTTTATCTTTCATGCTATGTTGAAGTACTATGATCCCAGCTATCCATGTTTTACAAATACTTTGATCAAGTTTATGATGGTGCATGTCACCTGAAAAATTATTCTTTCTTTTTATCACTTACCTACTTGAGGATGAGCAGGAGTTAAGCTTGGGGATGTTGATACGTTGCAAACATATCTATAATTTTTGATGTTCCATGCTTGGTTTTTATCTACTTTCTTATGTTTTGCCCACACTTTGGAGTATTTTTATACACTTTCGTGGACTAGCCTATTAATAAGATGCCACAGTGCCAGCAGCCTATTTTCTGCTATTTTTGGTTCCAAGAAAGTCGGAAAATGAATATTCTCGAAATTAGATGGGACAAAAGCCAAAGTCAGTTTTTCACCGAGGGGACACGGAGCCAGAAGACGAGACGGAGAGGGGTCATGGGCTGGCCACACCATGTGGTGGCGTGGGCTAGCCCTAGCCGCGCCACCAGGTGGTGTGGGCCCCCTGGCCGCCCACCGACCTTGCCTATTCGCCTATAAGAAGCCTCCTAATGCGAAAACCCTAAATCGAACAACCTCCGGCCACGAAATGTTCTGCAGTGCCGCCGCCACCGAAGGGGAGATTCGGGGGACAGAAAGTCTCTATTCCAGCACCCTGCCGGGACGGGGAATTTCCCCGGAGCCAGCTCCATCAATCTCCACCACCATCTCCATCGCTGTTGGTGATTCCCATGATGATGAGGGAGTAGTTCTTCCTCGAGGCTAAGGGCTCTACCGGTAGCTATGTGTCCATCTCTCTCTATGCATGATCATATTGTGATCATGAGGTTTGTAATCAAGTAGATCTACCTTGCTACTATAGTGCTTTAATAGATCTCTGCTCTCTCCATGTGTGTGAAAGTGACAGCGTGCACACCATGGTGGCACTTAGGCTAGAGATTACAATTACTTGTTATGAGTTATATTTGGAGTTGGATGTTTCTATGAAATTGTGGTGTTTGTTGGAACCATCTAGAGCTCAAGGTGATAGTGTGGGGTTATCTAGATGGGAAAAGCGAACTTTGAGGTGTGTTGTTATAGCCCTACCATGGATTAGAGTGTCCAATCGGAGAGTAGTTAAGAGTAGTATCATAAAGAGAAGATATTTATATGAGAATGTTCACTAGTGAAAGTATGATCCCTAGGCCTTGTTTCTAAGCATTGAAACGTTGTTTGCAACTAGATCTGCTTCCATCTTTATTTCAGATTGCCTTTAGTCTCTTCCATGCCATCAAAGCTATTTCCTAGCACCGTTACCACTTATAATTATCCATACCACTTGTATTTCACTATCTCTTCGCCGAACTAGTACACCTATACACCTGACAAGTGTATTGGGCGTGTTGGGGACACAAGAGACTTCTTGTATCTTGATTGCAGGGTTGCTTGAGAGGGATACCTTTGACCACTTCCTCCTTGAGTTCGATAAACCTTGGGTAATCCACTTAAGGTAAAACTTTTTGTTGTTCTACAAACCTCTGCACTTGGAGGCCCAACAACTGTCTACAAGAATAGAAGCGTGTAGACATCATTGATTCGTTTCTTTTTACCCCAACATAAGTACGTACATATGTACATGGGAGGATAAAATTATGGGCCCCTCTAGAGCGTGGGCCCTAGGGCATTGCCCATGTTAGCCATTGGTAAGAGCCGGCCCTGCCACAACAAAACAAAGGAAGAAAGAGAGAAGAAGATGAAGGGTTCTGTAGCAGAAAACAAAAAAATTCCTACGTTGAAACTACCTAATGCACAAGATCTATCTATGTAGTAATGCAGTAACGACCGGAGCATATAGAATACATACCCTTATAGACCGTATGCGGTTAACGTTCCGAAAGGAACGTGGTTGAAGTAGTCGAACGTGTGGCCGACCTCAAGGTCGTGAAGCTCCTCGCAGGTCACCCCTTGCTCCATCTTCATCGTGCAGCAGCTCTGGATCACGACATCCAAAGTGCTCCAAGTGCTGCACCTCGTGGTTTCGTACACTCCCGATGTACGATGAGACCTCCGACTCCTCGATCCTGCCGGGAGTGCGGAAGTAGATCTCCGGCTAGGAATCCCTACAGCGCAACCATGTGCTGAAGGTGCATCGTCTCTTGTGCGAACAATCCTTTCTTGGGACCGTACCAACGTGTGGAGAAAACTATGTAGAGAGAGAGAGAGGGAGGAATTCTCTAAGGAAAATGCCTTAGAGAACATCTCAAATTGTGTCTTTATTAGTGTCTTTATTCTCACCCATGGGCACCCTTTATAAAGCCGGGGTGTGCCCTCCCCTTTGGGTTTCCCATGTGGGACTAAACAAGGGAGAGAGGGAGGAAGGCGCCATGGGCCCTTAGGGCACCATGGGCCAGCCGGCCAGGGGTGGGCCCCACCCCACGCATAGCCCTAGGCTGGCCGGGTGGGCCCCCTTGTGGCGGCTAGGCCTTGGCCCCTTTGGCCCTTCCCTCTTTCGGCTTTCCCTTATGGGCCCTTTTCCCTAGGAAACTTGGCTCATTAGTGGAATAACCCTTCAAATTAGATTTAATATTATATTTAATATTAATTACATTAATTAATATGTAAATACGTATTACAAAATCTGATTCGACCTGAAACACCTTTCGGTTCCCTTTTCTATATCTTCTGAACAACTTCAGAACTCTCGGAACGATTCCGGTCCTCACACCGAAACTTTTCCGGTTTCCTTTCTTTCTCCACGGAACAATTCCAGTTTTCTCTTTCTCTACTATGATTCCAACTTACGGATGATCTCTCTCATCGTACCCTTAAGTGTATCCCCTCGTGGCTAGGGAATGCTCTGGACATGATCCATATCAATGATCAATAGAGGGACCGTGATGCCCATGTGACCCCTATGCATTCCACGATGATGATGTAGTTTGAACCGTAAAATGTTGAGTCCAATTCCCTTTGTTTCTTTGATACGACTTGTCCGAGATTCGATCATTAGTATCATATACCTTGTTCAATCTCGTTACCGATAAGTTCTGTTTTACTTGTTACCGTGATATTACATCCTCGTGACCTAGTCATATGTTGTAACATTTATGGATGTAATCTCACCAAGCCGGCCGTATGTATCTTACCCGTCACGTGGGTGAACAAATCCCGCTCTTGAAGTCACATATCATCTACTGTTCCTTTGGAATATCCAACTTACACCTTTATGATCACCGTTTAACCGTGTGACGTTTGATGCAGTCAAAGCAGTCTCAGGAAACAGTGAGTAATATGATCTCATGGTCTAAGGAGAAGGAGACTATGTTTCTAGCTATTGTAACAATGAACTCTGTGACTTGATCGTGTCGCAATCTTTGAGGAATGTCCATCACATCATTCACCAATGATATGCAGACGATGAATAGTAAGAAATGCTGGACGTAAATTTGTCAAAACTGTAAAAGGACGTAAATGTAACGGGCCGACCCGCATGTGGTAACAAGCCGTAACAGTACAGACCGTAACAATAATATGTCGTAACAGTAACAAGCCGTAACAGTAACAACCCGTAACAGTAACATGTCGTAATAATAAAAGGTCGTAACAGTAACATGCCGTAACAGTAACATACCATAACAGTAACAGGCCAGAGCAATAGAAGGCTAGAACAGAAACAATCCAGTACAGTAACAGGCATGAAACTCTAAAAATCGCAGGACAGTAATATGCCAAAATAGTAGTGGACCTCAACAGTAAAGGACATCAACAGTAAAAGGATAGAACAGTGACGAGCCTAAATAGTACGGGCCAAGAAATTTCGAGACGGGCGTAGTAACAGGTGCTGACTCGTGTATTAACGAGCTCGTTGGGGAACCCCAAGAGAAAGGTATGATGAGCATAGCAGTAAGTTTTCCTCAGTTATGAAACCAAGGTTATCAATCTAGTAGGAGTAAGGAAACACCCCTAAGGTGTAGCTAGCTGAACTTTGGCAGGGCGCACTACTAGTGCCAGCAAGCAACATGGAGACCTGCACAACACAACCACAAAACTCTGTCCCCAACTTGCGATGAGGTTATCAATCTCACCGGTTTTGCTGAAAACAAAGGATTAAACGTATCGAGTGGAAGAAAGTAATAGTTTGCAGAAAGTAAACACAAAGCAGTAACATTTGATTGTAGATTAATGGTAAAATTAAGGACCAGGGTCCATAGTTTACTAGAGGTGGCTCTCCTTAAGATAGATGACATATTGGGTGAACAAATTACAGCGGGGAAATTGACAAACATCGAGAAAGCATACAAGCATATACTACTCATCTTGACTCCTTTGAGATTCGATTGGGCATTACAACATTATACATAGACCGCCATCCAACTGCATCTATGACTAATAATCCACCTTCAGGTTATCATCCGAACCCCCTCCAGTATTAAGTTGCAAGCAACAGATAATTGCATTACGAATTGCATGTAAAGTAAACAATACGATTGTTCTATGAACAAAGGATTGTTGTTTTCTCCCTAGTAGCAACAAAACATCTAGTACCTTAGAGATTTCTGTCACTTCCCGAGATTACCAGAGGCATGAACCCACTATCGAGCATAAATACTAACTCTTGGAGTTTATAGCATCTACTTGGCCAAGATAGCTACTAACAACGGAAAGCATGCAAGATCACAAATAACAAAGACATGCTAGAATCAATAATCAATCTGAAATAGCATCTTAATATCCATCAGATCCCCGCAAACACAACATGTAGGAATTACAAATAGATGATCTTGATCATGAACGGAGCTCACAAGATCTAAACATGATAGCACAAAGGAGGAGAACCAGCCATCTAGCTACTACATGGACCCGTAGTCCAGAGAAGAACTACTCATGCATCACACCGGAGGCTTGCATGATGATGAAGAAGGCCTCCAGGGTGAATTCGCCTCTCCGGCAGGGTGCCGGGAAGAGCTTCAGATCCCTCCCGATCTAGGGATGGAGATGACGGCGGCTACAGACTCTTTCGTGGAATTTTGATCGGGTACTTAGGGTTTCCGTATCAGAGGCAATATATAGGCGGAATGAGAGGTCGAGGGGTGCCTGGGGCGGCCAGACCAGCCCCTGGCGCGGGCCAGGCCTGGCCGCGTGGCCAGGTGGTGTGGCCGGGCCCTAGCCCCTCTCCGTCTCGTATTCTGGCTCCAAGTGTCCCTCGGTGAAAAACTGACTTTGGCTTTTGTCCCGTCCAATTCCGAGAATATTCATTTTCTGACTTTCCTAGAACCAAAAACAGCAGAAAAAGGCAGCTGGCATTGTGGCTCTTATTAATAGGTTAGTCCAAGAAATCATATGAAAAGTACTCCAAAGTGTGGATAAAACACAAGAAAGTAGATAAAACTAAGCATGGAACATCAAAAATTATGGATACGTCTGCAACGTAACAACATCCCCAAGCTTAACTCCTGCTCGTCCTCGAGTAGGTAAGTGATAAAAAGAAAGAATAATTTTTGAGGTGACATAAACTTGATCAAAGTATTTGTAAAACATTCAAAGCAGGGATCATAGTACTTCAATCATAACATGAAAGGCAAAGTTCTAGCAATAAGACAAAGAAACTATGTTACAACATGAAAAGGCACAAACAAAAGATTAATGAATAACAATGCTTTGCAAGACGTTTGTTTGTTTCACATAAAGAAAACATAGCATGGTAGCATTCAGCTTGTCCCACATAGAGTAGCAAACATAAATGCGTAGGACACCTTCAAAGTTCATAAGAGTGACTAGATACAAATAGTTTAAAACAAGCAATATCAAAGCTATGCATCAATCAACAAGTCTTGGGACAATGCACATAGAACTAAGAATGTCCACTATGCTCTCAAAGTAGGTGCATAAAGGTAGAAGGTGGAGACTCAATATAAAAGTGGAAGGAAGGCCTTCATAGAAGGAAGTAGGGATTCAAGTTTCATAAAGAGCTTCCAAAAATTATGGTACTTAAGAGCTTTCAGCTCTCATTGCCCCTATCATAAGCATCTTGAAGTGATTAAGGTTAAAGTGAACAAACTATGGAGTATATGCTTGACGAAGTATAAGTTGGAAATCTCATGTCCCTTGAATACGAGGGCCGCTCCTCATGCTACTCAAGTTTAGTCACCGGTAAGTTCTTGTCATCGTAAGTATATGTGTATCATAGAGAACCGCCAATGGGGTACCCCTTGCCCGATGATACGGAAGAATCCCCATATCAAAATGACAAGGCAAGCAGACAACAAGCATCTCAACAATCTTCTTATTTACCGTGGGAATATGGTGCTTTTTTTCTCTTTCCTCTTTTCATAATCTTTTTTTTTCTTTTTCTCTTTTTTCTCAATATCTGACTCTTTTTTATAAGAAGAATGCTTCATAGACAGCTCATTATGGTTACACTGCAGGTTTCCACCATGTCATCATGGATTAGACCAGCGGCCCAAGCATTTCTCTAACACATATTTATAATCCATGGACTTACAAGCTCCCCTTTCATTTCACAATGACGACATCCATAGACAAAAGAGCATGATATCAACTAGGTACAAAGTACAAGTGAAATGTTGAAAGTGTTCCCCGTGACAGCATGGTTCTGCTAATCCCCAAGAAATAAGTGCAAGCATATACAACATAGACGACACAATGGTTCAAGTTTATTAAGGGCAAGAAAAGTAAAGTGTGCCATCAAGTTCGTGAGATCTTTAATCACTAGTTTTCTCATAACAAGTTTAATTCGGAAGGTAGATAAAAACATGAATATACATGGAATAGCATATGCTAGTAGGTAGGTATGGTGGACTCTTTGGAATAACTTGGTTTAAGGAGTTGGATGCATGAGTGGAACTCATACTTGGTTTGGAGGCTAGCAAAAGACTGGGAGCGACAAACTAAGAGAGCAATAATTGCCATAATCATGCAGAGCGACAAAACATCATTGATCAAAGCATAAAGTTATACTACAAGTTGAAAACTAAAGGATCATAAAGGCTATGGTGACTTGGAAAAGTCATAACACGGTGTGAGCATGTGCCAAGTCAACCCAAATAAAGCATCAAAGGAGAATACCATAATACTATGCTTTAATATGCTAAAACAATGCATGATTCTTCCAAGGCACATTAAGCAATCTCAATTGTTTATAACAACCCATGCTACAACAAAAAATACTAAGCATAAAGCCAAAACAATATCAAGCATGGCATGACAAAGCATAGGCCACAGTCAAAAACAAGCTCTCTTTACCACTTAAGCATGAACTTTCCTACTCTTTTTCCAATCCAAACCAAACTATTTGAAAACCAATGTATGAAAGAGGGAGTCCAGCCAATTTATTCAGCAAACTAAGCAAACAAAGGAAACAAAAAACCAAAACGAAAACGAAAAAGAAGACGCTCCAAGAACAACACAACTGTGCATGAAACAATAAAAATGAAGTGTTTGGAAGAAACCTGGAATTTTTATTGATAAAGAGGGGGATGCCTTAGGCATCCCTAAGCTTTGACGCTTGGACTTCTTGGATATTTCTTGGGGTGACACGCGTGGCATCCCCAAGCTTGAGCTTTAGTCCATCCATCATCTCATTACTCATTCCTTCCATACACCTGAAATTTTTCCTTCATACAAAACTTCACACAATCTTTATTAGCAACATTAGTGCACTCAAGATAATAAGTCTTTAGGTTCAGTTATAACACCAATAAAACTTCCATTAAAACACTAGCTACTGTAGCACTTCCCTCAAAAAGCTCAATTCCCCAAAAGAACTCAAAAAGGAACCAACAAGAAGCAAATGCAGAAAATGGCAGAAATCTGTCAAAACAGACCAGCAGGTAAAGACGAATTTTTTCGAAGACCTTCTGTTGCTCAAATCAAAAAGTGTTGAACTAACGAAAGTTAGATAACAACCTGGGGCAGAAGCACAAAAAGTCATTACTCAAAAGGACGTACATAGATTTTACTCGAATTTGTATGGTGAAGCACAGAAATCTGTTTCGGGACAACAACTTTCCCAATCATTACTTCTCTCTCATTAGAGGTTACTCTTGGCACAAAAAGCAAATAAAAAGGATAAGAAGCGGTTATTACAGAGGTAATAACTTCCAAGACTCATCTAAAACTTTTGGGTTATCTCCCAATAAGTACTTTTCTTTAACGCCTTTAAGTTAGGCATAAGAAGCAAGAAAAAGAATCAAGTGTTTGAAGAAGCATTAAAACCAAATTTCTTGCCCTTAATTCTCTTACTTTATTCTTACCCTTGGGGAACTTGGGAATGCTTGGTGGAGAAACAAAGCGCATGGTGCCCTTTTCCACATCTATTATTGCTCCAAGGAGTTTCAGTAGGGATCTTCCAAGTGTGATTTGTCCTTTTCCTACACATTCAATAACAAGATAATCAGTAGAAACCATTTTCCCTAAGATCTTTGTAAACACTCCTTCAGCTATTCCAATGGGTAATATTGTGGCATTATTAGCAAGAAAATTTTCTTCTCCTTCAGAAAGCCCCCAAAGATTCAAAGATTCATAGATATCTTTGGGCATAAGACAAAATTCAGACATGATATCACATCGAGCATGAAAAGTGTCATTGTTTATAGCAATTTTTACCGTGGGAAGAAATTCTGAGGGTTCAGAATTTATTGGATCGTAGTTATGATGCTCTCTAAGCGTATTATAACAATCTTTCAAACTAGCAGTGCTGGTCTCAAGAGTATTCAATCTAGCAAATATGTTTATGAAAGAAGAATCAGATTTGCTACGCAAGTTGTAAGTAAAGACCAATTTCTTTATGGCATTAATAGCATCATCCTCATTGCATTGGAGAAAATCTCCTCCCACAAAAGCATCTAAAGCATATCTATAGCAAAGAGCAATTCCAAGGTAAAAACTGCTAAGGAACAAGCTTTGAGTCATTTTAGGTTCAGTTTTTTCATGTAGATCAGAGATTCTAGACCAAGCTTCTTTGAAACTCTCTTCAATTCCTTGTTTAAAAGTGAAAATCATTTCCTCAGGTGACATAGTCATTGGAGCAATGCTAGACATAATGGTAACTTAAGATAGGAACTAATTTTTTTGTGTTTTTGATAAAGGAAGCAAACTTGTAAAACTAATTTTTTTCTGTTTTTGATAAAGAAACAAGCAAACAAAGCAAAAGTAAACTAAGCAAAAAAAAATTAACAAATTAAAGGGATTGGTTATGAGGGACTCCCCTTGTGAAGATGTCCTTGACTCCCCGGCAACGGTGCCAGAAAAATACTTGCTGACTCGTGTATTAACGAGCTCATTGGGGAACCCCAACAGGAAGGTATGATGAGCACAGAAGTAAGTTTCCCTCAGTTATGAAACCAAGGTTATCAATCCAGTAGGAGCAAGGAAACACCCCAAAGGTGTAGCTAGCTGAACTTTGGCAGGGCACACTACCGGTGCTAGCAAGCAGCGTGGAGACCTGCACAACACAACCATAGAACGATGTCCCCAACTTGCGATGAGGTTGTCAATCTCACCTATTTTGCTGAAAACAAAGGATCAAACGTATCGAGTGGAAGAAAGTAATAGTTTGTAGAAAGTAAACACAAAGCAGTAAACATTTGATTGTAGATTAATGGTAAAAGAAAGGACCGGGGTCCATAGTTCACTATAGGTGGCTCTCCTTAAGATAGATGACATGTTGGGTGAACAAATTACAGCGGGGCAATTGACAAACATCGAGAAAGCATACAAGCATATACTACTCATCTTGACTCCTTTGAGATTCGATTGGGCATTACAACATTATACATAGACCGCCATCCAACTGCATCTATGACTAATAATCCACCTTCAAGTTATCATCCAAACCCCCTCCAGTATTAAGTTGCAAGCAATGGATACTTGCATTACGAATTGCGTGTAAAGTAAACAATATGATTGTTCTATGAACAAAGGATTGTTGTTTTCTCCCTAGTAGCAACAACACATCTAGTACCTTAGAGATTTCTGTCACTTCCCTAGATTACCAGAGGCATGAACCCGCTATCGAGCATAAATACTAACTCTTGGAGTTGCTAGCATCTACTTGGCCAAGATAGCTACTAACAACGGAAAGCATGCAAGATCACAAATAACAAAGACATGCTAGAATCAATAATCAATCTGAAATAGCATCTCAATATCCATCGGATCCCCGCAAACACAACATGTAGGATTACAAATAGATGATCTTGATCATGAATGGAGCTTACAAGATCTAAACATGATAGCACAAAGGAGGAGAACCCGCAATCTAGCTACTACATGGACCCGTGGTCCGGAGATGAACTACTCACGCATCACACCGGAGGCTTGCATGATGATGAAGAAGGCCTCCAGGGTGAATTCCCCTCTCCGGCAGGGTGCCTAGAAGAGCTTCAGATCCCTCCCGATCTAGGGATGGAGATGACGGTGGCTACAAACTCTTTCATGGAATTTTGATCGGATACTTAGGGTTTTCGTATCAGAGACAATATATAGGCGGAAGGAGAGGCCGAGGGGGTGCCTGGGGCGGCCAGACCACCCCCTGGTGGGGGCCAGGCCTGGCCGCGCGGCCAGGTGGTGTGGTCGGGCCCCAGCCCCTCTCCGTCTCGTATTCTGGATCCAGGTGTCCCTCGGTGAAAAACTGACTTTGGCTTTTGTCCCGTCGAATTCCGAGAATATTCATTTTTTGACTTTCCTGGAACCAAAAACAGTAGAAAATAGGCAGCTGGCACTGTGGCTCTTGTTAATAGGTTAGTCCAAGAAATCATATGAAAAGTACTCCAAAGTGTGGACAAAACACAAGAAAGTAGATAAAACCAAGTATGGAACATCAAAAATTATGGATATGTTTGCAATGTATCAACATGTCGACAAATTTACCAGGCTAGAACAGTAAAGAGCTGTTTTTGGGCCTGAACAGCTAAAGACCAGAACAGTAACAGGTCAGAACAGTAACGGACCATCTCAGAGAAGGGTCGTTAGTAGGCGGTCGAGGATGGGCTGCGTTAATAGTGATGGGCTAACTGCAGGCCTTAAGTGTACCGGAGCGACTTGGCGCAGGCTGCTAATGGGCCGCACACTGTTGGACCAACATGGGCCTTCTGTAGGCCGAAACAGAACCAGGCCTGAAAATTCGCGGGCCGCTGTTGGCTGCATTTCTGGGCCCATTTCATATAGCGCAGGACAAAACAGTAACATGCCATCTTTTTATTGGGCTCTCCTGATGGGCCAGCCCAGTTAATATTTAGCAGGCCTTGGCTGAGCCTGGCTTCTGCCACGGTTTTTATGATCGTTAACGGTGATAACCGGCCACTAACGGCGGCTGCCACGTGTCATTTTGTATGACGTCAGTAGTCAAACGGGCTGACGAACAGATCTACGACGGAACACGTTTTTGTGGTTGAAGGGCACGATCCGCCACGGTCGAAAAAAACTGTGGTTAATTCATTTGTGATGGGGCTTTTACCACGAAGGCCATCCATCACGGAAGACTCTTTGGCCACGAAAAATGGGCCTTCAACCACGAAAATCATCCGTTGTAAAAGCCAACTTTTCTTGTAGGGCAAGGAGGGCAAGCCTCTCCTCTCTCTCCCTCATGGTGATTCTCTCCTACCCCTAGATTAGATCAGGCAAATCCCTACAAAAATTGTCTCCACCATAGTAGCACTACTGTTGTGTTGTCAGATTATCGCGGAGATCTTCTCAAGCTCTTGCGGGATCAAAAAAGAGGAGATGTCACCAAAGCAGAACACATGGATACCGTGGAGGTGCCGTTTGTTCGGTACATGAATCTAGAAGGTCAAGATCTATAACGGTTTGAACCGACGCAAGTGATTAACTACATCATTCACGATCTCTAGATCATTAATGCTCATGTTCTTCTAGGATAAGTAGATTATATCTATTCTACTTGTTACTTGCATCTCGTAGATTAGATCTTGTGGATTCTCTCTTACTATTCCGTAGGATTTTTTCTGTTTTTCATGCATCGAATCCATTAGAAGTAACTTAGATTGTAGCATCCCCACACAATGCCAACTAGTCATTTTGATTACATGGCATGCCAATAAATGATGAAAGAGAGACTTGTGATAACTAGCCATGTTACTATAACATCACACACCCAGAGCCAAGATGAGTCTATGACCTAATAAATGAGTCATTCTAAGTTACTACAATTAAGATACTATGCTCTATGGAGTTAGTAACATAGAGTAGTATCATATGCATTACACTATCTTATGTCACTCCCTAGTATGAGTAGTCTAAGACTAGCCATAGTGTGAAGTAACTAAGAATAGTAACGTGTATATGTTACTAGTCTAAGTTACTATCATCATAATAGGTAGTGTCATGAGTGTAATAACATAAAAGCCTCATTTATTAGACTACTCATAGTGGAGAGTAACATAAGTTCGTGTCATGCATATGATGCTATTTTATGTTACTATCTCCGTAATGCATACTAACTTATTGTAGTAACTTAAAATGTCTCTTTTGTTAGGTCATAGTCTCATTTTGTCTTGATATGTGTGATGTTATGATAACATAGCTAGTTACCACAAGTATCTCTTTTATCATTTATTGACCCGCCATGTGATGGCCCAAAATATATCGAGCTCGTTGGGGAACCCCAAGAGGAAGGTATGATGAGCATAACAACAAGTTTTCCCTCAGTTATGAAACCAAGGTTATCGAACCAGTAGGAGAAAGGAAACACCTCCAAGGTGTTGCTAGCTGGCCTTTGGCAGGGCGCACTACCGGTGCTAGCAGCAACGTGGAAACCTGCACAGCACAACCACAGAACTTTGCCCCCAACTTACAGTGAGGTTGTCAATCTCACCGGTTTTGCTGAAAACAAAGGATTAAACGTATTGTGTGGAAGAAAGTAAAAGCTTGCAGAAAGTAAACAAAAAGCAGTAAACAGTTGTAGATTGATGATAAAAGAAAGGATCGGGGTCCATAGTTCACTAGTGGTGGTTCTCCTTAAGATAGATGACATGTTGGGTGAACAAATTATAGCGGGGCAATTGACAAACATCGAGAAAGCATACAAGCATATACTACTCATCTTGACTCCTTTGAGATTTGATTGGGCATTACTGTAGGGGTTCTGCGCATAAAAACAATAAATTTTACTCTACGCCCCTGAACCCCTGAAGCTGCCAGGACCTATCTATTAGTAATACAGTAACGGGAGGGGCTTTTCACGAACTTACCCTTGAAGACTGAAAAGCGTTGTCAACGCTCAGGGGAGCGTGGTTGATGTAGACGAGCCGAAGTCGACCTCAAGGTCGTGATGAAGTCCTTGCGCTCCTTCTGGCTCCAAAGACTTGAGTGCCTCAAGTGCGACACCTCGCGGAGAGTTACACACGTCCGGTGCCTGACAATGACTCCCGCTTCCCCGATCCAGCAGCAGTTGCGGAAGTAGAGCTCCCGAATCTGAATCTCGCAGCACGACGGCGCTCCGCGGTGAAGATGTCTCTCGCTCGCGCAGTCCAGACTTGGGACCATGGTCACGAGAGAGAGACGGGGAGAGAGAAAATATCAATTGGAGGTCCTCCCAAAATTGGGGAGACCTTTATTGATTATTGGGTGTCTTTTTTCTAGGCCAAATACCCCACTTTATATAGGGGATGGGAGGTACTACCTCCCCTCAAGTCCTGGGTGGGACTAAAGGAGAGGAGGGGGTGGGGTGGCCGCCGGCCAGCCCCTAGTGGGCCCCGCGGGGGGGGGGGGGGGGAGGGCCAGCCGGCCTCCCCGTTGGTCCCTCTCTCCCTCTCTCCTTTCCCCTAATGGGCCCTCTCCCTCCGGAATTGGCCCGTTAAGCCTTTTTGACCATTAATTGATTTTCTCTTTATTAAATAATTATGAATAAATGATTAAATCAATATTTAACATTCATTCACATATCATTTAATCTCCGTGGCCATGGAACACCTTCCACCTCCACTCCGGACATCCTCCGGACTTACCGAAACCCTTCCGGTTTTCTCCCTTCTTTTCTTCGGTGATTCTACCGATCCTATAAATGCTCTCTAAGCATCATCAAGCCCTTAAGCGTGATACCCCACGGTTCAGGAACACTCCAGACATGGTCGGGACACTCCCGCACCAATGATCAACAGAGGGACCTGGATGGCCATGTGACCCCTGTGCATTCCACGAAGATCTTTCGTCGTTTGAACCGGGACAGTCGTGTCTTATTCCCTTTGTCTCTCGATACTTGCATTGCCCAAGATCTAATCAATGACATCACCATGTCGTGTTCAATCTCGTTACTAAACAATGCTACTTAACTCATTCTGACAAGTGATATCCCCGTGATCTAATCACACGCTGCGCAGCTATTGGATATAACCTCTCTGAGTGGGCCCTTGAGTATCTTCCCATCACATGGACGGACAAATCCTGCTCTTGAAATATATTGCCTCTATGGTTTCCTCCAAGTACCCGAACACACCTTTATAACCACCGTTTTACCAGATGGTGTTTGATGCTATCTAAGCACTCTCGGGAGACAATGATTGATATAGCCTCACGGTCTAAGGAATAGTCTACGAGGGTCCTTTTCTAATCATCGTAACTTGAACTTCGTGACATGATCGAATCATGATGTTTAGGTTGGGTATTGGTTCATCATCTCATTCTCAGAATGAGATGACTTCATTTCCAACTGGCATAAATGCCACATGATCAGGAAACATGATCATCTGTTGACCAATGAACCAGTGACTAGAGTTTCACTGGGAACCCCTGGTTTGTTTGTATATCACACGTGTATTGATGTTTCCACTCAATACAGTTATAGCATGATATAAAACTTAATCATAAACTATATGAAATATGATAATAGTCCTTACTACTATTTGTCTCTAGGGCATATTTCTAATAGTCTCCCACTTGCACTAGAGTACAAATACACTAGCTGCATTTGTTCTTAATCATTGGCACCATATATCCGGTACCTTGAACATGCTTGCTCATAGAAGAGGTTGAGTCTTGGTTCTGTACTTTACAGTCCCAAATCCTTTGCAACTTACTAATGTCATTTTGATTGACATTAATATTCTATCATCTCATGATAGCATCTGTGTGAATGCATCGTTGCTATGGCAGTAGAACGAGACCTGATTCCAGGAGCCTACAGTGACGTTAGATCAACCTCGAGGGCTTTCTCATGGGCACTGTGCCTTGGGACACATCATTCTATGTTAAAAGCGAATTAGCCCCGCCATAACATTATACAACACTTTAGATGGTACCCTTATCTATTATTATAAATGTATTCATCGAAACACTAGTGCACTCTGTACAACTTTCGATGTTTTGTTCACCTCGCTTCCTACTTGACTTTGATTGGTATCTACAGGAGTTTCCAACATATTCCCTTATAACATAACTCTTTATGCTTTAAGATATGTCATCCTTTATGGATTTGGAAGACATGTCTACAGTTCTCTACTTAGACACTGCGGACAAGACTTAGCTCAACGTTCCGTGATTCAAACTTAATCACTTTCAAACGTTCCTTATTTGGATTACATATTATGCTAAGTTATCATCATGGTTTCTAAGATAGAACCTATGTCTCAACATAGTGGATGATGATCATCCTTTTCTTTCTTTCAACCATTGATGCTAAACTTAATGCTATTCCTAATTTTAGTTATTAAGGACTGGTTCCCTAATTAACTTCTATCCCGAAACCCTTTTCAGAATCCTTTAAGGAATACTACATAATATTATAATACACCTATTATCAACTTATAAATCTTATAAATCCTTATTTATAAGTATTTGCGCTTTCATCCTTAACATACTTAAGAATTACTCCTATAAGCTCCCACTTAAAATATGTTCCTACATATTTGAATTTGAGTCTTATATTGCTCCCACTTAAAAATATGTCAATCACATATTCAGGAAGACTTTCATAGCTCCCACTCAATTTTATGCAAATTGCATATCCACTCACTATTTTGAATAACTTCAAAATCCTTCGATCAAATATCAAACTTGGAGATTTACTATGAGATACTAGTACTTTACTAGTTTTAAATCCACTAGACATTCAGCACACTTGAATCAAATTTATTTGAATTCATCCAATACTTGACAAATTGTGCTTTTGTTATTCACCCCTTTTTCCTACTATGGCTTTGCAGTCATTTGGGAAAATTCCAAGTAACTCCTTTTTACTTGTGAGATTCAGCAATGAATTGCTTTCTAATCTCAAGGGAATTTTGCTATTAGGATTTCTCATAATTCTGGTTTACCATTATTTCCTTTGTAGTTCGTAGGTATGTCATATTCCAATAATCATGACAAGTGATTCACAAATATTTCCATACAAGGTATGGATTTACATTTTGAATCCTACTTCATATAGTGAAAAAGAATAGTGGAGGGAAAAACACAACGATCAAAATCATTGATTCTTTCCTTCCGTGAAGAGAATCGTTCAGGAACGCTGTCCGTTGCGCTTCTCAACACTCTGATGCAGGGTTTTGAATCCTCATCGTGTTTTGCACTATTTTCCATTTGCTCCATAATTGAGAAACTTCACTAGAGGTGAGCTTTCTCAAGAATGCACCAAAATCCAAGCAATACGAATCTTGCTTCCTTTTTGGTTTGAGCTATGGGTTTCGTATTCAAAGTTTCCAATGAATACTCTACAAGGACGTATTCGCTATTGTTTTGGTTATATCGAATAACCCCAAAACTTTCACGAATTCTAACGGTTTACCAATTCTAATTGAGTGCTAATTATTTCTTAACTAATGGTCTCTACATATACACTACAACGATTTATTTGGTGCCTTCTATTCAACCCCTTTTGATATCTAATATCACATTGTGATGCTTTGTATTTTGACGTTTCAAAACACTTTGCATTTCACAATTTCTTTCATGCCATTCTTATAAAGTTGAATTTCATTACTATTGATCAAATCATAGTAATTAGATTCTCTTTTATATTTATACCCTTTGTTGATGAAACACTTTGATAAAATTAAATAGTTTCATATTCAGGTTTCCCTTGGTAAACTTACTTTACACATTTAAATAATCATTTAATGATAATTACCATTTTTGTTAAAACACAATACATCGAATATGTATTCTATTTAACAATTCATCAAACACTTTGTATTCAAGTAATACACGGTGTTCAAGTTATTTCGCCGAACTTAGGCATGATTTATATGTGATAGGAAATCGAATGACTTTCACATATTATCACATAACTTTGAATTTAAACAATGGTTTCATTCATTAATGAAATATCATTAAGTTGGGTATTTTAAACAAGGCATTTTAGTGTTTTAAAAATGTTCATACATTATCAATTAGTTTCATAACAACAAGGATAATTCACATATAATCAAACAAGATATGAACACGAATAGAAATCATTCATAAAAGTGGAACAACTATTTGTTACAAACTTATATGAATAACCGTCTCACGAAGTGTGAGACATACTAAAGAGGTTCAAATCTCTCGATTAGAAAAATCATCCTAAAACATAAACTAAATGATAAATGTCGAGGGAGAGTGTCGTTGGCCATCATCATCATGCTCGCCATCAACACGCAACGTCACCTCCTCTCCAGCAAGCACCTCTTATGCAGAAGGACCTGTTTTTAGTAAAACAGAACAAGTATCAGATATACTTAACACTACAATGTGTTTGCAAGATTATAACATTTATATAAGTATATATCAAATATATACGTTTGTCGTTGATGACCTGAGCGACATCTGGTTCAACCAACACATTCCTGAGATGTGTCATGAACCGGTGGAACTCCATTTCCGTGTCGCCCCTCATTACGCAAGTCCTCACTTGTGCTTGGTAGCTTGGTGGCAGCGACCGCAGCACAACAACATTTGCAAAAGAGCCTGTAATCCAGACGTCCAGGAAGTATGTTGGCCTCATGTACACATCATGCATGTGCTGCAAGTGGTTGTCCAGTGACAAGTTCTCCTCCATCTTAATGGAGAGGAAGTCTCCCATCAACTCATGCTCCCAAATGCGTGTCTGATCCATGAAATGTGTCCTAAGCTGCAGCATCACCGAACGAGGGTTGACATCACCCACGAAAGGCCACAGCTCGTCCACCATTCCAAAACGCATCACAACTGAAATATAGGACGCCATCTCCCGACGGAGATAGCGGTCTTTCTGCTCCTCTGGGGTCTCAAGGTCTATGGACGGATCCAAATCCATCCCATCGAGTATGTAGTCGACCATGTCGTTCTCGCTAAGGAGAACATGGAG
This sequence comes from Avena eriantha, assembly GCA_910589775.1. Lineage (NCBI taxonomy): Eukaryota > Viridiplantae > Streptophyta > Magnoliopsida > Poales > Poaceae > Avena > Avena eriantha. The sequence continues at coordinate 586,259,718 of OU342743.1, read as the reverse complement.
ACTGGCAACCCAAATGGAGAAGTTCGATCCATCTAATCTAAGCTTCTCTCCTTCTAGCTATTCAATTGTCAACACGAAAGAGCACATCTACATTTATAATTGCAAAAGGAATTTAGACTAAGTTTATAATTAAATGAGTTAATAATAACTCCACACAGAAACACCTATCCCCAGTGAGGGTTCCTAGTGATAACACGACCCCTATCAGCCACATCTCCCCCGATCGTCACGGCCATCAATGTGGGTTCAAGGGTGGACGCTAAACGTCGATCACATCATTCATGCGACTCGTGCTCGATCTTTCGACCATCCGTGTTCCGAGGCCACGCTTCTCTAGCGTGCTAGGCTCGTCAACTCAACCTTAGTTATTCGCTGTGCAACATGGCTTACACCCACTGTATGCGAACGTAGATATGTATGACACCCAGGCCTGTAACCCTGGATCGCCTCATACCGAAGAACTTTCTTGGTGGTGCACACTAAGGGGGAACACAATCGTTGGTAATTTTAACAGGGGTCATCTTATTAGGCTACCGTCGAGTATCTAATACTAGCACACAATAAGACATACAAACAATAACATTGAATGTAAATGCTATGTGAGATGGTCCTTCACATCGTGACCTCCATCCGCTGTCACCGGGTTCCGGCGCCGTAGACACCAGGGTACTAGTGTCATTCCGGCGTGGTAGTTTTGTCATTACAGTGACTATCTACTACTATGTAACAAAAGGCAATTACTTTACCTTTGCCACAACCATATCACAAAGCAACACCCTCCTGCAAAACAAAGTTAGACGCCTCTACTTTATCTTTGCATGTTTTACGTGGCTGAATGGGCTTTCGCACAAGAACCGTTCTTACCTACGAACTTTCAGCACAACGCTGATCAAGTAGTTGTCTCTACTACACCCCTTTCGGGGCCCTCCGTTGCAAATGGTATACCAACTAATGCGAGAGAGACAGACACCCCCTAAGCCACTTTATACGGTATAAGCCATATATGAAGCGTGGACCAGTCTCGCGAATGAACGCGTAAAGTCGGTTGGGGGCCGCTTCATCAAGCATTATTATGGTATACACAAGTACACGTGGGAGGGTAACAACTAAAAGATCAACGCCCACACGCTACATCTCGTGTGTTCTACCCGTACTAGCATTACTACGCATAGATCTATCTCTGATACCACTGTAGGGGTTCCGCGCATAAAAACAATAAATTTTACTCTACGCCCTTGAACCCCTGAAGCTGCCAGGACCTATCTATTAGTAATACAGTAACGGGAGGGGCTTTTCGCGAACTTACCCTTGAAGACCGAAAAGCGTGGTTGATGTAGACGAGCCGAAGCCGACCTCAAGGTCGTGATGAAGTCCTTGCGCTCCTTCTGGCTCCAACGACTTGAGTGCCTCAAGTGCGACACCTCGCGGGGAGTTACACACGTCCGATGCCTGACGATGACTCCCGCTTCCCCGATCCAGCAGCAGTTGCGGAAGTAGAGCTCCCGGATCCGAATCTCGCAGCGCGATGGCGCTCCGCGGTGAAGATGTCTCTCGCTCGCGCAGTCCAGACTTGGGACCACGGTCACGAGAGAGAGAGGGGGAGAGAGAAAATATCAATTGGAGGTCCTCCCAAAAGTGGGGAGACCTTTATTGATTATTGGGTGTCTTTTTTCTAGGCCAAATACCCCACTTTATATAGGGGGGGAGGTACTACCTCCCCTCAAGTCCCGGGGTGGGACTAAAGGAGAGGAGGGGGTGGGGTGGCCGCCAGCCAGCCCCTAGTGGGCCCCACGGGGGGGGGGGGGGGGGGAGGGCGGCAAGGCCTAGCCGGCCTCCCCCTTGGTCCCGCTCTCCCTCTCTCCTTTCCCCTAATGGGCCCTCTCCCTCCGGAATTGGCCCGTTAAGCCTTTTTGACCATTAATTGATTTTCTCTTTATTAAATAATTATGGAACACCTTCCACCTCCACTCCGGACATCCTCCAGACTTACCGAAACCCTTCCGGTTTTCTCCCTTCTTTTCTTCGGTGATTCTACCGATCCTATAAATGCTCTCTAAGCATCATCAAGCCCTTAAGCGTGATACCCCACGGTTCGGGAACACTCCAGACATGGTCGGGACACTCCCGCACCAATGATCAACAGAGGGACCTGGATGGCCATGTGACCCCTGTGCGTTCCACGAAGATCTTTCGTCGTTTGAACCGGGACAGTCGTGTCTTATTCCCTTCGTCTCTCGATACTTGCATTGCCCGAGATCTGATCAATGACATCACCATGTCGTGTTCAATCTCGTTACTGAACAATGCTACTTAACTCGTTTCGATAAGTGATATCCTCGTGATCTAATCACACGCTGCACAGCTATTGGATATAACCTCTCCGAGTGGGCCCTTGAGTATCTTCCCGTCACATGGACGGACAAATCCCGCTCTTGACATATATTACCTCTATGGTTTCCTCCAAGTACCCGAACACACCTTTATAACCACCGTTTTACCAGATGGCATTTGATGCTATCTAAGCACTCTCGGGAGATAGTGATTGATATAGCCTCACGGTCTAAGGAATAGTCTACGAGGGTCCTTTTCTAATCATCGTAACTTGAACTTCGTGACATGATCGAATCACGATGTTTAGGTTGGGTATTGGTTCATCATCTCATTCTCAGAATGAGATGACTTCATTTCCAACTGGCATAAATGCCACATGATCAGGAAACATGATCATCTGTTGACCAATGAACCAGTGACTAGAGTTTCACTAGGAACCCTTGGTTTGTTTGTATATCACACGTGTATTGATGTTTCCACTCAATACAGTTATAGCATGATATAAAACTTAATCATAAACTATATGAAATATGATAATAGTCCTTACTACTATTTGTCTCTAGGGCATATTTCCAACAATTACAACATTATACATAGACCATAATCCAACTACATCTATGACTAATAATCCACCATGAGGTTATCATCCGAACCCCCTCCAGTATTAAGTTGCAAGCAATAGATAATTGCATTACGCATTGCGTGTAAAGTAAACAATACGATTCTTCTATGAACAAAGGATTGCTGTTTTCTCCCTAGTAGCAACAACACATCTAGTACCTTAGAGATTTCTGTCACTTCCCCAGATTACTAGAGGTATGAACCCACTATCGAGCATAAATACTAACTCTTGGAGTTGCTAGCATCTACTTGGCCAAGATAGCTACTAACAACTGAAAGCATGTAAGATCACAAATAACAAAGACATGATAGAATCAATAATCAATCTGAAATAACATCTCAATATCCATCGGATCCCCGCAAACACAACATGTAGGATTACAAATAGATGATCTTGATCATGAACGGAGCTCACAAGATCTAGACATGATAGTACAAATGAGAAGAACCAGCCATCTAGCTACTACATGGACCCGTAGTCCAAGGATGAACTACTCACGCATCACACTAGAGGCTTGCATGATGATGAAGAAGGCCTCCAGGGATAGAGATGACGGCGGCTACAAACTCTTTCGTGGAATTTTGATCGGGTACTTAGGGTTTCTGTATCAGAGACGATATATAGGCGAAAGGAGAGGCCGAGGGGGTGCCCTAGGCGGCCACACCACCCCCTGGCGCGGGCCAGGCGTAGCCGCGCGGCCAGGTGGTGTGGCGGCCCTCTGGCCCCTCTCCGTCTCGTATTCTAGCTCTGTGTCCCCCTCGGTGAAAAACTGACTTTGGCTTTTGTCACGTCCAATTATAAGAATATTCATTTTCTGACTTTCCTGAAACCAAAAATAGCAGAAAACAGGCAACTGGCACTGTGGCATCTTGTTAATAGATTAGTCCAAGAAAGTGTATAAAAAGTACTCCAAAGTGTGGACAAAACATAAGAAAGTAGATAAAAACCAATCATGTAACATCAAAAATTATGGATACGTTAGCAACGTATCACCGTGTCATCAAAATGTCTACTACCTCCATTTCAAAGAATAAGGCGCACACGTATTCCAAGATGAATTTTGACAAAAAAAAGCAACCATATCTTGATTATATTGCACATAATTAGTATCGTTGGATTCATATTGAGAAGTACTTTCTAATGATGCTATTTTTATATCAATAATCTTTGTATATTTTGAGAAATTATTAAAAAACACGCAAAATGAGAACGCCTTATTCTTTGAAACCGGAGGGAGTACTTGGTATGCATGTGGGTGCATGTTACCCCCTAAGTTACTCCCACTACGAGTAGTCTTAATTTGTAGATTCATTTTGCGTTGGAAAGTGTGTGTTTTGCGGTCTATATTATTTTTGCTTAGGTGACATCTATATTACCACTCATGTTACTTTCACTATATTATATAAGTTTATATTCATAGATCCAGTAATATCAATTTGAGACTCACGTATTGGCACGTTTTCCTTATGAATGTCCAAACCGGTAAATGTGTGACTAGTAAACTTCCCAACCGAGAAATGGGATCATTTACTTATCTTACACCATGTTGCCCGATGAAGTTATGATAAAAGTATCTCTAACAGCTGCCCTATATTGGGGGCATGCCCATAAAAACTGTCAAATAGGGCACTTTAGAGCCAAAAACAGCCTCTAACAGTTGTCCCATCCGGTTTTGCTGTCACATATTTTTTGGAGGACTGTCGCGTTGTACTCTATATTTGGTACACTGTGGCTGCTACCGATCGCCGCTCGAATGCAACCCAACTGCCAGCTCAACTATCATCAGGCCTCTTGGCACCGCCGGATTGATGTTGCGTGTCCCATTTTTCCGAGCTCCCCCGTGGGCATTCTCTGCAAACACGTAGCGGCATGGAGGTAAGATGCCTCGCAACTCGCAAGGACGACAAGCCCTTAAACCCTGCAGCTGCAGCTGCAGTGAGCATCACATGCAATGCATTCCCAAATATCATCGCTCTACTGTACTCCCAAAATACTCAAAATAAAATAAAATCAGCTACTCCCGGCACAGAAACAGAATCACCACTTAAACAAAGAGTATTACTACTGGATTCTTAACGCCCACGCTAATTAGGCAGGCCGTTTACTGTAGTAATAACAGTCCATAAGACCACCCGGTGGGTCGAGCAGTAAAAAATAGTGATCTCCTCCGAATCAGCCATTAAACCCGTCCCCTTTCTCTGTACTCTCTGTATCCTGTATCCACCTCCGCCTTCCGCCTCCGTCTCCTCCTCCCCCAATCACCGCCGCCGCCGCTATCCGGCTCCCGACTCCTCGGCTATCCGTCGCCGTTCGCGTACCCGCAATGCCGCGGGGCCCTCGGAAGCGGAGGCGCGAGCCCTCCCCTGTTCCTGTGGCCGGGGAGAGGAAGCTCCTCCCCGGTGAACTCGTCGAGGTGAGCACCGTCGAAATCCACACCGTAGTTATCATTGGTCGGGGCCCGCATTACTCTCGCGAGGCTGGCTCGCCGGGGCTGGACCGAGTATTGGCTTCTCGCGATTCCCCTGTAGCCTTGTGTGGCTGGGCTCTGATTAGAGCCGTGATCAGACGACTCGTGACAGTGTCATTAATCTCGGTAGGACGACCTGGTGATTGTTATTTCACGGGAGGATTTTAGGAAGTCGTGCGTGATTGCCCAAATGATTCAAGGTTGGTTAGAAATGGTATGTTTGGGTCAATCTGCGTGCGATGAAGGAAAGTGAGGCACCCGTCTCTGCTCTTACATCCACTGGTTCGCATACATGTAATCAGTTTGCCTTATCCATGAAACATGGCCAACTACTAATATCCCCATCTGTATAATCCCCCCGGTGTGTCTCCTTTCTTCCTATTCTTTGTTATCACCACCACTGATGCTTGTTGGAAATGTTGTCTTTATTTATTTATTTTGCATTCTCACTACGAATGCTATCATACTTGTGGGTGGGAATAGATTCATTCATTCGTTCATATGTTTCTGTCTGCAGGTATTTAGTTTTGATCCAGGGCTATGTGGATCATGGCATCAGGCAGTTGTCATTGGTATTTCTGACAACTTTCGCTCTGTAAGATACAATGATTTTGTTTATGACGATGGTAGCGGGTTGCCTCTTGTCGAGGAAGTTATGGTATCAGATGCTATCGATGGCAAGTCAAGTGTGCCTGGGGGATCCCCTCGTGGAAAAGTAAGACCAGTGCATCCACATCAACCACTGCAGGTATCTGATGCAAGCTATGGACTCTGTGTTGATGCACTGGTGGAAGGATCCTACTGGGAAGGTGTTATCGCTGATCATGCTGAAGGCTCCATGGAGAGGAAGCTCCTTTTTCCTGATGAAGGTGATGAACGCATTATGGTGATCGATCAGCTACGACTCACGCAAGATTGGGATGAAGTGACTGGAAAATGGAAACCACGCGGAATGTGGTTGTTTCTCCAGATGCTTTTTTCATATGAAGAGAAAGATGGTTTACCTGTATCAGTCAGGCAGATATGGTATGACGTGAGATCAGATCCTTCCTTGATGTCGGAAGCCAATTTGTGGATGTGTGGAACAAAATCATTTTGGGAGAGATCACTTGCAGTCCATATTGCAGAATTGTGGTCCGTGTGTGGAAGACCTCTCCAAGATGGATATCACTCTTGTAGATCAGCACAAACTGTAACATCTGCAGACTTTCAAAATAAGAAGGCCGAGCCCACTGTCTTGGATAAGCTGGATTCCACACCAGCTGACATCTGCCAGACCATGTCAGAATTCATCTCGTACTATCGCAGCAATGACAGGGTAGGTGCTCGTGCCAAGCGGGAGCCTATAAAGCGCCATCTTAAATCATTAGGGTGGACCTTTGTAGAAGATACACCCAAGTACAAGTATTGTGTCTCACCTGATGGCAAGCGGTTCATATCTCTTATAGGAGCATGCGAGGCTTATCTGGCACAGAAAGGGTCAAAAAATAATCGCCAGGATTGCCATACAGATAGTTTGGTTCTACATAGTGTGACACGAAAGAATGAAGATTACAACCCAACTAGCATGGATCTTTCCTTAAGGGAGAACAAATCCTATAATAAGTTGAGTACTGATGCCTCAGCTTCTTGGAAACCAGAGCAATTAAATGCAGAACTTTCCCCACTGATAGGGTCACTACTTGCTAGTTACCAAGAGGTCACCACTTTTTGCCAGGGTCACATTAAGGAAACCATGAGGACGAAGCTGAAGAAGCATCTCTTGGCATTAGGTTGGAGTATTGAGTTCAAAGTTGATGAAATTAGAAGACATAATGGTAAATTAAATACTATTAAGAGATACCGGTTCAAGTCACCTGTCGGAAGGGTCTATTTTTCTTTCCTTAATGTACTCAGGAGCTTCATAGTACAATGTGTTAAACAAGTTCAGGGGAACAGAATTGAAGGCATACCTGCTAATCACAGTTATTTGGCTACACACGGAGTAAATCTTGATGCAACGGTTTCAAGGGACCTGACAAGACCTGGTAAACGCAAATGTGGACACAGATCTGATGACATCAGAAAATATGTAGACTACATGGAAGCTGGCATACAAAACTCCAGGAAAAAGCAACAACTGAGATTAAAAGCTAAGAATTTCCTCAAATCTGCTGGGTGGGAAGTCTGGCAGAAGAAAAAATCTAGTAACAAACGGGAGCCCTGGTATCATGCTCCACATGGAAAGTCCTACAAATGTCTGCTGACAGCATGCAAAGGATACCTTGAGCAAGGATATCAAAATGAGAATAATGCAAGATTTGGGATCACCACTGATGACATGTTTACCTGGCCTACATGTCAAGGAAAATCCAAGAAAAGAAAATCATCATCAGTTCCTATGAGCCATGCACGAGTTTTGAGCTCAAGACATGGACGGATCTTTCCATCTCAGCATTGTGCTAAAACCGTTCTTTCTTTGTTAGTAGACAAAAATATTCTATTACCAAGATTCAAGCTTACTTATAAGCAAGAAAGTGATGGGCCACATATAAAGGAAGGTTCCATTACTAGAGATGGAATAAAATGCAGGTGTTGCAATCAACTATTCACTATGGAAAGTTTTGAGGTTCATGCTGGGTGCAATACTCAGTTTCCTGCTGCTCATATGTTTTTGAAGGATGGGAGGTCCCTCTCACAGTGTTTAGTTCAATTAATGGGTGAAAACAAGTCAAAAGATTCACTGCATGTGCGCTTGAAGAAAAAATATTCAGATATGGAAAGTGATTCAATATGCTCTATATGTAATGAGGGTGGGGACATATTACTTTGTGACGGCTGTCCTTCATCCTTCCATCATGCTTGTGTTGGTCTGGAGGTACTCCTTATATTATCAGAGTAAACTTTTCTCATCCGAGTTTCTAATTTTTCATGCCTATATTGTCACAAATCTCTTGTTACAACATAGAAGCATGTCATTTTCTGTCATATACTTCAAAGACCATTTTGCTTTTCTTTTCTGATCAATAGTACTCCATTGAATATTTCCCATTCAAACTGTGAGCTCATATGAATTTTAGTGAGCACTTGGAATGTCTGTTCAGTTTCACTTTTAACTAATATATGACGAGCATGTAGTCTCAGGTTCATAGATTGTTCAAACGGTTGCTACATTTCTTTGTTTTTTACATAACCAGCACTTCTTTCTATATGAACTTGCTTGTCTGATGAACAGAAATTCAGTAACATAATGCTTTTGTAGGCCACCCCGAAAGGAAGCTGGTACTGTCCACCTTGTAGATGCAGTATTTGTGACTCGGGTGATTATGATCCTGATACTGACCAATTCACTGAGAAGACTATTATGTACTGTGATCAGTGTGAAAGTGAATGTATGCTTTTTTGAACACTCAATAATGATAGTATGTAATTGTGTTTTAAAATTCGCTGATTTTTTTTCATCATATTTTGGCAGATCATGTTGGTTGCATTAGAAACGAAGGTGATCAGCTTACCTGCTGTCCAGAAGGGTGCTGGTTTTGCAGTAAGGGATGCTCAGAGGTATGGGCAGTACTTAGATAAAATGCTGTTTCCACCCTGAATACTTGGGAATAAAAGTTGAACTTGTTCCATGGTCATTATATTGTCTCTTAGCTGTCACATGATCAATTGTGATGTGCAGATATTCCAGCATTTGCAAGAGCTTATTGGGAAACCAATTCCAACTCCAGTTGAAGGCTTATCATGTACAATACTGAAATTTGACAGAGAAAATACCAGTGACGATGTCAATTTTGACAATGAGAAAATGGCAGCACAGTATGGCAAGTTGTGCATCGCGCTTGACGTTCTTCACGAATGTTTTGTTACTATTATCGAGCCCCGCACACAGAGGGATATTTCTGAAGATATTGTGTTCAATAGAGAGTAAGAACTGCTATGGTACCATTTAGTGTTTCTGTCTTCATTTTACCTTCATGCCATGTAAAGAACTAAAGAGGTTTAATTTGGATGGTATATCATTTTTATAACATGGATATTCTGCTAACTAGACTTGCATAGTTCTGCCATGATTTGTAACTCCCAGTTAACATTTCTTCTCTCTATTTCACCTCCCACGTGCTGGAAATTTTGCCTAAGTTATCTGTTGTTTGCGGGGTATTTGACACAATTATTTATATATATGTGGCTGATATTCCTCTGTTAATTATTAATTGGTCATACATGAAGGCTAATTTTTTTATCTATCATCTACAGATCAGAGCTCAGACGTCTTAATTTTAGGGGATTCTACACTATACTTCTCCAGAAAGATGGTGAGCTAATATCTGTCGGCACTTTTAGGTATTGTAGCCTTCACAGTGGTCCTCCTTGGCAATTGAAAGCTTTCATTTTAGCATTTTTCTCCATGTCGCAATTCACTTTTCTGATTAGGATATGTGGGAAGAAGTTTGCTGAGCTGCCTCTTATTGGCACAAGAGTTCAATATCGTCGGCAAGGAATGTGTCGCCTTATAATGAATGAACTAGAGAAGGTTTTTACTACTTAAATTTATTTCAAAATCATCGGCAGTTCCCGTTATGTTCCCATTTGCTTGTCAATACTCCTGGCATTTTTTTGGCTGTGTGCTGATGTATTCACTTACTTTTACTTTCCAGTTACTTTCTGGCTGGGGGATGGAAAGGCTTATCTTACCGGCAGTTCCTCAGCTTCTGGAAACATGGACAGGATCCTTTGGTTTCACAGCAATGTCTAACTCTGACAGGATTGAACTGGCAGAGAGTAGCATTCTCAGTTTCCAGGGAACCACCATGTGTCAGAAGATTTTAAATGCTGTGGGTCGTAATCCAAAGGATATGAGCGTCCAGTTTGTGCTTAATGATCAAGAAATGGAGTTGGGGAAGAACAGCATTGTCAGTTTTGAAAGAACCACTACAAGTAACACAATTGTAAATAATGCTTTGAATCATTCAGAAGATTTGAAGGTTACAGCGCTTACCAACTATAAAAGTTTAGAGTTGACAGAGAACTCCATTTTCAGCTCTTGGGACACCACTATTTACCAGAAGGTTTCAGGTAGTGCATTTAGTCATCCAGATGGGTTGAATGGTCTCTCAGTTTTCTGGAATCTTAAAAAAGGGAAATGAGTTTCAAAATAATAGTTAAGCATTTTGGAAAATTGATGCTACCTCTGAATATGAATGCTCTTGTCTCTGTCCTCGCAGATGTAGATACACAATATAATGTATTGAACTGATAAATTGCTTCAAACATGCTTGTCTTTTTGCATACTTTAATACAGCTATTATTGGCAATTACAGGTTCAGAATACCAACTGGAGTGTTCAAGTATCGTTCATGAGATATTGGAAAGTGATAGTCAAGAAAGCACTTCAGTGGTGATGGAAGATACTGACCGACTGGAACCTGAGCTGCTACTGGAAATTCGGAGTACTAGTGGTGAAGAGGACATTTGTGCCATTGATGTTCCCACTATTACTCCAAACCTAGAAGTTGGTTTTACAGTGGAGGCTCATGGGCAACCATATGGCAGGTAGGTTTTCTTGTATTAAGGCTGGCTCGTGAGAGTCAAAGAAAAAAACTAGTGACGCAGTGGGTTCTTGTTGGCTGAGCTTAAAGAGGCGAAATATTGCAGCCATGCAACGGCATTGTTATGTTGTCAATTTTTTCATTTCTTATCAAGCCATGCTGTAATCAGGGATTTTTATGACTAGTGCTGCTCTGAAAAGCTGTGTGTGTTCCTGCAAAACAACCAGTTGACCTACCTGTTACATGTCGGACATTTTATTGTTTTCTTAGTTGACAACCTTCTTTACCAGTTACTGTCACTCAGTAAGCCTGTATGTTATTTCTGCCAACTATTTTGTAGGAATATACAAACTTAAGATTCTACAGTAACAGAAAGAACTCCTTATCGATTTGTTATGTAGACATAAGCCTATTACCACTTCCTTTATGGGGTGTTGATGATGACATATTTCTAGTCTTGGTGCAGATCAGCGCAACGAGAATTGTGTTTTGACCGAGGATAAGCCCGTCGCAGTACGTACCTTGCATATATGGTATGATTGTTTTCCTCATACTTCAGATACCTGCACATGACTAACTGTTTGTGTCGCTGTGTTCTTTAGGAAAAAGCGCTTCCGAGATTGAAATTGAAGTTCTCGGGTAAATGCTACAAACGGAGTCGAAAGAGGGACCGCTGTCGAGGATGACTGAAGTTCTCGGGTAAATGCTACAAACGGAGTCGAAAGAGCGGTGTCCGTCGGAAACTATGAGTGGCTGGCTAAGGGTCTCCATAAAATGACCCAAGGGCTGGATCCACTCCACCAATGCTTTGGATCTACCAGGCTGAAAATTTTGCGCAATAAATACTTGAGAATTGTGTATGTATGACTCTAGCCATCGCCTTAGCCTTCTCAATTAGTCAGTCAAAAGCTAATCTGCACTCTCTAGGGAGGAAGTTATAGTATCTACTACCTCCGTTTCAAAATATAAGATGTTTTAGTTTTGTGAAATAAGTGTATCTAGACATGTTTTTGTGGGTAGGTTCATCTAGATTTGGAGTCAACCTACACCAAAAGGGTCTAGATACACTTCCTTCACAAAGCTAAAACATCTTATATTTTGAAACGGAGGGAGTACCTGGGAAAGAAGAAGTGCTTTTGCACTTGTGCTTTGAAATAAATATGATGTTCTTCTTAACTGTGTAACGTTCACGTGCGGCGAATGCACTTCTCTTTTACCGAAGATAACTAAACGAACCGAGCTTGACAGGTTCTTAACATTCGTTCGAGCAGTGGATACATCAGAGAATAAAAAAGGACTGATGAGATCGATTAATTCTCCTTTGAGAAGTCACCAGGGGCTTTTTTAGATAAAAGGCTCCAAGAGCCCGACTTTTAATGAAGCCAGCGAATTCAGATTACAACCAACTCCGGGTAAACTGGTTACAATATAGGCACAAAGCAAAGAGAAACGACATCCCAAAAAGATGAGAACAACTACAACAAGCTAGATAAGACAGTTCGGCCCTTGAGGTCTTCGCCTTGATCAAGTGAAGAGCCAGGAATGTCGCCGGCAGCAAGTGCCGGAATCCCACCAAGCGACTCCAAGGTGTGGCCTCCATCCTCACGGTGACCACGCAACAAGTAACCAAGAGGATGCCAGAAGGGGAGCGACACCGAAATAACACCGTTGCGCAACCCATGACAGGTCTTTGGTTTTCACCTAGAGGCAACCATCCATGACAAAGAAAAAGACAAGGTCACGAAAGAAGCCTCCAAGGAGGAGAATGGTGCCCACGGGCGTCATCGTCATCGGTGCCGGATAGACTGGGCAAGGCTTTCACCCGAACCGTTGGGCCTTGTCCACATATCGACCACTCCAGAAAGCTTCTCCAGACACGCCAATGGTGACCACCCGGCAGTCCACCCTAGGAACCGAGGGCACAAAGATACGATGGAGAGAATGAATGGACCGAGTGGATATGCAGCGACATTCAGGTGGCATGACACGCACCGCGATACATCCATAGAAGAGGAAAACAAATCAAGGGAGTAGAAAGTCGGGACCTTTTCCTTCCAGAACCGTCGAAGGCCAAACGAGGACGGAGTGGAGGTTAGGCCGGGCATGTCATAGATGGTGCTCCCGAGATCAGACACATAAGAGAAGGGGGAACCAAGGGAGCCCCTGCTCCGGTCCCAACGACGGCGAGTCACCCAGACTACGCAAGCACAATATCCCATTTTCGTAGTCACTCCTAGCATGTACCAAGTCGTACACATCACCTCAACTTCCCCTCACAACACCTTTCCGCTAGCCACCATTGGTCCAGCCAACCGCACCTACCTCCTACCAGGCTCCTGATCAGAACCCGAGGTGGCCTCGCCAGCGGTGGACGAGCTGCACCTTCCCAGATCGAGAACATGAGCGATGACGTGCACCAGCGTAGGACACCATCAGGCCTCAAGCCACGATGGCCATGTCCACCCTCACGATGCTCTGTTTGAATCGGACCTTGGTAGGAGGCCCCTATCTCCACCATACCGCATCGAGGTTTATGGGATAGCACCATGACCCCACCTCCGGATCTGTCGGCGCCTCCACTCAATCTGTCACCAGTGCCCACAACCAGGCCATATCAGCAGAAGTCCCCTCCGAGCCCGAGAACACACACCCCACGCAACACACACACAAACACACACACACACACACACACACACACACACACACACACACACACACACACACACACACGAGAGGAGGCTCCCTGCCACCACCATCAGTCGTGCGGCCTTTGCTGGCGGCGTCCTCCGGCGGTGACATGGGGAGGAGAAGGATGGAGGGAAGGCTACTAGTGGCTAGGGTTGGTCGCCTCCCGTGTTGCCCTCATGAGAGCGACACGGGGGCCTGTAACTTTCCTACTACAATGGCGTCAGTCACTAGGGGATCATTGGCTAGCATCACGGTTGGTGGGCTAGGCAACCTGCCGGGTTCTATCCTTAGATCCCTTCTTAATTAAAGTAGTGCCTAGTTCCTCCTAGGTACACAATCATTTTCTTGCAGAGCTGAGGGCATTGCATGCATCCATTAGTAGATCTTGGGAAGTGACCGGCAACTTCGACATGATTCTAGAGGCACGGGACAAGAATAACCCTAACATGGATCATCGGTCTATGGCTAGGTTCTATAGGCTAGTCAATGATCTTGAGCTGAAAGAGGCCAACTTGATTGTGCGGAGGTACACATGGGGTAATGAACGAGAGGCACCAACGTTAAATAATATTGACTAGTGGTTTTGCTCCCTAGAGTGGGATGCGATGCACCCAGATGCTTCCCTCTCTGCCCTATATTCATCGCTCGCTCTCAGATCATGCCCCTATTCTCATGCCTACTGATGTCCGCATCCCCTCCAAGAGGCGCTTCCAGTTCGAGCTATTTTGGACAAAAGTGGAGGGATTCTTGGATGTCGTGGCCTCCTCTTGTGCTAGGAAACCAGCATTCGATCTTAAACTCTCTTCTTAATTAAAGTAGTGCCTAGTTCCTCCTAGGCACTCAATAATTTTGCACTCAATAATTTTCTTGTGGAGCTGAGGGCACTGCGTGCAACCATCACCGACCCTTGGGTAGTGACCGACGAATTCAACATGATTCTAGAGGCACATGAAAAGAAGAACCCTAATATGGATCATCGGTCTATGGCCAGGTTTCGTAGGCTAGTTGATGATGTTGAGCTAAAATAGGCCAACTTCATTGGGTGGAGGTACACATGGAGTAATGAACGAGAGGAACCAACAAAAGAAAATATTGACTGGTGGTTTTGCTCCCTAGAGTGGATGCAATGCACCCAGATGCTTCCCTCTCTTCCCTCTCTTCATTGCTCTCAGACCATGCACCTATCCTCATGCCCACCGCCATTTGCATCCCCTCCAAGCGGCGCTTTCGATTCGAGCGGTTTTGGACAAAAGTGGAGGGCTTCTCGGACATCGTGGCCTCCTCTTGGGATAGGCAACCAGGGTTTTATCCTCACCTACCTTATTAATTAAAGTAGTGTCTAGTTTCTCCTAAGCACTCAACCATTTTCTTGTGGACCCAAGAGCACTACGTGTAGCCATCACTAACCCTTAGGAAGTGATCAACGACTTTAACATGATTTTGGAGGCACATGATAAGAACAACCCTAACATGGATCGTCACTCTATGGCCAGGTTCCGTAGGCTAGTCAATGATCTTGAGCTGAAATAGGACACCTTGATCGGGCAGAGGTATAGATGGAGTAAAGAACGAGAGGCACCAATGTTAGAAAATATTGACTAGTGGTTTTGCTCCCTAGAGTGGGATGCGGTGCACCCGAATGCTTCCTCTCTGCCTGATCTCTTCGTCGCTCTCAGATCATGCACCTATTCTAATGCCCACTACCGTCCGTGTCCCCTCCAACGACACTTTTGGTTCAAGCAGTTTTGGAAAAAAGTGGAGGGCTTCTCAGACGTCATGGCCTCCTCTTGGGCTAGGAAAACCGGGTTTGATCCTCAGCTTCCTTCTTAATTAAAGTAGTGCCTAGTTCCTCCTAGGCACTCAATCATTTTGTTGAGGAGATGGGGGAACTACGTGCAGCCATCACCAGCCTTTGGGCATTGACCCGCGACTTCAACATGATTCTAGAGATATAGGACAAGAATAACCCTAACATGGATCATGAGTCTATGACTAGATTCTGTAGGATAGTCAATGATCTTGAGCTGAAATACACCAACTTGATCGGGCGGAGGTACACATGGAGTAATGAACGAGAGGCGCCAACGTTAGGAAATATTGACCAGTGTTTTTGCTCCCTAGAGTGGGATGCAATATGCCCAAATGCTTCCCTCTCCGCCCTCTCTTCGTCGCTCTTAGATCATGCACCTATTCTCTTGCTCACCTCCATCCACATCTCCTCCAAGGGGCGCTTTCGGTTTGAGCATTTTTGGAAAAAAGTGGAGGACTTCTCGGACGTCGTGGCCTCCTCTTGGGATAGGAAACCTAGGTGCGATCCTCAGCTCCCTTCTTAATTAAAGTAGTGCCTAGTTCCTCCTAGGCACTCAATCATTTTCTTGCGGAGCTAAGGGTACTACGTGCTGCCATCACCGACCCTTTGGTAGTGACTAACAACTTCAACATGATTCTAGAGGCAGAGGACAAGAAAAACCCTATCATGGATCATCGGTCTATGGCCAGGTTCCGCAGGCTTGTCGATGATCTTGAGTTAAAAGAGGCTAACTTGATCGGGCGGATGTACACATGGAGTAACGAAAGAGAGGTGCCAATGTTAGAAAATATTGACTAGTAGTTTTGCTCCCTGGAGTGGGATGTGATGCACCTGGATACTTCCCTCTCCTCTTCGCTATTAGACCATGCACCTATTCCCATGCCCACAATCATCTGTATCCCCTCCAAGAGACGCTTTTGGTTCGAGAAGTTTTGGACAAAAATGGAATACTTCTCGGATGTTGCGGCCTCCTCTTGGGCATCTGCGTCGGTCTTCGTCCTGGTTGATCCCATGAAAAGGTTGGATTTCTAGCTACAACGAGTGGTGCGAGATCTTCATTGGTAGATCTCGAAGTGTGTTGGTAGCTGAAAGGATTCGGATGTGGCCTAGAGAGGGGTGAATAGGCATTTGAAAATAATTATGGTTTAGGCTTGATACTTGCATTTTGTATCATCATAACTGCACATATAGGACTAGTTTATATTGTAATTTGCATTTATACATCACTATTTATGCCTTTTTAGATGATTTCTCCGACTTTCCTACAATGTCCCTTGCTTTGGTATTTAATTTCTGAGAGGCAGAAAACCTCCTTTTTCATATTTTGATGTTTTAGGGACCTTTTGGACACCAATTAGTTTAGGGAAAAAAACCACAAACATTTTTCATCGGGAGAAGAACATTGGGTACTGGAAAAAAAAGAGAGGAGCCACGAGGCCTAAAAGAGGCCAGTTGGCGTGACCCACACCCTAGGTCGCACCACATGGGCCCTTTCAGCCATCGAGCGCCGTCTCGACTCCTCCTTTTACACACTCCTCTACCTCGACAAAAAACCTACACCCTATTTTTCCACGATGCAGCGGGGGAGGAGAAAGTTTTCTCCTACTCCAAGCGAGGACAGATCATGCTGCTTTGAGGCCATTAGAGAGGGGGAAATCAAAGCCATCATCACCAACTCTTCCTTGGTGTAAGGGGAGTCTCTCCATCACCATCTCCATCTTACCTAACATCATCACCAATCCCATCTCGAGATCGACATCATCCACCTCATAGTTTGTGGAAGATTGAACCCTAGAATATTGTTGAAGTGTTGTGTGCAGGATTGTGCTTGGTAACATGTCATTATTTTGTGGTGAAGTTATACTTTTAGATTGTGTTGTAATACATATGCTACTGATCCGTGCCATGTTTCACCATTGTGAGTAGTACCCCATGTCCCTAAGGGCATATGATGAATTGGCTATGATTTCCATATAGTATACATTGAGTATTTAGGTAAGTTTTAATCTTTTATGTGGTTCTATGATGGTAATATGTGAACAACATGTTACTTAACCTTATGGTCTCATAGGGTTACACCTTAGTATAATGAAGAGGGTAGGGTGGGATAGAATGATAGAAATAGTGTCCTGAGATTTTGAGTTGCATTAGGGGGTTCTTGATCAGGGATCTTAGAACTTTAAGCAATGGTTGGCATTTTATGTCTTAATGAATTCTTTGCTTTCACATGAAAATATCCTTAGTATTAATCATTAGGGGTGTACTTGCACTGGCTCCACCTATTTTAGGCTCTGTCGAACGGGAGTAAAACTCTACAGGATACTTAC
Source organism: Avena eriantha (assembly GCA_910589775.1). Classification (NCBI taxonomy): domain Eukaryota; kingdom Viridiplantae; phylum Streptophyta; class Magnoliopsida; order Poales; family Poaceae; genus Avena; species Avena eriantha. The sequence goes on along the minus strand of OU342743.1, from coordinate 586,241,945 downwards.
CACACTATTTAGAAATCTTTATGCTATGTAAATCCATGGCACCCCCAGGAACGTTTGTCACATATAAGCACACACACTTGAGCTTGTCCTCTTACTGCATAAAGGATTGGGGTTTCTCTAAAAAGAACATTTACTTTCTTGCAATTTACTTTTTGGCAAACCATAAACCATAAACCCAAAACCCAATACTTCTACATCTTTTACTGTTTTACTTGTTTTACTTGCTAACCAATACCTTTAGCTCCTCGTGGTTTCGACGACCTTTTCTATATTGAAAGGTACTACAATATATCTCCTGCACTTGAGAGACATCAAGATACTTTTCTACTCATCCTGGTGGTGTAAAGTGATATCAAGATCTTAGGCAAAGATTTTGATAAACCTAGATGAATAAAGAGTTTCGTTCGATTTCTCGATTGTGTTCGAAGAGCGACTATGATTTTCATAATCAGAAGTTCGCTTGTTACATGTTTCTTGTGTGACTCTTATGATTCCTCTACACAAAACAACTTTCTATCTTGGCCTTCTGTTGAACCAAACAATTACTCTTCTGTGTCAAAAGTAGTTCAACAACTTGGTTTTTTTAGTCTCTATCTTTTCTGCCTGTAAAGCTCTACTCAAGTCGTGTAGTAGAGGTTTACCTCTCGAAGTATATAGTCATGTTCCATTCGTTCAAAATCTTTCTTCCTTGGAAGTTTAAATGCTTCTTCCTCAAAGGCTTTAAATTCTTCTATAATTTCCTGGTCTCAATCCTTATGAAGATCATCTAAGCGTCGACTTGAAACATTCTTCTTTTGTTTCCTCTAGTACCTTGGCGTGTTTCATGTCATTAGCTCAAGGGATGTTGATGAAACATCTATCCATGAGTTGACCATTAGATACTTAGTTTGTTGTTTTGTATCATTCCCTCTCTTCCTTAGTGTGATCATCAACTTCGAAGATTATGAAGCGCTTCATAATGGTGGCATGGATCAAACTCTTCGAGAAGATCGTTGAAGTATAGTGTAAACCTGTTTCTTTCTTTCTTCCTACATAGTAATCTCGGGACGAGATTCTTCTAAGGGGGATAGATCTATAACAACCCTAGTTTCATTAAATCGTAATTAGGGTTCTGAGTTGTGCATCATGAGCATAGAATGCATATCATGGTTTGATAAACTTTGCATTAAAATGAAGAAGAGAAGAAAACCCTAATTTCCCTCTTTACTCTCTAAGTACATCTATTTCAAATACGTTTGAAATGGTTAAAAACTTCAAAACAGTGGATCCCAAATGGTATAGAAGGGCCCAATAGTACTTTGTAATATTTTTAACTCTTATGTGTTTTTGACTTAATCCAAAACAACTAAATGGTTTGAAAATACAACAAGAAAAAGAAAACAGAAATTGCAAAAAGTTTTTCAGGGGAAAATGAGGCAAAGCAGCCTAGGCCACAATCCATCTTTATCTCTTCCTTCTCGGTCGCCTGTGCAATCCCAAGCCATCCCACCACAGCCTAGCACTAGCCCGGTACCCCTTTAACGCCCTTTTCTCATGTCTTCATCCTCACGCGGGCAAGCACCTCGGTGGAGCCTGCTCTACCGCTCGATGCCGACGATGCCCTCCTCGCGCTAATATGAATGCTTCCGAGTTCCCTAGAAGGATAAGAACATCCACGACGATGCTCTACCACCCTCCTATCCACTCCCTCACCCTTCCGTGAGCTCTCTCTATTTTACCCTATTTTGCCCAAACCCTAGCCCTACGATTGTCGTCAATTGCTGCCGTTCTAGCCTCCCCCGCGTCTATCTGATCATGCCATATGCACCGCCATTATCCAGTTCTATGACTACTGAGAGGAATCGAGCTGGGACTTCATGGAACGATGCCATTGTCACCTTCTTATCCACCCCAGGCCACTGCTCGCCATCGTCCATGCCGACGATTCCCTTCATCCCTAGCATCACTGACCGTCCCTAGCATCACCGACCCCTCCCTCGCGATCAGCATGAGCCACTGGTGCTCTGTCACCCTTCTGTTACCTCCCTCTATCTCTATGTTGCTGTCGCGCAATGCGCCTACATCCACCATGTCTTGGCCTCGCCACCGGCCATGCTCTAGTGACCAATAGGTTGCAGAATTGCCCTCTTTTGGTTCTCCATGATACCCCCGCTTCCAACGCGCCCGTCAGCATAACCCCATGTTGCCTCTAATACCAAGATCATTCTCGCTAGTGGAGATCATGTCCATGTCATCATATTTTCCCTTTTATATTTTCATATTTTTTTCTATATTTAGTTTGTAATTAAAAATATGACATGCGGGGTCCCTATGTAAGTTGTATAAACATTTTAAGAAATGTTTTCCATTTAACATAATTATTAATATGTGTCCAATGTGTAATTCTTTTTAGAATTTTCAAAAATGATTTGAAATGAATTAAAATTGGGAAAATCATAACTAATTCATTTTAAGTCACAAAAATATGTATAATATATTAAAATGTTCAGAAGAATGATATCTACATTATATCATCAAAATCATACATAATTTAAATAACAAAAATGGTATCAATAGTAGAACACTAAAGCAACCCCCTCATATGCATATGGGGTCTTACGGAAATGCCCTAGTTCGGCACTTCGACTCCATTTAAAATGTTGATCACGTCTTTAGGGTTTGACTAAAAACCTTTAATATGGCATGTCATACATTGTGCGCATTGCATCAATGCCCGTGTTAAATGTTGTTCCCTTTCTTTCCAGTGTTCCTGCTTCTTCCCGGTAGAAGTCGAAGTGAATGTGAGCAACGAGTCTGAGGTCAAAGTTAGAAATCAACACCAATGAAAATCAAAGATCAATACTTGAACAACCATGACTAGTTAAAGTACAAGGCTTCTAAATATCTATATTCTGGATATCAATGGGCAAAGGCAAGCATTGCCCCACACATACAAGAATCCTATGATTTTAAAGTATTTCAATTCTTGCCATGTGCATATAATTCCAAATTATTTTTTTGATAGTAGAGTACTCCTATCTGATGCATGTTCCCTTTGTATCCTATATCCCCTGATCCATTGCTCCTAGCGTTACTATGGTTTGGCTTATGAAGCATTGCTAGAGCTGTTATCTGTGGTGCTTAGCCATGCTTAGCTATTACGGCTGATCCATCTAGTTGATGAATCAGAGCTATGCATGAACCTAGTTTGATAGGATGACATGGTATGTTCAGAGAAGTAAGTTGAAAATGCTAAGGCTTGTATGGGAGTCCATGCTGGGTTGTGGTTTTTTTAGTGCCATACTTTCCACCACTAGGACTTGAGTTCTTTTCTCTTGAACCAAGACGAGCGTACAGCCACACGGGGTCCTGGAAATCCCCTCGACCAACTAACTTGCCTAGTAGATTCCATGAGTCACATAGTTCGGGTGTTCCATTCGGCATACACATAGAAAATGTTTTGAAAGATTCGATGGGTGAAGGTGCATCATACAAGGCGTGGCCGGGAGTGGGAGAGGCACATACTCTATAATCTTGGTCCTTACACACAACTCTAGGGACCAACTTAGGGACTCGACCCGTTATGGCGGCATCACCTAGGGCTTGATTCATGGTCTCGGTGCAAGCAAGGTAAAATGTCGTGGTTAACCACCCTCTGCCATCCTTCCAAGGAAGAGGACTAATCTTAAGTGACATTAAGAGTTAGTTGATACGTGTGTGTAAAGTTGTACACCCCTGCAGGGTTTTAATATTTTCGAAAAGCCATGTTCGTGGTTATGGACGACTTAGGAATGGATTCTGAGATCATAGAGAAGAATAACCTAATCGTAAAACTTGGCAAGTAAAGTGTGCTTAAGGATGCTTCCTCGAGGATTGAGGGGTGTTACTAGTTGGTAGGTGATGAACCACAAGTATAGGGGTGTATCATAGTATTTTCGATAAGTAAGAGTGTTGAACCCAACGAGGAGCAGAAGGTGTTGATGAGTGGCTTGGAGCAGGAATTCTCTGTAAATACTTAGCAAACGGATTTTAGGGGTTTTTGATAATGCAGATAAATAAAGTACGAGTAAATAAAAGACAATAATAATAGATGCATCAAGTGGCCCAATCCTTTCTTTAGCAAAGGACAAGCCAGTTGTATTACTTAAGATGACCAAACTTTCTCGAGGACACATGGGAATATCGTCAAGTGCTTTCGTTTCATGTAGTTGATTAATCTTCTTTAGTTTGATAAGTGTTGTGTGGGTGAACCTGTGCTAATGTACTGACCTTCCCAGGACTAATACATACTTGTGATTATACCCCTTGCAAGCATCTGCAAGTACAAAAAAGTAATTAAGGTAAAAACCTAACCACAACTTTAAACTCTGAGATCCTACACTCCCTTGTGCAAAGGTTTCCTAACGGGGGTTTAGGTTTCTGTCATTCCGGCAACCCCTACGATTAGTAGCCAAATACACAATGCATTCCCCTAGGACCATAAAGGTGAAGTGTCATGTAGTCGACGTTCACATGACACCACTAGAAGAATAACACCACAACTTAAATAACAAACCATTAAATCTTTCTCAACACAATTCCACTACTAACAACATGACTTCTCCCAAGTCCTCAAGAACTAAACGAACTACTCACAAGACATCATATGGATCAAGATCTGAGATGAAATAATGATAAGTAACAATCTGAACATAACAATAATTTAATGGTTCCACTCAATAGCATCAACTACAACAAGTAATCAATACTGGGAAAGTTTCCCCTAAGAACTATGCAAGATTCAACCCAATTGTTACAGCGGTATGAAGTGGTGATGATGGTGCTGGTGGAGATGATGATGATGATCCCGATGAAGTCCAGCTTGATGGTGGTGTTGATGACGACGATCTCCCCTCTCCGGGAAGGAATTTCCCCGGCAGATTTCTGCCTGCCGAAGAGCTCTTTCTCTCTCTACAGTTTTCCGCCTCGTAGAGGCGGCGGAATCTTTCTATGGTCGCTCCCTGAGTCTTAGGGTTTCGGGAGGATAATATACACCAAAGAGCAGAGCTAGAGGTGGGCCAGGGTGTCCACACCACCTGGTGGCACGGCCAAGGGTGGCCCGCGCCAGGGGGTGGTGTGGCCCCCCTGTGGCCCATCTCCGCTCCCCCTTCTGGCATCCTTCGTCTTCTGGAAAAATAGGATTTTCCATGTATTTTCTGGAATTTTCTGATCTTCGTGAAGTTCGCCTCCAAACAGTGCCTTTTCCATCAGAATACTGACTTCAGCGGTCCATCCTCCAAAAGTCATCAACCATGCAAAAACAGATGAAATAACATAAGTATCATCTCTTAATATGAAATATATCAATCAATAACAGTAAATTATGATATAGAATAGTGATGCAAAATGGACGTATCAGTAGGTTCAGCTCGTAAAGATTTTGTGGATATAAAAGATGATCAAAGCTAGAGTTACCACTTTGTTATCCCCTTTTAAATGATCTGTTTAGTAGAGCTTCTACTCCTCCCTGTTTTATAAGTAAGATAGCTTTATGCAAAGTAACTTAAGTCTTGTGGAGTACACCCTATACTTAGCCTTGCTTCGTTGATACTTTTGTAGCAGAGTAGCTGTTACCACAGAAGATCTCATTACAAGATTGACATCGACGAGTATCTTGGGGTTCCCAGGCGACAACCTGGGATATATGGATTGGGACGTCAACGTTATGCTCCAGGCCTCTTAGAACATTTGTTAAGCTTTCTATACTTAATAGCATAATTTGCCTTCCGTTGTTTGATGTTTGTGGTTAGTGACCTCTGCTTATAATAATTTGGTTCTTCGCTCAGATATGATCTTGTACCTCTGTTAAGTTGTAGGGTCATTGTAATGTTACTAATTCTCTCTCTGTATGCTTCCGAGATCTAGGTTAGGCTTACATCATACTGAGGTCTAGGATTTGTCTAGCCCTAATCCTAGGGGTGTCACATCAGATTCCTTCTTTGTGGAAGAAGTCAACGCAACACTGGCTATAGTTGAACACCTTGACAGATAGCACCTCCGCTCCATCGAAGGTGAAGACAAGGATGTCTTCATGTTGGAGGCAGTGAGTCTTGAAGAAGCTGGTCTAGCCCCTTTTGAGGCACATGCTTCCCTCATCATCGATGAAGGCACGATCCCACCAGATGGTATTGCAGCAGCCGGTGGGTTGGAGCATAAAATTGCGAGGGCGATGATGGCTACCGACGGACCACACGAACGCATCGGGAAGGTGAATCATCCCTGCATTCTCACGGTGCACCCTCACATAAAACATGAAGACGGTCAAGTCCAACCACGAGTCTCAAGGCACCACCGCCGGAGGGGAGCGATCGACCTCCGTGCGGTGGACGCACCCCCACGGCCTCCTCTTCTCCGCCCTCTACCTCGACCTACATCACCTCCGCCCAGTGGAAGCCAGCCTTCCGGAGCTAGCAGAATCAACCTCCCCAGAGTTAGTGAAAAATTGACGAGAGGAGAGGTGGCCATGGGTCTTCTAGAGAGGAAGAAGAATAAAGAAAGAAGGTTGAGCGTTGGTGGTGGTGCCCCTTAAGTCCGCTTAAATAGGCCCCAAGGGCACTGCCGGCCTAAGCTTGGGATCCCACATCAACTACCCATGGTAGCTTTTCGAGATCCCCCAGGCAGAGACATGTCCCGTCCACTCTTCTCTAAGATCGAAGTCACGCGTTCCTAGGAAGAATCCAGGTGAGCCCCACGACTACCCTGGGAGAGGCTATGGTTCGTCGTCCTTAAGGGTGAGGCACCGTTGTTTGCCATATACTACACGGATGACACCTCCCCTGGGGGCTACTGTAGGCCTCGTAGGTCTCGGGGGATAGCAGTTCGACGGGCCCTAGACCAAATGCTCCATGGGGACGTGGCATCGAGAGTTTGAAGCACCCACCCACGAAGAGTACCCTAGATGCAAGTATCAAGGGACGGGGGCTAGCGGCTGCCCCGGGTACAGAAAGTGGACAAATGTCCAATGATTCTTGGCCAGGGTGTGACCATCCTCTAGTCACGCTTCATCTAGCCCACTTTGGACATCAACAGCTTGAATCAACCACGTCGCGCACGTTGGCAGAACCAGTATGCCATGTCATGGCCATGAAAAACTCGTGTTTCGCGGGGACCTCTACGGGTCTCCCCCTGGGATCCTGGTTGAGGACCAGGGGACTATGCACCCGGAGAGCTGACCTCCAACAAGATACAGTCTGATGAATCATCACCAGCGCCAGTCTGCTCAGTAAGAGGGACACATGGAGTGGTGGTAGGAGAGCATCGCCACGTTGATCCTTGTGGTGACGACATGTGGTTGTCGACCCTTGTGGTGACTCCTTGCCCTTATAAAAGGAGGCCCAGGTTGATCAATGAGAAGGAGAGTTTTACCTCAGATAGTCGATAGTTGTAGGACATAGGGATCAGCACATCGAAGACATGAACTTGGGTAAAAAACATGTGTCTCTCTATGTGTGTATGTGTGTCGTCTATCTCGCTGATTGAGTTCGCGGAATGTTTCGCCCCTGACCAAACTAACAAAGGGGATCCCTATCCCTAGTGTTGAAAGTGAAGACATGTCATCTGTTAAGCAACTTGACTTTGAATTTAAAAGTACTAGTGAGAAGAGAATCTTAGATTTAAATATGTTAGATAAATGGAGAAATGAAGCATATGAGAGTGCAGGGTTGTTCAAAACAAAAAGTTAAGATTTGGCATGACAAGAAAATTAAAAGAAATGAGTTTAAAGTAGGTGATCAAGTATTAGTATTCAACTCTTGTTTCAAGTTCTCTATAGGGAAACTAGTATCAAAACGACAGGGTCCATAGTGATACAGGAGGTGTATCGCTCATGAGCCATTATACTCCATGGAGATGTCAAAGGTAAAACTAATGTAGTTAACGGCCAACATTGTAAACACTATACGGATGGTCAAAATTTTGTTGGACATATGGAATAGATAATCCTCCGAAGTCCCGAGGATGTGATATCCACAAAAGAATACATGCCAGAAACTCCGAAACCAGTAAAAGGTAACTTTGAGGTTCATAATCATCTCAGAATGTCATAAGATTCTAGGACACTTATTATTTTGGAATTTCAAGCTGTGTCAAAAAATAATTCGATGAAAAGGAGTCCCGAGGAGGGAAAGAGATCAGGTGGCACATGCCCCTATGTTGGTCGTGCCATCTAGGCTCTTTCACCCCTCCGAACTCTGTTTCACCTCTGTTTTGACTCAAACTCTTCGTTTTACCCTAAAAACCTTCAATATATACCCGTCTCTACCGATCTAATCTCGCATCGAGTCTTTTTGAGGTCAACATTGTTTTATAGCTTTTGTACTTTAGATTTTCTCCACAAAACCTCCGCCATGCCTTCATGAGACTCCTATAAATGCTCCTACATGCAAGATGATTGTCGTATCCATAGGACCCGGGGTCCGTGGATCCCTCCTGAACAAGCCGCCGCGAAGACCTCTCCCTAAGGGCTAGGTGTTTGTGGCTCGTGAAGCCAAAGTGTCCTGGCTGGCCGCCCATTCTAATAGAGGGCAAAAATGATAGAACATGACTCTGAAGCCTAGGGCACTAGGCCACAAACTAGCTCGACTAGGTGAAGACCGCGTAGGGGAGCCTCTCCACATTGTACTCATGGAAGCTACACCCTGCTGTGTGGCAAGGAGACACCGCCACATGTTTCACCGACCCTTGTGGTGTCCCCTTGCACTTATAAAAGGATTCCCAGGTCGGTCGAGAGAAAGGGAGGAGTTTTCTAGCTAGAGCCTTCGTGGGGAAGGAACCAGTGTAATTGTGATCATCCACCAGATAGTTGATAATTGCAGAACATAGGGATCCACAAATCATGGACCTAAACTGGGTAAAAAACTATATGTGTGTGTTCATCTAGATTGCCGATCAAGCTTGCCAGACGTTACGCTCCTGGCTGAACTAATAAAGGGGATTACCCATCACCAGTGTCAAAATCAAGAAACGACATCTGTCATGCCAGGTAGGGGGCGCACACGCAACCACCTTGGTCGGCGTCATCGTCGTCTACTGCAATGATGCCAAAGAAGGCGAAGGGCAACCCTCGAAGTGGTTCGGGGGAACCCCGGTGCCAAGGAGCTGCATGTAGGCTCGCCCAATATCATCGGCTTCAAGCAATGAACTCTTCATCGAAGGATACCTCACGATCGAGCCCACATTGCCCCCCACCAAGGGTGGGACAGAGGCACGACTACTATATGCGACGAGGCCTCCCCTCCGACCTGCCTCACCCTAGTGGAAGGGTGGGTCCCATCAAGTGGGAGTGGCACATCTTACGGACCACCCACCTGTTCGCACTCGTGCAAGCACCAGACGAAGACTCCCAAAGCTACAGTCATCACTTCATCATCACTCTCAGCTCCGACCTCCACACCATTCCCGAGTTGGCCATCTATGCCTTCCGCTAGGCGTGTGTAGACCGCCCCTAAGGCAAAGGATCAACGACCGAGACTTTGAATCATTGGTAGAATTGCTCACCGAAGCAGACTACTTTGCGAGAAGCGAGGCGAGGGCTCGACCTAGACTTAGGATAAGGTAGCCGTGACCCCACCTTGCCCCTAACCCCAGGCACAGAACGAGGTGACACGACGGCGCCCCCGCCTCATGAGCTGTGGGATGCATCCCACCTCATGCATATGAAAGAAGTCAAGAATGGTTACTCCCACCCGGGCGACCCCCTAAAGTATCCTCGAGCGAACCACCGGGAAGCACAACTCCCACACCACCCATAGCACACGTACTAGTGAGCATCTCCTAGATACTGCAGGGGGAGGGCTCGACCCCTTAGGGGATTCTGCTACCAACCCCTGAGCCCATTTTTCTCCGATCCCCTTGGGAAAAGCAAACTCCCACCCCCAGCGAAAGAGCGCTTTCATCCGTTCGATGATGGGGGTAGAATAGGCAGCATCAAAAGCTGTGGGGTCCCCCTCCCTGTGCTACGAAGCGATAAGCCATCCTAGGAGCAAGACGCTCTCACTAAGCAGACCCAAGAAGCTTTGACCAAAGAACTCAATGTGCGCTGCCACTTTCCCGCTCAGGGGATCTAGAAACTAGGGCATCGTGACCTGAGATGACCCTGGGCACACGTGCATGGGAGGGGCAGCCGTCCCAGCGTGCTCCGTTTGGTGACTTACATGTTGCCACTCAGGATGCCTCTTCGTACTTGCCCGCGGTTGGTCTCACGAGGTGGAAGAGTCCTCCCGTGAGTAGATCCCTAGAGGGGTGCCCCCTCAAAAGCAGTCTTGCACAAGCGGCAAGAATTCCACAGTGCAAGTATTGCCTCGAGAGGCAAATATCATGGACACATATGAGTGGTTTGCCACACATTCATTTTGATTATCGTCCATCCGAGCTACCTCGCTAATAGATAATCATGCTGAAATGGTCGCGTCTTTCTCGAAATCGCTCTCCCGGGGGAACCACCATGGACGAGAACACATAGATAACATCGAGGCCCTCGTCGCCTGCATTTCACCGGACAGCCCAAGGGTGTCCAGGATCCGAGCCTCCTCCTCCATGCGGCTGGAGAGAGGCCTCGAGCAAGACTCAGGAACGGGGATTCATCTGCCTATCACAGGTGACCACGGGAGTCTCTAGGATCTGCACCTCCCCGAGGAGCGGCTGGAGAGAGACGGCGACTGGCTCTAAAGAACAAAATCAAGCCCTACCCTTCACCTACCTTACGTGGGATGCATCAACATCCCCAAGCTTAACCTATGCTCATCCTCGAGCATGAAGGTGATAAAACTAACATGGACTTTGGAGTTTGATGCCTCTTTTCACTAGAAAGTATCACAAAAAGTTAAATGGTTCATTCATTAGAGAATAACAACAAGCAAGCACAGCATAAAGTGGTACCTGTCATAATATCATACTTGATAACATAATGTATATATTTACTAACACAAATGCATATAGTAGCATGAAACAATAGTTGCATTCTTTGCATAGAGAAAAGTATAAATATATATAGTGGCGGCCCTATGGTTAGAATATTGGCAAAGGAGTTTGGAAAAAGTGTATGGCTGACAAGTAGGAAATATCATATGTGAGACACAAGCTATTTTCCAAACACTATCCATTAATTTTATGGTTGAAGCATGGTACATCATTAGTGTTTGGTTCCATTGCCCCTCATTACCCTGATTCTTTTTGGCATTCTTGTTTTGGCACTTTTTGCTTATTTCCTCTCTTTGCTATTTCTTTGTAACTTTTTGCTTGTTTTGATTTTTGGGAAGTCCTAGCCTCTGCATACTCACTCTTCCCACCTTTTTATATCATATAAATATTTGGAGGGTTTTTGCCCTCATCTTAGCGGTGGTACCCCTTCTATGGAGGTTTTCCCTCATCTTTTACTGTATGCATCCTCTTATTGCTTCTTGGGAAGGCGTACTCTATGCCCAATGAGTTCGTGGTCACCCCACGACTAACTTCTCTGTGTCACCCATACCCATAATAATAGTGTTTGGAAGCTAGATAAGGACTCACACATGATAGTATACTTTGGGATATAGCTTGAGCTATTTATGTAGGTGTTTCCTATATAAATGCTAAGTGTTTTGTGCTAAAGAAGGTTGTTTCAATATGGTGGGGCTAGCAATAGTAACCATTTTACCTTCTACAAGAATGCAAAAGGTGCCCATACTACTAGATTATTCATAGAAGACAATTTAATCATTGAGTACCATTTATGTTGAATATAAGAACTAACACTAGATGACATACTTGTAAGTTATCACTCCATAAAGCATATGAACAATCCAACTAGAAGCAATAACATGCATAGCTTGTTTCCCCTTTTTCTATTTCAAGAAATGCGTTCAATAAAACATGGCATTCATTCATGGGATAGTCTGTTTCAGTAGCTCTTTCCTAAGCATGAAAATAATCTATCATGGTGGTCCTATTTATTTCCAAGCATATCAACAAAAACTAAACATATCACTAAACTAAGATGCTCCAAGTTTCTACGATCATTCTATGTTGCTCGAAAACAAAGTTTAGAGGTTTGCAAACCATGAGTTTTATAGGTCTAGTGGGATGCCTTGGGCATACCCAAGATTATGGTTTTTACCATTATTAGATAGGTCTTGGTGTGATGTTACTCCATTCCCTGTCAAAAAACTTCAACGCAAAACTTTCTCCCATTTCTTTTTCTATGGGGTAACATTAGTGGTGCAAGGATATGATAATAGATGCCATATACTTCATATATAAAAAATTCCTCTGTAGTCCATCAAGCATATAGTGTCCTACACATTCCTAGCATATCAAAAGACTCACATAAAATCATTTTGAGACTCAAAGAATGGCCCCAACACTAGTGGGCAGAATCTTTCTAGATTTTCAGCAGCAGCAGAACATAATTATTTTGACCACCTCGATATGTGAGGAAGTTTGGACATTTTTTTTGCATATATAGGATGAAAATATATAAATACCGTGTAAATATGAGTGCAATCGGAGTTACAAAAAAATCAGACTTTTCTTCTGCTAAATAGTGTTGTGTAGGAATTTGCTTCTCCATGTGTTCTAACAACTCTCTAGCATCCAAAATGGGTTCAACTTGGTACTTTATTTATAACCTATAGAGAATACACTAAAAAGGACTCTATTAACTACAGAAAGCATGCATAAAAAAATAACCGGGTTGCCTCCCGAAAAGCCCTTTCTTTATAGCCATATATCTAGGCTTTACTTACTTGATTCAAGTGACATGGAGATCATGTGGTAGCTTGTACCTTGGTGCTATCTCATTCTTCCTTGGAAAGTTATCCATACATTATACAATCATATTTGAGAAGTTCCCATATATCCCCAATCTTAGGTTGGACCATATTGAAGTCAGTGGGATCGAAGGGGATGGTAGTTGTGTCTTCCTTGGAGACTCTTCAAGTCAGTGGGCTCGAAGGGCATGAGTGCACTCACATACTTCCTCTTGATCCAAGAATCAACAATGTGAGAGGCACCAACATTCCTGAAGGCGGTGGCTGTGGATTTGAGTCTTCAATACATGTCTTCATGATCCTCACCATCCTTCATAAAGAAACCTTCAGCCTCATTGCTTAAGGCATCATACCTATTTCTTATCATGATCTCATTGCCAAGTCAATGAGAGCATCCCAAGCTTCCTAGGCGGTATTGTAGTGCTCAATGTGGGGAAAATCCTTTGGCCCCACTCCAAGTTGGATCATGTGCAAGGCTGTCGCATTGAGTTGGCTATTGACCACTTCTCTTCTAGTCAAGTTGGTTGGATCCTCAATTTTGAGTCCTTCTTCAATAATGTTCCACAAGTCAATGCAAGAGCTGCGCACATGATATTTCATTAAAACTTTCCATTGAGCAATAGTATGTGCAGCTAACTTAGGTGGTTCACCTCTATTATTTATATGGGGATGAGGGATTGGAGGGTCGGGAGAGTACCATCCGGGAAACGCATGGTGCTCTTCCTTCCCATCACCCTTTTTGGTGGTGGAGTTAGTGGAATTATGTTCATCCACCACCACTTCACCTATTGGCTTAGCCGGAGCATTTGCCTTAGGATTAGGTGGTGATTCCTCTTGATAGGGAGGTGGTGATGCCGACTTTTCCATAACAAGTCACTCAACAAGTTGACGCAACTGTTGGATTTCGTTGCCCAAGGTAGAGCTCAAGCTTGTTTCCAAATTATTGAGATCTATCATGGTCACCGAGTTGCTAGACTCACCCTCTCCCTCATCTCCTAGGTTGCCCATAATCTCTTAGGCGGTTAAGCCCAAATAAAGAGCCGAGGCTATGATACCAATTGAAAGGATCGTATGCGCACCTAGAGGGGGGGGGGTGAATTGGTGCTACTTCAAATTTTACTCATTTTCAAATCAGGGTTTGACACAAAAGGTAAATTCTCTAGATTATGCAACTATGGTGAATTTACCTATATGTCAATCTAGCACAAACACTAAGCAAGAACAAGATAAGTAAAGTGCAGTAAAGGATAGAAGTAACCAAAGTGGAGCACGCGGAGACACAAGGGTTTGTTTCCCGTAGTTCTTTCCTTTTGAGGGGAAGTACGTCTACGTTTGGAGAGGGGGTGGTTTAAAACCACTAATGACTCTGAAATATAGCCATCCATTTCCACATTTAAACTGTATATTATTCATAATTTTGATGAAATATCTCTCTAAATCCTGCCACTAGTGCCTAATGTTCAAAGGGGTATGCAATCCTTTCTTTTATATTTTCCCTACGCAGGTAATGTCGTTTAAAGGAGGGAATCACTACATTAAAGTCAAAGATACAAGATTTCCAACAACCAGAAGAAACCAGGAGCCGTAAAGCAGAGGCAGATGCTTTAATGACCAACTATATGACCGGAGCAAAATTCTGGCCGTATAGCTTTGGTCGTATAGTTGGCACCACCACCGTTAGGTCAAACAGAACAAATTTCATGAAGAGACCCCTATATAAAGAAGCCTCGGGCGACGAGAAAACAAGCCAGACCTCGCCAAAAAGTCTCTGCCACAGATCACCAGCCGCCTCTAGATCTCAAAACCCTTCTCCATCTCCATAGCCATATTCCACCACTTGTAATAGTATATTCCTTCTCCGATTGGCAACATTGTAAGACTATTGCTATCAATCTTATGATTTTAATTACAATGTTTATGATTGTTAATCTCATCTCTATGTGTGAGTAATTCTCCTTGGGCTAAGGGCTTCGGCCTAGCCATGTAGCATTTGTGCTGTTATTTATTATAGATGGGATTGTGTATTAGTTTGTATGACATGATGATTATTGTATCCTCTCTTGCCTCAATCCAAGGACTTGTTAGATACCCAAGACCCCGAGGGTTGAGCAGGTATAGGAAGTATGAGTAATGACTGATTTGTAGGTTGGGAACCCCAGTGACAGAAGGGGTAGTACGACTGTATGTGAGGGATTTGCTTGGGATGAACGGTGACATGACTAAGCATATCATTAGTTCTCTTTCTTCTATGGATGAGACTAGTAGGTTATTGCTATAAGAGGTTGTGGAGGCAATAACAATTATGGATGCACTGCCTACATATAATTTATCTTGCTCTAACAAGTACATGCATACTTTATTTCTATCTTTTATTCCCATCAGATGTTTTCACAGCTACAGGTGAAACCGAATGCCCTAGGCCCTCTCTCTCCATCATCGACAACAACAAAAATATGCAAGCTATTGGTCCGGTAAAACATAAAAGGAATTCTAAAACTCTCGAAGGTCCGTTAAAGTAACTTCACTACGCATTCGCTTTCCGAGGATTCGATAACCTAGGTCTACTAGGGGAAAATAAGCTATACTACATCCATAATCCGGATCGAAGGTATCAACCCTTTTTCTGGCACCATTGTCAGGGAGGCAATAGCTACCCTAGTGAGGTTATTAGGAACCTTGCTAGTTTTAATTCTTGTTTTTAATTTTGTTAGTTTGCTTTCAGTCTTTATTTGATAAACCAAAAAAATTGGTTAGCCTTTAAGTTCTTGCTTTTACTATTATAATTCTTTGTTTAAGAAAACCAAAAAACATAGGAAATATGGCTGATAAGAAGCTTGGGGAGTTTGCTACTCCCAACAATGATTATTTGCGTACTCCTATTACTCAGCCAGCAATTGCTGCTGATGACTATGAAATTAAGCCCCATTATTTAAGTTTGGTTCAACAGAATCAATTTGGAGGCTCTGCTGTTGAAGACGCAGGTATGCACTTGAATACTTTCACTGAAATATGTGATATGATGCGTATAAAAGACGTTGACCCTGATGCGGTCAAATTATGTTTATTTCCTTTCTCTCTAAGAGGGAGAGAAAACGAATGGTTGTTATCTTTGCCTAGAAATACTATTACATCATGGGTGGGATGTACTTCTATTTTTATGACTAAATTTTTCCCACCTACAAAGACTATGCAACTCAGATCTAATATTAGTGGTTTTAGACAGGAGGAGCAGGAGCCACTAGCGCTTGCATGGGAGAGGATGAAAGAATGCATGAGAAACTGTCCTAGTCATGGGAGGGAAGACTGGTTAATTCTCCATGTATTTTATAATGCTCTTAACCCTGTATCTAAGTCTATGCTTGATACTGCAGCTGGAGGAACATTTATGGGTAAACATATTACCGAAGCAACAACTGCTAGACAATATGCAAGACAACCATGGAAAATGGCACGTGGATAGATCAAACACGAAGAAGGTGAACTCCATTTCACCACAAGAAAATGAGGAACTCAATGCCAAGTTTGATGATCTCATACTAGCCGTAAAAGGTAAGGAAACCCAGGTAAGAGCCACCCCTGAAACAAATATTGAAGAAATAGATTTCGTAGCTCGTAATGATTATAATCCTGCTTGGAAGAAGAGTTACAATCCTAACTTTCAGAAGCATTATGCTAGTCCTACATGTAAATCTGATAATAATATGGGGACTAGTAATGGTAGTCTCCAAGAAACATTCAAGTCTTTTATAGATTCACAAAATGAAAAAAACAATATTCTTGTTAAAATAATGGAGAATCATGATGCTATGCTTGGTAAATTATCTAACCAAGCTATTAGTTTGAGAAATGATTTGCAGGCCCTCCAAGAAAGAACGAGGATCGTTGAGGCATAGGTGGTAAGATAACAGAGAGTCAAACTCTCATTCTAGCCAAATTTGCAGGAAAAGATGAGCCAAAATCCTATTGAAGACCGCATGATGATGAGAGTCCAAAGGGAGGAGCCTGAAGAACTTGATTATAGTAATGCTCCTTCACCAAGCTACACCGTTGAAGATCTCGTAAAAAGGATCAATGTTAAGATTCCGGTAAGTGAAGGTAGTGAGGAAGCTATGTACCAACACTTTGTTAATCATGTAGCAATAAAGGTATGTGAGCTTGAGGAAAATATAAGCAAATTGCTGAAAAATTACCTGTGAAGTTAGATGGCATATTTGAGCCTACTATTAAGATTAAAATTGGAACCAATGAGATAGCTGCACTTTGTGATCTAGGTGCAAGCGTCTCAACAATTCCAAAGAGTCTTTTTAACAAGTTAAATCTTGGCTCCATTCAAATTATTGTGTTAAAATTGGATCTAATAGTTTCTACCTACAAACAACCTGTAGGAATTAAGGAGAATACTTTAGTATACATTAAAGGTTGTCCTGCTCTCATTGATTTTGTTATTGTTGACATTCTTGAAGATGCTACTACTCCTATTATATTAGGCCGTCCTTTCTTAAGAACTATTATGGATTTGATTAATCCACATGAAGGGAACATGAAGCTTCAATTTCCTTCGCTAGATCCTTTTGTTATTTATTTCCCCAGGAAGAAGAAAGCCAAACATGATGAAAAGGAGGCCATCACTTTGAAGGCCAATTACTTTGGAGTGGGTGTTCCACTCATCTGGCCTAAGTATGCAACATTAAGGTCAAGCTATTGACTATAAAAGAGCGCTTCATGGGAGGAAACCCATGTGAAATAAAGGTGTGAGTAAAGTTTTTAAGTTTTAGTTTAAGTTTATGTTTAATAAAGAGTGCTAGAAAACTCCAGTTGAGGAGAAGAAGTTCGGTAGTACTAAACATCCTACTTTATTCATGTTGTTGTTGGTCAACAATATTTAGTGTAATTTTTTTGTCAAAAACAAGGTATATCACTAAGTTACAGGAAAAGAAATAGTTTTCGAAGAAACAATTTTTTTGATGCACACAGAGAGTATAACAACCAACTATACGGCGGAAATAAAAATTCTGGCCGTATAGTTCCGGTCGTATAGATATTTTTGCCATCGACAATTTTCCTTTTATATGTACAGAGAGTTTAACGACCAACTATACGGCGAGAATAAAAATTCCGGCCATATAGTTCCGGTCGTATAGATATCTTCGCCATTGACAATTTTTCTTCAATATGTACCGAGAGTTTAACAACCAACTATACGGCGGGAATAAAAATTCTGGCCATATAGCTCCGGTCGTATAGATATCTTTGCCATCGACAATTTTATTTTCTAATGTACTGAGAGTTTAACGACCAACTATACGTGGGAATAAAAATTCCGGCTATATAGTTCCGGTCGTATAGATACCGATGCCTTTATATATTTTCTTTCACAAGGATAGACAATTTAATGACCAACTATATGGCGGGAATATTTTGTTCCGGCATATAGTTGTGCGCGTATAGCTGCACCGCTAAGGGGAAATCCTAATATTTTGACAGAAGGCCAACTATACGGCAGCAACGCATTGTTCCGGCCATATAGTTGCACCCGTATAGTTGTGTCCGACCACAAAAACGCACGGGAAGGTACCTCCAACTCCAAAACTTCAACCCTTTTACTCTCTTCTACCTCTGAACTCTCTCAAAACCTCAAGAGATCTTCATCTTTGCTCAATTTCATTCGATTTACTCGCACACAAGTGATCTATGGTATGTTTCTCCTCCGATCCTCCAATTACTTTTTGAAAATTCATCTTCGATCTATTGTCATTACCAATCTAGGGTGAGACCTACTATGAACCAATTTCCATAATTCTCTTGCCTAGATTATTATTTTAAGGAGATTCTTTAGTGTGCTATGATGAGGAATATGATGTACTTACTGTTGTTGAATCAAAATGTTTTATTTTTTCCTTTCTTCAATGTTCTAGATGATGAACACAAGGAGCCAAACTCGTGCTCGTGCCACCTCTAGCGCTTCTCGGGCTGTTGCTCAAGAACACATGGGGATACAGTTCAAGGATGAGCCCCATCGTGATCGCTTCAACATGATGAAGAACCACGAAGTGAAGGCCACCAAGTGGGCTTGACCCATTATATTGAACCAACTCGGTATTTCTGATGACTTTAATTTACTTTGCAATAGAGCTGGCCTACAAAACTTTGTATACAATGATGTGCCTACTTATCGCCGTTTAACCATTGAATTCCTAAGTTTGTTTCAAAGCACTATTAAACAATGGCAAGGAGAGGACACAATTTCTTTTCGATCGATTAACAACAACTACACTTTAACAATAGATGAATGGTGTGCATGTTTTAATTTGCCAAACAATGATGTTCATGCCTTACGCGCATCCTTTACTGGCTTATAACCTTCCCCTGAACAATACTATAATGGAACAAGTTTCACTAGTAGAGTAAACACGGGGAAGAATATTCAACATCCAGCAATTCGCTATTTGTTCTATGTTATTGCTAACACCTTACAGGCACGTAGTGAGTTCACGAGACTCAACGAGGAGGACATCCTAGTCCTCGCAAAGGCTTCTTACATCAACTGCGGCTTGTCACTCAACTTGGGCGCCTTCCTTGTGTGCTACTTGGAGCACCAAGCCTCCCAAAGCCAAGGACCAATCACAGGTGAAGGCATCATCACCGTGCTTGCCACTTCCCTAGGCATCGACCTAGGTGAGTTGCAACCCGTGCTAGGTGAGACACATGTTGGTTTCTCCACTTTGAGAGCTTGTGGAATGCTCACTAGGAGAGGTGGTGTTTATCATCTGCATATTGCTGGAGCTGGGCATCTCTACCCTGCTCCTATGCCTAATGGTCTTTTCTCTATCGAGGAAGGACGTTTGCTATATGACTTGCAGGTTGAGCAACACCAACCCGAGGAGGAGATTCCGGATGAGGATGAGGACCAAGAGGAGGAGCAATAAGTTCCTTATCAAGAGGAGCAGACACAAACCCGGTTTGCTACATACCAAGATTTCCAAGGACTTGGAGGGACTATGGAGAAGATGCATAGCCTCTCTTTGAACCTCCAAGAATCAACTAGTAACCTTTCAACTCAATTTGTGAATTGGAGTAACGAATTTTCCGGCCACCATAATGATTTGAAGGGCTTGCAAAAGCCTAAGCTTGGGGAAGTTTTCTCATGTATCTTTATTTGGCGTTCATTTGCTTTTATTTATTTTGAGGTTGTGTTTTTATTTGAGTTTATAAGCACTCGTGTTGGTTTCCCCAACACTTTATTGTTAGTTCTTTCTATTTTCTTTCGAGATTTTCTAGGCAAGCTTTGCCGCTAATTTTCTATTCTTTAAACTCCCTCTCTTAAAAACCACAAAAATATTTCTCCATTTTTCCTTATTTCCCCCCTTTATTTTCTTTCCGCCTTGAGGTCTTCATGTATTTGGAGGAGAGTGATTGACTTCGAGTTTTCAAGAAACAAATAAAAAAGGAAGAGAGAAGTGGAACCAAACATGAGAGGTATTCCTTATGACTCCCCATTTTTGAAGTTTGAGAAACCCATGCTAGTTAGTAGTAAATGATGAGATATTATACTGGTGGAGTGAGTATTTGTATTGTAGTAAGATTTTAGTTTGCATGGGTATTTAATTGGGTACGTTTTGTTCCAGCTCTCGTAATTAACCAAGTCTTGCCTAAAAATTGCTAAACAATTGTAATAATAAAAAGTCTCACAATTGAAGGCTTGGGTGTTGTAGTGCTTAGTCTTGAAGGCTTATTTCTAGAGACACTCAACACCACTGAAAATGTTAATTGACTTAATAGCTCTCTTTAAAAGGATTTGTTCGATTGAATTAAAGTTTAGCGGTTTTTGTGAGCATGCCAAAGTTTGAATTGTTAATCATAAGAATGATATAGCTTTATGCGTGTCAAACTTCATGGGATGCCAGTAACTCCGCTGGCCTACGAACGATCTTCATGGAGGAAACTCCTAGATTTCGGCTATGAGTTGATTAAACACTTGTAGCAGCAATGATATAGTGGGTAAGATTCTTGGCACTCCTGGGTAGTTGTAATCAAGATGAAACCACTCCTCTGGCTATTATGAGAAATCATTATGGAAAAGGAACAAAAACCTTAGTGATGCCACGAGTGTCCATCACAACCCGATAAACTAATAAAAATCTTTGGCATGCTCTCAATTACTTAAAAACTGAAATTCTTGAAGGACAATGAATAGAAAAGTAGTGCTTGAAAAGTCTTGATTTATTGATGTGGGAGAATTGAGATAATCTAGTGTATATGCTTTTCATGACAAGTCTCACACTCTTAATTTACATGATTATACTTTATTGTTCAAAGGCAAGCCTATGAGTTGATTACTTGACATGGAATAAAGTCTACTCATTTGAATCATCCATGTTGACAATAATTTTGCTGCACTACAAGGATACATGAAACCCGTATGATATGCTTGTGTTTTCTCTATCTATGCTGAACTTTTTAGATTTATGAAGTGGAGGAAACATGAGAGTACTAATCATGAGTAAGATCACCATCTCGTTATTTCAGTTTAAATGCCGAGTTCCTTTTTGATTTTGGTTTTCTTGCTCGGGGACGATCAAGTTTAAGCTTGGGGAGGTTGACGGATCTGAAATATAGCCATCCACGTCCACATTTAAACTGGATAATGTTCATAATTTTGATGAAATATCTCTCTAAATCCTGTCACTAATGCCTAATATTCAAAGGGGGTATGGAATCCTTTCTTTTATATTTTTCATGTGTAGATAATGTCGTTTAAAGGAGGGAATCACTACATTAAAGTCAAAGATACAAGATTTCCAACAACCAGAAGAAACCAGGAGCCATAAAGAAAAGGCAGACGCTTTAACGACCAACTATATGACCGGAGCAAAATTCCGGCCGTATAGCTCTGGTCGTATAGTTGGCACCACCACTGTTAGGTCAAACATAACAACTTTTGCTTCCCGAGGATTTGATAACCTAGGTCTACTAGGGAAAAATAAGCTGTACTACATCCGTAATCCGGATCGAAGGTATCAACCACCAATGCCACGAGAGGTTGATACGGTGCAAACGTATCTATAATTTTTGATGTTCCATGCTTGGTTTATATCTACTTTCTTATGTTTTGTCCACACTTTGAGGTGTTTTTATATGTTTTCTGGGACTAACCTATTAACAAGATGCCATAGTGCTAGTTGCCTGTTTTCTGCTGTTTTTGGTTCCAGAAAGTCAGAAAATCAATATTCTCGGAATTGGACCGGACAAAAGCCAAAGTCGTTATTTTCCCAGAAGACTCACGGAGCCAGAAGGAGAGATGGAGAGGGGCCACAGGGTGGCCACACCACCCTAGGCGCGGGTACCCCTGGCCGTGCCAGGGCATGGTGTGGGCCCCCTGGCTGGCCACCGACCTCGCCCCTTCGCCTATATATTCCTCCTGATACAGAAACCCTAGGTCGTCAATCAGAAATCCACGAAAACTTCCGCAGCGCCACCACCACCGAAGAGGAGATTCGGGGGACAGAAAGTCTCTATTCCAACACCCTGTCGGGACGGGGAAGTGCCCTCGGAGCCATCTCCATCGATCTCCCTCACCATCTCCATCACCGTTGCTGATTCCCATGATGAGGAGGGAGTAGTTCTCTCTTGAGGCTAAGGGATCTACCGGTAGCTATGTGTTCATCTCTCTCTATATGCATGATCTTATTGAGATCATGAGCTTGTAATCTATAGATCTACCTTGCTACTCAAGTGCTTTAATAGATCTCTGCTCTCCCCATGTGTGTGAAGTTGACAATGTGCACACCATGGTGGCACTTAGGCTAGAGATTACAAATACTTGTTATGAGTTATATTTGGAGTTGGATGTCTTTATGAAACCGCGGTGTTTGTTGGAACCATCTAGTGCTCAAGGTGACAGTGTGGGGTTATCTAGATGCGGAAAGCGAACTTTGAGGAGTGCTGTTATAGCCCTACCATCGATTAGAGTGTTCAACCGGAGACTAGTTAAGAGTAGTATCATAAAGAGAATATATTTATATGAGAGTGTTCACTAGTGAAAGTATGATCCCTAGGCCTTGTTTCTAAGCATTGAAACACCGTTTGCAACTAAATTTGTTACATGTTTGCTTGCTGCCATCTTTATTTTAGTTTGCCTTTAGTCCTTCCACACCATCAAGCTCTTTTCTAGAACCATTGTATTATATCCATACCACTTGTATTTCACTATCACTTTGCCGAACTAGTGCACCTATACACCTGACAAGTGTATTGGGTGTGTTGGGGACACAAGAGACTTCTTGTATCTTGATTGCAGGGTTGCTTGAGAGGGATACCTTTGACCACTTCCTCCCTGAGTTCGACTACTATTGAGGAGAAAATTAATTATGATTACAATATGCCTCCTATATTTGATGATTATGGTGATGAGAATAATAATGATAGCTATTTTGTTGATTTTGCTCCTACTACAATTAATAAGAATGACTATGTTTATGTGGAGAGTATTAATTCTTTAATGCATGTGGTTCATGATAAGAATGTTTTATGTGATAGTTATATTGTTAATTTTGTTCATGATGCTACTGAAAGTTATTATGAGAGAGGGAAACATGGTTTTATGCATCTCAATAATATTAAGTTTCCCCTCTTTATGTTGAAAATTTTGAAGTTGCACTTGTTTTGCTTTCCTATGCTTGTTGCTTTGTGCTTTCCTGACTTGTTTCTTTACAAGATTCCTATGCATAGGAAGTGGGTTAGACTTAAATGTGATTTGAATTTGCTTCTTGATGCTATCTTTTACTTCAATTTATATTTCTTATGTGAGCATCTTCTCAAACTATCATGCCTAACTTAAAGGCATTAAAGAAAAGTACTTATTGTGAGATAACCCAAAAGTTTTACTTGAGTATTGGAAGTTATTGCTTCAGTAATAACCTCTCCTTATCACTTTTGTGTGGTTTTTGTGCCAAGAGTAACCTCTAATGAGAGAGAAGTAATGCTTGGGAAAGTTGCTGTCCCGAAACAGATTTTTGTGCTTCACTCTACAAATTCGTGTAAAATATCTGTATGTTGTTTTGAGGCATGAATTTTTGTGCTTCTGCCCCAGGTTGTTATCTAACTTTAGTTAGTTCAACACTTTTCGATTTGAGCAACAGAAGGTCTTCGAAAAAACTGGTTTTTTACCTGTGGTCTGTTTTGACATATTTCTGCCATTATTTGCATTTGCTTCTTGTTGATTCCTTTTTAGTTATTTTTGGGGAATTGAGCTTTTTGAGGGAAGTGATACAGTAGCTTGTGTTTTAATGGAATTTTTATTTGTGTTGGAACTGAACCAAAGGTTTATTATCTTTGAATGCACTAATGTTGCTAATAAAGATTGTGTGAAGTTTTGTATGAAGGAAAAATTTCAGGTGTATGGAGAGAATGATGTAATGAGATGAAGAATGGACTAAAGATCAAGCTTGGGGATGCCACCCGTGTCACCCCAAGAAATATCCAAGAAGTACAAGCATCAAAGCTTGGGATGCCCAAGGCATCCCCTTCTTCATCAATAAAAATCTCAGGTTCTTCCAAACACTTCTTTTTTATTGTTTCATGCACAGTTGTGTTGTTCTTGGAGCGTCGTTTTTTTTTTTAGTTTTCTTTTGCTTGGTTTGCTTAAATAAGTTGGTTGGATCCCAACACACTTCTTTTGGAGAGAGACACACCCCGTTATTCACTGTTTAGAACACTCTAGTTTTCATTCTTATTGTTTTGTGAGTGTTCTCTTTTCCTAGCACTGTGTTTAGCCTTAGTTTTCTTGTGCTTTCATCTTAGAACTCTTTAGTTCTTCTTTGTTGATTTGTGAGACAAGATCACTGATCTTTATTTATTATTATTATTATCTTTGTGAGTTGTTTCAAATAGGTTAATTTGGATTGGAAAAGAGTAGGAAAAGTTCATGCTTAAGTGGTAAAGGAGCTTGTTTTTGACTGTGGCCTATGCTTTGTCATGTCATGCTAGATATTGTTTTGGATTTATGCTTAGTGATTTTTTCTGTAGCATGACATGTTATAAACAATTGAGATTTCTTAATGTGCCTTGAAAGAATCATGCATTGTTTTAGCATATTAAAGCATAATATTGTGGTATTCTCCTTTGATGCTTTATTTGGGTTGACTTGGCACATGCTCACACCATGTTATGACTATCCCAAGTCACCATAGCCTTTATGATCCTTTAATTTTCAACTTGTAATATCACTTTATGCTTTAATTAATGATGTTCTGTCGCTCTGCATGATTATGGCCATTATTGCTCTCTTAGTTGGTCGCTCCCAGTCTTTTGCTAGCCTCCATAACCAAGTATGAGTTCCACTCATGCATCCAAATCCTAAAACCAAGTTATTCCAAAGAGTCCACCATACCTACCTATTAGTATTTGCTATTCCAAGTATATTCATGTTTTTATCTACCTTTCGAATTAAACTTGTTATGAGAAAACTAGTGATTAAAGCTCTCACGAACTTGATGGCACACTTTACTTTTCTTGCCCCTAATAAACTTGAACCATTGTGTCATCTATGTTGTATATGCTTGCACTTATTTGTTGGGGATTAGCAGAACCATGCTGTCATGGGGAACGCTTTCAACATTGCACTTGTACTTTGTACCTAGTTGATATCATGCTCTTTTGTCTATGGATGTCGTCAGTGTGAAATGAAAGGGGAGCTTATAAGTCCATGGAGTTATGTATGTGTGTTCGAGAAACGCTTGGGCCACCGGTCTAATCCATGCCTAATCATGGTGGATACCTGCAACGTAACCATAATGAGTTGTCTATGAAGCATTCTTCTTATTAAAAAAGAGTCAGATATTGAGAAAAAGAGAAAAAGAAAAAAGAGATATGAGAAAAGAGGAAAGAGAGAAAAAGCACCATTTTCCCATGGTAAATAAGAAGATTGCTGAGATGCTCGTTGTCTGCTTGCCTTGTCATTTTGATATGGGGATTCTTCCGTATCATCGGGCAAGGGGTACCCCATTGGCGGTTCTCCATGATACACATGTGCTTACTATGACAAGAACTTACCGGTAACTAAAGTTGAGTAGCATGAGGAGCGGCCCTCGTATTCAAGGGACATGAGATTTCCAACTTATACTTCGTCAAGCATATACACCATAGTTTGTTCACTTTAACGTTAATCACTTCAAGATTCTTATGATAGGGGCAATGAGAGCTGAAAGCTATTAAGTACCATAATTTTTGGAAGCTCTTTATCAGACTTGAATCCCTACTTCCTTCTATGAAGGCGTTTCTTTTACTTTTTTGTTGAGTCTCCACCTTCTATATTTATGCACCTACTTTGAGAGCATAGTGGCCATTCTTAGTTCTATGTGCATTGTCCCAAGACTTGTTGATTGATGCATAGCTTTGATATTGCTTGTTTTAAACTATTTGTATCTAGTCACTCTTATAAACTTTGAAGGTGTCCTATGCATTTATGTTTGCTACTCTATGAGGGACAAGCTGAATACTACTATGCTATGTTTTGTTTATGTGAAACAAACAAACGTCTTGCAAAACATTGTTATTCATTAATCTTTTGTTTGTGCCTTTTCATGTTGCAACATAGTTTCTTTGTCTTATTGCTAGAACTTTGTCTTTCATGTTATGATTAAAGTACTATGATCCCAACTTTGAATGTTTTGCAAATACTTTGATCAAGTTTATGATGGTGCATGTCACCTCAAAAATTATTCTTTCTTTTTTATCACTTACGTACTCGAGGACGAGCAGGAGTTAAGCTTGGGGATCTTGATACAGTACAAACGTATCTATAATTTTTGATGTTCCATGCTTGGTTTATATCTACTTTCTTATGTTTTGTCCACACTTTGAGGTGTTTTTATATGTTTTCTAGGACTAACCTATTAATAAGATGCCACAGTGCCAGTTGCCTGTTTTATGCTGTTTTCGGTTCCAGAAAGTCAGAGAATCAATATTCTCGGAATTGGATCGGACAAAAGCCAAAGTCGTTATTTTCCCGGAAGACTCACGGAGCCAGAAGGAGAGACGGAGAGGGGCCACAGGGTGGCCACACCACCCCTAGGCACGGGTCCCCCCTGGACGCGCCAGGGCATGGTGTGGGCCCCCTGGCTGGCCACCGACCTCGCCCCTTCGCCTATAAATCCTCCCGATACAAAAACCCTAGGTCGTCAATCATAAATCCACGAAAAGTTCCGCAGTGCCGCCACCACCGAAGAGGAGATTGAGGGGATAGAAAGTCTTTGTTCCGGCACCCTGTCGGGACGAGGAAGTGCCCCTGGAGCCATCTACATCGATCTCCACCACCATCTCCATCACCGTTGCTGATTCCCATGATGAGGAGGGAGTAGTTCTCTCTCGAGGCTAAGGGCTCTACCGGTAGCTATGTGTTCATCTCTCTCTCTATGCATGATCTTATTGAGATCATGAGCTTTTAATCTATAGATTTACCTTTCTACTCAAGTGCTTTAATAGATCTCTACTCTCCCCATGTGTGTGAAGTTGACAGTGTGCACACCATGGTGGCACTTAGGCTAGAGATTATAAATACTTGTTATGAGTTATATTTGGAGTTGGATGTCTTTATGAAATTGTGGTGTTTGTTGGAACCATCTAGTGCTCAAGGTGACAGTGTGGGGTTATCTAGATGCGGAAAACAAACTTTGAGGAGTGATGTTATAGCCCTACCATCGATTAGAGTATTCAACCGGAGAGTAGTTAAGAGTAGTATCATAAAGAGAATATATTTATATGAGAGTGTTCACTAGTGAAAGTATGATCCCTAGGACTTGTTTCAAAGCATTGAAACTGTTGGGTCCGCAGCATAGAAAACAAAAAAATTTCCTACGATGTGAACTACACGCCAAGATCTATCTACTAGGTACAAATCAACGGGTGGACATACATCCAACAAGAACTTACCCTCGAATACAACAAGTTTTGTTAACGAGTAGGAACTCATGGTTGATGTAGTCGTACACTTGCCGATCTCAAGATCATGAGGAAGTCCGAGCGCCGCAACTCAGCAACGAACCCGTACTTGCACACATGTTCAAGCCACCGGACAACCTCCACCTCCTCGCTCCAGCGATCCAGCGGAAGTAGCAACTCCTTCCAGACGAAATGCCACCGGGAACATGTATCTCGCTAATCCGAGACCATGGGGGAATAATTCTAGAGGGGGAGAGAGATCCTTCACAAGTAGGTGTGAGGATGAAGGAGGAAGAGGGGGGCCTTTTATAGGAGGAGGGGGGTGCCCCTCCTTCATGTCCGGCGCATGGAGGAGGTGCCTCTTCACCTCCTCCATTCATGTGGTGGTAACCCCTCCACATTAAAATGCCTCTTCACATTCCCTTTTAAAGTCTCCACTTTAAATGCATTAAATTTCTCCAAATTTAATGATCTCTCATTTAATAAAACTCTTTTATTAATTTTATTCAGAATTTTGTTAATTACTTTAATTAATAAACATTCACATAAAACCCCTTGCAACATTTCAATATCACATGCAGAACCACTTTCTGCAATTTCACCCGAAACAATTTCCGGTTTCTATCGAAACAATTCCTGCGCTTTGCAATTCTTTCGTCTGAAACATATGTGCTCCAAAATGGTGTCCGGTAACTCTTAAGTGTGTCACCCTACAGTTCGCGAATAATGCAGACATGATCGAGACCCCTCTCCGATCAATAATCAGCAGCGGGACCTGGAGATTCGTACTGACTCCTATACATTCAACGATGACTTCTGTGATCGTGAGAACCTTTAACGCTTATAACTAAATCCCTTTGTCCCTCGATATAATACAGGTCCAAGATTCGATCATTGGTATATCCATACCTAGTTTGATCTCGTTACCGACATGCACTCTTTTCTTGTTCCCGTGATATAACATTCTAGTGATCACATCACTTGCTTGCAAGCTATCTCAATGTGATATCACCGAGAGGGCCCAGAGTATGTCTATCCGTCATCGGGATTGACAAATCCCACTCTTGATCCATGAGCCTCAACATAACACCTTCGTAGTACTGAACCCATCTTTAAAGTCACCTTGTTACGGTGTGACGTTTGATGTTATCAAGATACTTTTCCGGTGTTAGCAATTAACATGATCTCATGGTCTAAGGATAAAGATTACTTCGTATGATGTTATAGCAATATAAACATAATGACTTGATCGTAATGCTATACTTCAGATGAATGTTCATCACATCATTCCACCAATGGTGTGACCTTGTTATTAACAACATCCAACGTCTATGATCAGGAAACCTTGATCATCTTGTTAATCAACAAGTTAGTCTATAAGAGAGGCATAACTAGGAATCCTTTTTGTTTATTAAACACACATGTATTGATGTTTTAGATCAATACAATTATAGCATGCAAAATAAACATTTATCATAAACATGGAATAAGATAATAACCACTTTATTATTGCCTCTCGGGCATATTCCCTTCAGTCTCCCACTTGCACTAGAGTCAATAATCTAGTTTGAAAAACTTTGCGTATTGAACACCTATGGCTTTCTGGTGTTGTGTATACGCTATTGCTAGTGGTTAACATAATCTCCGGATCTGACATTTCAGGTCCGTGTGTATTTGCATGTCTCTGCGTCTCTACGCATCACTCATTCTCAAATGAGATGGCATTGTATAAATTTGGTCCTTTGGTGAGACCTTTAGTTCGTTCCAGTTAAAATATGTTGATATTATTGTCACACAATATATCTTCATAGTATTAGCCCACTTTGAACCACACCTAGTTTGATAACAAACTACTTAACACAAATGCCCTCCTATGCTGCTACTATAGCAGTCATATACTTAGCCTTTTGTTGTAGTATCCGTCACAATGTCTCAACTTTGGAACTCATCCAAATCCATCATGGAACATCCTTTCCATTACATTGTGCCACGCATAGTCTAAATTGAGATAAATTTAATTTGTATCTTGTGACAAAACTAGTATCACTGTAACACTTTACAATGAACTACCTTTAACTATTTGTCACTTATACATTATATATTCTTAGTTCTTCCAAAGCTCATAAGAATATCTTTACTATCGTCCAATGATCATCTCATGAATCATTCTGGTATGTGCTCATAACATTTAGAGCATAGGACATTCTGGATATATACATATCATGGTATAATCGATCAAAATCTTCATGTGATTTTACTCACCAAGTGTTGAAACACTTGAATTTTGATACAATCCTTTCCATGCAGCAAGAACCTTTCTTGTTGTTTCCATATTGAACCCTTTCAATATCTCATATATGTATGTCTGGCACAACCATACTAGCGCCTTAATCTATCCATATAGATATTGATGCCTAATATTCCGGTTTTGCCCAAGTCTTTCATCAAAATCTTATTTTAATGAAATTCTTAACTTGTGTCAATACAAGATACATCATTTCCAATAAACAATATGTCCTCTACATAATGTATTAGAAATATGTCTAAGCGCTCCCACTTAATTTCTTGCAAATGCAAGCATGTTCATCATCTCCGATGAATTTAAACTCTTTTAACAGTTTCATCATGGTGAAGATTCCAACTCCGCTATGCTTACTTCAAATATTGAAGTTTGCATGCCCTTTTAGCACCCTTTGAATTAACAAAACCCTTTGGACCGTGTCATGTACACGTCCTAGGTAACAGTTCTATTAGAAGAACATTGTTTTGTTTATTCAACTACCATATACCAAATTATATGTAGTGGTTGCTACATTAATCCGTCAAGACTAAATATCGCTATGAAAGATCAAATCTTGTCATAGTCAACTCCTTGAACATTGTCGTAAACTTCTTTCCGACATGTCGACTATTTCATAGATGTTAAACATCCATGTGTATTTCTTTATATATCCAAACACAACTGATAGGCTTCACGCCTTTCCGGAGGGTCTTCCAAGTTCAGAAACTTGATTTCTCGTGTATGGATACTATCACGGATTCTATGACTTCGTCATTTTATGGAGTCAGGTCCCATCATCGCTTTTTTGCATGTAGTCGGTTCATCATTGTCAAAACAATAACGACTTGCTTATCAAATCACACTATTTGATTCTTATCGACCCACATGGTTCAATAGGAACTCTAATCCTCGAGATCACACCCTTTGTAATCACGGGAGCCATGAGCATTGTAGCCACCACTGTGACACTTTCCGGCGCTGCACTACTTAGCACATATAGCTAAGGTTCAACAACCTTATCAAAGTTCTGTTGTCCTCCCACTTAACCTTTTACGAAAAATTCCTTCTCAAGAAACTTGACGTTCCAAGTAACAAACTCTTTTGTCCTCGGTGTTATGGAGAAATTCCCAACAAATTCTTTGGGATAACCTACAAAGACGTACTTATCCAACTTTGGTTGTAAACATTTTACTTATGCATAGCATACCAAATTTAAGAAAAGACAATTCGGGTTTTATCCCAAACCATAACTCATATGGTGTCATTTCAACGGATCACGATGGTGCTCTTTTCAGTGTAAAAGCGGTAGTCTCTAAAGCTTCAATCTTTAAAATATAATGGCAGTTTTATAAATGACACCCTTGATCTTACCATGTCAAACATGGTTTGATTTCATCTCTCGAATATGCCATACTCCTATGGTATATCAGGAAACACAAATCATGGAACAATTCCTCAAATCTTTAGTGTTTTGCTAAACATGTAACTCAAATATCTTCCTTTATGATCGAATCATAAACTCTTTATTTTCTTGTTACAATGATTTTCCACTTCATCTTGAAAGTCTTTGAACAATTTTCAAATGTTTCATACTTTTTCCTAATTAAGTAAATATATAGATATATTCACTTAAATTTCTGGAGAAAGTATATGAAGAAAAAATATCCATCGCATATGGCTACACATAATGGACTATGCACATCAACATGCACAATTTCCAATAAGCTAGTCATCCGTTCCTCTCTGGCCTATGGACGAAGTTTCAATTATCTCGAGGAAAGTCTCACATGCGTCAATTGATCAAAATCAAAGACTCCAAAAATCCATCAACATGGAGTTTCATGTTTTCTTTCAAATATATTTAAACAACGATGTCACTTCATACGTGATCTTTCAATCATTTGTCTTGCGACATTTTAGCAATAGTGTTTATGGATGTGATTTCTCCAACTAGACTGGTAAAAGTTCATCCATCCTTTATGGAATACGGTAATTATTTGAACAGCCATTGTTCTCATAATACCGGAACAAAATAACAATTATTTAAACAAATCTTGAAGTCTAGGTTTGATGACAACGAAAAACACAATAACACTTTATTTTTTTTCGATGAACATCATCACTCATTCTCTTGCTAGTTACTTAGGCCATTGTAGTTCATGAATTGCGTTGTCCTGTATGACACTTCATACCAACCAATTCGGTATCCAATACCGGTATCCAATACCTAAGAACCACATTGTTTAACAAGCAAGGAATACAACCATAACATGTATATCTTCTATATACCTAAGTTGGACATCTCTAACCTTTTATTTTCTGCCAAATATTTTATAGATTCTCTTTCAGCAATTCCTTTTCTTTTAAAAGAATCTACCAACATCAATAGTGGTGTCATCAACATGACACATGGTACGAAGCTTGTATATAGTCAAATACTAATACCTTTGGAGTTGCACTTTGAAGTGGATCACCATCATCAAATGTTTGTCATTCTTTCAAAAATCCATTCTTTAGTAATCTATTAGTGTAGTAAACATTTTACTTACATCTTCTATTCATCCTTATCATGACAACTTTCATGATAAAGCTACTATAGCCTATAAGGAAGAATCGCGAGTATAATATCAGTTCCCAAAACCTTTTTGGTAGATTAGGACGCCTAGCGTCTCCAACCTTCACAAATTCTCATACAATATGAGAACATGTATTTTGCTAAATTATACTCTATCATAATGCAACCAAAAACATTGTTTCAGATATCACAATATCTTTCACACATGATGGTTTCTGAAACAATTTTCAGCTCCAATATAATCTTGATATTAAAACAACTTTTGGATATCAATAATCATGGAGGCAAACATGATACTTTAGATACTAACATTAGAATTCTTACTCTTGATTTAATACTACTTATTAAACTTCATGGAGTAAATAGAGTTTGCTGAAAGTTTGCAATAGGACTTATAAACTTTAAATTGACATTCAAAACAATACGATACCAGTTCGTAAAGTAAATATCCAGAATTCTATAGTTCTATTATCTCAAATAAAAACTAAGCATAAGGTAGAAAATGAATGCCAATGACTACAACAAACTATGCAAATTCACTTTGATTTAATTTATGACAAATTTGGTTTGACTAATCCAAATTAGAAATGAACTCCCACTCAAAAACGACATCCCTCGTGTCTTTTGGTGATTACATGAACCAAATCCACTACCCAAGTCCGATCATCACGTGAGTCGGTGTAGCTTCAAAGGCGAGCATCTATATGGGCATCATATCAACTATATGACTCATGCTTAACCTTTCGGTCCATGTTCCGAGGCCATGTCTGTACATGCTAGGCTCGCCAAGTAAGAACCTTAGTTTTCGCGTGTGTAAAACTGTCTTACACCCGTTCCTATGAAAGCGTAGATTCGAGTACACCCGATCATCACGTGATGTCTCAAAACACGATCCACAGAACAGTGCATACTTAAGGAAGAATACATTTTTATCTTGATATCTAAATGAGGGATCATCTTACAATGCTATAGAAAGCGCCAAACTAGCAGTATAAGATGCTAACATCTAATGTGTAAAGTGAGATGATATGGTCCATGCATTTGATCTCTATCACTTGCATCGTGGTATGATCTCTATCATTCCTTTGTGTGTAAGGCCAAGGTCTATGGAACTTACACGTTGAGTGTGTTGTAAGAGTATCTATCATACATCTACTTACAACAATACCATATCAAGACACTAGCCTAGCAACGATCTAAACTAGACGGCTCTAATTTATCAATTGCAAGTTTTACGTGGCTTAGGGCTTTCGGAGATAGAACCATTCTTGACTATAGTAGGAGAGACAGACACCCGCCAACCACTTATGCAAAACAAGTTGAATGTCAATCGTGGAACCGGTCTCATGTACGATGACATGTAAGGTTGGTCTGAGCTGCTTCATCCCACTATGCCACCAATATCCAAAATACATAGAAGATGTAATAACATAATCATCATCGACCACATATAAACATATGTGTACTACCCGTGAAAAGCACCTACGCATAGATCAGGCTCTGATACCACTGTTGGGTCCGTAGCATAGAAAACAAAAAATTTCCTACGATGTGAACTACACGCCAAGATCTATCTACTAGGTACAAAGCAACGGGAGGACATACATCCAACGAGAACTTACCCTCGAAGACAACAAGTTTTGTTAACGAGTAGGAACTCGTGGTTGATGTAGTCGTACACTTGCCGATCTCAAGATCGTGAGGAAGTCCGAGCGCCGCAACTCAGCAGCGCATCCGTACTCGCACACACGTTCAAGCCACTGGACAACCTCCACCTCCTCGCTCCAGCGATCCAGCGGAAGCAGCAACTCCTTCCAGATGAAATGCCACCGGGAACATGTATCTCGCTAATCCGAGACCATGGGGGAATAATTCTAGAGGGGGAGAGAGATCCTTCACAAGGAGGTGTGAGGATGAAGGAGGAATAGGGGGGCCTTTTATAGGAGGAGGGGGGGGGGGGGGGTGCCCCTCCTTCATGGCCGGCGCATGGAGGAGGTGCCTCTTCACCTCCTCCATTCATGTGGTGGTAACCCCTCCACATTAAAATGCCTCTTCACATTCCCTTTTAAAGTCTCCACTTTAAATGCATTAAATTTCTCCAAATTTAATGATCTCTCATTTTAATAAAACTCTTTTATTAATTTTATTCAGAATTTTGTTAATTAATTTAATTAAGAAACATTCACATAAAACCCCTTGCAATATTTCAATATCACATGCATAACCACTTTCTGCAATTTCACCCGAAACAATTTCTGGTTTCTATCGAAACAATTCCTGCGCTTTGCAATTCTTTCGTCTGAAACATATGTGCTCCAAAATGGTGTCCGGTAACTCTTAAGTGTGTCACCCTACAGTTCGCGAATAATGTAGACATGATCGAGACCCCTCTCCGATCAATAATCAGCAGCGGGACCTAGAGATTCGTACTGACTCCTATACATTCAACGATGACTTCTGTGATCGTGAGAACCTTTAACGCTTGTAAATAAATCCCTTTGTCCCTCGATATAATACAGGTCCAAGATTCGATCATTGGTATATCCATACCTAGTTTGATCTCGTTACCGACATGCACTCTTTTCTCGTTCCCGTGATATAACATTCTAGTGATCACATCACTTGCTTGCAAGCTATCTCAATGTGATATCATCGAGAGGGCCAAGAGTATATCTATCCGTCATCGGGATTGACAAATCCCACTCTTGATCCATGAGCCTCAACATAACACCTTCGTAGTACTGAACCCATCTTTATAGTCACCCTGTTACGGTGTGACGTTTGATGTTATCAAGATACTCTTCCGGTGTTAGCAATTAACATGATCTCATGGTCTAAGGATAAAGATTACTTCGTATGATGTTATAGCAATATAAACATAATGACTTGATCGTAATGCTATACTTCGGATGAATGTTCATCACATCATTCCACCAATGGTGTGACCTTGTTATTAACAACATCCAATGTCTATGATCAGGAAACCTTGATCATCTTGTTAATCAACAAGCTAGTCTATAAGAGAGGCATAACTAGGAACCCTTTTTGTTTATTAAACACACATGTATTGATGTTTCCGATCAATACAATTATAGCATGCAAAATAAACATTTATCATAAACATGGAATAAGATAATAACCACTTTATTATTGCCTCTCGGGCATATTCCCTTCAGAAACACCATTTGCAACTAGATCTGTTACATGTTTGCTTGCTGCCATCTTTATTTCATTTTGCCTTTAGTCTCTTCCACGCCATCAAACTCTTTTCTGGCACCATTGTCTTATATCCATACCACTTGTATTTCACTATCTCTTCGCCGAACTAGTGCACCTATACACCTGACAAGTGTATTTGGGACACAAGAGACTTCTTGTATCTTGATTGCAGGGTTGCTTGAGAGGGATACCTTTGACCACTTCCTCCCTGAGTTCGATAAACCTTGGGTAATCCACTTAAGGGAAACTTGCTGCTATTCTAAAAACCTCTACACTTGGAGGCCCAACAACTGTCTACAAGAATAGAAGTGCGTAGACATCATAGGCCTCCCTTGTTCTCCGATGAACCTCACCCCAACAGGTTCGATTCACCTCTTCCACTATATCAGCAACCTTCGAGGTGGAAGCCGGCACCTTTAGAACAAGTTCAAGGCACACATCCACAACCTAATTGGAGGCTCTCGAATACAAGCAAGCTGTTAAACAATCAAAGACAAGCTTGTAACAACCAAATGAAAAGCTAGGGTTTCCAAAGGAACACTAGAGCAAGGGGCCCTCAAGTGAATGAGGGGGGAATGAAGATCTCCCTTGGTGAAGCTATAGATCAAGGCCTCCTCCTCCGATTCTCCAAAGATCAATGACTTTGGATGGTTGAGTGAAGATATCTGGAGGATTTGGTGGCTCAAATGGTGATGCTATTCTGGAACTGGACGAGCAGCTTCCAAGGTAGAAGAAGGGGCCTTTATATAGGGACCTTGGAATTAGAGCCCTCGGGAGCCACTTACACCGGACAGTCTGGCAAAAAGCAGCCGGACTGTCCGACCCAGCTGGACACTCCGAATGACAACCACCGGACACTCCGGTCTGACAGAGTTTCCGGCCAGAGTCCGGACAGTGTCCGGGTGGTGTTCGATGTGGTGTTTTGACTGTCCGAGCCGGGCGACGAATCCTCAGGGCTGGACAGTCCGGCAGATACCGACCGGATAGTCTAGCGGGACCGGACACTCCGGCGCACATCAGACGGACAGTCCGGTAGGACTTTGTCCCTTCACTGATTTGA
Source organism: Avena eriantha (assembly GCA_910589775.1). Lineage (NCBI taxonomy): Eukaryota > Viridiplantae > Streptophyta > Magnoliopsida > Poales > Poaceae > Avena > Avena eriantha. The sequence continues at coordinate 586,205,112 of OU342743.1, read as the reverse complement.
TCCTGGGTAACCCTTTTCCCTTAGGTACAAATTACACAAATGTAGCTGATATCTCCTCAAACATTTTACAACAGATTAAACCTATCCAAGTGTTGTCAACAAACATCAAAACAATATGAAGGGCATAAATGCCCTTTCAATCTCCCCCTTTTTGGTGTTTGATGACAACCCAAGGATTTGCATATAGGATAGGTAATAATTCTCACAGTAGGAGATTTACAAAATATAGTAAGGCTCCCCTAGATGTGTGACCATTTTAGCTTTGCATTTGAATACAAGAGCACATACCCTAGGATCACATCCTCACTAGATTTTGTAGACATGATATAATAAAGACTAGATCAATAAGCTAGGGACAACATAGTCTTTAATGTAACCGGGTAAGCATGTCTTAACACACATAATGGAGTTCAACACAACATAGTACTCAAACAAATAAGATAAATACACGAAGCTTCAAAGAGGCAAATTGAAATAACGTGAAGCTCGTGTACCCATGCAAATCCCCGGTAGCAACCTAATAAGAGGGTTACTTCTCCCCCTTTGGCATCGAGACACCAAAAAGGGAAAAGAGCACAACTAAAGCATCCCTAGGCCAACTCTAGCCACTGTAGTCGTCCTCAGCGGCATCCTCATCCTCACCCTCGTCCTCATCCTCATCACCATCCTCATCATCATGATCATCCTGAGTAGAGCTCTTGCCGTGAGGGCGAGAAGAAGAAGACACGTCCTCAAACATGGGCCAGTCCACACGTCCCTGACTTCAGTGACCATAGGAAAGAGTGCCATCTGACGCCTGCTGTTGAGAAGGATCAACATCCATGGGCTGGTTGATCCGCTTGAGTTCCTTCATGACATTCTGGTTAGCCTTGTAGGCATCATACTGTCCATGGCGAATGTCAATGTTCTGGCATAGGAGAAGCTTCTTCCACCAGGAGGCCTTCTTCACCTTCTTGTGCACTTCCTCCTTAGAGGTGTTGAAGCGATATGCGTTGCTAGCATGCTTCATGCGAGGGCCACATGTCACAACCTCCTGCACCTCCTCAGACCCATCATCACTGTCAGAAGAATCTGCATCCATCTCATCATCCTCAAATATGTCCTGAGCAGGGGGTAGCCACGAGGAGCCTTGGTGGTGGGGGCACCCTTCCTCTGTAGCTTGGCAGGAAGGTGTGGAACAAGATCATTGTAGAGCAATGGAGTTGCTGGAGCCTAAGCAGGAATGAGCTTCATCACATAAGGAGCAAACAGAGGACACTTCTTGTCAGTGATGCACTTGTACAAGTCCTGATACATGAAATCCATGACATCTATAGCACCACCTGGATGGTATGGACCATGAGTATACACTATGTGAGCATGGGCCATAAGATTGATTTCTGCACCTCTCATCTCATCCTTGTTGCCCACCTTGGGAGTGAGTGTGTGGCGAAACATGCGAAGCAGAATGTTGTATATGAGCTTGATGTTGGTGGTTTGGACAACCACACCATTCTAAGAGTAGATTGGGGCCCACCTCTTATTGTCATATGCCTGACCATGTACATGCATTTTGAGACCACTAGGAGCATTGGGATTGAAAGGCAATCCAAGAATGTGCGCAAACTGAGCCATGCTGGAATGACACCTAGTATTGCCAAAGATCCACTCAAGGGGAATATCCATAGTGTCCCCAAAGAACACTGTGGCATAGAACTGCTGGACCAACTCAAAATTGTAGTCTTATTTTACTTGAAAGATGGTGTGTAGCCTCATCTTCTCAGTCAACCAAAGAGCATCCTCAAAGTACCTGTGAGCTTGGAGCTTCTCAAGTTCCAACCACTTCATGGGGCACACGTGAGTCCTTAAAGCACAAAACACCTCAGAAAAGAGTAGGGCTTGTTCATTTCTCTAGAAGCGATCATCATCCGAGGTGCGAGACAGAGAATAGAACTGCTGGATTCTCATCTCCACAAACTCCTCGGTACCCAAATCCGCTAGAGTGGTCAATGATTCAAACTTCATGCGCTTGGCTTCATCCCTTTTTAGTTTTCTGATCTTTTCTTGCTTTGCTGTAGCACGGTCACGAGCAACCTACCTGACCACAGATGGATCAACATGAATGTCTTCATCATGGAGGCTGCGAGGATGAGACTTTTTAGTATCCTTAGACCAACAAGGACAAGAGCTACCTGTGAGATCAGAGTAGAAGGATAGCATATGGGTAAGAACATTTGTCCAAGACATACAAACACATAGCAGTAGTCAAACTAATGTAGGATCTGTACTAGCTGAAAACACCCGGACTGTCCGGAAAATCACCTCGGAGACTTCGCCCTGCCCGGACATTCCGGTGCGTATGTGCCGGACATTTTGGCTGGACCGGAGTGTCTGACCCGTACATGTCGGACATTCTGGCTAGAGCCTTGATGATTTTCGGGTAGTTCGAGAGTGTTCAACCAGAGTAGATCGGGATTGCTAGAACCACTACAGGGACGAGTATAGCATGCATATATTATGTACCCATGGATCTAGGTAAGACATTGCCCACAAAAATTCATCTAGAGCAAACCCTAGAGATGGAGAAGGGGAGGGGACTATACCAGCATCCATGGGGACCTTCACCGGAGGGGAAAGGATCCCAGTGGCAAAGGGAAGGCAATGGTCGGCGGCAACAACAGGATCCGGGGTGGAGGAGCCCTCCCGGTGGAGTTCTTGGTCGGGGGTAGCAGGGTGTGTGCCAGAGGGAGTCGGGGAGGAGAAGGATGACTGAACCATCCACTTCTCCCTGACCCCTTCTACTAGTTCAAAACCACTGGGGCCGGAGTGTCCAGGTGAAATGCATCGGAGTCTCCGGCCCAACCGGAATGTTCGAGTGAATCAAGCGGAGAGTCCGGCCTGGCCAGACACTCCGGTTGGTTCAGTGCGGACAGTCTGCCCCATGACCAGGAAGCCCAGTTTCAAGTAGTGGACAAATGTGTGGCAAGAGGAGCATGTTTAGAGGTGAGAATAGGCCTAGGATTAATAAGATGTACTGTGAAGAACCAAGAAAAAATGTAGATATTCAAGAAGATGACAAATTAAGTTCCAAATCAAACGAACCAAGAACCAACTCTTCAATAAGAAGAGGGTAGTGGCCGAGGCCACCATGTAAGAGTTTGTGGCATGACACCGCGAAGAATTATCCTTGGTTTCATAGCCACTACTCATCAATGAAGCTCACATATCACAAAATGATATTAAGAGAATTGAATTTTTTAATGTTGGCATTATGGGGGGAGGGATAGTCCAATGTATTAGGACCGCACTCCCCCTATCTCCATGCCTGCACCTAAACCAAATAAGAGTCAAGACATAGGTGAGTATGCAAGGTGATCAAGTCAAGCTCCTTGAATATGATATTTAGTTCATTCCTCAAATAACAAAACCTTGCTTCATCCAGTGGCTTCATGAAAATGTTGGCAAGTTGGTCTTTGGTTAACACATAAGATAGCTCAATATCACCTCGAGCAACATGGTCTCTAATGAAGTGATGACGAATCTTAGTATGCTTTGTCCTTGTATGATCCACTGGGTTGTAGGCAATCTTGATAGCACTTTCATTGTCACATAGAAGAGGCACTTTGTCACAATGGACACCGTATTCCTTTAAAATTTGCCTCATCCATAGCAATTGAGTACAAGCACTAGTAGCTGCCACATACTCGGCTTTGGCGGTGGAAAGAGATATACAATTTTGTTTCTTAGAAGACAAACACACCAAGGACCTTCCAAGGAATTGGCAAGCCTCGGAGGTTGATTTACTACCATCCTTATCACCAGCCCAATCCGCATCTGTGTATCCACAAAGAGAGAAAGTTGAGCCCCTAGGATACCAAATACCATAGTTTGGGGTATGAACCAAATATCGAAAGATTCTCTTGACCGCCATCAAATGGCTTTATTTAGTAGCCACTTGATATCTTGCACACACTCCTACACTCAACACAATATCGGGTCTAGATGCACAAAGGTAAAGCAAAGAACCAATCATAGACCGGTATACCTTTTGATCCACATCTTTACCATTTGGGTTTAGTTCAGGATGAGTCTTTATTGCCATGGGAGTAGGAGCTCCATTTAGATCTTTCATGTTGAATCTCTTGAACATATCTTGAGTATACTTGGCTTGGTTGAAGAATGTTCCTCCTCTTACTTGCTTGATCTCAAAACCGAGAAATACTCTCAATTCCCCCATCATAGACATTCGGAACTATTAGTCATAAGCTTTGAGAATTCATCATTAAAATCTTTGTTAGATGAGGCAAAGATAATATCATCAACATATATTTGGCATACAAAAAGATCCCCATTGACCTTCTTAGTAAAGAGTGGGATCGATTTTCCTAACCTCAAACCCACGATCTAACAACAACTCTTTAAGGTGCTCATACCACGTGCCTGGGGCTTGTTTGAGCCCATAGAGCGCCTTATCAAGTTTGTAGACGTGGTTTGGAATGTTGGGATCCTCAAACCCCGGGGGTTTCTTTACATATACCAACTAATGTAATGGACTATTAATAAATGCACTTTCTACATCCATTTGTTGTAATTTAAAGTTATGATGTGCCACATAAGCAAGAAGGATATGAATGGACTCAAGGCGAGCCACGGGTGAATATGTCTCTCCATAATCAATGCCTTCAATTTAAGAGAACCATGTTCCTCACAACCAATCTTGCCTTGTTCCTCACAACAATTCCATGCTCATCTTGCTTGTTCTTGAATATCCATTTGGTGCCTATAACATTGCAGAATTCTTTTGGCTTTTCAACTAACTTCCATACTTTGTTTCTCTCAAAGTTGTTGAGCTCTTTGTGCATTGCTTCCAACCAATACAAATCTTCAAGAGCTTCCCATACTTTCTTTGGTTCCACCATGGAAATGTGTGGTTGGTGTTCACCAAAACTCTTCAATTGAGCTCTAGTGGATATCCCTCTTCTTAGATCCCCTACCACATTCTCTAGAGTGTGGTCTCTTAATTCCAACATTCTATCCATTCTAGCTTGGTGATGAGTTTCGATATCCTTGTTGTTTCGTGTGGGGATCTCTTCATAATTTTGGTCCTCGTCTTGACCATTAACTTGACCTTGATCATCATCGGAATCATTCTCTTCTTCAAGAGGCAAATATTGACCTTGGTATTGATCAGGCACACTTCTAGAAAGGCGTTGAGCTGATCTTATGGTAGATTGTACAGATCTTCATTGTGTAATAGACTTAGCAGCGCTGGACATTCTAGCAAATGGAGACTCAAGCTCCTCCTGGCTAGATATTTCTTCCTGATCAACTTGTTGAGGGTCCACAGCTTGTCTTTGGCTTAGGTCATTGTCCTCCTCGATAGGAGCTTGTTGAAGTTGTGACGATGAGGGCTCCATGATATGTTGCAAATGTATCTATAATTTTTGATGTTCCATGCTTGTTTTATATCTACTTTCTTATGTTTTGTCCACACTTTGGAGTATTTTTACACATTTTCTAGAACTAACCTATTAACAAGATGCCACAGTGCCAGTTGCTTGTTTTTTGCTATTTTTGGTTTCAGAAAAGCTAGTAAGGAAATATTCTTAGAATTGGACCGGACAAAAGCCCAAGTCAATATTTCACCAGGAGGAATACGAAGTCTGGAGGGGAGACGAAGAGGGGAACCAGGGCGGCCACACCTGGTGGTGGCGCGGCCAGCCCTAGCCACGCCACCAGGGGTGTGGGACCCCTGATACTCCACCAACCTTGCCCCTTCGCCTATATATTTCCCTCGGGACGAAAACCCTAAGTACCCGATAAAAATTCCATGAAAGAGTCTATAGCCGCCGCCATCTCCATCCCTAGATCGGGAGGGATCTGAAGCTCTTTCCGGCACCCTGCTGGAGGGGAGAGATCACCCTGGAGGCCTCCTTCATCACCATGACTGCCTCCGGTGTGATGCGTGAGTAGTTCATCCCTGGACTATGGGTCCATGTAGTAGCTAGATGGTTGGTTCTTATCTTTTGTGCTATCATGTTTAGATCTTGTGATCTCCGTTCATGATCAAGATCATCTATTTGTAATCTTACATGTCGTGTTTGCGGGGATTCGATGGCTATTGAGATGCTATTTCAGATTGATTATTGATTCTATCATGTCTATGTTATTTGTGATCTTGCATGCTTTCTGTTGTTAGTAGCTATCTTGGCCGAGTAGATGCTAGCAACTCCAAGAGGGAGTATTTATGCTCGATAGTAGGTTCATGCCTCTAGGAATCTGGGGAAGTGACAGAAATCTCCAAGGTACTAGATGTGATGTTTCTACTAGGGAGAAAACAACAATCCTTTGTTCATAGAACAATCGTATTGTTTACTTTACACACTTTGCTTAATGCAATTATCTGTTGCTTGTAACTTAATACTGGAGGGGGTTCGGATGATAACCTGAAGGTGAATTATTAGTCATAGATGCAGTTGGATTATGTTCTATGTATAATGTTATAATGCCCAATCAAATCTCGTAGGAGTCAAGATGATTAGTATATGCATGTATGCTTTCTCGATGTTTGTCAATTGCCCCGCTGTAATTCGTTCACCCAACATGTCATCTATCTTAAGGAGAATCACCTCTAGTGAACTACGGACCCCTGTCCATTCTTTTACCATCAATCTACAAGCTATTTACTGTTTACTTTCTGCAAGCAATTACTATCTTCCACACAATACGTTTAATCCTTGTTTTCAGCAAAACCGGTGAGATTGACAACCTCACTGTTAGTTGGGGGCAAAGTTCTGTGGTTGTGTTGTGCAGGATTCCAAGTTGGAAACAACACCTTGGAGGTGTTTCCTTGCTCCTACTGGTTCGATAACCTTGGTTTCATAACTGAGGGAAAACATGCTGTTGTGCTCATCATACCTTCCTCTTGGGGTTCCCCAACGAGCTCGATACGTGTTGAGACGACCAGCAGAGTTCTTCTCGTTATGCCATAAGGGGTTCCTCAACGGGGCAGATGAATCCCGCACCCATTCTTCCCATGGCATCCTGAGGCATTTCATCATCTACATCAGAAAGATCAACACACCCCCTTGGGGACCATCATATTCTTCAAACACCACACTACAAGATTCTATGATAGTTCTAGAGAGCTTGTCATAGATTCCATAAGTGTGGGATTCAAGACCATAACCAACAAAAATACCCTCTAATACTTTGGAATCAAATTTGGACAAACGAACACCCTTGATGCGATAGAAACACTTACAACCAAACACCTAGAAGTATGAAACGTTGGGCTTGTTACTAGTAAGAATTTCGTGTGGAGTCTTGATCAATTCTTTGCGGAGGTAGATCCGGTTCGATGCATGGCATGCGGTGGAGATTGCTTCGGCCCAAAAATTGTATGGAGATTTAAACTCCGCCAACATGGTCCTTGCCATATCAATAAGAGTCCGGTTCTTCCTCTCAGCTACACCATTTTGTTGAGGGGTATATGCAGCGGAATATTGGTGTTTTATCCCCTCATCACTAAGGAATCCATTCAAGGTGTATTTCTTGAACTTGGTGCCATTGTCACTCCTTATTATCAGCACAGGGACATTGTGTTGACGTTGAGCCATGTTGATGAAGTCAATGAAGTTTTCTTGGGTATCACTTTTCAGCTTGAAGAAATATACCCATGTATATCTTGAGTAGTCATCAACAATTACCAAACAATATTTATTCCCACCAAGACTTGCATGAGATGGAGGACCAAAGAGATCCACATGAAGGAGATCCAAGATCCTCTTGGACTTGATGTAGTTCTTCGGCTTGTGGGGAGAATCATGCATCTTTCCTTCAACACAAGCCCTACATACACGATCTTTGGCAAAACAAACATTTTCTTTTAGTCCTACAATATGACCATCCTTGTGGAGGCTTTGCAAAGTTCTCATGTTGACATGGGCTAGATGGCGATGCCATAACCAACCCACATCGGCCTTTCCGAATAAGCACATCGCACTTGTAGTGGTTTTCCCCGAAAAGTCCACCACATACAAGTCATTTTCGACGTACCCAACGAAAGCGACCTTAGAGACTTGATCCACATGAGGATCACAATATCATTATCAATAAAGACAGCAAAGCCCATATTTCCAAGAGCACGGACTAAAAGTAAATTATAGCTAAGGGTCTCAACAAGCATAATGTCCATGAGAGTAATATCATGGGAAACCACAACCTTGCCGAAACCCATTACCTTAGACTTTGACTTGTCGGCATATGTCACGGATATTTGATGAACATTTGGTCTCAACTCCTTGACACTAGATGTGCTTCCGGTCATATGACTTGTGAATCCACTATCAAGCTCCCATTTTGATCCTCTGGAAGCATAGGTCTACAAAAGATCAAACTAGTTTTTAGGTACCCATTTTTCAATGGGTCATCTTTTGTTAGCAACAAGTGTCTTGGGAACCCAAATAGACCACACAATATAACCATCAAATGGGCCAACATATTGTGCATACACATCACCATAATAATCACGCATTAAAACATAGTAAGGGTTAACACTTCCCGCAAAGTCATCATGCGACATAGTTTTCCCACTTGTGGTCTTACTACCCACAATGTCCTTGTATTTTTCTTGTCTAGGCTTGGCCTTCTACTACTTGTTGTTTTTCTTCTTGGTTTTCGAGACAAAGCCAATGCCCCTTTCTCACCATTTGGCCTCTGCTTACTCAAGAGGTCATCAATTGACTTGTTTCCTTTGGGAAAGGTGGCCTTAGCTAGCCCCCCTTCAACCTAGCATTTTCATCAAGTATATTCGTACAACTAGAAGGAATGGAAGTACTAGGTGAAGAAATATTGGTCAATTAAGTTTGAAGCTTTTCACGAGACTTTGTGAGTAATAAGACTTCACTCTCCAAGGCCTTGTGATCCTTGTCAAGCATCCTAAAGTCCTCGGAAAGTGATGCGCTCGACTTTCGACATAGAGCTCGTTGGGAACCCCAAGAGGAAGGTACGATGAATACAGCAGCAAGTCTTCCCTCAGTTATGAAACCAAGGTTTAATCGAACCAGTAGGAGCAAGGAAACACCCCAAAGGTGTTACTAGCTGAGCTTTGGCAGGGCGCACTACTGATGCTAGTAGCAACGTGGAGACCTGCACAACACAACCACAGAACTTTGTCCCCAAATTGCGATGAGGTTGTCAATCTCACCCTATTTTGCGGAAAACAAAGGATTAAACGTATCGAATGGAAAGAAGTAGAAGTTTGCAGAAAGTAAACACAAAGCAGTAAACGATTGTAGATTGTATGTAAAGTAAAAGGACCGGGATCCATAGTTCACTAGAGGTGGCTCTCCTTAAGATATATAACATGCTGGGTGAAAAAATTACAGCGGGGCAATTGACAAACACCGAGAAAGCAATACATGCATATACTAATCATCTTGACTCCTCTGAGACTTGATTGGGCATTACAACATAATACATAGACCGCCATCCAACTATATCTATGACTAATAATCCACCTTCAGGTTATCATCCGAACCCCCTCCAGTATTCAGTTGCAAGCAACAAATTATTTCTTTACGAACTGCGTGTAAAGTAAACAATACGATTGTTTATATGAACAAAGGATTGTTGTTTTCTCCCTAGTAGCAACATCACATCTAGTACCTTAGAGATTTCTGTCACTTCCCCAGATTACCAGAGGCATGAACCCACTATCGAGCATAAATACTAACTCTTAGAGTTGCTAGCATCTACTTGGCCAAGATAGCTACTAACGACGGAAAACATGCAAGATCTCAAATAACAAAGACATGATAGAATCAATAATCAATCTGAAATAGCATCTCAATATCCATCGGATCCCCGCAAACACAACATGTATGAATTACAAATAGATGATCTTGATCATGAACGGAGCTCACAAGATCTAAACATGAAAGCACAAAGGAGGAGAAACCAGCCATCTAGCTACTACATGGATCCGTAGTCCAAGGATGAACTACTCACGCATCACACCGGAGGCTTGCATGGTGATGAAGAAGGCCTCCAGGGTGAATTCCCCTCTCTGGCAGGGTGCCGGGAAGAGCTTCAGATGCCCCCGATCTAGGGACAGAGATGACGGCGGCTACAGACTCTTTCGTGGATTTTTGATCGGGTACTTAGGGTTTTCGTCCCGAGGGCAACTTATAGGCGGAAGGAGAGGCCGAGGGGGTGCTGGGGTCGGCCAGACCACCCCCTGGCGCGGGCCAGGCCTTGCCGCGCGGCTAGGTGGTGTGGCCGGCCCCCAGCCCTTCTCCGTCTCGTATTCTGGCACTTGATCCCTTCCAGAAAAATAGGCACTTTGGCTTTTGTCCCGTCCAATTCCGAGAATATTCATTTTCTGACTTTCCTGGAACCAAAAACAGCAGAAAACAGGTAGCTGACACTCTTGCTCTTGTTAATAGGTTAGTCCAAGAAATCATAATAAAAGTACTCCAATGTTGGAACAAAACACAAGAAAGTGGATAAAACCAAGCATGGAACATCAAAAATTATAGATACATTTGCAATGTATCAGAAAGTTTTTCATGAACAACACCAAACTCAATCTTGTCCTTTTTAGCCTTTTTATATTTAGCAATACCATGGTAATGTTCCTTGATGAGTTTATTAATAATTAGGTCATTTGCTTCATCAAGCCCTTCAAGTTTAGTTTCAAGAGACATCCTAGTCTCTTGTTCTTCTTCTAGAGCATTATTTAGAGGTTCTACCTCAATCATGTGCTCTCTTCCTAATTTACATCTCTCATCAAGGAGCTCTTGTGTCTGTGAAAGTTGATTTAAGAGATCCACAAAATGTTTCTTGTGCTCCCCTTGCAAGTTAGTCATGAACACATCAAAAGCAACTAATTCCTTTTTTACCTCAAGAGATATCTCATCATAAAACTCATCATCAACTAAGGAGGTGGGGTGTGACGATGATAATACCTCCATTCCGCTTGCCATAAGGCAAGTGACGTTCTTGTTGGAGATATTCTCATTTGGAGAGTCGAAGAGTGAGAAGGTAGGTGTAGTAGTAGTGGCAAGAGCAGCCACGCCACTTGATGTTTCCTCTTCATCATCTTCATCAACATCATTGTCAGAGGAGAATTATTCATGTGTTATCAAGACAATTTCACCGACTTCTTGTTGGTGGGATTCTTCTTCATGAAGGGTTTCTTGAAAGGATCTTTGGAGGTTTTATTCAACACAAGTTTACCCCCATGATCTTCTCTTTTCTCATAGGGACAACTAGTAATAAAGTGATAGCGGTCACCACAATTGAAGCAAGTTCTCAATTTAGACCCATTGTCTCTTCTCCCATTGGGGTTGCTTCTTCGTTGCATCTCCATCTTGGCCTTGGCGAGGTATTTCCAAATGTTTCTTGCATAGAAGGCCATGTATTCACCATGAGCAACCTTGACATCTTCGGGGTGGCTCATTGAAAGTGCATCATCACTCCGTTCTTCTTCACCACACTCCACAAACTTGGCCTTCAAGGCAAGATTGGCACCACTACTCATTCCAATAGCACGAGCACGGACATCTTTGTCATTCTTGGCAGCAAACTTGAAGGCGACCATCTCTTGCATAACTTCATTGGAGGTCATGAGATGGTAGTTGTGTCTTCCTTGGAGACTCTTCAAGTTAGTGGGCTCGAAGGGCATGAGTGCACTCACATACTTCCTCTTGATCCAAGCATCATCGATGTGAGAGGCACCAACATTCCTGAAGGCGGTGACTGTGGATTTGAGTCTTTGATACATGTCTTCATGATCCTCGCCATCCTTCATAAAGAAACCTTCATCCTCATTGCTTAAGGCATCATACCTATTTCTTATCATGCTCTCATTGCCAAGTCAATGAGAGCATCCCAAGCTTCCTTGGCAGTATTGTAGTGCTCAATGTGGGGAAAATCCTTTGGCCCCACTCCAAGTTGGATCATGTGGAAGGTTGTCGCATTGAGTTGGCTATTGACCACTTATCTTCTAGTCAAGTTGGTTGGATCCTCAATTTTGAGTCCTTCTTCAATAATGTTCCACAAGTCAATGCAAGAGCTGTGCACATGAGATTTCATTAAAACTTGCCATTGAGCAAGAGTATGTGCAGCTAACTTAGGTGGGTCACCTCTATTATTTATATGGGGATGAGGGATTGGAGGGTCGGGAGACCGAGTACCATCCGGGAACCGCATGGTGCTCTTCCTTCCCATCACCCTTTTTGGTGGTGGAGTTAGTGGAATTATGTTCATCCCCCACCACTTCACCTATTGGCTTAGCCGGAGCATTTTCCTTAGGGTTAGGTGGTGATTCCTCTTGAGAGGGAGGTGGCGAGGCCGACTTTTCCATAACAAGTTGCTCAACAAGTTGACGCAACTGTTGGATTTCATTGCCCAAGGTAGAGCTCAAGCTTGTTTCCAAATTCTTGAGATCTACCATGGTCACCGAGTTGCTAGCCTCACCCTCTCCCTCATCTCCTGGGTTGCCCATAGTCTCATAGGCGGTTAAGCCCGAATAAAGAGCCGAGGCTCTGATACCAATTGAAAGGATCGTATGGGCACCTAGAGGAGGGTGAATAGGTGCTACTTGAAATTTTACTCATTTTCTAATCAGGGTTTGACACAAAAGGTAAATTCTCTAGATTATGCAACTATGGTGAATTTACCTATATGTCAATCTAGCACAAACACTAAGAAAGAACAAGATAAGAAAAGTGCGGTAAAGGATAGAAGTAACCAAAGTGGAGCACGCGGAGACACAAGGGTTTGTTTCCCATAGTTCCTTCCTTTTGAGGGGAAGTACGTCTACGTTTGGAGAGGGGGTGGTTTCAAACCACCAACACCACGAGAGGCCTCCCTTGTTCTCCTATGAACCTCACCCCAACGGGTTCGATTTACCTCTTCCACTATGTCGGCAACCTTTGAGGTGGAAGCCAGCACCTTTACAACAAGTTCGAGGCACACATCCATAACCTAATTGGAGGCTCTTTAATACAAGCAAGCTGTCAAACAACCAAAGACAAGCTTGTAAGAACCAAATCACAAGCTAGGGTTTCCAAAGAAACAATAGATCAAGGGGCCATCAAGTGAATGAGGGGGAAATGAAGATCTCTCTTGGTGAAGATATAGATCAAGGCCTCCTCCTTTGATTCTCCAAATATCAATGACTTTGGATGGTTGAGCGAAGAGGTCTTGAGGATTTGGTGGCTCAAATGGTGATGCTATTCTTGAACTGGAAGAGAAGATTCCAAAGTAGAAGAAGGGACCTGTATATAGGGCCCCTAGAACCAGAGCCGTTGGGAGCCACTTACACTGGATAGTCTGGCAAAAAGGAGCCGGACAGTCCGGCCCAGCCGGACACTTCAGATGACAACCACCGGACACTCTGGTCTGGTAGAGTTTATGGCCAGAGTCCGGACAATGTCCGGGTGGTGTTCTGACTGTCCGCACCGGGCGACAAATCCTCAGGGCCAGACAGTCCGGCAGAAACTGGCCGGACACTCCAGCGCACATCAGTCGGACAGTCCGGCAAGACTTTGTCCCTTCACTGATTTGATCCTGGGTAGCCCTATTTCCTTAGGTACAAATTACACAAATGTAGCTGATATCTCCTGAAACATTTAACAACAGATTAAACCTATCCAAGTGTTGTCAAGAAACATCAAAACAATATGAAGGGCATAAATGCCCTTTCACATATCTTCTTCTTCTTCTTCTTCATTCTTCTCCTCTTCTTTGGGGTGCATGGGCATCCCCAAGCTTAGGATTTTGTCATCTTATTCATTCAAAGTATTAGTTATTTCCATGATAACAAGAATATATTTAACATGGTCAATGTCATAGGCATTATCGCAAAAGTTTTCTTTACAATGTGTAAGAAAATTATAACTTATTTCTTTAATATCACGAGCTAAAACACAAGATCCATACTTTTAATTAGTGAGGGAATCCACCTCATGAGCTCCCTTGAAGGCTATAAATTAATAAACTAGCCTCATGTCAAAACCACCATAATCCTTCTCACTATATGAGGCAATCATAAAGATATTCCTAAATTTGCATTGATAGTGTAGACGTTTATCATTTAGTTTTGTGCAAGAGGAAACATTATGTAACTCACATAGTTGTTTAGCAATCTTATTTAAATAGTCAATAAATTCTTTCATATGTGATCTTTCTTGAGAAAACATATGATTAGCTTCTTTTAATAATCTATATTCCTCATATGAAAATTCATCCATATCATCCATAGTTAAAGTAATAATATTTTTATGTGTTTTTGATATATGGAAAGTAAATACAAAACTAAAATTAAACTAAAGAAAAACTGGCAACCAAGCAAGTTAAGGAAGTAAGCCTCCCCAAGCTTAGATGATTGGAAGTTATAAAACAAACTGAAAATAAAACTAGAAGCAAAACTGAAAGCAAATATAATATCTAGTGCAAGAATAAAAGCCTAAGTGCTACACTCCTTGAGAATAGTGCCAAAAAAGTACTTTATAACCCTCAAGAGCAGGGGATTACTTTAGTACCTCTTAATGTGGAAGTAGGGTATCGATCCGCAGGAGAAAGAAGGAAAAACTATATATTCTCTACAACTAAAGTGTCACAAGTTTTAGTTGATTATGCACTAAACAAGTTTAAGGAACAAGGTGGTTGATTTAAGGCTTGGAAGTGTAATGTAACAAATCAAGAATGTAAAAAAGTGTCCCAATCTTCTTCAATGAAACAGGAAAAGACAAAGGTTTTCTCTTATAGGAACAATTGACATGGGTTCACTCAATCCTCTCTCTCCATCTATGGTGATGATCATGTTGTAGATAATAAAAGTACACACAATTGCCATGTTTTAATGGTAACTTTATGGTGGATACATATATTAAAACACATAGTTGAAAGAAGTACTCCTTTGTGCTGCTAGGTTACCCTTGTAATAAGGCTAGCATTTGGTTATCGTCACACCACACATCATACTTCCCCCTTTTATGCCTAGATAAAGGATGTTTAGCTGCATTGTGCCACTCAATACATATGTCGCTGTCTCTCGTCCACCCACACCTACATACATCATACTTTTTAATGTAAAATATTCCAAGCACTAGTGCAATGATTCATATGGTGTGTGCATTACCACATCTCTCTCTTATCTACCTCCACTTGGTGGTGTCAATCACCTCATGACATGGATAAAAAAGGAATTTTGTATAGATCAAACCATTACATACATCATAGAATATTTCCAAAGCATGACAAACCATAAAAGATCCAACACAATGGTAAATGCATAACAAGTATTATCTCACACCACAATATCCATCATAGGAATTACATAGATAGATCCATACTCATACAAGGCACATCATATGGAATTCAACAATGATCATAGATAGAGAGATTAGATCAAGTTACCACCAAAAACTCATAGTCCAAGGGGTGGACTACTCCCCTATCATCATGGAGAGTGATGAGGAGGCATTCATGGAGGAGGAGAGGCGGCCGGAGGCGATCCTAGCAGCGGTTCCTCTGTCATCATGGATAGTGATCTGTCGAGCTAGCGCTTCTGTGACACATAGAGGAAGCTCCATGTTACATTAAAGAAGATGATGCAAATTTAGTGCCGCGTAACCGCGCATTATTTGCCGTGTTACACCTTCTAGAGTCACTGAAGGTTAATTACATTCACAATAACTTATTTACGTTGCTAATATAAATAGATTGTGATGCACAATTGTTTAAGATATAAAACTCAATTTTATTTAAAAACATAAAACTCATTACATTACATTTCATTATTGCACTCTTCTAATGGTCCAATTTTAAAATCGAGGACAATTAAAAAAGTGGAATAATCATTCATTTAATTACACTAATTTTTTCTTTGCTTTGTTCATGGGGGTTGATCTTTAGGGCGATGGCCACCATGTTTGTCGCGGCGGATCAGGCATCACCACCATCTTCCTCCTGGTAATCTTCAAGGCCTTGCCACCATCTTTCATGCGGTGGATCTTCCCGCAGTCGATCTTCCACGTGGTGGATCTGCTCGTGGCCGATCTACCCACGGTCGATCTTCTATGCAGTGGATCTGATCGCAGTGGATCTACCCGCGATCGATCATCCCGTGGTGGATCAGCCCGCGGTTAATCTTCCGCGCGATGGATCTTCCCGTGGTCGATCTTCCATGCGGTGGATCTGCCCATGTTCGATATGCTCACGGATCTAACTTGTACAAAGACGATATTAAAGAAGAGAAGACGGTGGAGTGGGAATTTTTTTGATTGATATAGTGGGGAGATCCAGGAGTACAACGGCTACCAAGTGCAGCAAGGATTTGTTGTATTATATAGGAACTAGGATTGGGTATGTGGATTAGGGTTTCTGATAGGCCTTTAGATCGTGCGGCACAACATTATGGGCTGCAGTAGCTCTTAGGGCCCATAGTAGGCTAATCCGCTGCTCACTTGTTGGTGCGACACGCTAGTCAGTGAGAGAAATAAATTATTCTCTAGAGAAATAAATTATTCTCTAGAGAAATAAATTATTCTTGCCAAAAATATACATAAGTGTTTTACATATTGTTGCCTAAATTACTCATAAGTAAGCTGAGCTAGATTTTCCGCAAGCAGCTCCAGCGCGTCGTCCACTGACGTGCACATAGCCTTAATCACGCTTATCGCAGGAGCCACCTCATCCTCTAGTTCCTACTTCACTTGCATCACCGTTTCCTCATAGTCGGAGTCAGACAATTCGGACAAGTTGTGGACGGTGTCCTTCCACAAGGCCACCAACACACGTTCTAGCTCCGACGAGTGTTATTTATCAACATAAAAGATGAAGTCGCATTTTGTTTGCTCCTGGTGACACCCGAGGAACTTGTGGCTGGTGTTCACACCCTCGTATGCGATTAGGCAACATGGCTGTAGGTTGCACTTGCCAAGTAGATCGGAGTTTGATTTGAAAATGTCAGTCCACCCATCTACTTTCAAATCGATCCACCTCGGCACCATGTCCTGATCAAGAAAACCCCAAATTAGTGTTTCAGATATATGAGATTAAAGAAATACGGAATTTAATTACATAAGCACAGACTTTGTCACCACCCTGAACATGTCCATGATGCAGAATCTTGCTGCCGCCTTCGGGATCAGCACCTTGAGGGCCCTGAATCTTGATGTTGCTACCGGCAACTGCCTCAACATTCCCTTCCGTGCATTAGTGAAAGCTGTAGGAAGAGGGTATGTGGATGTGGATGCAGAGTATATAATTGAGAACAAAATAGTTCGGCCGTGGTAGGTCACACTAGTCAGTGAGACCAGCCTGACCAGTCAACAACGTGGGACATAGTCTACTGTGGCACTACAATGCACGACACACTAATATATGCCCCCATACATCTACTACAACATTACAATGCGCCGGCTGATACGTCGTAAACGTATCTATAATATTTGATGTTCCACGCTTGTTTAGTATCTACTTTCTTATGTTTTGTTCACACTTTGAGGCACTTTTATACATTTTCTGGAACTAACCTATTAACAAGATGGCACAGTGTTAGTTTCTAGTTTTCTACTGTTTTTGGTTTCAGAAAAGCTAGTAAGGAAATATTCTCGGAATTGGACAGGACAAAAGCTAAAGTCAGTATTTTACCAGAAGGAACACGGAGTCCGGAGGGCAGCTGAAGGAGGGCTAGGGGCTGGCCACACCCTATGGTGGCGCGGGTACCCCTGGCCGTGCCACCAGGTGTTGTGGGCCCCTCGGGAGCCCACCGACCTTGCCCTTCCGCCTATAAAAGCCTCTCGAGATGAAAACCCCAAGAGCCAGATCAGAATTCCACAAAAAGTTCCACATCGCCCCCGCCTCCGAAGAGGAGATTCGGGGGACATAAGTCTCTGTTCCGGCACCCTGCCGGGACGGGAAAGTGCCCTCAGAGCTATCTCCATCGACTCCACCGCCATCTCCATCGTCGTTGCTGACTCCCATGATGAGGAGGGAGTAGTTCTCTCTCGAGGCTAAGGGTTCTACCGGTAGCTATGTGTTCATCTCTCTCTCTATGCATGATCTTATTGAGATCATGAAATTTGTAATCTATAGATCTATTCTGCTACTCAAGTGCCTTAATGATTCTCTGCTTATCCCCACGTGTGTGAAGTTGACAGTGTGCACACCGTGTGGCACTTTGGCTAAGGTTACACAAATAATTATCATGAGTATAATTTGAGTTGGATGTCTCTATGAGATTGTGGTGTTTGTTGGAACTATCTAGAGCTCAAGGTGATAGTGAGGGATTATCTAGATGGGGAATGCGAAATGTAAGGTGTGTTGTTATAGCCCTACATCGTCCAACCGGAGAGTAGTTCAGGGTAGCATCATGAAGAGAAGATATTTATATGAGAGTGTCCACTAGTGAAAGTATGATCCCTAGGCCTTGTTTCTAAGCATTGAAACACCATTTACAATTAGTCTTGTTACATGTTTGCTTGCTACCACTCTTATTTCAGATTGCAATTACCACTTATAATCATCCATATTACTTGTATTTCATTATTTCTTCGCCGAACTAGTGTACCTATACACCTGACAAGTGTATTGGGTGTGTTGGGGACAGAAGAGACTTCTTGTATCTTGATTGCATAGTTGGTTGAGAGGAATACCTTTGAGCACTTCCTCCCTGAGTTCTATTAACCTTGGGTGATCCACTTAAGGGAAACTTGCTGCTGCACTTGGAGGCCCAACACTGTCTACAAGAATAAAAGCGTGCGTAGACATCAAGCTATTTTCTGGCGCCGTTGCCGGGGAGGTAAGGTAAAAGGTACTCACATCCTCTGGCTACTAAGCTAGTGTGTTGTAACATCCCAAAACTCTAATCCAAGGTTATTAAGATCCAATTCATCAAATTTATAGTTAACAAAAAACTTTTCCATTTAAAAATAAATAAGCATTCATATGTGTGGGCATATAATTTAGGAGTTGTTTCGAATTGCCATGTTTGAGTGATCCATTGGTTGTAAAATGATTCTAAGGTGAATTAAACATCATCTAGATCATTCCCAAGCAAATCCGAAAGAAAAACAAATCAAAAAGAATAAAATAAGCAAATGGTCATTTGTGCGATTTTAATCACCATGCCTACTTTGGCTATTCCTAGAACTCAAATCTTAACAGAGACAATTGTGGTTCTTTGCACCCCTTGCTAGTACAAGTAGTGATGTACCAAGGCCCACTTTGTTCCATCCCAAAAACTTTCAAACACTAAATTTAAATGACATTTGAAAATTGAATCTAGTGTAGGTATCAAGATCACACTTATTCAAAAACCACTCAAATGAACTCCATTTTCAAATCCCAAGCAAACCTAGATGCTTAAGCATGAGATGAATCACTCCACCAAAAATCAACCCAAAATTCAAAACTTGTTTTCTTGCGGCCATTTTGTCAAACACTTGGTGGGCACAGATCAGACCAAAACCAAAAACACTAGTGTGAGCAGTGTTCTGGCCTATTCTATCGCCCACATTGCAACCAAACTCTCTCCACTGCTTCCCCTACCCCTTTCTAGCCCGACCAAGTACTGTGCCCACGACCAAATGGTCGTGGACATCAATGCCGAGCCCACTCGAGCACCTCACCGGCGACAGCGTGCCACAGCAGCCGCCAGCCTCGCCCACCTTGCCCAGCGTGTCGCTCGTGGTCCACCTCCACATCCAGGCCAGCCCCAGACCGCAGACAGAGCGAGGAGTAGACAGGAACCGCCGCGCCCGGAGCCTGTCTGCCATGACGACGCCGCCCGTAGAGCGCGCACGGTCGCCACTCAACCAGACCCTTCCTAGCTCTCGCGGCCCACCTACATGATCACCACCTCCCCAGGAAGCTGCCAGACATGCTCTTTTCCCCGACCGTGCCCCGTAGTCACCGGCCACCGCAAAGTTCGCCGGCGGCAGAGACATCATGCGTGTCGTGCCACTCACCTCTCCCGACCGCATTTCACTACATGTGCACCACCCTGACGACCACCAGGGAACCGCCCACCGTCCAAGCCCTTAGCCCGCTGTACCATCGTCACCGGCGAGCACCGCCCATGCTTCTCTGCCGCCTGGCCACGCCTATATAAGGAGGCCTCCCCAGCACCGTTTCCTCACACCACTCTCATCCACTCCCCCCTCAAAACACTCCCAGAGCCCCACCGGAGCAAACCGTAGCCCGTAGCGCCGAAATTTCGCTGGACTCTGCCGTGGAAGGAGGAGAAGGGTGCCGTTGATCCAGGCCATCTCTCGAGCCGCCGCCAGTACCAGGAGAACCACTGTCGCCGTCCAGTTGATTTGCCTGCCTCGCCGCACTAGCTAGAGCCCTGGTACGTCCCCAGTAGACCCTCACCGACCGTTTAGGGTTCGGTCTCGTCGGCGACGAGTCCGTCGTCGACGACGACTGTGAGCCATTGATCCACGTTATAATCGTGTGGCCCAGATCGCTAGATACCGTTTTGGGTTTTAAGTCTCGCTGACAAGCAGGACCAACCTGTCAGCCACCCTCTGCACCGCTGAGCGCCACTGGGCCGGCCCATTTCCTTTCCCGCGCTAGCCCACGAATTCAAATAAGTGTCTTTCTGTTTAAGTTGAAATCCAATTCTGTCCCTTAGTTCAAAAATCAATTCAGAAAGATTTACTGAACCTAATTGAGTGATTCCAATTTTGTTGGAAAGCTTCTGAAAAGATCTATCCAAGCCCGTTCGACTTAATTCATTTGGAGTTAGATATCTCTCCTAGTAAAAATAACAAGACAGAAGCATTTGCACATTCAAACATTTTTATAAATTCAACCATAATAGCTTTTGAGTTGATTCCAACTCTCAAAAATCACATTTAACCATACCTATCTGAATATGTAATAATATTAAGGTTTGCATGCAGTGACTTTGGACTAGTACCAAAATAGTGCTATATAGGCATTTCTAGTCACTTTAAATCATGAAATGTTAAACTTAAACTTATTAAAATGTGATCCAACCTTTAAATCACATTCCCATATGTTAGAATATGTGGTGATGACATGTGTCCACATGATCCCATATTTTAATTGGAGAATATTAAATCTTAGTTATTTTTTGAGTAGAAATTACTTTTCTCAAATAAAAAGAATGAAGCTAGTTAATAAAACCTTGTGATGCTTGTGATGATAGATCATCAAATGTGTGTCTTAGTATGCTAAGTAGACTAGTTAAGTATTGTTTGGTGATTGTGCATCCCGTATGTATTTATAGACGATAGTACCGACCAAGCTTTCGAGGAGGAGGAGTTCTATCAAGAAGAGGATGAAGAAAACTTCAACCACTGCACTACACAAGGCAAGCCTAGCACTTCAAGTAAACTGAGCAAGCTATTGTTAGCAAGCAAGAATTAAGCTAGATAACCTAAGCAAGATGCAATAGACATGCTTTGGTTATACCCTTTGACTTATACCTACTCCAAATGTTATTTACCAGTTTTACTTTCTTTACCCAAGTCCCGTACTTGTTTGAAGGTAGCATAAAAAGTATAAAACTTACCTATCTAGATAAACTTAGATGTCATTCTACGGCATGAGATTGAGATTAGCATCCCACCTTAGTGAACACTCTTAACTTAGTAGCTTAGAGCTAAATCAAAACTTGAGTCACTTTAGATGGGAACACTTGGTGAAAATGAATTGTGAAAACCTTGGAATGATGAGTCATTCTATTGAGATGTTTTGACATGTGTTGAGAAACACAAATGGTTTATGATGATGAAAATGTTGAGGCATGAGCCTTAGCCCTTTTACAAAACTGATGGTTGGATTCGAATGTGATACCATTCCAATTTTACCGTACAACCACAATAGCTGAATTGGGTAAGGCTTAGCCGGAAATTTATATGCATTAGTATTAGTTCCCTCGCGGGAGAGGCTTGAGCTGAGACTACCTCTCAATGTTGTCCACCTATGCAGTGTCCAAGATTACAGATGGTCATGGTTGGGAGGCCATGCTCATAGGAGAGGTGCTTATACTAGGGTGTGTAAAGGGAAGGTTATGTTTGATTATCTGCATACTAAGTATGATGATTCAGGGTTATCCCTGACAGATGGATCGAATCTTGTGGTGAAAGTGTACCAACTCTGCAGAGTGTCAAACTATTCGAATAGCCGCGTCCGCGGTTATGGACAGTTGGAGTGGCCATACTGTTTCGTTGTCAGATGTTTTCAAAATGACTTATGAAATAAATGATGAATCTTGACTTGACCACAACAGGGTTGTGACTATGACACTAGCTTCCCAACTTAAGTGATTCTAGAACTTTATTTTATCTTTCTTTGTTTCTGAGCTCAGCTTAGGTTTCAAACTTAACTTTATAAATAAACATAGAGTTAGATCTTCCCACCAGCACTACCTTACTTGTTAGTGATAGTTCGCGAGTACTTAAAGAGTACTCATGGCTTTTGTCCCTGGCTATTCCTATGGCCAGACTATGAAGGAGACTAACAAGATGACGGACAACATGGCGGCTATGATAACTAGAACTATCTTCCATCGTCAGCTTTGCTTGTGCCACTGAAGATGGACCCCGCCTCTACGCTTATTATTTATTCCGCTGCTTGTTGTATTAAGACTGGATCATCAGATCCTTTATTCGTGTAAGACCTTATATTGTTTTGTAATGGATGATGTACTGTGATATCCAATCTGTTATGTCTCACAAAAATGGTAATCCTGGGATTGCGATGTATGACATAACAAGCATCTGGGATTAAAAATCCGGGTGTTGACAAGTTGCTATCAGAGCCATCCCTTCCATAGGAGACCCTAGTTAGAATGGACGTCCGAACAAAAACTTAATTTCAAAAACAAAAGTGAGTATTTATGAAAAACTATTTCCTCTCTTACCCTTGGGAATTCATTCTTTCTCAAACATTCATGTTCCTCCAATTCTTACATTACTACATAAAATTTTACACACTTGATCACCTCACTAACTTCCTCATCCTTAATTCTTGTAGATGGAGACTCGGTTCAGCAAGTTCTACTAGTTGGGCAACGGAGGCCAGCTGATCTTTGAGAGGGATCTAGGTTCACTGTCTGAGTTATTGGGACACCCACATCTGGAGTTTCTTGGAGCTCAACTTCCTGGACCCCAGGAGGAGATTTACAATGGCTAGTCACCGCTGATCTTCGAGGAAGCATAGAAGCACCAACGTCCGGGAGAATCCAGTTCTCTGTAATAGAGAACAACTGGAAAGATGGATTAGCGAGGGCAATGCATGAAGCTCTCGCACGTCTATGTGCCCTCAGTGTCAACCAAATCCAAGAAACCCACTTTCCGCACTATGCAAGGCGTGACTTCATGGGAATGCCAATGGAGAGGCCAGGTCACTCGGAGTGGAAGCGTCAAGTGGAGAACCTTGACTTCCTGCTGTACGAGCGCCAGAAGGAATTGGGAAATGCTAGGGAGTTTGCCAACCACAATCGTGCCATTGCCGCCCAGAAGGCCCAGACCTTCTCACTGCTTGTTAAGGACCGCCAGTCTCTTCGCCGCCAGGGCGAGAAGAAGGATCGCACCATCGACCATCTTCGCAAGAAGGTGGCCGACCTCAAGAAGACCATCAAGGAGCAAGAAGCTTAGCTTGCAGCAAAGGAGGAAGAAGAGGAGGGTGAAGACATCCTGGGAGATATGGATTCTTACCTCAGCAACGATGATGACTTTCTAGAGGAGGATGCTGTGGACTTCTACACCAACGATGACGACTCCGACTTCATCGATGATGAGTAGATGCACTAGAGCATTGTCGTAGCATGAGATGTATCGGTCCCATTGTATCGTAGCTTGCAGAATGGTTCTTAAAACCATCGGTTTTCCTTTGAAGTTATGGTGTGTGTGTGTTTGTATCGTGTGCTTGTTTGAATGAATGAAATAGAGTTAGTTACAAAACCTGAGTCAAACTCAAAGTTTTAGCTTTGAAACCAAAACCATGAACCTTAGAACTTTCCCTCTTACCCCTTCATCTATCTCAATCTTTCGATGACTCGTGGAAACCCCGTAGGGAGAAGCTCATCGCAAGACCCAATGCTGCAGATTATGCAAATGTTAGTTGCAGACCGTGAAGCAAGCAGGGCAGAGCGCCAGACCAACTTAGCAACACTGTAGCAGATAGCCCAGATGGCCCAAAACAACCAAGGGCATGGAAATCAGGATCATCAAGGATCCAAGCTGAAGAATTTCTAGAATACCAATCCCCCAATCTTTAGCACTTCGGAGAGCCCATTAGATGCCGATGACTGGTTGCAGATGATGGAGAACAATTTGGAAGTAGCCAGAGTTGATGACAACAAGAAAGTTCTCTTTGCCACCCACTACTTGGCAGGAGATGTAGAGCTTGTGGAACATCATCCGCTTGATGAACCACAGTCAAGTGATGACATGGGAAGCCTTCAAAATCAAGTTCAGCTGCACCCACGTGCCACAGGGCTTAGTCACCAGAATGAGGGATGAATTCAGAGAGTTGAAGCAAGGCAGAATGACTATGGTGGAGTACCGTGATAGATTCCTGTCGCTTGCCACGTACGCACCTGATAAGATCAACACAGAGGCCAAGAAGAAGGAGAGATTCCTAAACGGACTGCATGACGAGATGCAGACTGTCCTCATCAACATCCACTTCGAGGATCTTGAAGAGCTAGTCGACTCTGCCATTCAGATGGAAGGGAAGATTAACCAGGCAAACGACAACTGCAAACGTCGTATGATGCACCAAGCTGGATCCAACAGTCACCAGAAGTACCGTCCCAACCCGTCGGCAGGGTATGCACCAAGAAACAACCGACCCCCAATGTCTCGCCCAAGCTACCCCAGCCGTAGCGGAGGCAATGTGAAGTCCGGAGGAAACAACAACCACCCCGGCAACACCAGCAATTTCAACCGTGCACCTTCCAAGAGCAACAAAAACAACAACACTGCGCCCAGAACTCGAAGCAATGCTGTGCCCGTGGCAGCAAAAAACAAGTCTCAGATTACTTGTTTTAAGTGTGGAGTGAAGGGTCACTATTCCAATGAGTGTCCCAAGAAGACTACCGCCACTGCCAATGTGAATGCCCCAGCTCAACAGCAGCGTCGTGTTCAACCAGGGAGAAGATTTGCCCCAGGGAACCCTCACAACCGCAACGGTCGTCTCTTTCACATGAACGCCGAAGAAGCCCAAGAAGCACCAAACGTAGTGCTAGGTATGTTTTCTGTCAACTCAGTTTTAGCAAGAGTGTTGTTTGATTCTGGAGCATCGCATTCATTTATCACTGAAAAATTTGCATTCACTAGTAAGATTCACCCAACCAACTTGAAGCATGTCATGATAGTTCAAATCCCCGGTTCAACTACAAAAGCTAGAAAAATTTGCAAAGCTGTGCCTATCAGAATACATGGGATAGATTTTTATGCCAACCTAATAGTACATGGAACCAAAGGATTGGAAGTAGTACTAGGTATGGACTGGATGTCAAAGCATAAAGGACTGATAGACTATGCTAAGAAAGCCATCACCATGACCAGTAGCTCTGGAGTAACAGTAGAGCTTATATCTAAAACCTTACCTCGTCAATTCAAGTGCAACAAGAGTATAGCCCTCCCCACCATAGACCAAGTCAGAGTAGTCTGTGAATACCCTGACGTATTCCCAGATGAATTTCCAGGAATGCCCCCGGATAGGGATAATGAGTTCATTATCGAACTAATCCCCGAAACTGGAGCCATAGCCCAGATTCCCTATCGCAAGAACCCCTCAGAGTTAGTAGAGTTGAAGAAGCAGTTGGATGCTATGTTAGCAATAGGCTTGATTCAACCAAGCGCATCGCCATGGAGATCACTAGTGTTATTCATTGACAAGAAAGATGGAGGCAACCGTTTGTGCACAGATTATAGGAAGCTGAATGATGTCACCATCAAAAACAAGTACCCTTTGCCAAAGATTGAGGATCTATTCGATCAGTTGACTGGTGCCCAGGTATTCTCAAAGATTGATCTTAGGACTGGTTATCACCAACTTAAGATTCGTGCAACGGATATTCCGAAGACCGCCTTTACTACTCGTTATGGTTTATACGAGTATACGGTTATGTCTTTTGGATTAACCAATGCCCCTGCTTATTTCATGAATCTCATGAATAAGATCTTTATGAATTTCCTAGATAAGTTTGTCATTGTTTTTATCGATGATATCCTTATCTACTCCAAGTCAGAAGAAGAGAATGAGCAACATCTGAGAATCATCCTAGAAACCCTGGGAGAGCATCGGTTATATGCCAAGTTTAACAAATGTGAGTTTTGGCTGAAAGAAGTAGGATTCCTAGGACATATTGTGTCTGCCGGAGGAGTCTCTGTTGATCCCGCCAAAATCAAAGATGTCGAAGAATGGGAAGCCCCCACCACTCAAACCCAAGTCCGTGCATTTCTCAGATTAGCGAGATATTACCGCAAGTTCGTAGAAGGATTCTCGAGCATCGCCAGACCCATGACCCAATTGTTGAAGAGGGACAAAAAGTTTGAATGGACCGACAAATGTGAAGCCAGTTTCCAAGAACTGAAGAAGAGATTGATTTCAGCCCCAATATTGATCATGCCAGATATCAAGAAGCCGTTTGATGTGTATTGTGATGCATCCAAGATTGGTCTCGGATGTATATTGATGCAAGAAGGAAAAGTCATCGCTTATCTGTCTCGACATGATCTTGAGTTAGCATCCGTAGTTTTGGCATTGAAGACATGGCATCATTATCTTATGGGTAATCGCTGTGAGATTTACTCAGATCACAAAAGCTTGAAGTATATTTTCACTCAAAAGGAGCTGAATATGAGGCAACGGAGATGGATAGAGTTAAAAAGGATTATGACCTTGACATTCACTATCACCCCGGCAAAGCCAACGTGGTAGCGGATGCTCTTAGAAGATTGCCGTGTAAGATAAACACCATGATCAAGGAAAAGCAACCCAGTTTGTATGAGGAGTTGGAGCAGTTTAGAACTGAGATAGTTAGCAAAGGATTTTTAGCTAGCATTGAACTTCAACCCACTTTGATTAGCCAAATCAAGGAAGCCTAGAAGGGAAATGAAAGTATCGACGGAATCAAACATCGTATTGGTACAGGAAAGGTACCTGGATTCACTGAAGACAAAGAAGGAGTTATGTGGTACAAAGGATGTATCTGTGTGCCAGCAGATTTGGAGTTGAAGCAAGTTATCATGTAGGAAGCTCATGATACTCTTTATTCTATCCACCTCGGAGGAACGAAGATGTATCAAGATTTGAAAGAGCAATTTTGGTGGCACAAGATGAAGAGAGAAATCGGAAGCTACATCGCCAAGTGTGATATCTGCCAAAGAGTCAAAGCAGAGCATCAGAGACCCGCAGGACTGTTGCAACCATTGCAGATTCTGGAATGGAAATGGGATTCTGTCGGAATGGACTTTTATCACCGGTTTGGCTACTTCTAGTAGGGGAAATGACTCAATCTGGGTCATCATTGATAGACTGTCCAAGGTAGCTCACTTTATACCTGTCAAGACAACCTACCAAAGTTCGAAGCTAGCAGAGATGTATATTGCTAGAATTGTTAGTTTGCATGGAACCCCCAAGACCATAGTATCGGATCAAGCAACCCAATTTACCTCGAGATTTTGGCAGAAAGTCCAAGAAGGATTGGGAACCAAGTTGAATTTCAGCACCGCTTATCACCCGCAAACTGATGGACAAACTAAGAGAGTCAACCAAATCCTAGAGGATATGTTGAGAGCTTGTGTGTTTGAATACGGATCAAAATGGGAAGACTGCCTGCCTTTCGTACAATTCTCATATAACAAGAGTTATCAAGCTAGTTTGCAAATGGCACCATTTGAGTTCCTATACGGAAGAAAGTGTCACACCCCTTTGAATTGGTCGCAAGTAGGAGAGAGTCAGATTTTCGGACCCGACATTCTCCGGGAAGCCGAAGAGAAGGTTCAAAAACTCCATGAGCACCTCAAGACTGCCCAATCCAGACAGAAGAGTTATGCTGACAAGAGAAGGAGAGACCTGACTTTCAATGTCGAAGATTTTGTGTATCTCAAGGTTTCGCCATTGAAGGGAACGCAACGCTTAGTATGAAAGGAAAGTTAGCCCCTAGATATATCGGACTATTCAAGATTCTGAATCGTCAAGGAGAAGTATCGTATCAACTGGAACTGCCTGAAGAGATGTCAGCCATCCACAATGTGTTCCATATCTCGTTACTTCGCAAATGCTTAGAAGTGCCGGAGAAGAACGAAGTTTTCAAGAACATCGATCACATAGTTGTTGATATCAAGAAAGACCTGACATATCGTGAAGTGCCCATCCGTATCTTGGAAGAAGCTTACAGAACCACCAGGACCAGGAGTATCAAATTTCTCAAGATTCAATGGAGCAACCATACCGAAGAAGAAGCCACTTGGGAGCGGGAAGATTACATTAGGACAGAGTTCCCAGATCTGTTTAGTTCCTAGTTTTATTTCGTAAATCTCGGGACGAGATTTTTTTAAGGGGGGAAGGTTTGTAAGATCCCAAAACTCTAATCCAAGGTTATTAAGATCCAATTCATCAAATTTAGAGTTAACAAAAACTTTTCCATTTAAAAATAAATAAGCATTCATATGTGTGGGCATATAATTTAGGACTTGTTTAGAATTGCCATGTTTGAGTGATCCATTGGTTGTAAAATGATTCTAAGGTGAATTAAACATCATCTAGATCATTCCCAAGCAAATCCCAAAGAAAAAATATCAAAAAGAATAAAACAAGCAAATGGTCATTTGTGCCATTTTAATCACCATGCCTACTTTGGCTATTCCTAGAACTCAAATCTTAACAGAGAAAATTGTGGTTCTTTGCACCCCTTGCTAGTACAAGTAGTGATGTACCAAGGCCCACTTTGTTCCATCCCAAAAACTTTCAAACAATAAATTTAAATGACATTTGAAAATTGAATCTAGTGTAGGTATCAAGATCACACTTATTCAAAAACCACTCAAATGAACACCATTTTCAAATCCCAAGAAAACCTAGATGCTTAAGCATGAGATGAATCACTCCACCAAAAATCAGCCCAAAATTCAAAACTTGTTTTCTTGCGGCCATTTTGTCAAACACTTGGTGGGCACAGATCAGACCAAAACCAAAAACACTAGTGTGAGCAGTGTTCTGGCCTAACCTGTCGCCCACATTGCAACCAAACTCTCTACACTGCTTCTCTACCCCTTTCTAGCCCGGCCAAGCACTGTGCCCACGACCAAATGGTCATGGACATCAATGCCGATCCCACTCTAGCACCTCACCGGTAACAGCGTGCCACAGTAGCCGCCAGCCTCGCCCACCTTGCCCAGCGTGTCGCTCATGGTCCACCTCCACCTCTAGGCCAGCCCCAGCCTGCAGACAGAGCGAGGAGAAGCCAGGAACCGCCGCGCCCGGAGCCCGTCTTCCATGCCGACGCCGCCTGTAGAGCGCGCATGGTCCCCGCTCAACCAGACCCGCCTAGCTCTCGCCGCCCACCTACATGATCACCACCTCCCCAGGAAGCTCCCAGACATGCTCTTTTCCCCGATCTTGCCCCAGAGTCACCGGCCACCGCAAAGTTCACCGTCGGCAGAGACATCGTGCGTGCCGCACCACTCACCTCTCCCGACTGTATTTCACTACACGCGCACCACCCTGACGACCGCCAAGGAACCGCCCACCATCCTAGTCCACCGCCCAAGCCCTTAGCCCGTTGTACCGTCGTCACCGGCGAGCACCGCCCATGCTTCTCTGCCGCCTCGCTGCACCTATATAAGGAGGCCTTCCCAGCACCGTTTCCTCACACCACTCTCATCCACTCCCCCCTCAGAACACTCCTAGAGCCCCACCGGAGCAAACCGTAGCCCGTAGCACCGGAGTTTCGCAGGAGTCTGCCGCGGAAGGAGGAGAAGGGCGCCGTTGATCCAGGCCATCTCCCGAGCCGCCGCTAGTACCAGGAGGACCGCCGTCGCCGTCCAGTTCGTTTGCCTGCCTCGCCACACTAGCTGGAGCCCTAGTACGTCCCCAGTAGACCCTCACCGGCCGTCTAGGGTTCGGTCTCGCCGGCGACGAGTCCGTCATCGACGACGACTGTGAGCCGTTGATCCACGTTATAATCGTGTGGCCTAGATCGCTAGATACCGTTTCGGGTTTTAAGTCTCGCTGATAAGCAGGACCAACCTGTCAACCGCCCTCTGCGCCACTGAGCGCCACTGGGCCGGCCCATTTCCTTTCCCGCACTAGCCCACGAATGCAAATAAGTGTTTTTCTATTTAAGTTTAAATCCAATTCTGTCCCTTAGTTCAAAAATCAATTCAGGAAGATTTACTTAACCAAATTGAGTGATTTCAATTTTGTTGGAAAGTTTCTGAAAAGATCTATCCAAGCCTGTTGGATTTAATTCATTTAGAGTGAGAGATCTCTCCTAGTAAAGATAACAAGACAGAAGCATGTGCACATTCAAACATTTTTATAAATTCAACCATAATAGCTTTCGAGTTGATTCCAACTATCAAAAATCACATTTAACCATACATATCTGAATATGTAATAATATTAAGGTTTGCATGCAGTGACTTTGGACTAGTACCAAAATAGTGCTACATAGGCATTTCTAGTCACTTTAAATCATTAAATATTAAACTTAAACTTATTAAAATGTGATCCAACCTTTAAATCACATTCCCATATGTTAGAATATGTGGTGATGACATGTGTCCACATGATCCCATATTTTAATTGGAGAATATTAAATCTTAGTTATTTTTTGAGTAGAAATTACTTTTCTCAAATAAAAAGAATGAAGCTAGTTAATAAAACCTTGTGATGCTTGTGATGATAGATCATCAAATGTGTGTCTTAGTATGCTAAGTAGACTAGTTAAGTATTGTTTGGTGATTGTGCATCCCGTATGTATTTATAGACGATAGTACCGACCAAGCTTTCGAGGAGGAGGAGTTCTATCAAGAAGAGGATGAAGAAAACTTCAACCACTGCACTACACAAGGCAAGCCTAGCACTTCAAGTAAACTGAGCAAGCTATTGTTAGCAAGCAAGAATTAAGCTAGATAACCTAAGCAAGATGCGATAGGCATGCTTTGGTTATACCCTTTGACTTATACCTACTCCAAATGTTATTTACCAGTTTTACTTTCTTTACCCAAGTCCCGTACTTGTTTGAAGGTAGCATAAAAAGTATAAAACTTACCTATCTAGATAATATTAGATGCCATTCTATGGCATGAGATTGAGATTAGCATCCCACCTTAGTGAACACTCTTAACTTCGTAGCTTAGAGCTAAATCAAAACTTGAGTCACTTTAGATGGGAACACTTGGTGAAAATGAATTGTGAAAACCTTGGAATGATGAGTCATTCTATTGAGATATTTTGACATGTGTTGAGAAACACAAATGGTTTATGATGATGAAAATGTTGAGGCATGAGCCTTAGCCCTTTTACAAAACTGATGGTTGGATTCGAATGCGATACCATTCCAATTTTACCGTACAACCACAATAGCTGAATTGGGTAAGGCTTAGCCGGAAATTTATATGCATTAGTATTAGTTCCCTCGCGGGAGAGGTTTGAGACGAGACTACCTCTCAATGTTGTCTACCTATGCAGTGCCCAAGATTACAGATGGTCATGGTTAGGAGGCCATGCTCATAGGAGAGGTGCTTATACTAGGGTGTGTAAAGGGAAGGTTATCTTTGATTATCTGCATACTAAGTATGATAATTCAGGGTTATCCCGGACAGATGGATCGAATCTTGTGGTGAAAGTGTACCAACTCTGCAGAGTGTCAAACTATTCGAATAGCCGCATCCGCGGTTATGGACAGTTGGAGTGGCCATACTGTTTCGTTGTCAGATGTTTTCAAAATGACTTATGAAATAAATGATGAATCTTGACTTGACCACAACAGGGTTGTGACTATGACACTAGCTTCCCAACTTAAGTGATTCTAGAACTTTATTTTATCTTTCTTTGTTTCTGAGCTCAGCTTAGGTTTCAAACTTAACTTTATAAATAAACATAGAGTTAGATCTTCCCACCAGCACTACCTTACTTGTTAGTGATAGTTCGCGAGTACTTAAAGAGTACTCATGGCTTTTGTCCCTGGCTATTCCTATGGCCAGACTATGAAGGAGACTAACAAGATGACGGAAAACATGACGGATATGATAACTAGGACTATCTTCCATCGTCAGCATTGCCTGTGCCACTGAAGATGGACCCCGCCGCTACACTTATTATTTATTCCGCTGCTTGTTGTATTAAGACTGGATCATCAGATCCTTTATTCGTGTAAGACCTTATATTTTTTTGTAATGGATGATGTACTGTGATATCCAATCTGTTATGTCTCGCAAAAATGGTAATCCTGGGATTGCGATGTATGCCATAACAGGCATCTGGGATTAAAAATCCGGGTGTTGACATGTGTGAGTGCTCAAACTTATTTCCTTTAGATTCTACAATTATATCTTTTTGTTTCTTGTTTTTATTTTCACTAGTTAGGATTAATGGAAAACAACAAAAAATTAGAGAGCTTTATAGTATTTATCTTGAGTTACGACATGAAGTGTTTGAAGAGAAAATTAAAAAACCTATGGAACTTTATTTGCATGCTAATAGCAATGTTATTTGTATGAATTCTTTGAACACCATTATTGCTAATGCTATGGAAAAGTCTAAGCTTGGGGAAGCCGGTTTTGATGAGCATGATATTTTTAGTCCCCCAAGCACGGAGGAGAAAATTTACTTTGATGATACTATACCTCCAATATATGATGATGACAATGATGAATATGATATTTCCTGTCCACCTACTATTGAGGAGAACATTAATTATGATTACAATATGCCTCCTATATTTGATTGTTATGGTGATGAGAATAATAATGATGGCTATTTTGTTGAATTTGCTCCCACTACAATTAATAAGAATGACTATGTTTATGTGGAGAGTATTAATTATTTTATGCATGTGGCTCATGATAAGAATGTTTTATGTGATAGTTATATTGTTAATTTTATTCATGATGCTAGTTAAAGTTATTATGAGAGAGGGAAACATGGTTTTATGTATCTCAACAATATTAAGTTTCCCCTCTTTATGTTGAAATTTTTGAAGTTGCACTTGTTTTGCTTTCCTATGCTTGTTGCTTTGTGCTTTCATGAATTGTTTCTTTACAAGATTATTTTTCATAGGAAGTGGGTTAGACTTAAATTTATTCCATATTTGCTTCTTGATTCTCTCTTTTACTTCAATTCATATTTCTTATGTGAGCATCATCGAAATTATCATGCCTAGCTCAAAGACGTTAAAGAAAACCACTTATTGGGAGATAACCCAAATTTTTAGTCAATAATTTTTTCTTTTGTTGAGTCTTGGAAGTTATTAACTCTGTAATAACCTCTCCTTATCCATTTTGTGTGGTTTTTGTGCCAAGAATAACCTCTGATGAGAGAGAAGTAAGACTTGGGAAAGTTGCTGTCCCGAAACAGATTTATTTTGCTTCACTTTAAACATTCTTGAAACATCACTGTATATCAGAATGAGCTGTAATTATCTGTGCTTCTTCCTCAGGTTGTTATCTATCTTTCTTTAGTTCAACATAAGGTCTTCTATTTGAGCAACATAAGGTCTTCTAAAAAATCGGTTTTTACATGCTGGTCTGTTTTGAAAGATTTCTGCTATTATTTGCATTTGCCTCTTAATCTATTTCTCTTTGAGTTCTCTTTGATCACTTGAACTTTTAAAATGAATTGTTACAGTATCTTGTGTTTTAATGGAAGTTTTACTTGTGTTGAAACTAAACTTAAAGACTTATTATCTTGAGTACACTAATGTTGCTAATGAAGATTGTGTGAAGTTTTGTATGAAGGAAATTTTAAAGTGTAGGGAAGAACAATGTGATAAGATGAAGTATGGACAAAAGCTCAAGCTTTGGGATGCCACCCGTGTCACCCCAAGAAGTATTCAAGAAGTACAAGCGTCAAAGCTTGGGGATGCCCAAGGCATCCCCTTCTTCATCAATAAAAAATTTAGGTTTCTTCCTAACACTTCATTTTTATTGTTTCATACACAATTGTGTTGTTCTTGGAGCGTCTTCGTTTTTGTTTTTAGTTTTCGTTTGCTTGGTTTGCTTAAATAAGTTGGTTGGATCCGAACACACTTCTTTTGGAGAGATAGACACACCTCGTTATTTATTGCTTAGAACACTCTAGTTTTCACTCTTATTGTTCTGCGTTTAGCTTTAGTTTTCGATTGGTGTTGGAAACGAGTAGGAAATTTCATACTTATAGTGGTACAAAAGGAAGCTTGTTTTGATATGACTTATACTTTATCATGTCATGATAGATGTTGCTTTGACCTTATGCTTAGTGATTATTATTGTAGCATGACTTGTTACAAACAATTGAGATTGCTTAATGTGCCTTGAAAGAATCATGCGTTGTTTTAGCATATAAAAGCATAATATTGTGGTATTATCCTTTGATAGTTTATTTGGGTTGACTTGGCACATGCTCACACCATGTTAAGACTATACCAAGTCACCATAGCCTCTATGATCATTTAGTTTTCGACTTGTAATATCACTTTATGCTTTAATTAATAACGTTTTGTCGCTTTGCATGATTATGGCCATTATTGCTCTCTTAGTTGGCTGCTCCTAGTCTTTTGCTATCCTCCACATGTACCAAGTATGAGTTCCACTCATGCATCCAACTCCAAATAAAACTAACTTATTCCAAAGAGTCGACCATACCTACCTATTAGCATTATTGCTATTCCAAGTATATTCATGTTTTTATCTACCTTCCGAATTAAACTTGTTATGTGAAAATTAGTGATTAAAGCTCTCACAAACTTGATGGCACACTTTACTTTCTTCCACTTAATAAACTTGAACCATTGTGCCCATCTATGTTGCGTATATGCTTGCGCTTTGTAAGTTGTGAATTAGCAGAACCAGGTTATCATGGAGAACAATTTCAACATTGCACTTTATTTAGTTGATATCATGTTCTTTTGCTTATGGATCCCGGCGGTGTGAAATAAAAGGGGATCTTGTAAGCTCATGGAGTTTGAATATGTGTTAGAGAAACGTCTGGACGGCTAGCCTTAGCCATGCCTAATCATGGTGGAAACTTGCAGCATAACCATAGTGAGAAATTTGTGAAGCATCCTCAATAAATACCTATGCAAATAGCAAATAAAAAGATTGCTGAGATGCTCATTGCCTGCTTGCCTTGTCATTTTTATATGGGAAAGATTTTGTATCACCGGTCAAGGGGTACCCGTTGGCGGTTCTCTATGATACACATGTACTTACAATGACAAGAACTTACTCGTGACTAAAGTTGAGTAGCATGAGGTTCGGTACTCGTAAGCAAGGGACATGAGATTTTCAACTTATAACTTGTCAAGCATACCCTCATATTTTTTCACATTAACCTTAATCACCTAAAGATGCTTATGATAGGGGAAATGAGAGCTGAAAGCTAATAAGTACCATAATTTTTGGAAGCTCTTTATGAGACTTGAATCCCTGCTTCCTTCTATGAAGGGCCTTTCTTTTACTTTTATGTTGAGTCTCCATCTTCTATATTTATGCACCTATTGAGAGAGCATAGTGGTCATTCTTAGTTTAATGTGCATTGTTCCAAAACTTGTTGATTGATTCAGAACTTTGATATTGCTTGTTCTTAAACTATTTTTATCTAGTCACCTTATGAACTTTGAAGGTGTCCTATGCATTTATGTTTTGCTACACCATGAGAGACTAGCTGAATACCATTATCATTATGTTTTCTATATGTGAAACAAACAAACGTCTTTCAAAGCATTGTTATTCATGAATCTTTTGTTTGCACCTTTTCATGTTACAACATAGTTGCTATGTCTTATTGTTAGAACTATATCTTTCATGTCTATGTTAGAGTACAATGATTCCAGCTATCAATGTTTTACCAATACCTTGATCAAGATTGTGATGGTGCATGTCACCTCAAAAATTATTCTTTTTATCACTTGCCTACTCGAGGACGAGCAGGAGTTAAGCTTGGGGATATTGATACGTCGTAAATGTATCTATAATTTTTGATGTTCCATGATTGTTTAGTATCTACTTTCTTATGTTTTGTTCACACTTTGAGGCACTTTTAAACATTTTTTACAACTAACCTATTAACAAGATACCACAATGCCAGTTGCTTGTTTTCTGCTGTTTTTGGTTTCAGAAAAGCTAGTAAGGAAATATTCTCGGAATTGGACGGGACAAAAGCCAAGGTCAATATTTTACCAAAAGGAACACCGAGTCCGGAGGGCAGCCAAAGGAGGGTCAAGGGCTGGCCACACCCTATGGTGGCGCGGGTACCCCTAGCCACGCCACCAGGTGGTGTGGGCCCCTCGGGCTCCCACCAACCTTGCCCTTCCCCCTATAAAAGCCTCCCGGGACAAAAACCCTAAGAACCAGATCAGAATTCCACGAAAAGTTCCACAGCGCCGCCGCCTCCGAAGAGGAGATTCGGGGGACAGAAGTCTCTATTTCGGCACCCTGCCGGGATGGGGAAGTGCCCCCAGAGCTATCTCCATCAACTCCACCGCCATCTCCATCATCGTTGCTGACTCCCATGATGAGGAGGGAGTAGTTCTCTCTCGAGGCTAAGGGTTCTACCGGTAGCTATGTGTTCATCTCTCTCTCTATGCATGATCTTATTGAGATCATGAGATTTGTAATCTATAGATCTATTATGCTACTCAAGTGCTTTAATGAATCTCTGCTTATCCCCACGTGTGTGAAGTTGACAGTGTGCACACCGTGTGGCACTTTGGCTAACGTTACATAAATAATTATCATGAGTATAATTTGAGTGGGATGTCTCTATGAGATTGTGGTGTTTGTTGGAACTATCTAGCGCTCAAGGTGACAGTGATGGGTTATCTAGATGGGGAATGCGAACTTTAAGGTGTGTTGTTATAGCCCTACATCGTCCGACCGGAGAGTAGTTCAGGGTAGCATCGTGAAGAGAAGATATTTATATGAGAGTGTCCACTAGTGAAAGTATGATCCCTAGACCTTGTTTCTAAGCATTGAAACACCGTTTACAATTAGTCCTGTTACATGTTTGCTTGCTACCACTCTTATTTCAGATTGCAATTACCACTTATAATCATCCATATTACTTGTATTTCACTATCTCTTCGCCGAACTAGTGCCCCTATACACCTGAAAAGTATATTGGGTGTGTTGGGGACAGAAGAGACTTCTTGTATCTTGATTGCAGGGTTGCTTGAGAGGGATACCTTTGACCACTTCCTCCCTGAGTTCGATAAACCTTGGGTGATCCACTTAAGGGAAACTTGCTGTTGTTCTACAAACCTCTGCACTTGGAGGCCCAACACTGTCTACAAGAATAGAAGCGTGCGTAAACATCACCGGCCTACACAAACACCTACCACGGCACCGAAATTCGCCGGTACCCTGTGTGACCAGGCGGTTAATTGGCTGCCACAACAAAATGTTATCGCAACAGCTCATCAGCAGCTTATCCAACTATTGTTGGTTCTTTTTTGCTTATGCCACCCCAAAATACTTCTAGATGTGGAGGTATTTTTGTAGTGACTCTTTTTCCCCTTGGTTGTCTGATTCGCTTCAATCTTTTTCCCACCTACTTGGTTTGACCTAAAACCTCCTATATGAAGGGTCCCCCAAGGCATCCTCGAGAGAGCACCATAGAAACACCAAAACGAACATAGAACTAGTGAAGATTGGAGGGGTAAACTCCACTGGAGCCACCACCGGAGGTATCTCTACCTTCTCCAACATCTCCAACATTATCACCATGATTAAGAGGGAGTAGTCAATCTCTGAACTATTGGCTTGTGGAAGTAGCTTGATCTATTTCTCTCTTGTTCTTCATAGATCTAGTACCATATAAGCTTCCCACCATGATTATGGCCATATATGTAATTCCTATGTGGTGGATCTTAATTCTATGATTTTATATATGAGATCGCAACCTATTTATGTGTAAAATGTATTGATAGATCTATATCATGTACCCCATTCTTAATACTTGTTTTGATCCAACTTGTACGCAAGAGCATGTGTGGGAGAAAGTATGTATTATATGGAGTAACATGGTGGTAGTGATTGAATAGTGATAACAAATTCAAGATCTACTATGGTTTTTACCTTTCTTTTGTTACCTCACTAGGGATTACGTGAATGCATGTTCTATAATTATCTTGTGATAGTTTTATAATCTTGTTTGGTCAAGTTAGCATATTTGTTATTCAAACATAATGTCAAAGTATTTAAGGCTATGCACTGTTAATTCTTAATTCTAGATTTCTTGGGTTTCCCTTTCTAGAGGAGTATAATATAGATGCGTTGCATCATCTCTTTGTTAGGACGTGATGCCCATATGAATGCTTATCAAACACATATTGAAGTTTCACTAATATTATGTTGATGATGAATTGTTTTATGTCCACTACAACTTAAAAAGAGAATAGACAAGTGAACCCACGAACCCGGTCTATTTTAAATCATAAGAAATAAATTTCCATTGCCATAACTATCATTTATATCTTCTACAATTTAATATTTCGAAAATACAAAAATAATTTATTTATTTGCAAACACAAACGAAACACACAAAAACTATCATATCATTGCATTTATTTTACTTGAATATTTTATTAGTGTTTTACCTTACTTATTGTAATTGTTATTTCATATTACTAATTCGAAACCTTGTGCTTGCAAACAACCCATGGAGTTGGGGACATAAGGTAAAAACTTTGTTTTGTTGATTGCTTGAAGAGGAGGAGAAAAACATCACTTGATCAGCCAATTCCCCGAGAGTTCGGTATAAACCCTCGAGTCACCCTTGTGGGGAAACGACACTTTCCAACACTCTGCGCTTGGAGTCCCAACGAGTTGGTACAAACGGATTTGTTTCCATCAACATCCCATGGCCAAAAAGAATTGGGACGATGTTGATAACAGTTTGAGCCAAAACAATCTAGCGCTATTATTTACTATGATGTATATGAACATGCATTCTTACATTATATTTTATGATGATCATTTTTTATTGTTTGATAGTAACAAACTTTTTTCTGAAGTGTACAGTGAAGACATGAAGGTGTAGAAATATACACTACAAAATACCCCATACCTGAAGGATTTTTGGGGAGGCATAAGCAAAAAGAACCGACAAAAGTTGGTTACACGACGGATGAGCTTTCACGTCACCATTTTGTTGCGGTGACCAATTATACGCTATGGCCGACGTGGCGCGTCATATTTTAGTGCCCGGTGCGTGGCCAGATGGAGCGGCGCTTAATAATGACGCGGTAGGTGAGCGGTGGCAGATTTCCCCCCTCTATGGATTTGACTTGACACACCACACGTCACTAATAGGTGTGGCCCACCATGTCCAAGCCTTTCGTTCTAAATAGCGCAATTGCAGTCCATAGTGTATTCATC
This sequence comes from Avena eriantha, assembly GCA_910589775.1. Taxonomy (NCBI): domain Eukaryota; kingdom Viridiplantae; phylum Streptophyta; class Magnoliopsida; order Poales; family Poaceae; genus Avena; species Avena eriantha. The sequence goes on along the minus strand of OU342743.1, from coordinate 586,165,546 downwards.
TCCCGACTCTCCCTTGCTGACCTAGGTAGCAGCAGTGATGGTGTTGATTGAGGCGAGGTCCCATGTTGGTGAGACACGAATATGAATATGGGCTCTGAGATCGGCAAACGATTCGTAAGTTATTCGTTCGTTCTCTATCGATCAATATAATATTGGGTTTTTACTTCGCATTTTTGTTCTTGGATTTCACGAACTTTAGTTTGGGATTTTCTCAGCGTGACGTAGTTCCAAAGTGGATCTATGATCATACATTCGATGGTGTCATGATACAAAATAACTAAGAAACAACATGCTACTGCCACATGCTTCCCCACAGGCACACCGCATTCGGGGGCAAGCACATCGACCAAAGATTCCTTGGCTGCAACTATAAAAAACTGAGGTGCTGCTACCTTACTTGGCTTGATGATCTTCACTCAGAAGTGATGTAGCGTATGCTATAGAGCTAACTGATGAAGGAAACGATGATCGATCACCAGAAGTTGGAGCTTTGTAGGACGCTAAAAAAGAAGAGTATGAGGAGGACACAAAAAATACAGCAAAGAAAGAGACTAGTGAATCACTGACTGTGATTAATACGTTGTGCAACATAGTTAGTCCTGGCATGCGGCCTGTTATGGCATAAGTAGATTACATGGGATTCAAATCCTTTCCCGAGGAATAAAGTTTGCTTTAGTATTTTATGAACTCTTATTGACGAGGGTTTAACTCATCAATGCCCATTGTTATGTACTTGGGTTTTGGAGAAGGAGGGAGCGCTGGAGACATCTATCGGCTAGCAAACAAGCACACAGGGGACAAAGGTTTACCCAGGTTCAGGCCTCGTAGAGGTCCCTACTCCTGCTTGTCTACTCGTGGAATTATCGAAAGAACCGAAGGTTACAATGGTGTGCAGATGCAATCTAACGAGGGTGGTGGAAACTAAGGTTGCATGTGTCCTCCTCGCCGCCCCCTCCTAGCCCTTATATAGATAAGCTAGGTCTCGGGTAGCAGGTCGAGTCGGTTACAAGTTAGGGTTTTCCCCTTCAAACTTTTTATCTTTAGCTTCTTCTTGTTCATCAAGCAATCGAGAGTCCGTAGGTTACTCGAGTCCTTCGTTTGGGCCTTGGCAACACCGTGGGCCTGTACATATTTAGACCGTATATACCAAACTCGAGTACCTGTAAGGTATACCCATGTCAGTAGCCCCCGAGTCTCCAGTGGAATCGCAAATTCGACTGGGGACTTTTTGAAGTCTTTCGAGTGCCTGAATGAGCGTATTTCGACTGCTTTATTTGTGTCATAGGGATTGTTGATGTACGTGCCTGATATAACTGAAGTATCGGTATCAGTTAACCACCTTAGGGTGAAACAACGCAATCTACTCGAAGTCGAGTCCTCGGACTCGAATCCGGAAAAGTGCTGGTGTAATTCTACTCAAGCCGCGGAGGTCTTACAAGAGTCGAATTCCAGTTATATCGGTGTGAGCACTCGACGTGTCCGTCAAGGCATGTTCATCGTACCTGCAGGCACGGATATGTTTCTGATAGTGCGTAGCTAATGCGTTGCCAGGCCTTATTCAGGTCTTACCTTCACGCTGTAAGCGTGGCATCCGAATTTTATCATCGCGGAGATGATTCGGATGACCCAAGAGACGCAGTCTCTTTGTAGGGAAAAATTATGAGGCGGTGTTGCCATGAGTTTTGAGTGTGGATGTTATCAACACACAGTTTTTTGTATAAATAATCATAGGGTGCGCGACCAGCGCTCCCTATGGGAGTAGCCCCCGAGTGCCTGGTTGAGTCGAAGACTCAGGCAGGGACTAAAGAACTTTTGCGACTGCTGTCGTCTATTGCTTGCTTGTTTCAGTCGAATTTGTTTCCGGTGCTCCCTATGGGAGTAACCCAAGTTTGTAGTCGAATCGTATTTCGAGTGGTTGGGTTTGCTTTTGATTGTCCATGTTCCTGCAAGAAAAAAAATCGTAGGGTGCGCGACTAGCGCTCCCTATGGGAGTAGCCCCCGAGTACTTGGTGGAGTCGAAGATTCTAGCAAGGACTAAAATAGTCGAAGTTTCCACTGCGTAGCTTTGATGACGTCAGTGCTGACACTTTGATGATCTCAGTTGCCCGCGTGAGCGAGTTTGACAGGACGTGACGAGCAGTGGGTCCCACTCTCTGACTTTGATTTGACTGGGCGTGTGTAATCTTTATTTTAACTGCGCCTCCTCGATTTCTATGCGTAATGGGAGTATTGGAGGGACGGTTCGCGCTTCCACTCCTCCACGTGTCTAGCACGATATTTGCCACGCGTCTAGTAGGGTTTTCTGAGCCGTTGGATTGCATCTTCCAGGGGTTAAGTAGCAGCGTTGCGACAGTAATTTTCCCATTTGTTCTTATTCATCTTTGCTGCCATCGCCATTGTTGCTGCTCCTCTGCTTTTCTCTGCGCTCTTTTCCTCCACGACGCTGGAGCAACTCCGCTCGTTTCCAAGCTACTTGCTTCGCTCGCATCGCCGTCGCGCAATGGGGAAGAAGAAGGGAGGCGCAGCTGCTGATTTCGCGGCCACCGTTGCCGCGGCAAAGAAGAAGGGCGGCTCCGCCGCTGCGGGCACCAGCACCGCCGCCGGTGGGAAAAAGAAGGTCGCAGGCACCCGCGTCACGAATGGTGCGTGGCGCCCCTCCATCATCAAGGCGTCTGATCTCCGTCTTATTCGCCAAGACAGAGTATTGTCCGCCGCAGTCGTCGACGCGCGCGTCCCCAGCGGTGAGACAATTCCTGCTCCCCCCGCTGGTTTTCGAGTGATGTTTTTAGCATTCATCATTCGCGGTCTCTCCTTGCCTCTTCACCCCTTCTTTAGGGGTATCCTTTGTTTCTACGGGCTTCAGCTCCATCAGTTGTCCCCAAATTCGATCCTCCATATCTCTTGCTTCATCACACTCTGCGAGTGCTGGCTCGGAATCGAGCCACACTTCGGCCTTTTCAAGCGCCTCTTCAAATTGAAGTGCCAGTCTGCGTCTGGCTCTTTAGTTTACGATGTAGGTGGTTGCGGAATCCACGTCGACCCATCCGCCACCTACTTCGACATCAAGCTCACGGCATCCATTCAAGGGTGGAGGGACAAATGGTTCTACATCCGTGATCAGAAGGACAACGGTGAGCACTTTGGACTTGCGCCCTTCGATCCCGCGACACCGTGCATGAGGATGCGCTCCTGGAAGAACGTGGTCATGCCTGGAGAGTCCGCGGAGACAGATGTGCTGTACCAGCACGTCTACGACCTCGAGAGTCACATAGGCAAAGAGGAGGGAGGCTGCGCCCTCATTTGCACTTGCATCCAGGCCCTGCAAGCCAGAGTCCACCCCATGTTTCAGTGGGCTGGCACTGATGATGCCACTCGCGTGTTTGCCGATGGCATGTCCGCGAGTGAGGTGGACAAGAGGGTTCGACTGGTCACCAAGTACACCATCAAGGATGTACTTCCCAGTGAGCCAGTTGTTCCTCCCTTTGATGCTTCGAACCCTCCTCCTGAGGTATAGTTGCGCTACGCAGTAGCTAAAATTGTCGATTGCCTCTCTGTTGTTTACTTGTTGTTTGCTGAATTTGTTGTCTGCGTACAGGATTGGGCGGTGTCACCTTGTATTCCCCCTCTACTTGAGGGGATTATTCCTCGTGAAGCTTTGGAGGAGGACGAGTCAGAGTCGACTGTCCCTTCTGATGTGGAGGAGGAAGCCCCCGAGTCTGATAGTCCGGATACTCGCAAGCATTCGCATAGTGAGGATTCCGATGTGTCGTCTCCTTCGACTCCGGAAGGTACGGGCATTGGTGCGGAGTCGCCAATTCCTACCGTTCCTGTGAGTGCTGTGGCACCATCTTCTCGCAAGAAGATGCGATTGCCCAAGGAGTCTTCGTCGGAGTCGGTGGAGGCCACATTTGATTTTGACAAGTTTGACTGGTAAGTTTTCTAGCTTAACTGTCCTTTTCTGTTTTGCCTTTGTTGGCTTGTCTCTTGGTTTGCCATCTAGGGTGAAGGATCTGGGGCAAAGCCTCCTACTGTGGTAGTTGCGCAGGTTCTGCTGGTAGATCGTGGATCTTTCCACGGTGATTTCCCTTGCCTCGTCAAGGAGGTCGACTGAGTCTTCGAGTGCGAGAGATGACTCTTGTTCGTTTTAAGCGACCACGTGTGGCGCCTTGTATCGTACCTCGGCGGGTAGCACCGCCTCAGCTCCGTGCACCATAAAGAATGGCGTGTAGCCCGTGGCGCTGTTTGGAGTTGTACGTAGGCTCCAAAGTATGGATTGCAGTTTGTCCGGCCAGCAACCCGCGGCTTGTTCGAGTGGCCGGAGGAGTCGCTTCTTGATGCCGCCGCAGACAAGCCCGTTTGCTTTTTCCACCTGACTGTTGGTCTGTGGGTGCGCGACTGAGGCGTAGCTGATGTTGATCCCTAGGTTCTCGGCCTGCGTACAATTGACGAGGGTTTAACTCATCAATGCCCATTGTTATGGACTTGGGTTTTGGATAAGGAGGGAGCGCTAGAGACATCTATCGGCTAGCAAACAAGCACACAGGGGACAAAGGTTTACCCATGTCACTTATTATCAAGTACTTATGTTTAATTATGCACTTTGAAGTGTGTTTGTTTTTTCTTATTCGCAAATTGAGTATATATGTGTGCGTTATCCATGTGGGTCCACAATATTAGCTTGCAAAAGGGTGGAGTGATCCAGTGGTCAACTAGTCAAACTTTATGCGCACAAAATTCCACACTCACCTAGAGCTCGCTGGCATCGAACCCTAAATAAATCCGTGGAATGCCACACACCTCAGGTGTCAGATCTAGCCTCGTGCAGACGCTTCTCTTCTTGGCGCAGCTACTCTCGACCGAACCGTTCCACTCTTCGTCGCGGCTCTGCTCTCAATAAGACCGTTCCCTTCTTCGCTGCATCGTCTCCCTATATCGGCCTCACCTTCTTCCTCTCTGTCGTGCAGTCCTCTATCGACCTTGCAGTCTCGCTCCCCGGTACGTCACCAGCTAAAGCATTCATCGGTCCAGATCTTCTATGTATTTCTCTCCATTTATAGTCTTGTGCTTTTAGGCAATGGCATTAGAAAATCCTACGAGCTTCCCTCAGAGCGAAACAACATTAGGCAAACTGAAGTCGATGTAGTCGCTCAGATTCTTCTCAAAAGTCCTCCACATCCTCGCAGCTTACTGATGGTATCATCCATCTGTTCTGATTGGAGGGGGCTGGTCAGAAGCAACGGTTTCAAGCATCTAACCCTATCACACAACAGTGGAACCCCTTTGCTAGGTTCTACTGAAGCACTGACAATGCTCGTTGTTTAATCACTAAGCATCATCTTGTCCCAACCATTTTGCCGAAGTTGCCCCTTAGACATGAAGACATTGTCAGTGCGATTAATAGTGATAGTGATGGTGGGGTATATGGAACCCTACGTATCCTTGCATTTCGGCATGGGCTAGTGCTACTACATTCTTCAGCTTATTTAGCCCTGTTAGTCCAGGATGCAATCAGGAACCGTGATGCATTTGTGTGTGAACCATTATGGCATGGGTTCTAGAATAACTTCATCAGAACAATTCTATGTTCTAGCAACCATGTTGGACCATTTACCCACAATTGTCACACAGGCAATTTCTTGATTGTTTGGATAATAACAAACACTAAACAAGTAGAGGTATAAAGGTACTCATTGGAGACATGGATATGGGATTCATTTGCATCTAGTCCATCGATAACAATGTCATGGGTTCGTGAATCAAGTCTGGCTATTCTCATAGGTTGTGTTCTACACTGGGTAATGACATCTCGATATATCCTTGCATTTTACAACACTACAAAGGCTCTATGGTATGTCGAGTGTCCAGAAGAGAGACATGATGATTTGTTCTAGCGTAGACTTCACACCTTTAAAGGGCAGCATGGAGGTGTTTACCTTACCGTTCTAAGAGGTTCTACTCTACTGACCTAGAGTAGTTTCAGGCCAGTAGCATGTGATCATGTATGGTCACTTGTTAGAGAAGTTGGTTTCTATAATCTCCTAGTTCTTCGCACATATTTTCCACATAATGGTAACTGTAAACAAAAGATACCCTGTGTATTTGAATATAGAGATATCTTGGTTATACAGATGAAGAAAGGTGTATACTTATTAGAGTGAACAACTATGAGTGGAAGAATATCTATGGTTATCTCAAAACATCCACTATATATATCATTATACTATGATACCAGCTAATTAGCATACACTATCATATATATATGTATGCTCATTCTTACATCTATCATTTTTGTGCTGATCATTTCTTTTATTGTTTGACAGCAACAAACATGTTCCAAAGTATACAAGATGACCAATACATGAAGGCGTGTAGCCATATATAGGATATATAGTAGAATGTACACTATATAAATCTATATGTAACGGTTCTGTCACATGTATATCGCATTAAACGATGTATCGTGTGCTCGTGTGATATAATATATTTGGTCATTTTTCTTTTGTTATTGATATTCTGAATTGCATATATAATAGGGATTTCTATTTTCGTGCCCCTGGTTCGTTAGTTGTACTACGTTTTTCCTAGCCGCTTAACTTTTTCTCACTTTTGCCCATCTCCTTATACAAAACTCTCACACGGTCTGAAATCATCGTCTGTCAGCCTTGCCGTTATGTGCTAACAAGTGGGGCCGTGTTCAGTCAGGTCCCGTAGTGGACCCTCGCCATTACGTGCTGACAAATGGGGCCACGTTCTGTCGATTCCTGTAGTGGACCCTTGCCATTACATGTTGACAAGTGGGGTCACATTCAGTCGGTTCCATAGTGGACACCTCTCTCCACTTATCCAGATTAGTGTGGAACCCACAGCTTATCCACGTGAGCACCGGACTCACAGCTTACCTAGGTTGGCGTTGCAAGATGGGACCCTGAGCCAGCCCTGCGCTCGTGCTGTTAACTCCCCTTTCTTCTTTTTCTCTGGTGACAGCGACCCTTTGTATAGCCTCACTTCAGCCTCCCGTTTGTCCTGGCCACAGTATGGTGCCGTCCCGTTGTCCTGTATGAAGGATGACAATGGCAACAATGCGCTTGTTGTGGATAATCAATTGGCGCAACTCGGGAGCTCAATTGGGCGCGCGCTTGCTGTGGAGAATGCGGGAGGCGAGCCGTTACGATGATTTAATATGTTTATCGAGTTAATGTCTCAGATGCAATCAAGTAAGAGAATGACACTACTCTTGAACACTTTCAAATTTAAAAAAAATATACAACTCTTAATGTAAAAGAGTGTTTATAATTGATACAACTATTGAACACTTTCAAATTATAATTTGGACATGATAATATTTTCCTAGGTAAATCTTGAGAGTTTACCATTTTTAGAGCGTGAAAAGTGACCCCTAAACTAAAATCTTTATGCCTCGTGCATATACGAAAATTATACACCTTTGAACTCTTTGAAATCACACTTAGGACATGATAATGTTGTCCTAATAAAATCCTAATCATTTATTATTTCCATGGAGTGAAATATAATGCATAAACTTGCATATACGAAAATTATAAACCTTTAAACACTGTGAAATCACACTTAATATGTAATAATGATGTGCTAACAAAGTTTTTAGAGATTATTATTTTCTCCCCCATTTTCATAGAGTGGAATGTAATGCATAAACTTGCATATACGAAAATTATACACATTTGAACTCTTTAAAATCGCACTTAATACGTGATAATATTGTGCTAAGAAAATCTTGACAGATTATCATTTTCATAGAGTTGAATGTAATGCACAAACTTGCATATACAAAAATTAAACAACTTTGAACACTTTCCCTTCAAATTATATTCAAAATCATTTCTTTATGGAGTTAAAGTATCGGTGGCAAACTCATTATTTTGTATGGATAGAGAGTGCCCCCGACAGATATAGGGGTTATCCTGTCTGCTAAATCACAGAGGATCAATGGTTGGCGGGCACGATCCGCGTGACAACTGTCTCAACCAGTCAGAGCATAGCAGCCAAGACGAGCACAAGTGTGAGCGTTTGTAACTAAGAGAGAGGGGAAAACTGAGTAGAACTTAAAAACTAAGGGCAAAACTGAGTATAACTTAAAAACCAAGGGTAAAACTGACAAAGGGATTCAAATAGAAAATAGAAAGAGATTTAAAAAATTGAAAATGCATCTTTTATACAATAAAATACATCTTGGCATACATCAAACTATTTGTAATTCAAATATACACCAGTTTGACAATTATTACCTCATTCAGACAAACTATGTTTTGGGGAGGGATGTTTTGGGAAGAGGCTTGAGTAGAAAGCCATGAACCTTCATAGATGGTAGGTGATTTGAGAAGTGGTGATTTAGGTTAAAACTTGATTTCTATATATTTATTATGGTGGCAGGTCACATAATAAGACTCCCTGGGTAGATGCCACTATATTTTGATATTTTTGAATTTCTTGTGCATAAAATGACTCAATTAGCTAGCTAAAACTCATTCATTTACTCTCTGTTGACCAGCCACCGGAGGATAAAACTGAGTATATTGCACACGGCAGTGTTAGTACTTGAGGGCAAACTGAGTACAACCAAACTGCCAGTGTTACACTCGAGGGTATAACTGAGCACAACTAAGTCGCCAGGGTTAGACACGAGGGAAAAACGTGACTCACAGTACGCATGTCACGGTGCATAGGGCGATAGCGGACACGTGTGGCCATGCATGGTGCAGTAGCATACGCGGTTACACGGTGCATGGTGATGCAACGAAACGTCCCTTCCGTTCTCATTTATAAAGGCCTTCTCACTCTCACTCATTACTCACTTGCTCACTCACGCAAACGTCTCCACTATCCCATCACCTTCTGCAAACCCCAACCACATTAGCGATGGATAAGAATGGCGCAGTGGCCATCATCGCCTCCAAGGCCGCCGATGAGGAGGCCCCCGTCCATGTACATGCCCCAGTCGAGGCTTTGAAGGTAGCCGTCATCCCTGCTTCCACCATAGCCGCTTCCGCTGTAGCCGCCGGCGAGGAGGCCCCCGCCGGTCTCGGGCAGATCTCGCTCGGCTGGTACCCCTATGAGGAGGATGATTATATTAGGCCAGAGAACCTCTACGACACCAGCATCGCTAACCCATGGTTGGAGGTAACCAGGGTTTTCTCCCCTTCCTTTGTTCTTCCTCCCATTCCCATCGTTGGATGCTAGATCGTATGTTATTTGGGTTCGGCTGTTCATATTTTCAATCGTTGGATGCTAGATCCTCTTGTGTTAGATCTCGTATTTCGATGAACCCCCCTATTCGTATTTCAATCCTATTTTATTTGTCCTCCGAGTTGCAGCTAAGGGATTCCCTTGTTAGTACTAGCGTTGATCTATAGTTGGGATCAGTATTCGATTTGGTTTGAGATTTGGGGATTGGGAAATAATCAGGGGATCTCGATCGGTTAATTTATGCTAATAATCAATCCTGATAATCAAGGTATCTCAATCATGTGCTTATTGCACTCAACTTTTTTCCCAACTGGAGGATAGCAGCGACATCTATAGCGACGACGAGTCCAAGGACACCAAGACTCGTCATGTGCTGAGAAGGCTGAAGTCTAGCAAGTACGGCAACTTCTTTTTCGACAACGTCTACAGGTGCCCCTTCTACACCACCAGGAGGCTCCATGCCACTAACCTCAACTCCCTCGTGAAGCATGCTGAGGATGTGAGGACCTGCAGCGAGTCGATGAACATCCACGGCTTCAGAGCCAAGCACCAGGCGCTCGGTCTTCACCTCTGCAACCTCCAGAAGGGGGTTATCAAGGAGGATCGCATGCCCTCGATCAATCACAAGGCGCCCAAGGTTAAGGGACTGGGCAGCAAGAAGTGGAGGAGGCGCCAGAGGGAGGAGGTGGAGGCCCTCCTGGCGGAGGCCATGAGGGGCCACTGATCTTGTGTTGCAGCTACTGCTACTATAAAGCAACTTCTTTTGTATTGTCTGCGTTGAACTTGTCCGCTGCTATTGTTGAGCAGCCTAATTGTCGAACCTCGTTAAGTACCATACTATATATCCTATATTAGCTGCTTTATCGACATTTGCTATGTTTACTGAATGTATTTATGGTGCTGGTTAGATTTACTGCTCTAGATTTGCTACCAGATTGGGAGAAACAAGAGCCAAAAGGAACAATGAATGAAGAGCGAAGCTGCTCTATATTAGCTATGTTTTTTGGCAAAAGACACAACGGTTAACGAGAGAGAGGGGAAAAGAAACTCTTAACAAGACCAATCATAAAAATAACAAAAAAGAAAACTTCCAATTTAGGCGACAAGACGCACATAACTACCAAACGCACCCCACATGGTCCCACACCACGTCCCCCATAACGCGTTCCCAACAAATCGGCCCCATGAAGTCCCACATGGCACGACCCCACATGTCAGCATATAACACGTTCCTAACCAACCGGCCCCACGTGGTCCCACACCGCGTGACCCTACACGTCAGCCAACAGTCAACCTGGTGATAGCTGCTGTTTGAGCTTGTTGATGAGTTTTGCACAAGGAGATGGTCAAAAGTAAGGAAAAGTTAAGCAGCTGAGGAAAACTGAGTACAACTAAGAAACCCAGGGCACGAAAATAGAAATCCCTATATAATATGGTGTGGTAAATCTAAAATTGCTATCCAGAAAGGTATGCACCGAGATATATCAAACCAGGCTGTATTTTTGTGATGTCGTCTCACAGTTGCCACGACATGTACACAGTGCTGCCCTACATGGGCCGCGGCGTAAATGACTTGCTGCTCTGGAAGCGTTAGCTCGGCGGATCACGTTGTGTCGTGCTAAAAAATGTGCTGCTGTTATAGAATCCCGACGCAGTTATCCGTGATGGACTTTTTTACCGTGCGAGCGCAATGACTAAGGTTGTGCCTCGGCGTCTATAAGTGCCAGCACCTGAGCTCTGTGTTGTAGTGATATAGGACATATAAAGAGTATACACTATAGACATATGTATTCATTCTTGCTAGTGTACATACCATTAAACGATGCATCACGTGATATAATATATGTAATCATTCTTTCTTTTGCTACAAATATTTTGAAAAGGCGGGCTAAATTGCTACGCCAAAAAAGATCATTGGGAATACTAAAAATTATGATGTTCACGGGCATGACACAATATTATGCCGGGAACGCATAGCTGCCACGACACCTAGTTAGTGTCGTCCTACAATGGGTCACGACATTAACATTGTGTTGCCTTGGTAGCGCTAGGTCAGCGGTTGACGATGTGCCGAGCCAAAAAAAGTGCCCTTAAAACCTTTTTCTGATGCAGTTATCCCTAATGGCCTTTTTGCCGCATGGGCGCAACGACTAGGTGTGTGCCTCAACGTTTATAGATGCTAGGGAACATGATACATGTTGTAGTGATATTGGCATCCTTCTGAGTCAACTCCTTTGATCACTATTCCATTTATCCTCCTTATGATTTTACTCTCTTTAACTCATATTTGTATACCGTTGTTCTTTATGATATCCTCGTAAATGTGTCTGCGTAGATGATTGGGTGACAATGCAATACCGAGTGGGCCCATAGAATATTTCTCCATCGTCAGGAGGTGTGAGATCTCACTTGTTAAACTATCGAAGTCCCCAAACATACTTTCATAATCATCTCGGAACCACCTGTATGACCATATTTGCAGGTGGGGTTGGGACAATCACAAAGATGAGCCTTCCGGTATGAGGGTACTTTATATTCTCATGGTATTAAGGATGTATGCATACGGTAATGATCGGATGATTTGACTATTAACTTCATAATACTATCTCATAGTAAATCATCTATTGGATCGGTTTTGTACCCTTGTTCCTCTTGACAAGGTAATCTCATTGTTCGTGGTATCACTAGTACAAAGCGACACTAAAGACACCCCCTATGTCATCGGCAATGCTATGGCCAACGGTTTGATAAATTCACCCATGGCCAGAGGAAGCTAACAGTATTGGGCCATGGATAACCCATATGCATCAGCAATGACTAAAATTATAGCATGTGGCAAATGTATATACTAACAGATCGGTCTATCAGCCCATTTCCGATTAGTCACAGATGATGGATTTGTCTGTTTCCAGGTATAACAGACCACCTAGCAGTACTTATAAAATTCCCTACTCCATTCGCTTGTCTCACTCTCTTCAACCCTAGTCACACACTCCCATCGATCTACACAAGCTTCACTAGCTAAGATATGTCTTCTCGCTCACGAGCTCGCCGATGGGGAACCCATCCTCTTTCGCCAATCGTAGCCAATGCCACGCAGTCCCCTCCACCAACCATGGCCATGGCTGCGAAGTCCTGACCGCCAACTACGGTGCTGCACATCGTAACAACATTAGCTTCTCTGCAGCCGACCATCGGAGCTCCTGGGGCGGGGCGTACACCCTGCAACATTGGAGCACCCCGTATAGACCCCGCCATCTTCCCTAGTCTCCTCATCTTCATCAGATTCAGATCTATATGTTGTGTGCCTTCTTTCTCTGCAACCTTCCAGCGTGAGAATGTCGACAACAAGATATAGGAGGCAACGATGATGAGGGCCATCCACATCAGCATAGTTGAGCACCAGATTCAAAAGGCTAAATAGGTGGTGTTCTAGAAATAACTCTGGGCTGTCAGATCCATGTCTTTATGGGAGGGAGGGGAGAGGAGGAGCAGGAGGCACATGAGGAGGATGGAAAAGATGAAGAGGTGGAAGAGGAGGAGGACAACGATGATGAAGAGGAGGAGGAGGATGACTCTAAATCCACTAATGACGAATCCGGTGCTGGTGCATTGACCAATGATGCTAAGCAAGCCCATATCGCCTAAGGTAAATACCCTAACCCCAGATCTATACTAAAAGTGTCTTAATTAGATTACCTCTACCATTAGTTTAAGTACTTGATTTAATTAGTTTACCAACACATTTGAGTTAAGTTCTTCACATAACCGAATGGCTCTGTTTAACATCTATTTAGTTGCAATGTTACCTATACAATTAGAGTAAGTACTTCATTTTGCTAGATTAACAATGAAATTAAATTACCTATGACCTTAGATTAAGTTATTCACAACACTGAATGTACCGAGTGACACTATTTTGCATCCCTTAGTTGCAACCGAATTACTATTTTGCATATTTTAGAACTAAATGACTCTATTTTTCATCTTTTAGTTGTAACTAAATTACGCTGTATTGCATCATTTAGTTGCAAATGATTGCCTCTGTTTTGCATCTTTCATTTGCAACTAAAGTGTCCATGTTTCACATTGTTTAGGTCAAGGAGGAAGCCTAGAGATGATGTGACGGCTGTAAAGACATTGGAGCAGGGCTACGTCTTTGGTGCTATGCGGCCGACATCTTCGGGAATAACAAGACTTTTGTGTACTAACGTAGGAGCTAAAGGAGAAGTGGATGGCATGATGTTGGTGACAAACCGACGTTCGTCAGGTCACAAGACACACCAAGCTTTTTTTATCCTCCGAATCCTCATTAGAAATGGTCACTAACAATCTCCTTAACTAATGTAGGAACATTAGGCAATAATTATATCTAATCGTTAGCCATGTCTGGAATCTCCGTGGACTTTGTCTCTTCACATCAGCCACATATATATGGCAATCGTAGCATTTTTTCATTGCCGATGGGGTTTTTGACGCATATCCATAGGGTCATTGTGTAGTAGTGTATCCTCAATTACAATACCTTCTATACCATAATCAGGAAACTTGATCACATAGCACATGGTCTAGTCCTAGAGGCTAGGCTAGGAACATCTTCGTTAGTTAATGTTTACTACACTTTTGTGTGAGATTTCCTTTGATTCTCACAATTAAGATTCATAGCAATTATAGCATAGTTTGGGCCTCATATATATTGAACCAGGATTATATAATAATCATTATTATTATTACCTCTAGAGAACTAATCCTAACACTCCATATCTACTTGGAGCACAAGCTAAAGACTTAGGCCTAGTTGAATGCCTAAACTGACTCGGTATCTATAATCAACTGAGTCCCTATACTATAAAACCCAAGTCGGTTTGCATATATAAGGCTCGACAGAAGAACCCTAGAGGGTAATATCTAATCTCACCATATATCTTGTTGTAACTACGCCTTCATTGATCCTACAATTAATCTGAGCAATACAAACCAAGTAGGAAGTATGTCTTTTCCTCCACCTAGAGGGGCTAAACCTAGGTACATCGTTGTGCTAATCTTGTTCCTGGAATCTCCTTTGTTCCATTCGCCTTCCACCTCTCGTAGGCTACCCCCATAGCATCTTCCGACTCGACACACCAACACCACACCTCTAACATCTATTATAAAACTGGTTTGGCAATTATATCTTCTAACAACCACTATCGAGGCTTTGGAAAATCTAGACTCCTTCGTGGTGTTGTGGATTGTAGATGAACCATTGGTGTTCCAGCCTTCTAAAATTTGGTTCATCTTAGGTGAGCTTGCATGTTTCCATTCATGTGGTTCTTAAATATGTTTTAGGTGCACAATCATTATGAATTTAATCCCTTCATCTACATATAGGCATTGATCTATAAAATCTTCAATGAAATGCTAGTAGGTTATATAGTGTGCTTTATGTTACCGCAATCTTAATGCCGATGTACAACCATCTATAGTTTAGATATTTTGCTCATTGTTCAGTTATCCATTTTCCGCATTCATGAAAAAATACTTATTTTTTGTAGTTGTTGTTCTTCTATTATTTGCCGTTGATCGCCACATTGCTTCCAAATTAGGTTGCTCCTATCACACTATCTTTTGGTGGCTCCATCCATGAGAAAGGACGCTAAGCTTAGATATGTTTGTACATACAAAGCATAGTACTGCTAACTATTTTGTGACATCACGAACTTGATCAATCTTCTATCTGTTCAATGGATTTAGCAGTTCTCTTACTAACATGAAAAAATAGTAAAGCTAACTATCTTGTGACATTTCTTTAAACTATACTCATACATTCATCCATTGAACAATGTGAAGAATAATTCGGGGCTCTGTTCCATGGGCTGAATCTAATATAGAATCGTGGAAAGAATGATAGACAACTACTCCTCCCTCCGTTTTATAATATAAGACGTTTTAGCTTTTGTGAAATGAATTTATCTAGACGACTTTTAGTGTGTAAGTTCACTTCGAACCTACCCAGTAAAAGATGTCTAGATACATTCATTTCACAAAAGCTAAAACATCTTATATTTTAAAATAGAGGGAGTATTTGTAAGCCCTGGACTTGATGACACTATCCGATCTTTCTTTTAATTTTATTTAAGTAGTATTAGGTTATCATGTTAGTACTTTCTTACGACAATTATTACCACGATCAGAAGATATTTTGTTTGATAAAAATCATTTACAGTTTGGTGCTTTAGTATTCACCTTTTTTACATTTTATCTTCTACCACGGTAAGCCACATTGCATACCCCGAAAATATATGGTCGTCCACCCTCATATACACAACAGCCTTATAGAGCTATTCATTGATTGTTGTTCATCTGGTTCCATTACATCTACTTAGGAGGTGACTAATCAATCTATCATATTTTGGTTTTCATTTTTATTTCTTTGTACTGCGAGACAAGTCGTAGTAGTAATGAAGAGTTCATATTCACTTTTCTGCTTGCTTATAATATTTTTATATATGTTTAATATAGTATTTTATAAATGCGTATCCGTTCGAAAGGGGTAACGTGTCAACGGCGCAATCCAAAATCCAGTAACAATAGATCATGTGTACGGACAACGTAATAGCTAGACTCAAGACCATGCTAGCTAAAAGGGAAACGGATGCCGCCTAGAGGGGGGTTGAATAGACACTTTAAAAATATTACGGTTTATGCTGTAATATATGAGGAATAAAACTAACGTTTAACTTATTAACCCAAAACCTATATCCACTAGGTTCAACTAAGTGCACCAACAAACCTATGCTAAGCAAGACAAGCAACAAGGTGATACTAAGATAAAATACTTCAAGCACGATGGCTATCACAATGTAAATTGCATAAGTAAAGGGTTCGTTTGAGAGATAACCGATGGACACGGAGAGAATGATTTTTATCCCGAAGTTCGCTTCCAGAGAAGCTACGTCTCCGCTGGAGAGGTACGATGGCGCAATATATTTCGAACGCCACAAATGGCTCACCTTGAGGTGTGGTGGCTCGATGCTCACCCAACGTCACACGAGACCTCACCCTAAGATGTGAAGGCACGCAACACAATGACTCCACAAAAGGCTCACCCTATTCTCCCATGAGCTCGCCACAAAGGCCTACTCACGATCCACTATGGGACACTTGAGGGCGGTCACTGAACCCGTACAAGGCTTGGGGCAATCTCTGCAACTCAATTGGAGGGCTTCCAAGAAACGTCACAAAGGCTACAAGCTTGAGAAAACTCCACAACAATTGCAGCCCCCAAGAACAATGCCACATACCACAAGCTTGAGAAATCTCCACAACTCAATTGGAGGCCTCAAGAACTCACCACAACTCCGCACAACCGTCTAGGGTTCTAAGAACCCAAGAGAAACAAGCCCAAAAGCTTGAACTCGCCGAAACTCGGAGGATAACTCAAACCTATGCACCAAATGCAAGAAGCAAGTTCTTCACTCTCAAATTCCACCAAAGCTAAAAAAGATATTGGGGAAGTAAGAGAGGAGGAACACAAGAGGAGAACACAAAACTATCCAAGATCTAGATTTCAAGGATTCATTCACAAACAAGGGATTTGGTTTGGTGGGGTTGTAGATCTAGATATCCTCTCTCAAATCCCTCAAAAATGCAAGAATCATAGGAGGGAGAAGGGGAGAGGTCAAACTCTTCTAGGTCAATAATGGAGGAGAGAGATAAGGGCAAGAACCAAGAAAAAGCTTATCGCCCACGAAGGGGAAGAGGAGCCCTTTTTAAAGGGCTCCGAGATATGCCCGTTACGCACAGATCTGTGCACGATCGGTAGTACCGGTGGGGGGTACTACCACCGGCACACTTTCAATGGCCATAAAACAGCGAGACGAAAGATAGAAAAGTGAGCCTTGCCGGTACTACCGCCCGAAATTCCGACCAAAATTCCATCAAATAGCACTCACAAAACTAAGAGGTTACTGAACTGAAATCAGGATGAGCGGAAGTAGCCCTGGTACTTCAGCCGGTACTACCGGCGGCAATTCTGCCCGAGCGGTACTTCCGGCGCCTGACCAGTACTTCCGCCCACGGACGATACTACCGTCTTTACTTCCGATCATAGTTACATTAAATAGAAATCATCAAACAGAGAGGCTACTGAACCACACCCAAGATGAGCGGAAGTGGCGCCGGTACTACCGGCAGCAAAAATGCCCTAGCGGTACTACTGGTGGCTGGCCAGAACTACCGGTCAAGAAAAATCTCTAGAACCAAAACAGTCATAACTTTCGCATCCGAACTCCAAATGAGATGAAACCAAATTTTTTGCAAAGATAACGACGTGTAGAATCCAACCAAAATATTATAAATATATATATGTGAGATACCTCCCAAGGTGTGGATCCGGAAAACCTGCAAGATAAAAAAACGCAATAAGATATGCAAGGGAAATCCGTTTTTGATGAACTAGAGCTTGTTAAGAAGATAACCACAAGGTCTAGATCCTCACATGGACAAGATCCAAAAACAACCAAGAAATATGATGCTACGTATGTAAAGGTTCGAGATCTTCGAAAGATACGAACGAGCTATTCACTCGAGAGCCCCTCTTGATAGTACGACTATCTATCCTAAACTCAGTCTCCCAACATACAAGAGACTGGTAAAAAGGAAAGCCTACTAAGATCATACCTTTTGTTTGAGCATTCCACTTAAGCTTGATGTAGACCGACTTGTCCCTCTCAACATGGATCACCTTTCTTGATTGCTCTTGCTTGATGAAGACTTGTGAAATGCTCCCCCATACTCCATTGGGAAACCTCTTCTTTAAACTTGTCTTTATCACTCCATGATTGCTGCGGATGGCAAGCTTCAAGGATGAGATTTTCTAGAGATGGCGCACCTTGAGCTTGCCCTTCATTTTTGATGACGTCTTGAAGATGGCCATAAGGAACTCCATCTTCTTCTTCAAGACATACTTGATCTTGTTGTTCTTCTTCTACATGATTCCAATAGGCACAAAGCCCTTGGACAAAGCTTCTTCTTTTTTAACCTTGAAACCAACACATGATCCAAGCGATGCCAATGGATAAACCTAAAAGTGAAACTCAATTTACACATTAGTACATAGAGATTGTCATTAATTACCAAAACCACACATGGGGGTATACATGCCCTTTCACTAGCTCAACTCTTGGATCTTTATGGTTCCTGTTGTATGGACCTCTACTGTTTTATTATGAAATCGGTACCCATCCTTAAAAAGGATATTTTTTCATATGAATGAACTGTCTTCCTCAAGAAATCATATATGTAGCCCTAGGGGATCTCCAGTGACCACGGGCGCCCTGATAGCCCCTCCAATAGGCCCACTGGGGCGTCGAACAAAAAAACTGTAGCGACGCCCCCAATAGGCCCTGTTATCCGGCGGGGCCAAATAAAATGGTGGCAACCTTTGTCCGCCTGAAACATGAGTCTAGGAGTGTTCGACACGCCAGGACATCGCTGCCACGTATGATACATACATGTGGGCCCACCTTGTTGATCAATCATTTAATGTTCTTTGTTGGTGCACCCACCTTGCCGGTTTTCGAGGTGAACATGACCTCGACGACCCACCGGAGGTGCCGGGACTCCAGACCGCCTTGCCCACGTCGGCGGCAACACGTAGCCGCTGCGACAATCCATATAACTACTCGGGCTTCAGTACAACGCAGGAGTGGTCGGCGGCAGAGTATGATATCATCACGTGCTCAAATCCGACAACGTCAGCGGAGACGACAACCTCGACTACTCCGTTTTCGACAAGATGTCAATGTAGATGTAGGGCTAGGTTTAGGTTTTAGTTAAATTTCGTTTAAATTTTGTAAAATATCCTAATAAATTGGAATTCGTAACGTTCGTTTAAATTTGTCGGTTTAAATCCTTTTGAGAAAAAAGTGTAGTAAGCGCACCTTTGGACAGCCGCCCCAATAGCGCCCAGGCCATCTATTGGGATTGCGTCCAGATGCTCTTAAAAAAAGTAGCCCAAAAGGGGCATCGAACAGAGAATTGGTATGGCTGCGCCATGCCTCTTTATTCTCCAAAAGAGGAAGAATCGATACCTTTTACAGCAGCGGGCATGTCAATTTGTAGGGGAAAGTCGCCGTGGTTTAACTCGTGTCAAACTGGTCTCACACGCGGGCATTTTTTCTCTCCATATGCTGCCGAAAATCCTCGATCCCACATCCGACAAGGACCCCATGGCAGCAAGCAACTGGAGGGGGGACTTAGCTTGGCCCGTGACAAGGACAAACAGTGCCCATTCCAGCCTGCCGTTTTGTCTTTGCACTTGCGAGTTGACTGGACTCATTTATGTGACCGCCCCAATTTGCCGGCTCGGATATGCTGCCTCAACATACTAGACTAGAAGGAAATCTTACTCGCAATTTCCACTTTCTGTGCCGCGCGTGCCATACAGATTCCATTTCGATGCACGCACGAATTCCAAAACTCAAAATCTTTCCAGGTACTCGTACTACCCAGGGCAACCTGCACCAAAGGGCAAAGGCAACGAATCCACAGATTCCATGGCAATCTACGTGCAAAGGCGTTCCCTGCAAAACCCCATGCATCACGTGAACTCTAATCCGCCGACAACTCGACCTTGCCCTCACATGCACACCTCCCCTGCCCAGCCGATCGCGCAATAATACTCTCTCTTCACGAGCTACTAATCCGCCGCGCGCGTTAATCGCTGCCGGCCAGCCGATCGACCAGGGGTATAAAGGGGCCGCTGGAAAGGTGCCTCTGCTTTCCCTTTCCTTTCTCTTTGCAATGACGCTGCTCGTCTGGGAGAGCTCCCTGCTCGCCGTCCTGCTCGTGCACGGCTTCTCGTTGTCCGGCTCGGCAGCCGCCGTCCTGCCCGGCCCGAAGGGATGCGACATCTTCAGCGGCAGCTGGGTCCGCGACGACGGTTCGACGACGGCGGCAGCGGCGTACAGCGGGTTCAGGTGTCCCATCATCGACCCGCAGTTCAACTGTCAGCTCTACGGCCGGCCCGACGCGGACTACCTCCGGTACCGGTGGAAGCCGGCCACATGCGAGCTACCGAGGTACAGCACGTACATACGCGCGTGATGCCATGGCGCATGTCATGTCTGCAAATGTTATTCAGATTTCTGACATGGTCTTGGTGATGTACTACCCGATCCGTAGGTTTGACGGCGCGGACTTCTTGGCGCGGATGAAGGGGAAGACGGTGATGTTCGTGGGGGACTCTCTGGGCCGTGACCAGTGGGAGTCGCTCGTCTGCTTGCTGCACGCCGCCGCACCGCAGTCACCTTCGCAGCTCGTCTCCGCCGACCCTCTTTACACCTACAAGTTCATGGTGCGTACGTATGCACTTCGTTTTTTTCTTCCTTTGGCGAATTCGGGCGAAACCAATGACCGCTTCGATGTGTACTACTGGCAGGAGTACGAGCTGGTGCTGTCTTTCTACCGCTCGCCGTACCTGGTGGACATCGACGTGATGCAGGGGAAGCGCGTCCTGATGCTCGACGACATCGCCGAGAACGCCGAGGCGTGGCGCGGCGCCGACGTGCTCTCCTTCAACTCCGGCCACTGGTGGACGCACACCGGGACGCTCCAGGGGTACGTATTCCATCGCTTTCTCTCCATAGTAGCTTCGTTTACGGAACTATCTGACATGTGGAGTATGTATGTGCAGGTGGGATTACATCGGGGAGGGCGGGCAGTACTCGGAGGACATGGACAGGATGGTGGCGTTCCAGCGCGGGATGACCACCTGGGCCAGCTGGGTGGACCTCAACGTCGATCCGGCCAAGACCCGTGTCTTCTTCCAATCTATGTCCCCTACTCACTACAGGTAAAACAAACCTGCAGCGGTCTCAACTCACGCATGGCTCCAAGCACTGCTTGCCTTTTTTTGTTTTGTTCGTGTTGTCTGCTCTGATTTGTACCATGGGCTCGAACAGTTCCAAGGATTGGCCCAACCCGGTGTCCAAGAACTGCTACGGGGAGACGATCCCGACGACTGGGCTCAACTCCACGGCGCCGCCCACGGGCCAGCAGCAGGTGATAAAGTCAGTGCTGCAGGGCATGAAAAGCCCGGTCCGTCTGCTCGACATCACCGCGCTGTCGGCTATGCGGAAGGACGCGCACCCGTCGGTGTACAGCGGCGACTACTCCTCTGCGCAGCGCGCCAACCCTGGCGCAGGCTCCGCCGACTGCAGCCACTGGTGTCTCCCTGGCCTCCCGGACACGTGGAACCAGCTCTTCTACACCTTGCTCTTCTACCAATAGCAGCGACAGCACTGGGTGTCTGGATGCGCTGCTGCTGCGTTTGGGATAGCTGCTCCGGCTGCCATGTCATTGATTGTTACAATAGTATTCTCTTTGTATACTAGTTAGGGTGAACCTGTGATGTGGGCACCTTGGCAGTGGCAGATAAGGGTGATACAAACGTGTATTTTTTTTTTTAAATTCAATATATTAAGAAAGCAAGCCGTCTCGTTAAAAACCTTTCGGTTTCCATAGATATCCTGATAAGAAAAAGAGTATGTCTAAAACTTGCTACTTCGAATATTACATGAAGAATTATATCACCTCATTTGAGAGCAGCTCCTTAACATAGACTGTAGCGTCATAGCCAAGGGAACCACTAACCGCAGCTTTACCTAATTGCGCAAGCACATGCACAACACTATTGTTCATACGCTCAACTTTGGAGACACCTAAATCTCGATACACTCTTAGTAATTCACGACCTTCCAGAATTAAAGCCCAGCTGCGTGAATTTTCAGGGTTGTCTAAAAAAAGAGCCTATACCACCCTAAGGAAATTTCTTTCCACCGTTGATGGCCACTATCGCAAGTCAATGAGATGCTTTAAACCTACCAGACATGCCAGTATCTCAGCCTCTTCCGCGTTGCCGCAGTTTGGGACAAATTTCCACTCGGACAACACAACTTTGGCTTGGCTATCGCGCACAATAATACCGAGCCCAGCATCTCTCGAGTGTGCGTCCCATCCCGCATCGACGTTCGCCTTCAAAGAACCCACCTCTGGAGCAGTCCAGGAGGCTCCAAAACCACATGCAGTGCTTGGTGTGTTTGAATGCGTAATAGATAACGATGACAGGTAGTTAGTCAAGAAATTGACCGAAGCCGAGACTGATGCTTTCCCGTTGCCATGGACTATATTGTTCCTGTGGTGCCAGGCACACCAGAATAGGAAAATAATCTTTGACCTCATCTCCTTTGTAGCATTGCAGAGCAAATGAAGGAGCCACTCTTTCCCATTGACGTTAAAAACCTCCTCCTCGAGCAAGGACCAGACACTCCCCATTTCATGCCACAGAGCTTTAGCCAGTGTACAACTTATGAGTGCATGATGATAATCTTTCACACACGTCCCACACATCGCACACACCGGATCAACAGTGGAATGCGTCGATGCACGCCACACAAATGTGTATTCATCTTTGAATGCAAAACTGTAGCTTTCCTCTACATGGAAATGCTAAATGTAGCTCATCTGTTGGTTCTATTACCTCCGTCCCAAGGAACAAGTTGCTCTCGTTTTGTGTTTTTTCTTTGATCAAGATTTGTCTAAATATATAAAGTTTAGAACGATAGAGAGGGGTTGGCGAAATATGTTAGATGTATTATTGGCCTCAAGGGCGAGTATATATAGATGTATATTGAATCATCTTGGAGTACAAGTCAAGTTAGGACTACATGGACATGTATCATATCTCTATCCTATGCTGCCATAATAAACGTATACGCAATACTCTAACATCCCTCCGCAGTCGTAGAGGTAGCGTCGTGAATAACTGGAACATCACTGATGGTTAGACTAGAGATAAACCAAAATAGCATCTAGTAGGCTGACATCCCCCTATAGTCCAAGCGGGAACGTCGTGTACGATGTCGTGTCGCGGTAGCTTGTACTGTAGAGGAAGCTGGTGAGATGCTCAAGCGAGGTGATAGCCCTAGTGCTGATGTCTAGGGAGCCGAGAGTGATGGGCATGGAGAGCGCTGCAACCTTGGTCTAGGTAGCCATGCGAGGGGTCGCCATGGTCGATGTCGTGGTTGGGGATGCCGCACGTGAAGCCGCGGACGCGAAGAAGGTGTCGTGGTGATGATGATGGAGACGCATTGAGGGCAGTTGTCGAGGACGTCAATGCAGAAGTCTATGTAGAACGAGCCGTCGAGGACGAGGTGCGGCCATAGCTATGCACACGTCGGGAACATAGGAATACTACAGTTTTGCCATAACCAAGTACGTAAGAAGAACCATCAGTGACGCGTTCGAGGTAGTCGTAGGAGTTGATGCCAAATAAGGCATTGTCGATGCCGATGAAGATGAGGCACCGATCTGAGCTTGCCAGGCCCAAGGACGCTTTGGGGCCAAAGGCACACGGCAGTGTTGCTATCACCGAGCATACGTAAAGCTGGATGCTGACTCGTGTATTAACGAGCTCGTTGGGGAACCCCAAGAGGAAGATATGATGAGCACAACAGTAAGTTTTCCCTCAGTTATGAAACCAAGGTTATCAATCCAGTAGGAGTAAGGAAACACCCCAAAGGTGTAGCTAGCTGAACTTTGGCAGGGCGCACTACAGGTGCCAGCAACAACGTGGAGACCTGCACAACACAACCACTGAACTCTGTCCCAAACTTGCGATGAGGTTGTCAATCTCACCGGTTTTGCTGAAAACAAAGAATTAAACGTACTGAGTGGAAGAAAGTAATAGTTTGCAGAAAGTAAACACAAAGCAGTAAACAGTTGATTGTAGATTGATAGTAAAAGAAAGGACCGGGGTCCATAGTTCACTAGAGGTGGCTCTCCTTAAGATAGATGACATGTTGGGTAAACAAATTACAGTGGGGCAATTGACAAACATCGAGAAAGCATACAAGCATATACTACTCATCTTGACTCCTCTGAGACTTGATTGGGTATTACAACATTATACATAGACCGCCATCCAACTGCATCTATGACTAATAATCCACCTTCAGGTTATCATCCGAACCCCCTCCAGTATTAAGTTGCAAGCAACAGATTATTGCTTTACGAACTGCGTGTAAAGTAAACAATATGATTGTTCTATGAACAATGGATTGTTGTTTTCTCCCTAGTAGCAACAACACATCTAGTACCTTAGAGATTTCTGTCACTTCCCCAGATTACCAGAGGCATGAACCCACTATCGAGCATAAATACTAACTCTTGGAGTTGCTAGCATCTACTTGGCCAAGATAGCTACTAACAATGGAAAGCATGCAAGATCAGAAATAACAAAGATATGAGAGAATCAATAATTAATCTGAAATAGCATCTCAATATCCATCGGATCCCCACAAACACAACATATATGAATTACAAATAGATGATCTTGATCAGGAATGGAGCTCACAAGATCTAAACATGATAACACAAAGGAGGAGAACCAGCCATCTAGCTACTACATGGACCCGTAGTCCAGAGATGAACTACTCACGCATCACACCGGAGGCTTGCATGATGATGAAGAAGGCCTCCAGGGTGAATTCCCCTCTCCGGCAGGGTGCCAGGAAGAGCTTTAGATCCCTCCCGATCTAGAGATGGATTTTTGATCGGGTACTTAGGGTTTTCCGTATCAGAGGCAATATATAGGCGGAAGGAGAGGCCGAGGGGGTGCCTAGGGCGGCCAGACCACCCCCTGGCATGGGGCAGGCCTGGCCGCGCAGCCAGGCGGTGTGGCCGGGCCCCATCTCCTCTCAGTCTCGTATTCTGGCTACGGGTGTCCCTTAGTGAAAAACTGACTTTGGCTTTTGTTCCGTACAATTCTGAGAATATTCATTTTCTAACTTTCTTGGAACCAAAAACAACAGAAAACAGGCAACTAGCACTATGGCTCTTGTTAATAGGTTAGTCCAAGAAATCATATGAAAAGTACGCCAAAGTGTGGACAAAACACAAGAAAGTAGATAAAACCAAGCATGGAACATCAAAATTTATGGATACGTTAGCAACGTATCACGGGACCAGCATGATTGTCGTGCCATGTCGGTGATAGACTAGCAGAGAAGGTCTCCATGATGGTTGTGAGGTGCAAAGTGGTGAAGACGGACAGGTGCCGATGTAGTCTGTGGCTATCGGAGTAGAAGCGAGGGTGGAGTTAGTGGCGTTGCCGGAAGGTGGCGTTGCAGTGGTGGTGGTGGTGTCGGGAGGTGGTGTTGCCGGGGTGTAGGCATTGTCGAGGAGGCCGTGACATTGGCGACGAAGTTGTAGTGGACGATGACGAAGGTGTTGGTGGCGAAACTAGCGGTGACCTGGGGTGGCCATGCAAGTTACGTGGGGAGGCAGGACGGTGGTACACGAAGTTGGCAATGAAGAACCGACAGCTTGACGAAGACCATGCGCGGACGGCGGCGACCCGCATCGTGGGAGCGGTGCAGTGGTAGCCTGAGACGTTGACGCATGGGGACGACAAGGTAGACCACATGTAGCAGTGCTATGGTCCGAGGGGACAATGTAGCTGCAGCATGTGGGTCGGTGTAGCGGCATGAGGTCAACGACGATGTACGCGTTAGGAAGGAACGTTGGAAGCCGGAGGCGAGGACCAACACGGCGGCGCTACGGCCCGAAGGGGTTACGCAGCGGTAGCCCGTTGCTTGATCGGTGATAGGGCGTGCTCAGGGACATGCTTGGCGACATGCACAAGTCGGTTGATCAGACCGACCAGGGTGCAGTTCGCGCCATGGCGCGGACAATGACGTGTAGATCGTAGTCGATGGTGACATTGTCAGTGAAGTCCCGGGCGATGACGACAAAAACGGACCGGCGATGGAGACCGCCCGGATGAGGACAGCCTGTTGCGACACACGTAGGGGTGCCCCATGTGCAATGCATGCGGTTGTGCCGCATGGTTTGATGAAGATGGCTGGTGTAGGTCGATGCCGTTGTCGGAGTAGAGGCACGGCAATGACGATGGTGGTGGGCGACTCAATCCGATCTATGATCGGTATTTCAAAAAAAAGGCCGGTCAAGTGCGGTGACCCAGCATACCACTGCATGACATAGTACACTATTGTCATTGACATAACACCAATGAAACACCGTTCCACTAGTAAAATAGCATGTGGGCTCCATGTGTGGTTTTGGTGATTAATGACAATCTCTATGGACTAATGTTTGCCCATGGTGTATGGGGGAGCATGTTTCAAGTCTTCATCATACGAGCACAAGGAAGAGCAATCAAGAAAGGTGTCCATCTTGAGAAGGACAAGATCATCTACATCGAACTCAAGTGGAATGCTCAAGGCAAACGTATGATCTTGATAGGTTTTTCCTTTTGTCAGTCTCATGTTGTTAGTTGGGAGACCGGTTTATAGGATAGATAACCGTACTATCAAGAGAGGCTCTCAGCTGAGTAACTTGATCATATCTTTCGGAGAGAGCTCAAACCTTTGCATACTTGCATCATCTTTCTTGTTTCTTATTTGGTTCTTATCAATGAGAGGATTTAGATCTTGTGTTAATCTCCATGACAAGCTCAAGTTCATCAAAAATGGAATTCGTATGCATTCTCGTTTGCGTTTCCGTTTTGGAGGTTTTACCGGTGTGTCTTTTATAGATAGGTTAACCCCTTCATCATTTTATTATATCCTCCCTTGCTGGAATATGATGGTTCCCTGCATGATATTGTAGAGCTCGTTACTATCTTCGAAATGAGCCCAAGATCATCAAAATCGGAGTACGGATGCAAAAGTTATGGCTGTTTTTGTATTGGTTTTTCTGTTAGTTTTTTTGGGGGCGGAGACTCCGGTGTTGAACCCCGCAGACTCCGGGGGGGGGGGGGGGCAGAGACTCCCAAAATTACAGCCCAGACTCCAAGGGGTGTACTAGGAGCATCTTGAGCTTGCCTGGAGTCCTTGCCGGAGTCTGGACCCTCGAGACTCCGGTCCTAGGGGTGGGAGACTCCTGTCCTGAAGGGAGGAGACTCCGAGATAAGTGTTCTGCAATGGCTAGTTGTCATGGGGGACATATAAAAGTCCCCCTTCTTCCCCAAGTGTCTGGTTGCTTGCTCTCTCTCTCCTCCATTGTTTCTACCTTCAAGATCTTGCAAATACTCTCAATCCCTCCCATATTTCTTGAATCTTATTGGGGGATTTGAAAGGGGAGATCTAGATCTACAAATCCACCAATCCATCTCTCCTCTATGTTAAGGGAACATCTTGGATCTAGATCTTGGGGTTTCTTTTATGGATTTCCTCTTGTGTTCTTCCTCTCTTATTCTCCCTATAGCTTTTGTAGCTTTGGTGGAATTTGAGAGTAAAGGACTTGCCATTACATTAGGTCCATCGGTTTGAGTTCTCTATAGAGGATTTGGTTGGTGAAATCAAGAAGATTGTACCTCTTGGGTTCTTGGAACCCTAGACGGCTGTGTGGCCTTTGTAGCGTGTTCTTGGGGCCTTCAATTAATTTGTGGATCTCTCCCAAAGATAGTGGCCTTGGTGGTGATTATTGGGAGCCTCCAATTAAGTTGTGGAGATTGCCCCAATCTTGTACGGGTTTGCTAACCGCCCTCAAGTGTCCCGTAGTGTATCGGGTGCTTGCTGTGTGGTGGGTGCTCGAGAGAATAGGGTGAGGCCTCTTGTGGTGTTGGTGGTCTTAGTACCGCCCACCCCTCCAACAAGACATACTCCCTTGTTGGGAGGAACTCAGTAAAATATCGTCGTCCTCGCGTGCCTCGATTATCTCTATACCCGAGCTCTTTTCTTATGCACTTTACATTGTGATAGCCTTCGTGCTTGATGTAATATATCTTGCTATCACATTTTTGCTTGTATTGCTTAGCATAAGTTTTTGGTGCACATAGGTGAACCATAGCATTTACAGGCTTTGTGCTTGACAAAAGAAAACACTAGTTTTATTCCACGTTTGTTAAGCCCTTCTATTAAAAGTTTTAAGCGCCTATTCACCCCCCTCTAAAGCAAGGTCTCTCGCTTTTAGGCTTCACCGCCTTGAGAGTAAAGATGCCGACTATAGGATTTGTGCACGATTCCATTTATATATTCTATGGCACAAATTATGATGATTGGAAACTTTGCATGCTTGATTTTTTCGGGGCATTCACTCATCTATTGAGAGAATTCTATATATGGGTTTTTGTTCTCCTATGGATCCCCAAACGAATCTTTGGAGGATAAGATGAACTCTTATGTAGATAATCAAACTACTATATTGCTTTTACTAGTTGTGAGTAATGTAGTTGTTTCTTCAATCATGCCTTATTGGAGTGCTCATGAGATTTGGACAAAGCTTCAAGATAAATATGGTGTGTCCAACATTACTGAGGATGATTGTATTCCCTCCACAGTCGGCCCTGATGAGTTCTCACCTTTTACCACTTCACCAACATGTGATTTTCCACATGGTAATGATATGGTGAGTGGTGATAGAAATTGCAATGTGGATAGTGAGGTTACTAGTGGTAATACATCTTCTCTATCTAGTTGCAATGCTCTATCTTTGGACCTTAACACCTCTAGCACTCAAAACTCATTACATGCTTGTGTTGATATGTTGGGTTTGCAGCATAGAAAACACAATTTTTCCTACGATGGGAACTAAACGCCAAGATCTATCTACTAGATACAAGCAACGGGTGGATATACATCCATAGAGAACTTACCCTCGAAGACAACATAGCTTTGTTAACGAGTTGGAACTCGTGGATGATGTAGTCGTACACTTGCCGATCTCAAGATCGTGATGAAGTCCAGCAGGTCCGGCTCCAGCACGTCCATCAGATCCAGCTCCAGCAAGTCCAGCACCACCAAGTCTAGCACCACAAAGCAGTGGTGCATCCGTGATTGTACACATGTCCGGTACCCCGACAACCTCCGGTACCCCGACATTTTTCTGTGATTGTGAGAAGCTTTAACGCTAGTAACTAAATCCCTTTGTCTCATGATATAATACATGTCCGAGATTCGATCATCGGTATCCAAATACCTAGTTTGATCTCGTTACCGACATGCACTCTTTTCTTGTTCCCGTGATATAACATTCTTGTGATCACATCACTTGCTTGCAAGCTATCTTAATGTGATATCACCGAGAGGGCCCAGAGTATATCTATCCATCATCAGGATTGACAAATTCCACTCTTGATCCATGAGCCTCAACATAACACCTTCATAGTACCAAACCCACCTTTATAGCCACCCTATTACGGTGTGATGTTTGGTGTTATCAAGATACTCTTCTAGTGTTAGCAATTAACATGATCTCATGGTCTAAGGACTAAGATTACTTCATATGATGTTATAGCAATATAAACATAATGACTTTGATCGTAATGCTATACCTCAGATGAATGTTCATCACATCATTCCACCAATGTTTTGACCTCGTTATTAACAACATCCAATGTCCATGATCAGGAAACCTTGATCATCTTGTTAATCAACGAGCTAGTTTATATGAGAGGCATTACTAGGAACTTTGTATTTTGTTTATTAAACACACATGTATTAATGTTTCCAATTAATACAATTATAGCATGCAAAATAAACATTTATCATAAACATGGAATAAGATAATAACCACTTTATTATTGCCTCTCGGGCATATTCCCTTCAGTCTCCCACTTGCACTAGAGTCAATAATCTAGTTTGAAAAACTTTGCATATTGAACACCTATGGCTTTCTGGTGTTGCATATACGCGATTGCTAGTGGTTAACATAATCTCCGGATCTGACAGTTTCAGGTCCGTGTGTATTTGCATGTCTTTGCGTCTCTACGCATCACTCATTCTCAAATGAGATGGCATTGTATAAATTTGGTCATTTGGTGAGACCTTTAGTTCGTTCGGGTTAAAATATGTTGATATTATTGTCATACAATATATCTTCATAGTATTAGCCCACTTTGAACCACACCTAGTTTGATAACAAACTACTTAACACAAATGCCCTCCTTTGCTGCTACTATAGCGGTCATATACTTAGCCTTTTGTTGTAGTATCTGTCATAATGTCTCAACTTTGGAACTCATCCAAATCCATCATGGAACATCCTTTCCATTACATTGTTCTACCCATAGTCTAAATTGAGATAAATTTTAATTTGTATCTTGTGACAAAACGAGTATCAATGTAACACTTTACAATGAACTACCTTTAACTATTTGTCACTTATACATGATATATTCTTAGTTCTTCCAAAGCTCATAAGAATATCTTCACTATTTTCCAATGATCATCTTATGAATCATTCTGGTATGTGCTCATAACATTTAGAGCATAGGATATGCTGGATATATACATATCACGGTATAATCGATCAAAATCTTCATGTGATTTTACTCACAAAGTGTTGAAACACTTGAATCTTGATACAATCCTTTCCATGCAGCAAGAACCTTTCTTGTTGTTTCCATATTGAACCCTTTCAATATCTCATATATGTATGTCTGGCACAACCATATTAGCGCCTCAATCTATCCATATAGATATTGATGCCAAATATTCCGGTTTTGCCCAAGTCTTTCATCGAAATCTTATTTTAATGAAATTCTTAACTTGTGTCAATACAAGATACATCATTTCCAATCAACAATATGTGCTCTACATAATGTATTAGAAATATGTCTCAGTGCTCCCACTTAATTTCTTGCAAATGCAAGCATCTTCATCATTTCCGATGAATTTAAACTCTTTTAACAGTTTCATCATGGTGAAGATTCCAACTCCGCTATGCTTACTTCAACTATTGAAGTTTGCATGCCCTTTTAGCACCCTTTGAATTAACAAAACCCTTCGTACCGTGTCTTGTACATGTCCTAGGTAACCATTCTATTAGAAGAACATTGTTTTGTTTGTTCAACTACCATACATCAAATTATATGTAGTGGTTGCTATATTAATCCGTCAAGACTAAATATCGCTATGACAGATCAAATATTGTCATAGTCAACTCCTTGAACATTGTCGTAGTGGTTGTTAAACATCCATGTCTATTTCTTTATAGATCCAAACACGACCGATAGGCTTCACGCCTTTCTGGAGGGTCTTCCAAGTTCAGAAACTTGATTTCTCGTGTATGGATACTATCACAGATTCTATGACTTCTAGTAATTTTATGGAGTCAGGGCCCATCATCGCTTCTTTGCATGTAGTCGGTTCATCATTGTCAAAACAATAACAACTTGCTTATCAAATCACACTATTTGATTTTTATCGACCCACACGGTTCAATAGGAACTCTAATCTCCGAGATCACAACCTTTGTAATCACGGGAGCCATGAGCATTGTGGCTGCCACCGGGACACTTTCTGGCGTTGCGCTACTTAGCACATATAGCTAAGGTTCAACAACCTTATCAAAGTTCTATTGCCCTCCCACTTAACTTTTCGTGAAAAATTTCTTCTCAAGAAACTTGACGTTCCAAGTAACAAACTCTTTTGTCCTAGGTGTTATGGATAAATTCCCAACAAATTCTTTGGGATAACCTACAAAGACGTGCTTATCCAACTTTGGTTGTAAACATTTTACTTATGCATAGCATACCAAAATTTAATAAAAGACAATTCGGGTTTTATCCCAAACCATAACTTATATGGTGTCATTTCAATGGATCACGATGGTGCTCTTTTCATTGTAAAAGCGGTAGTCTCTAAAGCTTCAATCCTTAAAACATAATGGCAGTTTTATAAATGACATCTTTGATCTTACCATGTCAAACATGGTTTGATTTCATCTCTTGAATATGCCATACTCCTATGGTTTATCGGGAAACACAAATCATGGAACAATTCCTCAAATCTTAGGTGTTTTTGCTAAACATGTAACTCAAATATCTTCCTTTATGATCGAATCATAAACTATTTATTTTCTTGTTACAATGATTTTCCACTTCATCTTGAAAGTCTTTGAACAATTTTCAAATGTTTCATACTTCTTCCTTATTAAGTAAATATATAGATATATTCACTTAAATTTCTGGAGAAAGCATATGAAGCAAAAAGATCCATCGCATATGACTACACATAATGGACTATATACATCAACATGCATAATATCCAATAAGTTAGTCATCCGTTCCTCTTTGGCCTATGGACGGAGTTTCAATTATCTCGAGGAAAGTCTCACAAACGTCAATTGATCAAAATCAAAGACTCCAAAAATCATCAACATGGATTTTCTTCATGTTTTCTTTCCAATATAATTTAAACAGCGATGTCACTTCATAAGTGATCTTTCAATCATTTGTCTTGTGACATTTTAGCAATAGTGTTTATGGATGTGACTTCTCCCACTAGACTTGTAAAAGTTCATTCATCCTTTATGGAATACGGTAATTATTTGAACAACCATTGTTCTCGTAATACCGGAACAAAATAACAATTATTAAAACAAATCTTGAAGGCTAGGTTTGACGACAACAAAAAAACACAATAACACTTTATTTGTTTTCGATGAACATCATCACTTATTATCTTGCTAGTTACTTAGGCCATTGCAGTTCATGAATTGTGTTGTCCTGTATGACACTTCATACCAACCAATTCGGTATCCAATATCTCAGAACCGCATTGTTTAACAAGCAAGGAATACAGCCATAACATGTATATCTTCTATATACCTAAGTTGGACATCTCCAACCTTTTCTTTTCTGCCAAATATTTTATAGATTCTCTTTCAACAATTCCTTTTTCTTTTAAAAGAATCTATCAACATCAATAGTGGTGTCATTCACATGACACATAGTACAAAGCGTGTATAGTCAAATACTAATACCTTTGGACTTGCACTTTGAAGTGGATCACCATCATCAAATGTTTGGCATTCTTTCAAAAATCCATTCTTTAGTAATCTTTTAGTGTAGTAAACATTTTACTTACA
Organism: Avena eriantha; assembly: GCA_910589775.1. Classification (NCBI taxonomy): domain Eukaryota; kingdom Viridiplantae; phylum Streptophyta; class Magnoliopsida; order Poales; family Poaceae; genus Avena; species Avena eriantha. The sequence goes on along the minus strand of OU342743.1, from coordinate 586,132,447 downwards.
TCTTCTATTCATCCTTATCATGGCAACTTTCATGATCAAGCTACTATAGCTTATAAGGAAGAATGCCGAGTATAATTTTAGTTCCCGAAACCTTTTGGGAGATTCAGATGCCTAGCATCTCCATCCTTCACAAACTCTCATACAATATGAGAACATGTATTTTGCTAAATTATACTCTATCATAATGCAACCAAAAACATTGTTTCAGATATCAAAATATCTTCCACACATGATGGTTTCTGAAACAATTTTTCAGCTCCTAGATAATCTTGATATTAAAACAACTTTTGAATATCAAAAATCATGGAGGCAAACATGATACTTTAGATACTAACATTGGAATTCTTACTCTTGATTTAATACTACTTATTAAACTTCATGGAGTAAATAGAGTTTGCTGAAAGTTTGCAATAGGACTTCTAAACTTTAATTTGACATTCAAAACAATGCGATACCAGTTCGTAAAGTAAATATCCAGAATTCTATAGTTCTATTATCTCAATTAAAACTAAGTATAAGGTAGTGAACAGACGCCAATGACTACAACAAATTATGCAAATTTACTTCGATTTAGTTTATGACAAATTGAGTTCGACTAATCCAAATTAGAAATGAACTCCCACTCAAAAACGACATCCCTCGTGCCTTTTTGGTGATTACATGAACCAAATCCACTACACCAAGTCCGATCATCACGTGAGTCGATGTAGCTTCACAGGCTAGCATCAATATGGGCATCATATCAACTATATGACTCATGCTTAACCTTTCGGTCCGTGTTCTGAGGCCATGTCTGTACATGCTAGGCTTGCCAAGTAAGAACCTTAGTATTCGCGTGTGTAAAACTATCTTACACCCGTTATATGAAAGCGTAGAGTCGAGTACACCCGATCATCACGTGATGTCTCGAAACACGATCCACAAAACATTGCATACTTAAGGGAGAACACATTTTATCTTGATATCTAAATGAGGGATCATCTTAAAATGCTACTAAAACGCCAAACTAGCAATATAAGATGCGAACATCATATGTGTAAAGTGGAATGATATGGTCCATGCATTTGATCACCATTATATGCATCGTGGTATGATACCTATCATTACTTTGTGTGTAAGGCCAAGGTCTATGGAACTTACACGTTAGGTGTGTTGTAAGAGTATCAACTATACATCAACTTACAACATTACCATATCATGACACTAGCCCAGCAACGATCTAAACTAGATGCCTCTAATTTATCCATTGCAAGTTTTACGTGGCTTAGGGCTTTCGAAGATAGAACCGGTCTTACCTACGAACATGGAACCACAACGATGATAACTAAGTCATTAGAAACTCGTTGTAAATCAGATATTGACTATAGTAGGAGAGACAGACACCCACCAGCCACTTATGCAAAACAAGTTGCATGTCAGTCGTGGAACCGGTCTCATGTACGATGACATGTAAGGTTGGTCCGAGCCGCTTCATCCCACTATGCCACCAATATCCAAAATACATAGAAGATGAAATAACATGATCATCATCGCCCACATATAAACATATGTGTACTACCTGTGCAAAGCACCTACGCATAGATCAGGCTCTGATACCACTGTTGGGTTCGCAACATAGAAAACAAAATTTTTCCTACGATGGGAACTAAATGCCAAGATCTATCTACTAGATACAAGCAACGGGTGGATATACATCCATAGAGAACTTACCCTCGAAGACAACAAAGCTTTGTTAATGAGTTGGAACTCGTGGATGATGTAGTCGTACACTTGCTGATCTCAAGATCGTGATGAAGTCCAGCAGGTCTGGCTCCAGCACGTCCATCAGATCCAGCTCCAGCAAGTCCAGCACCACAAAGCAATGGTGCATCTGTGAACGCACACACATCTGGTACCCCGACAACCTCCGTCCCTCGCTCCAGCAAAGCAGCGGAAGCAGCAACTCCTTTCCAGATAAAGCCACCAGGAACATGTATCTCGCTAATCCAAGACCATGGGGGAATAATACTAGAGGGGGAGAGAGATCCTTCACGAGGAGGTGTGTGGAAGAAGGGGTGTGAGGGGGGCATTTTATAGGAGGAGGGAGGTACCCCTCCCCATGGCCGGCGCCCATGGGGAGTGACTCCTCACCTCCCCCATTCATGTGGTGGTAACCCCTCCACATTAAAATGCCCCTTCACATTCTCTTTTAAAGTCTCCACTTTAAATGCATTAAATTTCTCCAAATTTAATGCTCTCTCATTTAAAAAAACTCTTTTATTATTTTTATTACGAATTTTGTTAATTACTTTAATTAACAAACATTCACATAAAACCCCTGGAACATTTCAATATTACATGCAGAACCAATATCAGCAATTTCACCCGAAACAATTTCGGTGTCTATTGAAATAATTCCAGCGCTTTCTTAAATCTTTATCTGAAACATATTTGCTCCAAATGGTGTCGGTATCCCTTAAGTGTGTCACCCTACGGTTCGCGAATAATGCAGACATGATCGATACACCTCTCAGATCAATAATCAGAAGCGGGACCTGGAGATCCATACTGACTCCTACACATTCAACGATGACTTCTGTGATCGTGAGAACCTTTAACGCTAGTAACTAAATCCCTTTGTCTCATGATATAATACATGTCCGAGGTTCGATCATCGGTATCCAAATACCTAGTTTGATCTCGTTACCGACATGCACTCTTTTCTTGTTCCCGTGATATAACATTCTAGTGATCACATCACTTGCTTGCAAGCTATCTTAATGTGATATCACCGAGAGGGCCCAGAGTATATCTATCCGTCATCGGGATGGACAATTTCCACTCTTGATTCATGAGCCTCAACATAACACCTTCATAGTATCGAACCCACCTTTATAGTCACCCTATTACGGTGTGACGTTTGGTGTTATCAAGATACTCTTCTAGTGTTAGCAATTAACATGATCTCATGGTCTAAGGACTAAGATTACTTCGTATGATGTTATAGCAATATAAACATAATGACTTTGATCGTAATGCTATACTTCGGATGAATGTTCATCACATCATTCCACAAATGTCGTGACCTCGTTATTAACAACATCCAATGTCCATGATCAGGAAACCTTGATCATCTTGTTAATCAACAAGCTAGTTTATATGAGAGGCATTACTAGGAACTTTATATTTTGTTTATTAAACACACATGTATTAACGTTTCCAATTAATACAATTATAGCATGCAAAATAAACATTTATCATAAACATGGAATAAGATAATAACCACTTTATTATTGCCTCTCGGGAACCTTCCCTTCATGATAGTCCTTGCATATCATGTAAAAATAGCTTGAATAGATCTCATGATGATATGCTTGCTTTGTCTTGTGGCCATGATAAAAATGCTTCTATTTCCTCTAGTTCTTGTGTTGCTAACCATGTAGAGTAAACCAAAGATTATATGGTCAAGACAAGTGTTTGAATGGAGCTTCAAGTAAAACCTCATCACTATTGTCTTCAAGTTCTCACATATGTCTTATGTCTAAGGAAACAAAGGTAACCTCTTTGTATCCCATTTTATATCATCATGTTGATGATCATGATGATGTTGTTTATATCATCATCATCTTGTTGATTATGATATTGCCACCATTCAAGAGATGGGAGAGATTGTCTTTTCCGCTCTTCATAAAAATAAAATTGCTTGCTCCAACTTTGTTGAAACTTTGTCTTATGCTATTGAGGGCAAGAAAATATCATATTTCAAAAGAATGAACATGAGCATGAGTATGCTAATGATATTTCCAATCTAAAGAGCTCCCTTGAATAAGAACAAACCACCAAGGAATCTCTTGAGGAGACCTTTACTTTAGAATTATCTAGAGTAAAGGAAAACCATGATAGAGAACTTGTGGTGGCAAATGTTCTCAAAACTAAAAATGATGAACTTGTAGTTTCCCATGCTAAACCATTTGAGGATTTTAAGCACCTTGAAAATGGCTCTTGGGTCGTTAAGAGTGAGCTCATCAAACTCACCGACTCGCATGAGCAACTTAAAGCTTCATATTCAAAAGATCTTGCCAAGTTGCACTCACCTCTTTCAGTTAATGATGATACTTGTGCTACTAACTCCATTTCTTGTGAAGCATCAGTGTTGAAGGAGAATGTTGAGCTAAAGGCTCAACTTGATTTGCTATCTAGCAACTATGGGAAATTGCAAGAAAGTCATGTTAAGCTCTCACACTCGCATGAGGATCTTCTAGTCTCCCATGGTAGGCTAAAGTTAGCCCATGAGGCCATTGTGTCAAACGTAACATCTAGTGGGCCTCATGTGGACATTAGCACTACTTCTACTCCTAATGTGATATTTACATGTGCTAGTCCTTGTAATTCATCTCCGCATAACCATGCTATATTTTTTGATGAATTGCATTCCGTGCCTTGTTTCTCTAACAATGTAGATTCTACTTCCTCTACTACTATTGTTGTTGACACTAACCATGTAGAGAAAATTAAAGAGCTCAAGGCTCAAGTCACTTCTTTGAAGAATGACTTGAAAATGGGTCATAAAGGTAAGGACACACTCAACCACATCTTGAGCATGCAAAAATCAGCCAATGACAAGAGTGGCCTTGGATTCAACTCCAATATCAAGAACAAGTCCACTATCAAGTTGAAGCACAAGGGAAACAAGAAGAATGGCCAATATCAAGTAAAGAATCCAGCCAACATTGTTTGCTTCAAGTGCAAGGAAGAAGGCAATCATGTTAGATCAATTGCCCATTGAAGAAGAAGCCTCTTAGTGTGAAGCAACAAGGGAAGCAGCCTCAAGCTCTACCTCAAGTTAGAGATGGGCCTCTTCCTAAGAGGACTACTTGAGCTCTTCCTCGAGTTGTGGCATCACCTAAGAAGAAATATGGCAAGAGAAGAACTTGCTACATTTGCCGTGAGAAGGGGCACATCTCTTTGATACATTGCAAATGTATCTATAATTTTTGATGTTCCATGCTTGGTTTTATCCACTTTCTTGTGTTTTGTTCCAACTTTGGAGTACTTTTCATATGATTTCTTGGACTAACCTATTAACAAGAGCCACAGTGCCAGCTGCCTGTTTTCTGCTGTTTTTGGTTCCAGGAAAGTCAGAAAATGAATATTCTCGGAATTGGACGGGACAAAAGCCAAAGTGCCTATTTTTCCGGAAGTGATCAAGTGCCAGAATACGAGACGGAGAGGGACCAGGGGGCCACCATACCACTTGGCCGCGCGGCCTAGCCTGGCCCGCGCCAGGGGGTGGTGAGGCCAGCCCTGGCACCACCTCGGCCTCCCCTTCCGACTATAAGATGCCCTCGGGACGAAAACCCTAAGTACCCGATCAAAAATACATGAAAGAGTCTATAGCCGCCGTCATCTCCATCCCAAGACCGGGAGGGATCTGAAGCTCTTCCCGGCACCCTGCCGGAGAGGGGAATTCACCCTGGAGGCCTTCTTCATCACCATGCAAGCCTCCAGTGTGATGCGTGAGTAGTTCATCCTTGGACTACGGATCCATGTAGTAGCTAGATGGCTGGTTCTCCTCCTTTGTGCTTTCATGTCTAGATCTTGTGAGCTCCGTTCAGGATCAAGATCATCTATTTCTAATTCTGCATGTTTTGTTTGTGGGGATCCGATGGATATTGAGATGCTATTTTAGATTGATTATTGATTCTATCATGTCTTTGTTATTTGAGATCTTGCATGCTTTCCATTGTTAGTAGCTATCTTGGCCAAGTAGATGCTAGCAACTCCAAGAGTTAGTATTTATGCTCGATAGTGGGTTCATGCCTCTGGTAATCTGGGGAAGTGACAGAAATCTCTAAGGTACTAGATGTGTTGTTGCTACTAGGGAGAAAACAACAATCCATTGTTCATAGAACAATCATATTGTTTACTTTACACACAATTCGTAAAGCAATAATCTGTTGCTTGCAACTTAATACTGGAGGGGGTTCGGATGATAACCTGAAGGTGGATTATTAGTCATAGATGCAATTGGACGGCGGTCTATGTATAATGTTGTAATGCCCAATCAAGTCTCAGAGGAGTCAAGATGATTAGTATATGCATGTATTGCTTTCTCGGTGTTTGTCAATTGCCCCGCTGTAATTTGTTCACCCAGCATGTTATGTATCTTAAGGAGAGCCACCTCTAGTGAACAATGGATCCCGGTCCTTTTCTTTACATACAATCTACAAACTTTTACTGCTTTGTGTTTACTTTCTGCAAACTTTTACTTCCTTCCATTCGATACTTTTAATCCTTTGTTTTCTGCAAAACACGGTGAGATTGACAACCTCATCGCAAGTTGGGGACAAAGTTTTGTGGTTGTGTTGTGCAGGTCTCCACGTTGCTACTAGCACGGGTAGTGCGCCCTGCCAAAGCTCAGCTAGTAACACCTTTGAGGTGTTTCCTTGCTCCTACTGGTTCAATTAAACCTTGGTTTCATAACTGAGGGAAACTTGTTGCTGTGCTCATCATACCTTCCTCTTGGGGTTCCCAACGAGCTCTACATCAACACCACCTTCAAGCACTTTTCTGGGCGCCGTGCATTGAGCCATGAAGCAATTTTCTAGCGCCGTTGCCGGGGAGTCAAGGACATTTTCACAAGTGGAGTCCCTCATAACCAATCTCTTTACTTTGTGTTTTTTTGCTTAGTTTCTTTTTGCTTTGTTTGCTTGTTTTCTTTCTTCAAAAACACAAAAAAATTAGTTTTACTAGTTTGCTTTCTTATTTGAAAACCCAAAAAAATGACTACTCTTGAAAACACTAAGTTGTGTGACTTCACTAGCACCAACAACAATGATTTTATGAGCACACCTATTGCTCCACCTATGGCTGAAAATACTTTCTTTGAGATAAAACCTGCTTTGCTCAATCTTGTTATGAGAGAACAATTTTCTGGTATTGGTAATGAAGATGCTGCTTCCCATCTAAATAACTTTGTTGAACTTTGTGAGATTCAAAAGCATAGGGATACAGATGGTGATATTATTAAGCTGAAATTGTTTCCTTTCTCTTTGAGAGGAAAAGCTAAGGAATGGTTGAATTCCTTAACTAGGAATAGTATTGATTCTTGGACTAAGTGCAAAGATGCTTTTATTAGAAAATACTATCCTCCTGCTAAGGTTATATCCATGATAAGTGAAATAATGAAGTTTAAACAACTTGATAATGAGCATGTTGCTCAAGCTTGGGAAAGAATGAAATCTTTGGTAAAGAATTGTCCCACTCATGGACTGACTGCTTGGATGATCATCCAAACTTTTTATGCCGGATTGAGCTATTCTTCAAGGAACCTATTGGATTCTGCTGCTGGAGGTACCTTTATGACCATCACTTTGGGTGCTACAACAAAACTTTTGGACAATATGATGGTTAATTATTCTAAATGGCATACTGAGAGAGCTCCACAAGGTAAGAAGGTAAATTCTGTTGAGGAAACCTCCTCCTTGAGTGATAAGATTGATATTATTATGGCTATGCTTGCTAATGGGAAAGCCCATATTGATCCAATAATGTTCCTTTAGCCTCTTTGGTTGCTCAAGAAGAGGAAGTTGATGTGAACTTCATAAGAAATAACGATTTTGGCAACAATGCTTATGGTAATAACAATTATAGGGCCTACCCTCCTAGTAATACCTATGGCTATAATGGTAAACCTGGATTACCTAGTGAAGGAAGAATTTTAGAAGTTGAAAGAGCCACTAAAAACTTCATGCAAATGCAATATGAGCAAAATAAACTATTCACTAAAACTATGGAAGAACAATCTATCATCTTGAAGAACATTAGCCACCAACTTGAGAGTCTAAATAGGGAAATTCCTAGTTTACAATTGAAACTCTCTAATGCTGAAAGAAACATATCATCGTTGTCTGAAGCTCAATCTTCATTGATTAATAAAATGGCTGCTAAACCTGAAACTAATGAGAATCCCTTTGCTGCTACCAATGCTATACAAGTAAGAATTGATGAAAATGTTAGACTATTAGCCAATTGCATGCTAAGTGGGAAAGAGAAGATGAAATTGCTAGAAACATTAGTGTTTCTACTATTACCACCACTAGTGTTGAGGCTAGTAATAGTTCTACTACTTTAGATGATAAATTTGATTTTGATCTTGATGGTTGAAACATCTCTGAAGTTATTAAGTTCCTACAAAAGCTTGCTAAAAGTCCTAATGCTAGTGCTATGAACATGGCTTTTACAAAACACATTACTGATGCTCTCATAAAGATTAAAGAAGAAAAATATGAAACATAAAGCTTCTATTCCTATAAAATAAGAGGATGGTTGGGAACCCATCATTAATATGAAAGTGAATGACTTTGATTTCAAAGCTTTGTGTGATCTTGATAGTAGTGTTTCTATTATGCCTACAAGGATTTATGATATGCTTGATTTGCCTCCTCTTGAAGATTGCTATTTGAATATCCCACTTGATGATAATGTTAAAAATAAACTCATGGGGAGTCTTAATGATGTTCTTATTATGGTTAACAATTCCTATGTTCCCGTTGATTTCTATGTTTTGGATGTTGAATACAATGCTTCTTGTCCTATTACTTTGGGAAGACATTTTCTTAGAACTGTTTGTGCCATCATTGATATGAAAGAAGGCACCATTAAATATCAACTCCCACTCAAGAAAGGTATAGAAAACTTCCCTAAAAAGAGAGAAAAATTTCTTTTGCTTCTCCTATGAAAACAAAATTTGGTCTTAATGCTTCTTCATTTGAGAACACTTGAATCTTTCTTTGCTTCTTATGCCTAACTTAAAGGCGTTAAAGAAAAGTACTTATTGGGAGATAACCCAAAAGTTTTAGATGAGTCTTGGAAGTTATTACCTCTGTAATAACCGCTCCTTATCCTTTTTATTTGCTTTTTGTGCCAAGAGTAACCTCTAATGAGAGAGAAGTAATGATTGGGAAAGTTGCTGTCGCGAAATAGATTTATGTGCTTCACCGTAAAAATTCTTGAGAGAGCTCTGTATGTCGGATTGAGCTGTAATGTTTTGTTCTTCTTGCCCAGGTTGTTATATAACTTTCGTTAGTTCAACACTTTTTGATTTGAGCAACAGAGAATCTTCGAAAAAATTCGTCTTTACCTGCTGGTCTGTTTTGGCAGATTTCTGCCATTTTCTGCATTTGCTTCTTGTTAGTTTCTTCTTGAGTTCTTTTGGGGAATTGAGCTTTTTTAGGGAAGTGCTACAGTAGCTAGTGTTCTAATGGAAGTTTATTTGGTGTTAGAACTGAACCTTAAGACTTATTTATCTTAAGTGCACTAATGTTGCTAATGAGATTGTGTGAAGTTTTGTATGAAGGAAAAATTTCAGGTGTATGGAAGGAATGAGTAATGAGATGAAGGATGGACTAAAGCTCAAGCTTGGGGATGCCACACGTGTCACCCCAAGAAATATCCAAGAAGTACAAGCATCAAAGCTTGGGGATGCCCAAGGCATCCCCTTCTTCATCAATAAAAATCCTAGGTTTCTTCCAAACGCTTCATTTTTTATTGTTTCATGCAGAGTTGTGTTCTTCTTGGAGCGTCTTCTTTTTCGTTTTTGTTTTGGTTTTTAGTTTGCTTTGTTTTCTTAGTTTTCTGAATAAATTGGTTGGACCCCCTCTTTCATACATTGGTTTCCAAATAGTTTGGTTTGGTTTGGAAAAGAGTAGGAAAGTTCATGCTTATGTGGTAAAAGAGCTTGTTTTTGACTGTGGCCTATGCTTTGTCATGCCATGCTTGATATTGTTTTAGCATTTTGCTTAGTATTCTTTGCTGTAGCATGACTTGTTATAAACAATTGATATTGCTTAATGTGCCTTGGATGAATCATGCGTTGTTTTAGCATATTAAAGCATAGTATAGTGGCATTCTCCTTTGATGCTTTATTTGAGTTGACTTGGCACATGCTCACACCATGTTATGACTATCTAAAGTCACCATAGCCTTTATGATCCTTTATTTTTCAACTTGTAGTATCACTTTATGCTTTGATCAATGATGTCTTGTCGCTCTGCATGATTATGGCCATTATTGCTCTATTAGTTTGTCGCTCCCAGTCCTTTGCTAGCCTCCACAACCAAGTATGAGTTCCACTCATGCATCCAACTCCCTAAACCAAGTTTTTCCAAAGAGTCCACCATACCTACCTACTATCTTATGCTATTCCAAGTATATTCATGCTTTTTTTACCTTCCAAATAAAGTTGTTATGAGAAAACTAGTGATTAAAGCTCTCACGAACTTGATGGCACACTTTACTTTACTTGCCCTAATAAACTTGAACCATTGGGTCCTTCTTTGTTGCGTATATGCTTGTGCTTTATAAGTTAAAATTAGCAGAACCATGTTTCATGGGGAACGCTTTCAACATTGCACTTGTACTTTGTACCCCGTTGATATCATGTTCTTTTGCTTACGGATCCCGGTGGTGTGAAATAAAAGTGGAACTTGTAAGATCATGGAGTTTGTATGTGTGTTAGAGAAACGCCTGGGCCGCTAGCCTAAGCCATGCCTAATCATGGTGGAAACTTGCAGCATCACCATAATGAGCACTCTATGAAGCATCCTCAATAAAACCCTATGCAAATAGCAAATAAAAAGATCGCCGAGATGCTCATTGTCAGCTTGCCTTGTCATTTAGATTATGGGAAAGCTTCCGTATCATGTGCAAGGGGTACCCCGTTAGCGGTTCTTAATGATACGCACATACTTACAATGACAAGAGCTTACTCGTGACTGAAGTTGAGTAGCATGAGGATCGGTCTTCGTAAGTAAGGGGCATGAGATTTCGGTTTATAACTTGTCAAGCATATCCTCTTAGTTGTGTCACTTTAACCTTAACCACTTCAAGATGCTTATGATAGGGGCAATGAGAGCTGAAAGCTATAAGTACCATAATTTTTGGAAGCTCTTTATGAGACTTGAATCCCTACTTCCTTTTACAAAGGCCTTTCTTCCACCATTATATTGAGTCTCCACCTTCTATCTTTATGCACCTACTTTGAGAGCATAGTGGCCATTCTTAGTTCTATGTGCATTGTCCCAAGACTAGTTGATTGATGCATAACTTGTTATTGCTTGTTTTAAACTATTGTATCTAGTCACTCTTATGAACTTTGAAGGTGTCCTATGCATTTATATTTGCTACTCTATTGAGGGACAAGCTGAATACTATTATGCTATGTTTTATTTATGTGAAACAAACAAACGTCTTGCAAAGCATTGTTATTCATGAATCTTTTGTTTGTGCCTTTTCATGTTGCATCATAGTTTCTTTGCTTATTTCTAGAACTTTTTCTTTCATGTTATGATTGAAGTACTATGATCCGAACTTTGAATGTTTTGCAAATACTTTGATCAAGTCTTTGATGGTGCATGTCACCTCAAAAATTACTCTTTCTTTTTATCACTTACCTACTCGAGGACGAGCAGGAGTTAAGCTTGGGGATGTTGATACATTGCAAATGTATCTATAATTTTTGATGTTCCATGCTTGGTTTTATCCACTTTCTTGTGTTTTGTTCCAACTTTGGAGTACTTTTCATATGATTTCTTGGACTAACCTATTAACAAGAGCCACAGTGCCAGCTGCTTGTTTTCTGCTGTTTTTGGTTCCAGGAAAGTCAGAAAATCAATATTCTCAGAATTGGACCGGACAAAAGCCAAAGTCGATATTTTACCGGAAGCCTCACGGAGCCAGAAGACGAGACGGAGAGGGGACACAGGGCAGCCACACCATGTGGTGGCGTGAGCTAGCCCTGGCCATGCCACCAGGTGGTGTGGGCCCCCTGGCACTCCACCGGCCTTGCCTCTTCACCTATAAGAAGCCTCCCGATGCATAAACCCTAGATAGTCAAGCCTCTAGCCACGAAAAGTTCCGCAGCGCCGCCGCCATTGAAGGGAAGATTCGGGGGACAGAGAGTCTCTGTTCCGGCACCCTGCCGGGACGGGGAAGTGCCCCTGGAGCCATCTCCATTGATCTTCACCACCATCTCCATCGCCATTGCTGATTCCCATGATGATGAGGGAGTAGTTCTTCCTCGAGGCTAAGGGTTCTACCGGTAGCTATGTGTTCATCTCTCTCTCTATGCATGATCATATTGTGATCATAAGCTTTGAATTCAAGTAGATCTACCTTGCTACTCAAGTGCTTTATTGAATCTCTGCTCTCCCCATGTGTGTGAAAGTGACAGCGTGCTCACCATGGTGGCACTTAGGCTAGAGATTACAAATACTTGTTATGATTTATATTTGGAGTTGGATGTATTTATGAAATTGTGGTGTTTGTTGGACTCATCTAGTACTCAAGGTGACAGTGTGGCGTTTTCTAGATGGGAAAGGCTTACTTTGAGGTGTGCTGTTATAGCCCTACCATCGATTAGAGTGTCCAACCGGAGAGTAGTTAAGAGTAGTATCATAAAGATAAGATATTTATATGAGAGTGTTCACTAGCGAAAGTATGATCCCTAGGCCTTGTTTCTTAGCATTGATACACAATTTGCTACTAGATCTGTTACTTGTTTGCTTGCTTCCATCTTTATTTCAGTTTGCCTTTAGTCTCTTCCACGCCATCGAGCTATTTTCTATAACCGTTACCACTTATAATTATCCATACCACTTGTATTTCACAATCTCTTCGCCGAACTAGTGCACCTATACACCTGACAAGTGTATTTTGGTGTCTTGGGGACACAAGAGACTTCTTGTATCTTGATTGCAGGGTTGCTTGAGAGGGAATACCTTTGACCACTTCCTCCCTGAGTTCGATAAACCTTGGGTGATCCACTTAAGGGAAAATTTGCTGCTGTTCTACAAACCTCTGCACTTGGAGGCCCAACAACTGTCTACAAGAATAGAAGTGCGTAGACATCATAGGGCTATAACATCACACCTCAAAGTTAGCTTTCCCCATCTAGATAACCCCACATAGTCACCTTGAGCTCTAGATGGTTCCAACAAACACCACAATTTCATAGAAACATCCAACTCCAAATATAACTCATAACAAGTAATTGTAATCTCTAGCCTAAGTGCCACCATGGTGTGCACGCTATCACTTTCACACACATGGGGAGAGCAGAGATCTATTAAAGCACTTGAGTAGCAAGGTAGATCTACTTGATTACATAGCTCATGATCACAATATGATCATGCATAGAGAGAGATGAACAGATAGCTACCGGTAGAACCCTTAGACTCGAGGAAGAACTACTCCCTCATCATCATGGGAATCAGCAACGGTGATGGAGATGGTGGTGGAGATCGATGGAGATGGCTCTGAGGGGACTTCCCCATCCTGGCAGGGTGCCGGAACAGAGACTTTCTATCCCCCGAATCTCCCCTTCGGTGGCGGCGGCGCTGCGGAACTTTTCATGGCTAGAGGCTTGACGATTTAGGGTTTTTGCATCGGGAGGCATCTTATAGGCGAAGAGGCAAGGTCGGTGGGCAGCCAAGGGGCCCACACCATGCCCTGGCGCGGCCTGGGGGACCCGCACCTAGGGGTGGTTTTGCCACCCTGTGGCCCCCCTTCGTCTCTCCTTCTAGCTCCGTGAATCTTCCGGGAAAATAATGACTTTGGCTTTTGTCTGGTCCAATTCCGAGAATATTCATTTTCTGACTTTCTGGAACGAAAAGCTGCAGAAAACTAGCAACTGACACTGTGGAATCTTGTTAATAGGTTAGTCCAAGAAAGTGTATAAAAATAATCCAAAGTGTGGACAAATCATAATTAAGTAGATATAAAACAAGCATGGAACATCAAAAATTATAGATACGTTTGCAACGTATCAAGGGGCACGCCACCAGGGGTGTGGGCCCCCTAGTGCTCCACCGACCATGCCCCTTCGCCTATAAAGCCTCCCGTGATCAAAACCCTAAGTACCCGATCAAAATTCCACAAAAGAGTCTGTAGCCGCCGCCATCTCCATCCCTCGATCGAGAGGGATCTGAAGCTCTTCCCGACACCCTGCCGGAGGGGAGAGATCACCCTGGAGGCCTTCTTCATCACCATGCCTGCCTTCGGTGTGATGGGTGAGTAGTTCATCCTTGGACTCTGGGTCCATGTAGTAGCTAGATGGTTGGTTCTCCTCCTTTGTGCTATGATGTTTAGATCTTGTGAGCTCCGGTCATGATCAAAATCATCTATTTGTAATCTTATATGTTGTGTTTGCAGGGATTCGATGGATATTGAGATGCTATTTCAGATTTATTATTGATTCTATCATGTCTATGTTATTTGTGATCTTGCATGCTCTCCATTGTTTGTAACTATCTTGTCCAAGTAGATGCTTGCAACTCCAAGATGGAGTATTTATTCTCGATAGTGGGTTCATGCCTCTAGCAATCTAGTGAATCGACATGAATCTCTAAGGTTCTAGATGTGCTGTTGCTACTAGGGAGAAGACAACAATGCTTTGTCCATGTGATAATCGTATTGTTTACTTTACACACTTTGCTTAATGCAATTATCTGTTGCTTGCAACTTAATACTGGAAGGGTTTCGGATGATAACCTGAAGGTGGATTATAAATCATAGATGTAGTTGGATTACGGTCTATGTATAATGTTGTAATGCCCAATCAAATCTCATAGGAGTCAAGATGTCTTGCATATGCATTGTATATGCTTTCTCAAATCTGTCAATTGCCTCGCTGTAATTTGTTCACCCACCATGTTATTTATCTTAAGGAGAATCACCTCTAGTGAACTATGGACCCCGGTCCATGCTTTTACCATTGCTATACCTTCTACTATTACTATTTACTATTTACTTTCTGCAAACAATTGTTATCTTCCACACAATACGTTTAATCCTTTGTTTTCAGCAAAACCGGTGAGATTGACAACCTCACTGTAAGTTGGGAGCAAAGTTCTGTGGTTGTGTTGTGCAGGATTCCAAGTTGCTAGCAACACCTTGCAGTTGTTTCCTTGCTCCTACTGGTTCGATAACCTTGGTTTCATAATTGAGGGAAAATTTGTTCCTGTGCTCATCATACCTTCCTCTTGGGGTTCCCAATGAGCTCTACATTTTGAGCCATCAAGCACTTTTTCTGGCGTTGTTGCCGGGGAGTCAAGGACATCTTCACAAGGGGAGTCTCTCACAACCAATATCTTTACTTTGTTTTTTTGTTTTGCTTAGTTTATTTTTGCTTAGTTTCTTGTTTCTTTTTACTAAAAACACAAAAAATTAGTTGTACTGGCTTGCTCCCTTATTCAAAAACATAAAAAAATTAGTTCTTTCTATAGCTGTCACTTCGTTCTTAGCTCACCATGTTGATCCCTAAGTTCACTCTAAAAGACCTTTCAATAGGTAGTGGCTCTATAATTGGGAAAGATAATATTGAATAATTCTTTAATCATGTTAGCAAGTATGAGGATAGTGAGGATAGATCCTTAGCGGAACTTGCTCCAAATTATGAAATTGCTGCAGCTTCTTTAGTTCACATGTTGGAGTCTAGGTTTGTTAACCTTAACCCCATGATGCAAGTAATGTTTCTTAAACTTAAAGATACCGAGGATACTGAAAATAGAGATTTTATTCTAGAAACTTTGCTTAAGGAATTCTACGATGTTGTTAAGGAAGCTAGAAAGGTCTTCGTTCGTTTTAATATGCTAGGCTCATGTGTAGATGTTATTGGTACAAGAGAAAATATGGACAAAACCAAACCCAAATGTGGAGAGGAAATTGAAATACCAATACCTTTTAAACTTGTGGGAATGCATGAAGCCTTAGAAAAGAATTTTGATTCGATCATTCCTGAAAACCCGTTTGATGAAACCAGTGAACCCAAGAGTATTGCGAGAGGATCCTCTAGAACTTATTTTGATGAGATACATTGCCTTGTTGAAGATATTTCTGGTATTGATCTTAATGCTTCTTCATTCGAAAATACTTGAATCTCGCTTTCTATGGCTAGCTCAAAGGCGTTAAAGAAAAGCACTATTGGGAGATAACCCAAATTTTTATTCAGTAAGTTTTTCTGTTGTTGAGTCTTGGAAGTTATTACTTCTGTAATAACCTCTCCTTATCCTTTTTGTGTGGTTTTTGTGCCACGAATAACCTCTAATGAGAGAGAAGTAAGACTTGGGAAAGTTGATGTCCCGAAACAGATTTTTCTGCTCCAATGTAAAAAATCGTGAAAAATCTCTAAACGTCGGATTGAGCTGTAATGTTTTGTGCTTATGCCCCAGGTTATTTTCTCACTTTCATTAGTTAAGCACTTTTCGATTTGAGCAACAGAAAGTCTTCTAAAAAATGGTTTTTACCTGCTGGTCTGTTTTGATAGATTTCTGCCATTATTTGCATTTGCCTCTTAATATCTTTCTCTTTGAGTTCTTTTTGATCACTTGAGCTTTTAGAAGGAATTGCTACAGTAGCTTGTGTTTTAATGGAAGTTTTACTTGTGATGAAACTAAACCATAGGACCAATTATCTTGAATACACTAACGTTGCTAATGAGGATTGTGTGAAGTTTTGTATGAAGGAAAAATTTCAAGTGTAGGAGAAGCATAATGTGATAAGATGAAGTATGGACAAAAGCTCAAGCTTGGGGATGCCACCCGTGTCACCCCAAGAAATATTCAATAAGTACAAGCATCAAAGCTTGGGGATGCCCAAGGCATCCCCTTCTTCATCAATAAAAATCTCAGGTTTTCTTCCAAACACTTCATTTTTATTATTTCATGCGCAATTGTGTAGTTCTTGGAGCGTATTCATTTTTGCTTTCAGTTTTCTTTTATTTAGTTTTCTTAAATAAATTTGATTGACCCCCGCATTCATATATGATATTTAAAATAAGTTGATTGGTGTTGGAAAAGAGTAGGCAAGTTCATACTTATAAGTGGCACAAAAGGAGTTTTGTTTTGACTGTGGCCTAGACTTTATCATGTCATGTTTGATATTGCTTTGACTTTATGCTTAGTAATTATTGCTGTAGCATGACTTGTTCCAAAAAATTGATATTGCATAATGAGCCTTGAAAAGAATCATGCATTGTTTTAGCATACAAAAGCATAATATTGTGGTATTATCCTTCGATGCTTTATTTGGGTTGACTTGGCACATGCTTACCACATGTTAAGACTATGTATTAGTCACCTTAGCCTCTATGATCATTTAGTTTTTTGACTTGTAATATCACTTTATGCTTTAAAATAATAATGTTTTGTCGCTTTGCATGAATATGGCCATTAGTGCTCTCTTAGTTGGTCGCTCCTAGTCTTTTGCTAGCCTCCACATGTACCAAGTATGAGTTCCACTCATGCATCCAACCCCCAAGAAAACCAAGTTATTCCAAAGAGTCCACTACAAATTCCTATGCATGGTGTGTTACACCATTCCAAGTATATTCATGATTTTATCTACCTTCCAAATTAAACTTGTTATGTGAAAATTAGTGATTAAAGCTCTCACAAACTTGATGGCACACTTTACTTTCTTGCACTTAATAAACTTGAACCATTGTGTCCATCTATGTTCCGTATATGCTTGCACTTTATAAGTGGAGAATTAGCAGAACCATGTTGTCATGGGGAACACTTTCAACATTGCACTTATTATTCAGTTGATATCATGTTCTTTTGTTTATGGATCCCGGTGGTGTGAAATAAAAGGGGAACTTGTAAGCTCATGGAGTTTGTATATGTGTTAGAGAAACGCCTGGGCGGCTAGCCTAAGCCATGCCTAATCATGGTGGAAACTTGCAGCATAACCATAGTGATCATTCTGTGAAGCATCCTCAATAAAAACCTATGCAAATACCAAATAAAAAGATCGCTGAGATGCTTATTGTCTGTTGCCTTGTCATTTTGATATGGATAGCTCCTGTATCATGGGGAAAGGGGTACCCCGTTGGCGGTTCTCCATGATACACATGTGCTTACAATGACAAGAACTTACTTGTGACTAAAGTTGAGTAGCATGAGGTCCGAGACTCGTAGGCAAGGGGCATGAGATTTTTGGCTTATAACTTGTCAAGCATATCCTCATATTTGTTCACTTTAACCTTAATCACCTAAAATATGCTTATGATAGGGGTAATGAGAGCTGAAAGCTAATAAGTACCATAATTTTTGGAAGCTCCCTATGAAACTTGAAATCCTTGCTTCCCTCTTATAAAGGGCCTTTCTTTTTACTTTTATGTTGAGTATCCATATTCTATCTTTATGCACCAATTGAGAGAGCATTGTGACCATTCTTAGTGTAATGTGCATTGTCCCATAACTTGTTGATTGATTCATAACTCTGACATTGCTTGTTCTTAAATTATTTGTATCTAGTCACACTTATGAACTTTGAAGGTGTCCTATGCTATAACATGAGGGACAAGCTGAATACCATTCTTATTATGTTTTCTATATGTGAAATAAACAAATGTCTTTTAATGCATTGTTATTCACGAATCTTTTGTTTGTACCTTTTTCATGTTACAACATAGTTGCTATGTCTTATTGTTAGAACTTTGTCTTTTATGTTCATGTTAGAGTACTTTGATCCCACCTATCAATGCTTTACAAATATGATGGTGCATGTCACCTAAAAAATTATTCTTTTTATCACTTATCTTCTCGAGGACGAGTAGGAGTTAAGCTTGGGGATGTTGATACGTCGTAAACGTATCTATAATTTTTGATCATCCATGCTTGTTTTATATCTACTTTCTTATGTTTTGTTCACACTTTGAGGTATTTTTATACATTTTCTGGGACTAACCTATTAAAAAGATGCCACAGTGCCAATTGCCTGTTTTTGCTGGTTTTGGTTTCAGAAAATCTAGTAAGGAAATATTCTTGGAATTGGACGTGACAAAAGCCAAAGTCAATATTTTACCCGAAGCAACAAAGAGTCCAGAGGGGAGACGAAGTGGCGCACCAGGGCAGCCATACCTGGTGGCCGCGCGGCCTGGGGGGCGCACCACCAGGGTGTGTGGGCCCCCTGGTGCTCCACCGACCTTGCCCCTTCGCCTATAAAAGCCTCCCGAGATGAAAACCCTAAGTACCCGATCAAAATTCCACGAAAGAGTCTGTAGCCTCCGCCATCTCCATCCCTAGATCGAGAGGGATCTGAAGCTCTTCCCAGCACCCTGCCGGAGGGGAGATATCACCCTGGAGGCTTCATCACCATGCCTGCCTCCGGTGTGATGCGTGAGTAGTTCATCCTTGTACTATGGGTCCATGTAGTAGCTAGATGGTTGGTTCTCCTCCTTTGTGCTCTTACATGTTGTGTTTGCAGGGATCCTATGGATATTGAGATGCTATTTCAGATTGATTATTGATTCTATCATGTCTATGTTATTTGTGATCTTGCATGCTCTCCGTTGTTTGTAACTATCTTGGCCAAGTAGATGCTTGCAACTCCAAGAGGGAGTATTTATGCTCGATAGTGGGTTCATGCCTCTAGTAATCTAGGGAAGTGACAGAAATCTCTAAGGTACTAGATGTGTTGTTGCTACTAGGGAGAAAACAACAATCCTTTGTTCATAGAACAATCGTATTGTTTACTTTACACGCAATGCTTAATGCAATTATCTGTTGCTTGCAACTTAATACTGGAAGGGGTTCGGATGATAACCTGAAGGTGGATTATTAGTCATAGATGCAGTTGGATTACGGTCTATGTATAATATTGTAATGCCCAATCAAATCTCATAGGAGTCAAGATGTCTAGTATACGCATTGTATGCTTTCTCAAATCCGTCAATTGCCCCGATGTAATTTGTTCACCCAGCATGTTATTTATCTTAAGGAGAATCACCTCTAGTGAACTATTGTCAACACCCGAATTTGCAATCCCAAATGCCTGTTATGCCATACATCGCAATCTCAGGATTACCATTTTTGCGAGACATAACAGATTGGATATCACAGTACATCATCTATTACAAACCATAATAAGGTCTTACACAAATAAAGGATCTGATGATCCAGTCTTAATACAATCAAGTAGCGGAATAAATAGTGTAGCGCTGGGCTCCATCTTCGGGGTCACAGGCAATGCTGACGATGGGACAATATCCTAGTTGTCGTAGCTGTCCTGCTGTCCTTCCTCCTGGTAGTCCTCCTCATAGTCTGGCCACGGGAATACCCAGGGACAAAGCCATGAGTACTCTTTAAGTACTCGCAAACTATCACTAACAAGTAAGATAGTTCTAGTAGGAATGCTAACTCTAAGTTTATTCGTAAAGTTAAGTTTGAAACCTAAGCTGAGTTTAGAAACAAAGAAAGATAAAATAAAGTTCTAAATCACCTAAGTGGGAACTTAGTTATCATAGTCACAACTCTGTTGTGGTTAAGTCATGTCACCATTCATTTCATAAGTCATTTTGAAAACATCTGACAACGGAACAGTATGGCCACTCCAACTGTCCATAATCGCGGACGCGGCTATTCAAATAGTTTGACACTCTGCAGAGGTGGTACACTTTCACCACAAAATTCGATACATCTGTCAGGGTTAACCCTGAATCATCATACTTAGTATGCAGATAATCAAACATAACCTTTCCTTTACACACTCTAGTATAAGCACCTCTCCTATGAGCTTGGCCTCCCAGCCATGGCCATCTGCCATCCGGGGCACTGCATAGGTGGACAACATTGAGAGGTAGCCTCATCTCAAACCTCTCCCGCGAGGGAACTAATACTAATGCATATAAACTTCCGGCTAAGCCTTTCCCAATTCAGGTATTGTGGTTGTACGATAAAATTGGAATGGTATCGCATCCGAACCCAACCATCAGTTTTTATAAAAGGGCTAAGGCTCATGCCTCAACATTTTCATCATCATAAACCATTGGTGTTTCTCAACACATGTCAAAACATCTCAATAGAATGACTCATCATTCCAACATTTTCATAAGTCATTTTCTCCAAGTATTCCCATCTAAAGTGATTAAGTTTTTGGTTTAGCTCTAATCACTAAGTTAAGAGTGTTGACTAAGGTGGGATGCTAAACTCAATCTCATGTCATAGAATGACATCTAATTCTAACTAGATAGGTCAAGTTTTATACTTTTTATGCTATCTATAAACAAGTAAAGAACTTTGGTAAAGTAAGAAAGTAAAGCTTGTAAATAAAACTTGGAGTAGGTATAAGTCAAAGGGTATAACCAAAGCATGACTATTGCATCTTGCTTAGGTCATCTTATATCATTCTAGCTTGCAAGGGTTAGCTTGCCAATAATAGCTTGCCTTGATTGGTGTAGTGGTTGAAATTCTCCTCTTCTTCCACGGGGTAGAACTCCTCCTCTTCGTAGACTTGGTCGGTACTATCGTCTATAAATACATATGGAATACACAATCACCAAACAATAATTAACTAGTCCACTTAGCACACTAAGGCACACATTTGATTATCTATTATCATCACAAACATCACAAGGTTTAATGAAGTAGTTTCATTAATTTTATTTGAGAAAAGTAATTTCTACTCATTGAAATTAACTAAGATTTAATATTCTCCAATTAAAATATGGGATCATGTGGACACATGTAATCACCACATATTCTAATACATGGGAATATGATTTAAAGGTGGGATCACATTTTAATAAGTTTAAGTTTAATAATTAATGATTTAAAGTGACTAGAAATGCCTATATAGCATGATTTTGGTACTAGTCCAAAGTCACTGCATGCAAACCTTAATATTATTACATATTCAGATAGGTATGGTTAAATGTGATTTTTGAGAGTTGGAATCAACTCAAAAGCTATTATGGTTGATTTTATAAAAATGTTTGAATGTGAAAAAGCATATGTCTTGTTATTTTTACTAGGAGAGATGTCTAACTCTAAATGATTTAACTCCAATGGGCTCGGATATATATTTTCATTAGATTTCCAACAAAATTGGAATCACTCAACTGGGATTTGTAAAACTCTCTGAATTGATTTTTAAACTAAGGGACATAACTGAGTTTCAGCTAAAATAGATAAATCTAAATTTGTATTAAATGGGTCGCGTGGGAACGCTAACGGGCCGGCCCAAATTCACTCCGCAGCGCCAAGGACTGCTGACAGGGGGGTCCCGCCTGTCTAACATCCCAAAACTTTATTCCAAGTGATCAAGATCCAAATCACCCAATTTAGGGTTAACAAAAACTTTTTCCCATTTAAATTATTTAAGCATGCATATGAGTGTTGCATTTAAATAGGAATTGTTTTGAAATGCCATGATTGTTTGTTCTAATGGTTGTAAAATGATTCTAAGGTGAATGTCACATCATCAAGATCATTCCCAAGCAATCCAAAGAAAAAGAAATCAAAAAGAATTAATAACGGAGAATGGTCATTTTGGCCATTTTAATCAACTAGCCCACTTTGGGTATTCCTAGCACTCAATTTGAAACAGAAACAAATGTGGGTCTTTGCACCCCTTGCTAGTACAAGTAGTAATGTACCAAGGCCCACTTTGTGATCTCCCAAAAACATTCAAAGTCTAATTTTAAATGACATTTGAAAATGGAATCTAGTTCATATGTCTAGATCACCCTATTTCAAAAACCATCCAAATGAATTCCATTTGACAAATCCTAGCAACCACAGATGCTTAAGCATGTGAAAAACCACTCCACCAAATTTCATTTCAAAATTTCCAATTTGAATTCTTTTGGCCATTTGATCGAACACCTGGCAGGAACAGAACCAACACACTAGTCATTTCACTGTTTCTACGGGGGATTGCCACCCAATTGCACCCCATTTACTCCTTGTGTCCCTCGTAGCTCTAACCAGGCCGAAACCAACCCATCCCCTAGTCCCTAGCGCCAGTACCACGCCGGCCGGAGGACATGAACACCAGCCAAACATGCATAGCCCACAGGAGACCACCAGCCCCTCTCCGCCGCTCCAGGAAGCAAGGCGTGACCTCACCGCCGTCCACGGTCCACCCCACGACCACTGCCATGCCCTGGACCACCGAGGACAAGCCCCGCACTATCCTCTCTGCGTCACGCCAGAGGGCCATCACTGCCAGCACGCCACACGTCATGCCTCGACACCAGACCGCGCGCGCTGCTCCGCCTTGACCACCTCACCAACACGGCCGTATCCCGCCGCTCGACCCACACTCGCCGGGAACCGCGTCGAGCACCACCTCTGTCTCCCAGAGCGCGTGACGCTCCCGACCGTTAGCCACCGCCCCTAGCACCACCATTACGTCCTAGCTGACCGCTAGGGAACTGCCCACCGTTCTAGCCCACCGCCCAAGCCTCTAGCCCGCTGTGACGTCGTCATGGGCGAGCACTGCCCATGCCTCATTGCCGCCTCGTCGGGCCTATATAAAGAAGCCACCCCAGCACCAATTCATCACACCCTCACACTCCCCTCTCTCCACTGATCCTTCTCCACCCCTCACCGGAGCCGCTCGAGCAGCCAACCGCCGGAATTTCACCGGAGGTAGCCGCAGCAGAGGAGGAGACGCTGCCGTTCATTTCGTCCACCACAGCCTCTGCCGCGACTTTGCCTGAGCTTGCCGTCATTGACTCATTCGTTTGCCCGCCTCGCCGCACTTGCTGGAGCCCTAGTACGCCCCCACTGCACCCCCGCTGCGTAGCTAGGTTTTCTTCTCGCCGACGACGTGTTCGTCGTCGACGACAACCGTGAGCCGTTGATCTAGTTCTAATCGTGCGGTCCATATCGCCCCGTACCGCTTCGCATGAGATGTACCGCTGACATGTGGACCCCTCCTGTCAGCTGTCCTCTGCGCCGCAGAGTGTACATGGGCTGGCCCGTTAGTGTTCCCGCGCGACCCAGTTAATTCAAATTTAGATTTTTCCTTTTTAGCTAAAACCTAGTTCTATCCTTTAGTTTGAAAATCAATTCAGGGAGTTTTACAAATCCAAATTGAGTGGTTCCAATTTTGTTGGAAAGCTAATGAAAATATCTATCCAATACCGTTGGATTTAAATCGTTTAGGGTTAGAGATATCGCCTAGCTAAAATAACAAGATAGAAGATTTTTCACATTCAAACATTTTTATAAAATCAACCATGATAGATTTTGAGTTGATTCCAACTCTCAAAAATCACATTTAACCATACCTATCTGAATATGTAATAATATTAAGGTTTGCATGCAGTGACTTTGGACTAGTACCAAAATAATGCTATTAGGGCAATTCTAGTCACTTTAAATCATACCACCTCTGCAGAGTGTCAAACTATTCGAATAGCCGCGTCCGCGGTTATGGAAAGTTGGAGTGGCCATACTGTTCTGTTGTCAGATGTTTTCAAAATGACTTATGAAATGAATTGTGACATGACTTGACCACAACAGAGTTGTGACTATGATAACTAAATTCCCACTTAGGTTATTTTAAACTTTGTTTTATCTTTCTTTGTTTCTGAACTCAGCTTAGGTTTCAAACTTAACTTTACAAATAAACTTAGAAGTTAGCATTCCTACTAGAACTATCTTACTTGTTAGTGATAGTTTGCAAGTACTTAAAGAGTACTCATGGCTTTTGTCCCTGGCTATTCCCATGGCTAGACTATGAGGAGGACTACCCTGAAGGAGGACAGCAGGACGACTATGACAACTAGGATCATGTCCCATCGTCAGCATTGCCTGTGACACTGAAGATGGACTCCACCGCTACGCTATTTATTCCGCTACTTGATTGTACTAAGACTGGATCATGAGATCCTTATTTGTGTAAGACCTTATTATGGTTTGTAATGGATGATGTACTGTGATATCCAATCTGTTATGTCTCGCAAAAATGGTAATCCTAGGATTGCGATGTATGGCATAATAGGCATCTGGGATTAAAAATCTGGGTGTTGACAAGTTGGTATCAGAGCCATCCTGACCATAGGAGACCCTAGTTAGAATGGATGTCCGAAACAAAAACTTAGTTTCAAAAACCAAAGTGAGTATTTGTGAAAACTATTTCCTCTCTTACCCTTGGGAATTCTTTCTCTCAAAAAATGCATGTTCCTCCAAATTCTTACATTACCACATAAAACTTTGACACACTTGATCACTTCACTAACTTTCTCATCCTAAATTCTTATAGATGGAAGCTCAGTACAGCAAGTTCTACTAGTTGGGCAACGGAGGCCAACTGATATTCGAGAGGGATCTTGATTCACTGTCTGAGTACTTGGAGCATCCTCATCCGGAATTTCTTGGAGCTCAACTCCCTGGTCCACCAGGAGGAGATTTACAATGGCTAGTAGTTGCTGATGTCCGAGGCAAGTTAGAAGCACCAATGTCCGAGAGGATTAAGTTCTCCATGAGAGAGAACAATTGGCTAGATGGATTAGCCAGGGCAATGCATGAAGCTCTCGCTCGTCTTTGTGCTCAGAGTGTCAACCTAATCCAAGGAACCTGCTTTGTTCACTATGCAAGGCGTGATTCCATGGGAATGCCGCTAGAGATGCCAAGTCACCCAATATTGAAGCATCAAGTGGAGAACCTCGACTTCCTACTATACGACAAACAGAAGGAGTTGGACAATGCTACAGAGTTCACCAACCACAACCTCGCCATTGCCGCCCAGAAGGCCCAGACTTTCGCACTGCTAGTCAACGATCATCAGTCTCTTCACCGTCAACGCACAAAGAAGGATCGCACCATCGACCGTCTCCGTAAGAAGGTAGCCGACCTCGAGAAGACCATCAAGGAGCAAGAAGCTCAGCTTGCAGCAAAAGAAGAAGAAGATGAAGGTGAAGATATCCAAGGGGATATTGACTCTTACCTCAGCAATGATGATGACTATCTGGAGGATGAAGCCATGGACTTCTACACCAACGATGATGACTCCGACTTCATCGATGATGAGTAGATGCACTAGGGAAATATCATAGGAGTGATGAGTATAGGTCCCATTGTATCGTAGCTTACCGAATGGTTCTTCAAACCATCT
The DNA here is from genome assembly GCA_910589775.1 of Avena eriantha. Taxonomy (NCBI): domain Eukaryota; kingdom Viridiplantae; phylum Streptophyta; class Magnoliopsida; order Poales; family Poaceae; genus Avena; species Avena eriantha. The sequence goes on along the minus strand of OU342743.1, from coordinate 586,106,560 downwards.
ATTTTCCTTTAAGGTTGTGGTGTGTGGGTGTTTGTATCGTGTGGTTTGCTTGAATGAAAAGAAGTTAGTTGCTAAACCTGAGGCAAACTCAAAGTTTTAGCTTTGAAATGAAAACCATAAACCATAGAGCTTTCCCTCTTATCCCTTTATCTATCTCAATCTTTAGATGACTCGTGGAAACTAAGGAGGGAGCAGCTCATCGCAAGACCCAATACTGCAGATTCTGCAGACGCTCATTGCAGACCATGAAGCTAGTAGGGCGGAGCGCCAAGCAAATCTAGCCACCTTGCAGCAGATCGCCTAGATGGCTCACAACAATTAGAACCATGGAAATCAGGATCATCAGGGATCCAAACTCAAAAACTTCCAGAATACCAATCCCCCAATCTTTAGCCAGTCTGAAAACCCACTGAATGCTGATGATTGGTTACAGACAATGGAGAACAACTTAGAAGAAGCCGGAGTGGATGCCAACAAGAAGGTTCCTTTTGCCACCCACTATTTGGCAGGAGATGCAAGAGCATGGTGGAACAGCACCCACACAATGAACCATGGTCAAGTGATGACATGGGAAGCCTTCAAAATCAAGTTCAGCCACACCCACGTGTCGCCGGGTCTAGTCACCAGAATGAGGGATGAATTCAGAGAGTTGAAGCAAGGAAGAATGACTGTAGTGGAGTACCATGACAGATTCTTGTCCCTCGCTAGGTATGCACCTGATGAGATCAACACGGAGGCCAAGAATAGGGAGAGATTCCTGAAAGGACTGCATGATGAGATGCAGACTGTCCTCATCAACATTCGTTTCAAGGATCTCGAAGAGCTAGTTGACTTTTCCATTCAGATGGAAGGGAAGATTAATCAAGCAAATGACAACCGCAAACGTCGGATGATGCACCAAGCTGGATCCAACAGTCACCAGAAGTACCGGCCCAACCCATCTGCCGGATATGCACCGCGGAACAATAGACCCCCAATGTCTCGCCCAAGCTACCCCAACCGTAGCGGAGGCAATGTGAAGTTCGGAGGAAACAACAATCACCCCGGCAACTCCAGAAATTTCAACCGTGCACCTCCCAAGAACAACAACATCAACAACGACAATAACAACACTGCACCCAGAACTGGAAGCAATGTTGTGCTCGTGGCAGCAAAAGACAAGTCTTAGATAACTTGTTTCGAGTGTGGAGTGAAGGGTCACTACTCCAATGAGTGTCCCAAGAAGATTGCCGCCACTGCCAATGTGAATGCTCCAGCTCAACAACAACGTCGTGTTCAGCCCGGAAGAAGATTCGCCACAGGGAACCCTCACAACCGCAACGGCCGTCTCTTCCACATGAATGCCGAAGAAGCCCAAGAAGCGCCAGATGTAGTGCTGGGTATGTTTTCTGTCAATTCAGTATTAGCAAGAGTGTTGTTTGATTCTGGAGCATCGCACTCATTTGTCACCGAAGAATTTGCATGCACTAGTAAGATTCACCCAACCAACTTGAAGCATGTCATGATAGTTCAAATCCCCGGTTCAACTACAAAAGCTAGAAAAATTTGCAAAGATGTACCTATCAGAATACATCGGATAGATTTTTATGCCAATCTAATAGTACTAGGGACCAAAGGTTTGGAAGTAGTACTAGGAATGGATTGGATTTCAAAGGATAAAGGTTTGATTGACTATGCCAAGAAAGCCATCACCATGACCAGTAGCTCTGGAGTATCAGTAGAGCATATATCTGAAACCTTGCCCCGTCAATTCAAGTGCAATAAGAGTCTAGCCCTACCCACCATAGACCAAGTCAGAGTAGTCTATGAATACCCTGATGTATTCCCAGATGAATTGCCAGGTATGCCCTCAGATAGGGATATTGAGTTCATTATTGAACTAATCCCCGAAACCGGACCCATAGCCCAGAGACCCTATAACATGTTAGTGGAATTGAAGAAGCAGTTGGATGCTATGTTGGCAACATGCTTGATTCAACCAAGCACATCCCCATGGAGATCGCCCATGTTGTTCGTCGACAAGAAGGATGGAGGGAACCATTTGTGCACATATTACAGGAGGCTGAATGACATCACAATCAAGAACAAGTACCCTTTGCCAAAGATAGAGGATCTATTTGATCAGTTGACTGGTGCCAATGTGTTCTCTAAGATTGATCTTAGGACTGGTTATCACCAACTTAAGATTCGTCCATGGATATTCCGAAGACCGCCTTTACTACCCGTTATGGATTATACGAGTATATGGTCATGTCTATTGGACTAACCAATGCCCCTGCTTATTTCATGAATCTCATGAATAAGATCTTTATGAATTTTCTAGATAAGTTTGTTGTTGTGTTTATCTACGATATACTAATCTACTCCAAGTCAGAAGAAGAGCATGAGAAACATCTGAGAATCATCCTTGAAACCCTTAGAGAGCATCAGTTGTATGCCAAGTTCAGCAAATGTGAGTTTTGGCTGAAAGAAGTAGGATTCCTAGGACATATTGTGTCTGCCGGAGGAGTCGATGTTGATCCCGCCAAGATCAAAGATGTCAAAGAATGGGAAGCCCCAACCACTCAAACCCAAGTCCGTGCATTTCTCGGATTAGCGGGATATTACCGCAAGTTCGTAGAAGGATTTTTCGAGCATCGCAAGACCCATGACCCAATTGTTGAAGAAGGACAAGAAGTTTGAATGGAATGAAAAATGTGAAGACAGTTTCCAAGAGCTCAAGAAGAGATTGATTTCAGCCCCAATATTGATCATGCCAGATATCAAGAAGCCGTTTGATGTGTATTGTGATGCATCCAAGATTGGTCTCGGATGTGTATTGATGCAAGAAGGAAAAGTCATCCCATATCTATATCGACAACTGAAGCAGCATGAGCAGAATTACCCCACCCATGATCTTGAGTTAGCAGCCGTAGTTTTGGCATTAAAGACATGGCATCATTATCTTATGGGTAATCGTTGTGAGATTTATTCAGATCACAAAAACTTGAAGTATATTTTCACTCAGAAGGAGCTGAATATGAGGCAAAGGAGATGGATAGAGTTAATCAAGGATTATGACCTTGACATTCACTATCATCCCGGCAAAGCCAATGTGGTAGCGGATGCTCTTAGCAGATTACCGTGTAGGCTAAACACTATGATCAAAGAGAAGCAACCAAGTTTGTATGAGGAATTGGAGCAGTTTTGAACTGAGCTAGTTAGCAAAGGATTTTTAGCTAGCATTGAACTTCAACCCACTTTGATTGGCCAAATCAAGGAAGCCCAGAAGGGAAATGAAAGTATCGACAGAATCAAACATCGTATTGGTACAAGAAAGGTACCTGGATTCACCGAAGATGAAGAAGGAGTTTTGTGGTACAAAGGATGTATCTGTGTGCCAGCAGATTCGGAGATGAAGCAAGTTATCATGCAAGAAGCTCATGATACTCTTTATTCTATCCACCCCGGAGGAACGAACATGTACCAGGATTTGAAGGAGCAATTTTGGTGGCACAAGATGAAGAGAGAAATCGGAAGCTACACCGCCAAGTGTGATATCTGTCAGAGAGTCAAAGTGGAACATCAGAGGCCCACAGGACTGTTGCAGCCATTACAGATTTCGAAATGGAAATGGGATTCCATCGGAATGGACTTTATCACCTATTTGCCTACTTCTAGTAGGGGAAATGACTCAATCTGGGTCATCGTTGATAGACTGTCCAAGGTAGCTCATTTTATACCTGTCAAGACAACCTACCAGAGTTCGAAGCTAGCAGAGTTGTACATTGCTAGAATCGTCAGTTTGCATTGAACTCCCAAGACCATAGTGTCGGATCGAGGAACCCAATTTTCCTTGAGATTTTGGCAGAAAGTCCAAGAAGGATTAGGAACCAAGTTGAATTTCAGCACAGCTTATCACCTGCAAACCGATGGACAAACTGAAAGAGTCAACCAAATCCTAGAGGATATGTTGAGAGCTTGTGTGTTAGAGTATGGATCAAAAAGGGAAGATTGTCTGCCTTTCACCGAATTCTCATACAACAATAGTTATCAAGCCAGTTTGCAAATGGCACCATTTGAGTTCCTATACGGAAGAAAGTGCCATACCCCTTTGAATTGTTCACAAGTAGGAGAGAGTCAGATTTTCGGACCCGACATTCTCCGAGAAGCTGAAGAGAAGGTTCACAAAGTCCGTGAGCACCTCAAGACCACCCAATCCAGACAGAAGAGTTATGCGGACAAGAGAAGGAGATACCTGACTTTCAATGTTGGAGATTTTGTGTATCTCAAGGTTTCTCAATGTTTTAGTCTGAAAGGAAAGTTAGCCCCCATATATATCGGACCCTTCAAGATTCTGAATCGTCGAGGAGAAGTGTTGTATCAACTGGAACTACCAGAAGAGATGTTTGCCGTCCACAATGTGTTCCATATATCGTTACTTCGTAAAGGTCTAGAAGTGTCGGAGATGACCGAAGTTTTCAAGAACATCGATCACCAAGCCGTTGATATCAACAATGATCTGACGTATCGTGAAGTGCCCATCCGTATCTTGGAGGAAGCCTACAGAACCACCAGGACCCGGAGTATCAAATTTCTCAATATTCAATGGAGCAACCATACCGGAGAAGAAGCCACTTGGGAGCGAGAAGATTGCATTACGAATGAGTTCCTAGATCTCTTTAGTTCCTAGTTTTCTTTCTTAAATCTCGGGACGAGATTTTGTTTAAGGGGGGAAGGTTTGTATAAAGACCCAAACCTGGCTTGGTTCGAATCCCTGTGATTACAGTGCTAGTCCCTGGATCGAATAGCTAGCACCCACAGTTTAAGATGTAATATCAAGATAGAAAGGTCATATTACATCGCATGATCCATAATATGAATACTTTGTTACATACTCATAGACATAGGCTATCTTATTACAAATCAGCAGAATACAAGTAAAGCATGGATCCTTCATCTTCATGTGCCACAGACAAACATGTTGGGTGTAGACTCATAACCTCTATCATCAATCCACACTCATCAATAGAATAACCTGCAACATGATAGGTTGCAGCCAGAAAAGGGTCAATACTTTGAATGTATTGGCAAGTGTCACAAGTTGGTGAATATAAGTTGGACTATCACTACATGCATATTTGGCTAAGTAGATCTTAGGCTTATTTGCAGGAAGCAATATGGTTTTATCCTATCTTTGCAAAATACTTTTCATCTTTCAATAACTTTCTGAACTCCTTGGCAAACTCCAAGTTCTTTTAATCTCTTGTTGTCACCATCAAGTTTTACTTTGAGAAATTAGAATGTCGAGATCTTCCATAGCTTCAGGCCTTAATTGCTCTTTGTTGTCCATAACCGGGGACACGGCTAAGCACTTAGAATTTAATCTTCTGCAGAAGTTGTACACTTTACCCACAAGACATAATCTCGTCCTGACGCCACCAGTGGCAGCTGGATTAGTACTCACCAAGATGGAGTACCGGCAGATCGAGAATGTGACAAAGTCTTTCCATAGAAGTCCTCCCAATACATAATGCCATCACATCTACCAGGCACCAATGTAAGGATAAACCTCCAATGCATAATTCAAGTTAACCTGAAGAGGTACCAATGCATGGGTCTCCCACTATGTAATTGACTAAGTCAGAGCCCATTTGGCATGTGGCTGTACACGAAAGCCACTGTACGAGAAACATGTTCAATCTCTAAGTTCCTGGGTGGTGTTCTCCTAGTGTACACACGAAAGAGATAGCCATAGACATGGTTCCCTTAGTTGCCACCTTATTCACAACTGAGTATCCACTTTTCACCCAGGTGATTCATTGAGTACTTGTTTTATTATACAAAACATATATTTTCCAACTCTTCATATAATCACAATATGGTATATTCCACCCCGAATCTATAGCAGGGCTAAGCATACTACAACTACAGTATTTCCACTAAGGGATATATAAAGGATATCCTAATAGGATATAGCATAGCATAGTATCATAGTAATCCTATCATGCATACTACAAAAATCCACTAAGTGTAATAAAAATAGTAGGACATGGATGATAGTGTCACTTGCCTTAGTAGTTGGTGGTGTTGGTACACTCTTTGCAGTAATACACTTGACAATCCACACAATCTATCAAACAAAACATGCACAAGATCAACACTAATGGCAATACAAAAATCATGCAAAATATGCAAGCATGCAAGATGGCAATTTTTATTGTACAAATTGTTATAACAATTACTAAGTGTTTTCTGAACATTTTATAATTGCAAGATTACAAATGCAACCATTTGTGCAATTGTAACCATTAGCAATAATTTCTAGTATTTGGAAAGGCCAAACTCACTAAATAATTTCCATGCTATTAGGTATAGTCAACCAAATTTATATTTGGGTCTCACTGGACAGAGGGTTCAATTTTCAATCCATAGCAAAAAGATTCACCCAAAAATAATTTACAAAACAATTTTTATGGGTAAAATACTCCTAAAAAGGTTCTGCCTAAAACTTCTATTTTATAGAAGCTAAAGGTTGAAATAAGGCCTCAACAGTAAAGCTCTCATTTTTCTAAATCCATAGACACCAAATTTGCATTTTTCTGATTTGTGGAACAAAAGTTATTGAATTTCTAAGTTTAATACAAATTCTGCCTATTTTCTAATTTAAACAGACGCTCAGGTCGACGTGGCGCAATCCTATTGGCCCGTACCGGTTCGGGCGGATCGGCAACGTGGGCCGTTGGATTTTAAGTGACAACCGGTGATCTAGATTAGCCCGTACCGCTTCGGCTAAGGATCTAATCCTGGCCGCTAGCGACAGATCGGACGGCGCTCAGCGCGTCGGCCACAGACTGGCGGCGCTGGCGACTGCGCATGGCAGCGGCGCGTCGGGTGGGTGGCGCTCCGGTGGTTCTAGAGGGGTAGGGGAAGCGACGATCTTACCGGCGGGTTGCGGTGGTCTCGGTGGTCTCGATGGTGGTCGTGGTGGAGGGAGGGGCGCTCGGCCTCGCCGAGGATTCCTCGCCGGAGCTCGTCGGTGAACGGCGGCGGTAGAAACGGCTCGGATGATGACCGTGGCGATGACCGTGGCGATGACCTAGGGCACAGAAAAAGGCATGGAAAGTGTCAGTAGGTGCGCCAGAGCATGGCGGAGCTTATAGGACAGAGAGGAGGTCATGGGGTTGTCGGTTCTTGCCGGAATCTTCGCCGGAGCTCGTCGGTGGCCGCTGTGGTTCGAGCTCGATTCCGAGCTGCCTAGTGGCTCCGGGGTTGTGGGGTTTCAGGGAAAACGGAGATGAGGGGGTGGCGGTTAAGAGGGCGTTGTCGGAGTGGAGATTAATTTGCAGAAACGCTCGAAATCGAACGGATTAGAAACGGCAGAGGGAGGGAGAAGGGTTGTTCATCGTTTGGTTGGAGACGGTAAGGTGGAGGGTGACGTGGAGTGGGGTCGCGGTGTTAGTGAGAGCGGGTGAAGGGGGGGACGGTGAGAAAAAGAGGGGGAAGGGGTAAGCCGGGTGGGCTTAGTGGGCTAGGGTTTGGGCCAAGCAGGCCGGCTGTGCTGCTGCTATTTTTTTCTTTGCTTATTCTGTTTAGTTTTTCTTTTTCTTTTTCTGTTTTGTTCAAAAACTTTTGATTTAGTGAACCAATTTGAATCAAACAAATTTCTAAAAATTTGTAAAACTCAAATTATGTTTTTAGGGCATTATAGAACATATTTACTTTCCAACTCAAATTTTTCTAATCAAATTTATTCACTTTGGCTTTAATAGCTAATATTGTATTTTCTTAATTCTATTCTCAAATAATTCATATCTTCTTATCCATGGCTCCAAATTGGATGAAACCAATCTCTATTGTTTTATTATTTTGTCCTTTATCTTTTTAGCCCTCATAGGAGTTCTTTTGTTTAATATAAATATGGAGTATATCCATAGTATTGTGTTGTTCTTAGTGTTAACAAATGATATAGAGTTTTAGGGTTTGAGATATTTTTCACTTCTCTTAGGTTTTTAAAATGCAACCAAGTCAAGATGCTCATGCATGTTTCATGATTTGGGATTTTAAAACATGCACACCACTTCACAAACAAAATCATTTTGTTTGGCTTGGGTTTTTGAGGCATTATATTGAATGTTCCAAAAGTTTTTGTTCCTTCTGAATTTCAAAGAACTTGATTCTTCACTTTGTTTAAGTTTTTTTTCACATTTCAAAATTTGGAAAATTTTGGGATGTGACAGACTACCACCCTTAAAAGGAATCGCGTCCCGAGATTCGAGAAGGCTAGAAAGAATAGGTTGGGTTTTAGGATAACTGGGGTGCTACCACCTTTAAAAGGAAACTTTGTTGGGTTGCATTTGATGATTCACTTGGCTAAGGGTCCAATGATTGACATCCAAAGGTTGTTAACATTTCTCCATCTTGAGATTCTTATACCACTGAATTGAGTTAGCTAAAGCTTACCATCCACATCATCTAGTTCTTCAAGAGTTCCATACATGTTGATGTGGTTCACATGTCCTTTCTAGGTAACATTGCAATTGCTTCCATTAGAGTCTCCAATATTCTTATTATTCTTCTTCTCAGGACAGTCTGCTGCAAAGTGTCCAAGTTGCTTACAATTGTAACACTGCAACTGGCTAATGTCCTTCTTGGGATCATTATGTTGGTTCTGACCAAGGTTATCTCCATTGCTAGTACCATTCACATTGTTACTACCACTTCCATTATTGATGTGGTGATTCTTGTGATGATGGTGATTATGTCCATTTCCTTCATGCTGATGGGATCCAGAATCCCAATTGTCCTTTTTGAATGAACGCATCTTCTTTGATGATCCTGAGTGATATTTGTCAAAGCTATGATTCCTCTTCATGTCCTCAACTTTGTCCTTCTTACTCTCTAAAATTCTAGCTTTTTCACACAGTGATTGATAAGTTGGAACATAAGCAACTGATAATTGCATGGAAAGTTCATCATTCAGTCCATCTAGGAACTTTTCCTTCCTCTTAGCATCAGTATCAGTATCATCTTGAGCATAACGTGATAGCTTGTTGAATTCCTCAATGTATTCAGCAATGTTCCAGTGACGCTGTTTAAGGTTGTGAAACTCCTTCTTCTTTAGACTCATCACGCCTGAAGAGATATGATTAGTGTGAAAACCATCTTCAAATATTTCCCAAGTCACGTCTTGAATGGGGTGAGTGACTTGAAAGTTGTCCCACCATGTAGCTGTAGGGCCTTCAAGCAAGTGTGCTGGAAATCTGACTTTCTCAGCATCAGAGCATCCAACAATCACTAGGTCCCTGTTCACTGAACGTAACCAGTCATCAGCTACCATTGGATCAGAAGTACCAAAGAACTTTGCAGGTTTCAATCTCAGAAATCTAGTGGGCATATCCAAGGGTGGTGGATTGTTGTTGTTATTGTTGTTGTTCTGATTCTGATTGTTGATGGTTGTCATGAATTGTGTCATCATCTGCATTAGCTGAGTCTATGCAGTCATCATCTGTTGCATCTCATTTTCATTATTGTTGTTGTCTCCATTGTTATCGTGGTCGTTGGCGCGTCTTGGGGGCATCTGTTGGTTTAATAGGTATAAGTAATGATAGATAGATAGATAGGTCTAAGGGAGTTCTAACACACTCAACCCAAAAAAACCAGTTCAATCAAACATTCATCAAGCAACCAATCACTTAGCAACTTCTAAGTTTAACTCATTATAGAAGAAAACAACAAGTTTTCTTGAAACAAGCAACCTAGTATAGTCATACCACATAGGTCGGCATGGTCCATACGCTAACACGATATCGATAACTCAAACATGATAATTGGTAGGCAATCTAACGTCTCATGGGTCGCAGTATGATAACATTAGTGGGAGCTCTCTTTCGATTTGGACAATCATCGGTGAAGTGTCCTATCTTCCGGCAGCGATGGCAAAACACTTTTGTCATGTCTCGAGTACTTTTTCTTGAAGTGTTGTTGTTGTTTTCTTGAACTTCCTTCTCTAGGCATTCATTGATATTGTGCCCTTCTTTCTTGCATTTGGAGCAGGTGATATGGCTAAGGTTTTCTTCTTTCTTCCTAAGAGCTTGATACATTCCATCCTTGACTTGTTCTTTCACTTTTTGCACTATGAAGTCGAGATGGCACTTGGAGTAGGAATGTGGTTGGTTCCTTCACATAGGTAACAAGTAACTTGAGATGTGGGGCATTCTCCAACTGGATGGTTGTGATCACAAAAGGGACATTGATCTTGATGTTCCTTAGAGGTGTGGCCTACTTCTCCTAATATTTTACAAGCTTGAGGACTTGTCATAACTTGTATCTTGATCTCCTTGTTGGCATGATCCATCCTCAAGGTCCTTGGAGAAAGCAAAGGCTGGTCCTCTACAGGTTTGAAGGAGAAGAGATTTAGTAAAGAATGATCAAAGTATACGAGAAAATCTAATAAGTATAAAAATATAAGTTCATTCCTAACAAGGGGTTTGTCCAATTCCTAGGGTTACGAACCTACAGGCAACACAGTGCTCTGATACCATCTATAAAGACCCAAACCTGGCTTGGTTCGAATACCTGTGATTACAGTGCTAGTCCCTAGATCGAATAGCTAGCACCCACAGTTTAAGATGTAATATCAAGATACAAAGGTCATATTACATTGCATGATCCAGAATATGAATACTTTATTACATACTCATAGACATAGGCTATCTTATTATAAAGTAGCATAATACAAGTAAAGCATGGAGTCCTTCATCTTCATGTGCCACAGGCAAACATGTTGGGTGTAAACTCATAACCTCTATCATCAATCCACACTCATCAATAGAATAACCTACAACATGATAGGTTGCAGCCACAAAAGGGTCAATACTTTGAATGTACTGGCAAGTGCCACAAGTTGGTGAATATAAGTTGGACTATCACTACATGCATATTTGGCTAAGTAGAGCTTAGGCTTATTTGTAGGAAGCAATATGGTTTTATCCTATCTTTGCAAAATACTTTTCATCTTTCAATAACTTTTTGAACTCCTTGGCAAACTCCAAGTTCTTCTAATCTCTTGTTGTCACCATCAAGTTTTAATTTGAGAAATTAGAATGTCGAGATCTTCCATAGCTTCAGGCCTTAGTTGCTCATTGTTGTCCATAACCAGGGACACGGCTAAGCACTTAGAATTTAATCTTCTGCAGAAGTTGTACACTTTACCCACAAGACATAATCTCGTCCTGACGCCACCAGTGGCCACTGGATTAGTACTCACCAAGATGGAGTACCGGCAGATCGAGAATGTGACAAAGTCTTTCCATAGAAGTCCACCCAATACATAATGCCAGCACATCTACCAGGCACCAATGTAAGGATAAACCTCCAATGCATAATTCAAGTTAACCTGAAGAGGTACCAATGCATGGGTCTCCCACTATGTAATTGACTAAGTCAGAACCCATTTGGCATATGGCTGTACACGAAAGCCACTGTACGAGAAACATGTTCAATCTCTAAGTTCCTGGATGGTGTTCTCCTAGTGTACACACAAAAGAGATCGCCATAGACATGGTTCCCTTTGTTGCCACCTTATTCACAACTGAGTATCCACTTTTCACCCAGGTGATTCATTGAGTACTTTTTTTATTATACAAAACATATATTTTCCAACTCTTCATATAATCACAATATGGTATATTCCACCCCGAATCTGTAGCAGGGCTAAGCATACTACAACAACAGTATTTCCACTAAGGGATATATAAAGGATATCCTAATAGGATATAGCATAGCATAGTATCATAGTAATCCTATCATGCATACTACAAAAATCCACTAAGTGTAATAAAAATAGTAGGACATGGATGATAGTGTCACTTGCCTTAGTAGTTGGTGGTGTTGGTACACTCTTTGCAGTAACACACTTGACAATCCACACAATCTATCAAACAAAACAACCAAAACAAAACATGCACAAGATCAACACTAATGGCAATACAAAAATCATGCAAAATATGCAAGCATGCAAGATGGCAATTTTTATTGTACAAATTGTTATAACAATTACTAAGTGTTTTCTGAACATTTTATAATTGCAAGATTACAAATGCAACCATTTGTGCAATTGTAACCATTAGCAATAATTTCTAGTATTTGGAAAGGCCAAACTCACTAAATAATTTCCATGCTATTAGGTATAGTCAACCAAATTTATATTTTGGTCTCGCTGGACAGAGGGTTCAATTTTCAATCCATAGCAAAAAGATTCACCCAAAAATAATTTACAAAACAATTTTTATGGGTAAAATACTCCTAAAAAGGTTCTGCCTAAAAATTCTATTTTACAGAAGCTAAAGGGTGAAATAAGGCCTCAGCAGTGAAGCACTCATTTTTCTGAATCCATAGACACCAAAATTGCATTTTTATGATTTGTGGAACAAAAGTTATTGAATTTCTAAGTTTAATACAAATTCTGCCTATTTTCTAATTTAAACAGACGCTCAGGTCGACGTGGCGCAATGCTATTGGCCTGTACCGGTTCGGGCGGATCGGCAACATGGGCCGTTGGATTTTAAGTGGCAACGGGCGATCCAGATTAGCCCGTATCGCTTCGGCTAAGGATCTAATCCTGGCCGAGTTAATCCGACATGAATAGCTTAGTAGCAAAATATAGTCAGTATGAGTGATACATCTGCACCCGGTATACTGGGGATCTGATAAATTTCAAAGTGTTTTTTGGTGCTCAAGGAGCAGCAGCAGGACGGGGTAACTCGGCGCCAGCGGGTGGAGCAGCGGCTTCAGCCTCGTCGTCATCTTCATTCTCCTCGAGATCTGAGGCTTTGTCCTCTTCCTCATCATCCGAACCATCTTCGACGTATTCGTCGTCAAAAACGCCGAGGAAGCTTGGTCCTTCATTCCATTGATGGACAGGGGCAAACTGGATAAGGTTGTGGGCACAAGCCTTGCGCTGAGCAACCCAATCTGGATCATTCGACCACTTGGACCCGGTACGCAAGCGCTCGAGGAGCTTCAAGTCCAACTTTTCATACCAAGTGAGCACGAAATGGAGGACAGTATCAGCTCCAGCACAAGTGGCGGATTCCCTCCAGAGGTCGAGCTGGGTCTCGCAATCCATTAGCATGTTGATCAAAGCAGTTGATCCCGCCGGAGGATCCTCACCAGGCCAAAGTGCATGGAAGATCCAGACGGCTGAATCCAGGCGACCCAAACCATAGTTCTTCACAATTTCAATCCGAGAGGACAGGCTGATAGCAGATCCTCCATGTCATAAGGAATGGGTTCAGCGCCAGGATCAGTTGGGGTACCCCTCTGCCGGCGAAACTTGGCAACGACATTGTCCGCAACGGCATCGCCCTCTAGGAATTTTCCTGAAAACAAAACAAGTGAAATAAGTAAAGCAGTTTAACCCGGAGAAATATACATCGGCGGAAGGAAAAGAGCTTACGAGAAATATGGCTATGGATCCGGGTCAGCTCTTTGGTGCAATCCGCACGCCTCTTCCGGAGCTACTCGAGTTCAACATTAGCCGAGTCAAGCCTGACGTCGGCCTCCTTCAGCAACTCTTGATCTTTGGCAAGTTGAAGGCTAAGACGTTCTTGCTCTTTGGTAAAGTCTTGGCTAGCTTTGTCCATCTCAGTCTTGTGGAGCTCTTTGAGCTTTTTCATCTCAACCTTGAGCTTGGCAAGTTCATCATCCTTGGCTCGGAGTTTGGCAAGTTCGTCATCCTTCTTCTTGAGCTCGGCCTGATATTCCCCTGCTTGTTCGAGAAAATGCAGCATCATATCAGGCATGGGCACACTATCTTCAAGGGATGCTGCAACGATTTGTTGACCCGGCACAGCCGAAGTATGAATATCTGCCGAGCCCAGGGGAAAGGAGAGGAAGCATGGAAAATGAGTAACCAAAGAGAATTACCTTTTATCTAGTCCATGTTTTTTCTCATAATTGCATTTTCGGCCTCCACTCCGGCTGTGCAATCCGAATGACAGATTAGTTCGGCGGGAAAAGACAAAGAAAGATGGGCAGCATGTTTCGAGCGCAGCACCTTGTGTGAGTCCAGGAGGCGCTGAAACTCAGCAGTTCGACGATTGGTAGTGATCTGAAAAGAGCAAAGTTCGCGCATCTATATGCATATTCGAAGTATACAAAATCTGGGCCAAGTGGAACTTAACCCGGCTCTAGGTGTGTGCATATTCGAAGTGTACAAAATCCGGGCCAAGTGGAACTTAACCCGGCTCTAGGTGTGTGCATATTCGAAGTGTACAAAATCCGGGCCAAGTGGAACTTAACCCGGCTCTAGGTGTGTGCATATTCGAAGTGTACAAAATCTGGGCCAAGTGGAACTTAACCCGGCTCTAGGTGTGTGCATATTCGAAGTTACTAAGGAGCTACGCTAGTTCTCTAAGGAGCATCCGGCCGAGTAACAAGTTACTCCCCAAAAGGCTCGGGGACTAATGGAGATATGTCTAAGCACTTGTGCATATTAAGGAGAAGACAAAGTAGTGTACCTCCATCATTCGACCAGAAAAATTGATAGCCTTGGCTGCTGTGTTCATCTGTGTGCGGAACTCGGCGGGCCCAAATTTCTCCAGGAGATCATCGTTCGGATCGACGAACTCTGCCTTGTTCCAATTATCAACATATTTGATCAAACCTGGAGGATAGCTCTCTCGACTAAGCATGTGGGGCGCGACCAAACCTTTGGTGTGGGCATCAGCAGGGCTGGTATGCAGCGCAAGTTGTTTGCTGCCAGCTGACCCGAAGGAGGCATCTTTCTTCGGCAGCATGGACGCAAGGGTGCGCTGTCTAGCTTCAATAGATGATGCCCTAGTGGCACCAGAGCCTTTCTTGGCCTTGGGTTGCTGTTGGGAGGCTGAGGCTTGACCTGCAGATTTGGACTTGGGCGTAGCCTTAGTGCTAGTTGGATCTTCTCGCCGAGTCTTGGAGGAATTGGACGAGGCAGGAGGAGTTGGTGCTTGTGCTGGTGCTTGTGTTGCTGTTGCTGCTGCTGATGTTATTGGTGTTGCTGGTGGTATGAGTGCCGATGCTTGTGCTGGTGCTGGCGTTGGTGCTGCTACTACCGTTGCTATCTCGGGGACGACGGGTTGCGGCTGAGCCGATGAGGAGCTGGGAGCATCCGGCCTTAGCCTATCCTCAGTGGCACCACTTCCCCCTACACCGGAGTGGCCCTTCTCTGGGTGAGGTAGACTAAGATCCGGGTTAGCCATCGAGCCTTCCTGAATTGGGCTCAGTGGGCGCGTGTCATCGTTGCAAGGGGGAGATGGGGAACACCTAATAGATGAAGCCATGATGGAGCCGCTCTAAGGAACCTCCACGGCAGCCCTATCAAATTAAACAACGGATAACAAATTATAACAGGGAGAGAGGCGTGAAGACAAAGAAACTAGAAGCGGAAAATGGTACAAGGAAAAAGAAACTCACTCATCAGAGGTCAGAGGCTCCTTGGGATTCCGAGCTCTCCGAACTATGGCCTTAGTCAGAGGTTTGCTGGCGACCTTGTCACCGGACTTCTTCCGCCTTTTTGTTGTTTTGGGAGGCCCGGAAGAAGCAGTTGAAGTGGCAGCCCACTTCTTAGACACGGCTGGGGCCGGCTCGCTCGTAGCAAGAGGGGGATCTTCATGGATCTGCGCAGCCGGGTTAGCTGAAGCCGGAAACATGTAAGAAAGGGCACCAGGTCAAATACCTCTACCACTTCAATGTCAGAATCATCCTCATGGTCAGGCCAATTCCTTAAGGAAAAGAAGTTACCAGAGGGTCGCTTGGTTGCGTCCGGGGTAGGCAAAAACATTTCCTGATCCGGCTCCTCCTCGTCGGGAACAAGTAGATCCTTCCCCCATTTGAGGGAAGGCTCGGTGCCATCTTCAATGGTCTGCTGAAGAAACAACTAAAAGGAAAATGCAAAGGGATCAAATAAACAGCATGCTCCGACATAGGATATAACTCGGAGAAGGATGGCGTAATGAGATTTACCGCAGGAGGAGGCTTGCCCCGGCAGTAATGCTCCAGCCCCCACTCCCACTCAGCGCTGAAGTCCTTGTCGGTCGTGAAGAGGGCCTTAACCCGGTGGAAGATCTCAGTGTTGCTCAACTCGAAGGAGGAGGTCCGGTTGGGGTCAAGTCGCCAGCTCATATGGCAGAGTTTGTGTGTGCGCTTCTGAAGGGGGCAAATCCAGCTATGGACGAATGTGATCATCACATCCTCACTGCGTAGCTCCAGATCCTTCAGTTCCTTGTACCGCTTATTAACTTGATTCGCCAAGACGGTTGGTTTCTTGGGAACCCGGTCAAAAAGGGCGGATTAGGAGGACCCATCACGAAGGGGCGCAGCCGGATCAGATCCTCATCCGAGCCATTCCTCACATAGAAGAAGGTCCAGGCCTAGCCCTTGCAAGATTCAAGACCCGTGACTCGGGGGTAGACAGATTGTTTCTGGGTAGAGATGGAGGCGGCACCACATTAGGTCAGGTGCTTGTCCTCCGGGGCACGCTCCTTATCCGGGACTACATTCCTGCACAGACCGAAGAACCGGATCCAAAGCTCTTTAGTAGGCCATAAGCCGAGGTATCGTTCTACGGCGGATGCGAAGGAGGAGAGGGATGTAATGGCATTCGCCGGAAGATGATGAGGTTGGGGTTTGTAGGTATTAACGAAATCGTGGAAGAAGTCACTCACTGGCAGGCCAAAGCCGCAATGGAAGTGAGAGAGGAAGACGACGAACTCACCCGGATTGGGTGAGGGAGCGAGGTCCTCGGAGGCAAGGCGAGAAATCACGCACTCGGGGATGCGGCGGGTGCGGTAGAGTCAATCAAGATCATCTTGGCACACCCATGAACCAGCCCAGGAACCGCGCTCCAAGGTTTCGCCCTCCTCCTCCATCTCTTCCTCGATGATGGTGAGCTCCTCCTCAGTCATCTCCAGGTCACTATCCTCACCGGCCCAATCAAAGGTGGGGGACAGAGGCTTGGATTGGCGTGGCCCCGTGACAAAGAAGAGAGACGCAACGATGGTGCTGTGGATCCGAAGCGGCGGCAGCGGCGCTGTCGCAAGGAAGAAGAAGGAGCAGACAGGCTGAGGGGCGCAAGAAGGGGGAAAATGACCAAGGGACGCACCCCTCCCTTATTTAACGGCGCCCTTGCAATGATAGTGGGATCGGGCAGTGCGCTGAGGCCACACGGTGTGGCCGTGTATTTGCCGGATTAGCCAATCAGAGTCAAGCCACAGGAAGGGCCACAGGAAACAGGGGATCCCATGACGTGACGTGGTGATGCAGTTAACGAGGAGGCAGCCACGACGCGACGTTTGCAATAGTAACCCCTGACAATAAATGCAGTAACTAGCGTATGCTCTTAAAATGAGGCAAGGTGATGATTACCCTCCACGTAGGACGTGGGAAAGTGTGTGAGAGAAGGAAGGATAACACGGAAAATCGACCAGTAACCCGGCCAGCGAGTGAAAACTCGGAATGAGCCAAGGGAAAGTTAAGCCGATAAATCCGAGCTACAAGGTAACTCAGAAAGAGGAGCAAAAATCTTGGTAGATTAAACCTGCCGTGGCCTTAGCAGCTGAAGTTGCTAAGACTGCACCAGCTTCAGGGACTAATGTTGGGGGGATACCCCCGGGTAGGGTCACGCCGGGGTATAAAGGCCAAGATAGCCGAGGTAAGGCAAGGTCAAAGCGAGAGCTGGCCGAATCACCTCAAGGCAGGCCGACTTACGGAGTAACCCAGACCGGAGGATGTGCACCTAACTGAGTCCTGGCCAACGTATGTCGTATGCCGACAGGCTAGTTGTAACTTGTATGCAGGTACCCACAGGGCCGGGTTAACCAGGCCCGAGCCAGGTTATACCAGGATTGCAAGAGAAGGAAGGTATCTCGCTGGTCAAAAGGTGGTCTCTGTGCGCTGGAACGTGAGCGTAGCGAACAGAGGGAGGGACCAGCAGGGTGTGGCCGACAGAGGTGACGTTGCCTATGTCGGCTGACGCTAGCGCCGCAGAGGGTTACGTAGCCTCTGCATGGCTTACGAAGGGAAAAGGAGTCCCGATCAGTTTGCTATTTTGGGAGAGGCATATTCCCAGGAATATGCCTCCACGTATGCCCTAATTGGGAACCTAGCCTCCCCTATATAAGGAGCGCTAGGGTCTCTGTAGAAGAGGTTGGCGGGTGAGTAGTTTGTTCTTTGGGTGAAAGTAGTGGTGAGAGTAAGAGAACTTCTTCTTCCTCCTCTCCCCAATACAGCTCGAGGAGCATCTATAAATGCAGTGAACATTGAGAACACAAAGCATCTATGTGTGGAATCACCATACTATCCCTCCCTAGATTCCTCTAGTGCATCTTGGCCCCACCTTTAGCCTATCCATGGCATCTGCCGTGACACCACCACGACAATACTCATAGGAGAAGTGCTTATACTAGGGTGTGTAAAAGAAAGGTTATGTTTGATTATCTGCATACTAAGTATGATGATTTAGGGTTATCCCTGACAGACGTGTTGAATCTTGTGGTGAAAGTGTACCACCTCTGTAGAGTGTCAAACTATTCGAATAGCCGCGTCCGTGGTTATGGACAGTTGGAGTGGCCATACTGTTCCGTTGTCAGATGTTTTCAAAATGAATTATGAAATGAATTGTGACATGACTTGACCACAACAGAGTTGTGACTATGATAACTAAGTTCCCACTTAGATGATTTTAAACTTTATTTTATCTTTCTTTGTTTCTGAACTCAGCTTAGGTTTCAAACTTAACTTTACAAATAAACTTAGAAGTTAGCATTCCTACTAGAACTATCTTACTTGTCAGTGATAGTTTGCGAGTACTTAAAGAGTACTCATGGCTTTTGTCCCTATCTATTCCCGTGGCCAGACTATGAGGAGGACTACCCTGAAGGAGGATAGCAGGACAGCTATGAGAACTAGGATCATCTCCCATCATTAGCATTGCATGTGACACTGAAGATGGACCCCACCGCTATGCTATTTATTCCGCTACTTGATTGTACTAAGACTGGATCATGAGATCCTTATTTATGTAAGACCTTATTATGGTTTGTAATGGATGATGTACTGTGATATCCAATCTGTTATGTCTCGCAAAAATGGTAATCCTGGGATTGCGATGTATGGCATAATAGGCATCTAGGATTAAAAATCCAGGTGTTGATAGCCTGTCAGTGGCTCATTAAACGCGAAGCGGTATGGGGCGAGATGGACCGTAGGATTAGAACAGAATCTACGGCTGGGGCTTATCGTCGACAACAGACTCGTCACCGGCGAGGTTGAACCCTAGCGGCTCGGTGGGGGTGTGGTGAGGTCATACCAGGGCTCCAGCGAGTGCGGCGAGGCGGGCAAATGAACGAGGAGAGGAAGACGGGCTCAGGAAAAGTCACGGTAGCTCTAGGGGTGGTCGAAATCGATGGCAGCGTCTCCTCCTCTGCTGCGGCTATCTCCGGCTCAATTCCGGTGATTTGCTGCTCGAACTGCTCCGGCGAGAGGTGGGGAAGGATCAGTGGAGAGAGGGGACTGTGAGAGTGTGAGGAATTCATGCTGGGGAGGCCTCCTTTTATAGGCGCGGTGAGGCGGCAGAGAGGCATGGGCGGAGCTCGTCGGTGATGACGACACAGGGGGCTATCGCCGTGGGCAAGGTAGGTGGACGGTGGGCGGTCCCCTAGCGGTCAGCTAGGGCGTAATGGCGGTGCTAGGGGCGGTGGCTTGTGGTCGGGAGCGTCGCGTGCTCTGAGAGATAGGGACGATGCTCGACACGGTTCCCGACGAATGTGTCTGGCGGGTTGAGGTGGTCAAGGCGGAGCGGCGCGCGCGGTCTGGTGTCGAGGTGCGGCGTGTGGCGAGCTAGCGGTGATGGCTCTCTGGCGTGCGCTGGCGTGGCATAGAGGCTCAGTGCGAGGCTCAGCTTCGGTGGTCCAGGGGCTATCTATGGTCGTGGGGCCGACCGTGGACGGCGGTGAGGTCACGCCTCCCTTCTTGGAGCGGCGGAGAGGGGCTGGCGGTCTGCTGCAAGCTGCGCATGATCGATCGGCGAGCATGGCCTCGGGGTGGTGTGGTACTAGCGCTAGGGACTAGGGGATGGGTTGGTTTCGGCTTGGTTAGATCATAGAGGGACAGAGGGAGTAAATGGGGTGCAAATGGGTGGCAAAACCCTGTAAAAACAATGAGTCTAATCTAGAGTGTGATCAGTGCATGCCAAGTGTTTGACAAAATGGCCGCAAGAAATCAAGTTTGGAATTTTGAGATGAAATTTGGTGGAGTTGTTTATCATATGATTAAGAATCTCTGGTTGCTAGGATTTGTTAAATGGAATTCATTTGGATGGTTTTTGAAATAGGGTGATCTATACATATGAACTAGATTCCAATTTCAAATGTCATTTAAAATTAGAGTTTAAATGTTTTTGGGGGATCACAAAGTGGGCCTTGGTACATCACTACTTGTACTAGCAAGGGGTGCAAAAATCCACTATTCTTTCTGTTGGAAATTGAGTGCTAGGAACACCCAAAGTGGGCTAGGTGATTAAAATGGAAAAAGTGACCATTTCCTTTATTTAATTATTTTTTATTTCTTTTTCTTTGGATTTTGCTTGGGAATGATCTAGATGATGTGGCATTCATATTAGAATCATTTTACAACCATTAGAACACACAATCATGGCATTTCAAACAACTCCTATTTAAATGCAACACTCATATGCATGCTTAAAGATTTAAAAAGGAAAGAGTTTTTGTTAACCCTAAATTGGGTGATTTGGATCATGATCACTTATATTAATGTTTTAGGATGTTACACCTATGGACCCCGATCCATGCTTTTACTATTGCTATACCTTCTACTTTTACTATTTACTATTTACTTTCTGCAAACAATTAATATTTTCCACACAATACGTTTAATCCTTTGTTTTCACGGTGAGATTGACAACCTCACTGTAAGTTGGGAGCAAAGTTTTGTCGTTGTGTTGTGCAGGATTCCAAGTTGCTAGCAACACCTTGCAGTTGTTTCCTTGCACCTACTGGTTTGATAACCTTGGTTTCATAACTGAGGGAAAACTTGCTGTTGTGCTCATCATACCTTCCTCTTGGGGTTCCCAACGAGCTCTACATTTTGAGCCATCAGCGTAGTGTTCCTGGTACAGCCAAAGGACACTGATTCGTGAAGACACACCTGTCATGTCCTACCCCGAGTTGGCAAGCCATGCGCCCCGATCAAGCGCACGACACTTATTTAAACCTAAGGTATAGGTAAGATGTTGTAAGGTGTGTTCATTGCATTTCAGGGCGTGCAGAAGTCCACCAGCCAGAGGTGCCACAACAAGTGCGGGACATGGGTTCGAGCAAGGGACCCTCCACGGGAACCACAAATGAGAGCCAAGCAACTCCTTCTTGGGTAATAAAGGGGTATCAAGACTCGGGAATGTAAGCCACCATCTTTCCGGGAAGCACAAGGTGGATGTAACGGCAATCAAAAGCAATGCATGGAAAGAAAGCGAAGGCCATCTGGCAAGCAACCAAAGGAAGAGTTGAAGCCTCAAGCCTTGATCAGCGTGGGGCTAAAGATTTTGCAACAAGTCTTACAAAGGTGGGCACATAAGAAAGGTAACATTTCATATTAAAAGGCTCATCAGTATTACATTCGGAAATGCTAAAATCAGGACAAGCCTAAAGAGGGCGGCCGATGTTGGGCCGTGAAAGGAAGGCTATGAGTCTGAAGGGGGAGCGACTAGATCCACCCCCTGTGAGTGAACTCCTCACATATCCACTTCACCATGGGACTCCGGTAGCCACCGGCTTCCGTGTGTTGCCCACCTTAGGGCGCACGACCGTCAGAGCTGCCGTCGCTGGATGGCAGGGGATAGTAGAGCCGACAATACATGGTGTCGTTGAAGACCTTCATCACGAGCTGATCGTTCCCGCATTATCGGAAATTCAAGACGTGGCCGACCTGTACGTCATACCACGCCATGAAGGCCGACCATCCCTGAGCCAGGAACATGTAGCCGTGTTCATTAACTAGCATCTCCAGGTCCTAGTACGGTTGGCCACCACTCGAATTCGTCCACCTCCATCTCGTGAAGGGGCACCCATTCATCTCATCAACTAGCAGGTTCAGCAACTTCAGATGTCGCTCAAAGCCCGGTCGCATAATCACCAGGAGCTCAAAACCGACAATATCGTCCATGAATTCCTCCTGCAATTGGGAGGGGGAAATGGATGGGTCCCAGCCCATTCAGAGGAGGCAGGCATGGTTGTCAACATCCGAATTTTAAATCCCAGATGCCTGTTATGCCATACATCGCAATCCCAGGATTACCATTTTTGCGAGACATAACAGATTGGATATCATAGTACATAATCCATTACAAACCATAATAAGGTCTTACACGAATAAAGGATCTCATGATCCAGTCTTAATACAACAAGCAGCGGAATAAATAATAAGCGTAGCGGTGGGGTCCATCTTCAGGGCACGGGCAATGCTGACGATGGAAGATAATCCTAGTTATCATAGCCGTCCTATTGTCCTTCATCTTGGTAGTATCCTTCATAGTCTGGCCATAGGAATAGCCAGGGACAAAAGACATGAGTACTCTTTAAGTACTCGCAAACTATCACTAACAAGTAAGGTAGTTCTAGTAGGAATGCTAACTTAGTGTGAAACCTAAGCTGAGTTCAGAAACAAAGAAAGATAAAATAAAGTTTGAAATCACCTAAGTCAGAACTTAATTGTCATAGTCACAACTTTTTTGTGGTCAAGTCATGTCACAATTCATTTCATAAGTTGTTTTGAAAACATCTAACAACAAAACAGTATGGCCACTCCAATTGTCCATAACCATGAACGCGGCTATTCAAATAGTTTGACACTCTGCAGAGGTGGTACACTTTCACCACAAGATTCGATTCATCTGTCAGGGATAACCCTGAATCATCATACTTAGTATGCAGATAATCAAACATAACCTTTCCTTTACACACCCTAGTATAAGCACCTCTCCTATGAGTATGGCCTCCCAACCATGACCATCTGTCATCTTGGGCACTGCATAGGTGGAAAACATTGAGAGGTAGCCTCAGCTCTAACCTCTCCCGTGAGGGAACTAATACTAATGCATATAAATTTCCGGCTAAGCCTTACCCAATTCAGGTGTTGTGGTTGTACAGTAAAATTGGAATGGTATCGCATCCGAACCCAACCATCAGTTTTGTAAAAAGGGCTAAGGCTCATGCCTCAACATTTTCACCATCATAAACCATTTGTGTTTCTCAACACATGTCAAAACATCTCAATAGAATGACTCATCATTCCAAGGTTTTCACAAGTCATTTTCACCAAGTAATCCCATCTAAAGTGACTCCGGTTTTAGTTTAGCTATAAACTACTAAGTTAAGAGTGTTCACTAATGTGGGATGCTAATGTCAATCGCATGCCATAGAATGACATCTAAGTTTATCTAGATAGGTCAATTTTTAT
Source organism: Avena eriantha (assembly GCA_910589775.1). NCBI lineage: Eukaryota > Viridiplantae > Streptophyta > Magnoliopsida > Poales > Poaceae > Avena > Avena eriantha. The sequence continues at coordinate 586,083,070 of OU342743.1, read as the reverse complement.
ACTTTTTATGCTACCTTTAAAACAAGTAAAGGACTTTAATAAAGTAAAGAAAGTAAAGCTTGGAAAATAAAACTTAGGGTAGGTAATAGTCAAAGTGGTATAACCAAAGCATGCCTAATTCATCTTGCTTAGGTTATCTAGCTTAATTCTAGCTTGCTAACAATAGCTTGCCTTGGTTGGTGCAGTGGTTGAAGTTTTCTTCCTCCTCCTCTTGGTAGAACTCCTCCTCCTCGAAAGCTTGGTCGGTACTATCTTCTATAAATACATACGGGATACACAATCACCAAACAATTCTTAACTAGTCTACTTAGCATACTAAGGCACACATTTGATGATATATTATCATCACAAGCATCACAAGGATTAATTAACTAGTTTCATTCCTTTTATTTGACAAAAGTAATTTCTACTCATTGAAATTAACTAAGATTTAATATTCTCCAATTAAAATATGGGATCATGTGGACACATGTCATCACCACATATTCTAACATATAAATGTTGGATCACATTTTAATAAGTTTAAGTTTAATAATTAATGATTTAAAGTGACTAGAAATGCCTATATAGCATTATTTTGGTACTAGTCCAAAGTCACTGCATGTAAACCTTAATATTATTACATATTCAGATAGGTATGGTTAAATGTGATTTTGAGAGTTGGAATCAACTCAAAAGCTTTTATGGTTGATTTTAGAAAAACGTTTGAATGTGCAAATGCTGCTGTCTTGTTATTTTTACTAGGAGAGATCTCTAACTCTAAATGATTTAAATCCAACGGGCTTGGATAGATATTTTCATTACCTTTCCAACAAAATTGGAATCACTCCATTTGGATTTGTAAAATTCTTTGAATTTATTTTTGAACTAAGGGACATAATTGATTTTAACTCTAAATAGAAAAACCTAATTTGAATTAATTGGGTCAGCGCGGGAAACTAAATGGGCTGGCCCAGTAATGCTCAGCGACGCAGAGGGCGACTGACAGGCTGGTCCCGCATGTCAGCGGTACTTAAAACCCGAAGCGGTATGGGACGATCTGGGGCACACAATTAGAACACGGATCGACGGTCTACGGTCGTCGTCGATGACAGACTCATCGCTGGCGAGACCGAACCCTAAACAACCAGTGGGGGTCTACTGAGGATGTACCAGGGATCTAGCTAGTGCGGCGAGGTGGGCAAACAAACTGGTGGACGACGGCGAGCTCAAGCAAAGTTGCGGCAGGGGCTGAGGTGGACGAAATCGACGACCACGTCTCCTCCTCTGCAGCGGATACCTCTAGCGTAATTCCGGCGATGTGCTGCTTGAGCGGCTCCGGCGAGAGAGGGGAAATGGTCAGTGGAGAGAGGGGAGTGGAATAGTGTGAAGAAATGGTGCGGGGGAGGCCTCCTTATATAGGCTCGATGAGTGGACCAACGGGTGTGGGCGGAGCTCGTCGGTGACGGCGAAACAGGGGGCTACCGGCATGGGCGAGGTAGGCGGACAGTGGGCGGTCTGCTGGCGGTCAGCTACGGCGCAATGGCGCGGCTAGGGGTGGTGCCTAACGGTCGGGGGCTTCACGTGCTCTGGGAGACAGAGGCGATGCTCGACGATAATCATGGCGACTATGGGTCACCCGGCGGTGCACGGCCATGTCTGGCGGGTTGTTGGGTTCAAGGCAGAGCTGTGTGCATGATTTGGTGTCGAGGCGCGATCGGTGGCGTGCTGGCGCCGATCGTGCTCTGGATGCACGTAGAGAGAAAGGGCGGCGAGGCCGTGGGGTAGTCTAGTTGCTATCTACGGCCGTGGGGTGGACCGTGGGTGGCGGTGAGATGGTGCCTTGCTTCCTGGAGTGGCAGAGAGGGGCTGGTGGTCGCCTATGGCTGGTGCACGCTTGGCCGACGATCATGGCGTCGGGGCGGCATTGCACTGGCGCCAGGGGCTAGGGATAGGTGTGGTTTTGGTCTGGTTGGGCCTGGGGGAGACCAGGGTGATCAATGCACAACGATTGGCTCGACAAGAATTGCTCCAAAACAGTAATAGTTAGGCCACAAATTCTCTGTCTGCCACCTATTCGATCAAATGGCCGCATGAGAGAAAGTTTTGAATTTTGGAAAGCTTTTTGGTGGAGTGGTGTAACTTATGCTTGAGCATCTAGGTTTGCTTGGGATTTTGAAATGGAGTTCATTTGAGTGGTTTTTGAATTAGTGTGATCTTGATACATACACTAGATTCAATTTTCAAATGTCATTTAAAATTAGAGTTTGAATGTTTTTGGAAGATCACAAAGTGGGCCTTGGCACATCACAACTTTTAGTAGCAAGGGGTGCAAAGAACCACAATTGTCTCTGTTGGCATTTGAGTCCTAGGAACACCCAAAGTGTCCTAGTTAGTTAAAATGGCACAAATGACCATTTCTTTATTTTATTCTTTTTTATTTCTTTTTCTTTGGGATTTGTTTGGGAATGATCTAGATGATTTTTAATTCACCTTAGAATCATTTTACAACCAATGGATCACTCAAACATGGCAATTCAAAACAACTCCTAATTTAGATGCACACACATATGAATGCTTAATTATTTTAAATGGAAAAGTTTTTGTTAACCCTAAATTGGGTAGATTTGATCTTGATTAACTTTGGATTAAGTTTTGGGATGTTACAATGACACTCTCTGTGGCCCTGACCACGCCCGTGCCCAGGAGAGGGTGAGCCCCACTCCTGAGATCCACCGTTTCCCCGGTCCTGCCCGCGACCACGTCGGCCGTGGCGAGCTGGGGCCCCAGCGGGAAGGGGTGCTGGATCTTCCTATGTCTGCATAGATCCATGGTAGGATCGACAACCGTGGTGGTTCCTACGTCACGGGGGCTCTGGTGACGGGGGAGATACCCCGCCCTCCGTGGAAGCAGGGTTGTCGCCCATGTGACGGCAGCCATCGGCACTCTTGGACGACATCTTCAGCAGGCTCGAGCTAATGAGAGTGTGGGGGTATATGGTGCGGCAAGGGTGCCTAAGGCCATCACCCCTCACACCTTTTATAGCTGCAGAGGAGGCTGATGGATCGCCTCCCACGTGGCGTGGGGGAAAGCTAGTGATGCCTCCCCTCCACAGTGGTGTCTCCTTGTGTAGGAATCAAAGCAACCACAGTCTATGCGGCCAGACTTCATATGTCGAGATAAGACTTGACGCGATTGATCGTTTCTGTGGCTACTCGAGTGCAGTGCATGCACACGCCAACACGAGGTAGTCCGGAACGTGTCGAGTGGTCATGTCACATGCGGGTATCGACAAGGTGAGCCCACATGCCGTTGTAGGGCGAAGCCCGATAATGGTATCCATGCCATCTCAAGTGACGCGTAGGAAAAAAGAGGTAGAGAAGGAGTGTTTTCGAGCCTCGCCCGGGGGATTTTATCGGTGCAATAGGGAAGGGGGGCCCTCACATTGCGCCTAGGTGCGTGGGAAGGAACCAACCCCCCAGCAAGGTCGACAGTGCAAGGGGGAATACAAGGAAGTCACCTTGTCTGAACTATACCATCGTGCCTAGAGCTTCTCTAGTCTTTTGTGGTAAATAGGGAGTGGGACATTGTCTACCATCATTCCCTCCTTCTCTCGCATGTAGAGATCCTTTAGTGAGATCCGAATGACTGGCCTGTGCATCTAACATGTAGGGAAGCAGGCCCATGAGCTGGGACATAAAGAAGACAAGTGGTGTTGACGGGCGTACTCACTTGCTACACCGCAACGCTATCGTGGGAGAGGCTCCACCTAGGTCAAGTGCATCCTGGAAACGCAAGTTAATAGGGACGTAGTCGATGGCAGCGTGTGGGATAGCATGGAGGACAAGTGTCACGCCGACCCAAGTGCGTACGCTAGGCATTAAAGGGAACACTAGTGCTACAATCCCAATGTGACATCACGCGCCATGTGTTGTCCCATCACCATCAATTATTGCGTACCACCACCCTCGGCCGAGGAGTGGCCAACAACACCGCCCACATCCAAGGAGTGGCCAACGGCACCACCCATCCTCCGCCATGCCACGTGGCACAACAATAGTGGATTTCAGGAACGATAGGAGGGTGCACGCGCGCCGGCCACTATGGTACCCCTTGTGATATAAAAGGAGGGCCTCGACAACGATAGAGAGGAGGGGTTTTCACAATCTAAGAAGGATTACAGCAGAGGAGGGTTTTGGACAAGAGAAGGGTTCTTGGGAGCCAAGAAAGGGATTTTAGCAGAGGACCAAGAAGGGATCCTTAGGGAATCCAAGGCATAGTTAGAAGAGGAGAAGGACTAGGAGTGTTAGAGAATAGTTGTGGGAAATTCCGAGAGAAAAATCAGGGAGAGCAAGTGTTGAATAGCTCTTCTGGAGAGTGTGTGAGAGAGAAATAGGAAGCTCGAGAAGTGTAGAAGATAATTGAAAGCGGCTACCGACACTAGTTTTACGATATCTTTGTACATCATCCACAAGATAATCCACCAAAGTAGGACGTAGGGTTGTTAGCCGAAGGGCAGCCTGAACCCGGGTAGAAAACATCATGTGTGTTGTATGTGATCTATGTATGAGCTAAGGATTTGTTAACTTAGTACCCACCAATGAACCAAAAGGGGTGTGTGACATCCTTGGTGTCCATGTTCTGACATGCGACACTTCGTGAGATCTGAACCTTGGTAACTCGTGTTACAAGCTCTTTTTGAATGCTCGTCGTTTCTCATACCTGACTCTTGAAACTCGCTGTTAGGACCCCTCATGGCATACTTGTTGAACATACCACTACATGGACCACATTTCGGTGCGAGGTTATTGCATGTGCCATCCTTTTAGATTTCTCTCTTTTTTGCTGAACAGACACTTTTTCCCAACCATGCTTCCACCCCTTTCCATTGCAATTTAAATAACAAGGTCTTTTCCAAGAGTACAACGAGATTAGAGGATAGGGGGAGGAAATAGGAAGCGACATGGAGAAATATCAGGAAAACCACCTTTTACACTCGCCACCGATTGTAAAATGTGGGGCGAAAACCTGGTATCACCAATTTCCATCATTACAGACCAAACAAGATCAGTAAAAGGCTACACCCATCCTAGAAAGACAGCCAAAAGAGAGCAAAAACAGGGCCGAAGGAGAGAAGCACATCAGGCACCAGTGATCATCAGCATGGGTCGATTTCTAGCATCACCAGGACGTCCTTGGCCAAACATAGAGACGGCAGCACATATCAGGGTATGCACTCCATCACCCAACATGTCCTTGTCCTTGCCCTTCTGGAGAAATGTCTAATATAAGAGAAAATAAATAGCTTAAAAAACTATCTCACTCAGAGATTTCATCTTATGCTTGTGAAAAGTGACCCTATTCCTGGAGTTCGAGATGGCCCAATAGATGGAGGCAGTGATGGTAACATAAAACCTCTCTTTACAAGGGAGAAAATCATGAAACAAAGCCATGGGGTGCCAGAAGTTATTGGGGACACAAGATGCATCCCTAACCTTGCCTAAAACACCCTAGGCATCCTTGGAAATGGGACAATAGAATAAGATATGGTTGTTAGTTTCCACCTAATCATAAAAGGAGCAAAGAGATGAACCAAGCCAATAGTTTGCCTAGTCAGAATGGCATCCTGACACAATTGCCACATAAAAAGCTTTATCTTAATAGGGATCCTAGATTTCCAAATCCATTTTTTATTTGAGCGAGCAATGTTTCTCTCTAACCAAGTATAAACAGACTTGGTATAGAAAATGCCATTAGAATTCAGGGACCAGGCAACAACAGCTGCATCATTTGAAATATCCAAAGAGGTTATGACAGCACAAATGGAATTCCATTGAGTGAGCATGGTTCCTCTTAGAGTATGATGGAAAGGGATATCAAACTCAGCAACCAACATCTAATGAACCATGCAGTTTTTGTGATGGCAAAGATCAAAGAGCTTAGGGAATTGTACAAAAAAGGGGACATCTCCATTAATAGAATCATGCCAAAGCCTAGTGAGGTTACCCTTTTTAAGAATGAGATTTCTTCTAGGAAACTAGTTTTCTCTAACTTTAACAAAAGCTTTCCAACAAGGGGAATCAGTAACCCTTTCCTGGACAGTAGCAATAGTCTTGGACCTAAGGTATTTGGCCTTGACTATCTTCTACCAAAGATCTTCTCAAGTCTCTAATTTCCACCACCATTTACAAAGGATACTGATGTTTTTCTTGCTTAAATCTTTGGTACCCAGGCCACCCTTTTTTAGATCTGCAAACTCTTCTCTAGGCTACCATATAATACCCTATTTTCAGCTTTTTAACATGCCAAAAGAATCTCCTTCTATGCTTGTTCATTTTTTCTATGAAATTTTGTTTAGAAGAAAAAGTGCCATGATATAGGATGGTAGATGGGGGAGACTAGCACCAACAAGGGTAAGTCTCCCACCATAGGAGGTAGCCCCCCTTTCCAGGTATCAAGATTATTGATCAAATTTACCATCAATAAGGTCAAGATTAGAGTTTCTAAGAGTTGTAGAGGAGACATGTACCCCAAGATATTTCATAGGGAGCAAACAGACTTGGAAACCAAACATAGAGGAATAAAGATCAATAATATTGTTATCTCCACCAATCAGGAATCGTTCACTTTTCTAAAAGTTGATATTGGGGCCAGACATCAATTAAAAAATATAGAGAACGAGTTTGAGATTTAAAGCTTTCTCAGGATCATGTGAAATGCATAGGACAGTTTCATCTACATATTGCATGATGGAAACTCTTTTTTCAATAAGATCAGGTGCTAGGCCAACAAGGAGACCATTTTTTGGGCTTCCAACACCATTTTAGTCAAACATTGTACTGCATAATTACAGAATAAAAGGGAAAGGGGGTCCCCTTGTCTCACTCCTTTTCCACTTTGAAAATAGGGATCATATTTGTTGCTTATCTTAATAGAAATAAGGGATTTATATTTCCGTTCCCCTAGTTTGTTAGTTGTACTCAGTTTCCCCAGCCTCTTAACTTTTCCTCACTTTTACCCCTCTCCTTCTCGTAAACCCATCAAAGAGCTCGAACGGCAGCTGCCGTCAGGTTAACCGTTGGTTGACGTGTGGGGCCGTGCGGTGTGGGACCACGCATGCGGTCGTTTGGTCAGGAACGCGTTATGCTGATGTGTGGGGCCGCACCATGTGGGACTGCGTGGGGCAGGTTTGTTGGGAACGCGTTATGGGGGACGTGGTATGGGACCATGTGGGGCCTGTTTGGTTACGTGCGTCATATCGCCTAAATTGGAAGTTTTCTTTTTTGTTATTTTTATGACTGTTCTTTTCAAGAGCGCATTTTCCCTTCTCTCTCGCTAACAGTTGTTTTTTCCCCAAAAGGTAGTGAATCTAGAGTAGCTTCTCTCTTCATTAATTGTTCCTTTTGGCCCTCATTTTCCCCCAATCTGATAGCAAATCTAGAACAACAAATCTAACCAGCACCATAAATAAATTCAGTAAACAGAGAAGATGTAGATAAAGAAGCTAATATAGGATATATAGTACGGTACTTACTGAGGTTCGACAATTAGGCTGCTCAGCAGCAACAGCGGACAAGTTCAACACATGCAAGACAAAAGAAGCTGTTTTATAGCAACAACAACAATAGCACAAGATCAGTGGCCCCTCATGGCCTCCGCTAGGAGGGCCTCCGCCTCCTTCCTCTGGCGCCTCCTCCACTTCTTGTTGCCCAGTCCCTTGACCTTGGGCGCCTTGGGCTTGATCGGGGGCATGCAACCCTCCTCGATGGCCACCTTCTGGAGGTTGCAGAGGTGAAGACCGAGCGCCTGGTGCTTGGCTATGAAGCCGTGGATGTTCACGCACTGGCCGCAGGTCCTCACATCCTCGGCATGCTTCACGAGGGAGTTGAAGTCGGTGGCGCGGAGCCTCCTGGTGGTGCAGAAGGGGCACATGTAGACGCCATCGGCGAAGAGGTTGTCGTACTGGCTGGACTTCAGTCTCCTCAGCACATGACGAGTCTTGGTGTCGTTGGACTCGTTGTCGCTGCATACGTCGCTGCTATCCCCTATTCGAAAAAACAGTAGAGTGCAATAAGGACGTGATTGAGATAACTTGATTATCGGGATTGATTATATGCATAAATTAATCGACAGAGATCCCCTAATTATTCCCCAAATCTCAAACCAAATCGAATACTAATCCCAACTACAAACATGGGGATTCAAATACGAACAGGGGGATTCATCGAAATACGAACAGGGGGATTCATTGAAATACGAGATCTAACACAAGAGGATTAGCTACTGTAAAAATATGAACAACCGAACCCTAATAACATACGATCTAGCATCCAACGATGGGAATGGGGGAAGAACAAGGGAAGGGGAGAAAACCCTGGTTACCTCCGACCATGGGTCGGCGATGCTGGTGTCTTAGAGGTTCTCCGGCCTTATGTAATCAACCTCCTCGTAGGGGTCCCAGCCGAGCGGGATCTGCTCGAGACCGGCGGGGGCCTCCTCGCCGGCAGCTATGGCAGAAGCGGTGACGGGGGTCTAGACGGGGACAACGGCTTCCTTCGATGCCTCGACGGGGGCCTATATGGGGATGGGGGCCTCCTCACCGGTGGCCTTGGAGGCGCCGATGGCCACCGTGCCGTTCTTCTCCATTGCCGGCGTGGTTGGGGTTTTCTTGGGGGTTTACAGAAGGTGATGAGACAGTGGAGGCCGTTGAGTGAGCGAGTGAGTGATGAGTGAGAGTGAGGAGGCCTCTATAATGGAGAAGGGAAGCGACGTTTCGTTGCACCACCGTGCACCGTGTAACCACGTATGCTCTGCACCGTGCACCGTTATACATGTCCGCTACCACCCCGTGCACCGCACACGCGTACGGTGAGTCACATTTTCCCCTCGTGTCTAACCGTAGCAACTTAGTTATGCTCAGTTTTTCCCTCGAGTGTAACACTAGCAGTTTGGTTGTACTCAGGTTTGCCCTCCAATACTAACACTTCCGTGTGCAATATACTTAGTTTTACCCTCCGGTGGCTGGTCAACAGAGAGTTAACGAATGGGTTTTAGCTAGCTAATTGAGTCATTCTATGCACAACAAATTCAAAAAGATCAAAACATAGTGGCATCTACCCAGGGAGTTTTATTATGTGACCTACCACCATAATAAATGTATATAAATCATGTTTTAACCCAAATAACCACTTCTCAAATCACCTACTACCTATGAAGGTGCATGGCTTTCTACTCAAGCCTCTTCCCAAAACAACCCTCCCCAAAACATAGTTTGTATGAATGAGGCAATAATTGTCAAACTAGTGTATATTTGAATTGCAAATAGTTTAATGTATGCCAAGATGTATTTTATTGTATAAAAGATGCATTTTCCATTTTTTAAATCTCTTTCTATTTTCTATTTGAATCCCTTTGTCAGTCTTGCCCTTGGTTTTTAAGTTCTACTCAGTTTTTCCCTTGGTTCTTAAATTCTACTCAGTTTTCCCCTCTCTTAGTCACAATCTCTCACACATGTGCTCATCTTAGCCGCCACGCTCTGATTGGTTGAGATAGTTGTCATGTGGATCGTTCCCACCAACCATTGATCCTCTGTGATCTAGCGGACAGGATAACCCCTATATTTGTCGGGGGGCACTCCTCTATCCATGCAAAATAAGGAGTTTGCCACCAGTTCTTTAACTCCATAAACAAATGAATTTGAATATAATTTGAAGGTAAAGTGTTCAAAGATTTATACGTTGTGCATTACATTCAACTCTATGAAAATGATACTCTCTCAAGATTTTCTTAGCACAATATTATCACGTATTAAGTGCGATTTCAAAGAGTTCAAATGTGTATAATTTTTGTATATGCAAGTTTATACATTACATTCCACTCTATGAAAATGGGGGAGAAAATGATAATCTATCAAAATTTTGCTAGCACATCATTATCTTGTTATTAAGTGCGATTTCGCAGTGTTCAAAGGTTTAAAATTTTCGTATACGCAAGTTTATGCATTATATTTCACTCCATGGAAATGATAAATGATCAAGATTTTATTAGCACAACATTATCATGTCCTAAGTGCGATTTCAAAGAATTCAAAGGTGTATAATTTTCGTATATGCAAGTTTATGCATTACATTCCACTATATGAAAATGATAACCTCTCAAGATTTTCTTAGCACAACATTATCACGTATTAATTGCGATTTCAAAGAGTTTAAATGTGTATAATTTTCGTATATGCAAGTTTATGCATTATATTCCACTCTATGAAAATGGGGAGAAAATGATAATCTCTCAAAATTTTGTTAGCACATCATTATCACGTATTAAGTGCGATTTCAAAGTGTTCAAAGGTTTATAATTTTCACATATGCAAGTTATGCATTACATTCCACTTTATGAAAATGATAATCTCTCAAGATTTTCTTAGCACAACATTATCACATATTAAGTGCGATTTTGAAGAGTTCGGAGGTGTATAATTTTCGTATATGCAAGTTTATGCATTACATTCTAGTCTATGAAAATGAGGGAGAAAATGATAATATCTCAAAAAAATTAGCACACAATACCACGTATTAAATGCTATTTCAAAGTGTTCAAAGGTTTATAATTTTTGTATACACAAGTTTATGCATTATATTTCACTTCATGGAAACGATAAATGATCAGGATTTTATTAGCACAACATTATCATGTCCTAAGTGCGATTTTAAAGAATTCGCAGGTGTATAATTTTCGTATATGCATTAAATTTCACTATATGAAAATGAAGCTAGACAAAGGGCCGCCATTGCCGAAGAAGAAGAAGAAGAAAGGGAGGCAACAACACGGGCACAAGTGTAGGGCTGACTCGGGGTCCCATCTTGCAATGCCAACCTGGGTAAAGCTGTGGGTTCGGCGCTCACGTGGATAAGCTGTGGGTCTGATGCTGATCTGCATAAGTAGAGAGAGGTGTCTACTGCAAGAACCGACTGAACACAGCCCCACTTTTCAGCATGTAATGACAAGGGTACACTACAGGAGTCGACAGAACGTGGCCCTACTTGTTAGCATGTAACGGCGAGGGTCCACTAATATGGGACCCGAATGAACGTGGCCCCACTTGTCAGCACGTAACGGCAAGTCTGGCGGACAACGAGTTTTTGGACCATGTGAGAGTTTCGTACAAAGAGATGGGCAAAAGGGAGGAAAAGTTAAGTGGCTGGGGAAAACTGAGTACAACTAATGAACCGAGTGTACGAAAATAGAAATCCCTAGAAATATTGCCATTATGAAGAATTTATTTGACCGTATCACACCAATAGTCACCAGAACCCATAGCTTTTTGACAACTAAGCGGGAAATCCCAATTCACCTTGTCAAATGCTTTTTCAAAATCAAGTTTTAGGATGATTCCTATATGCTTTTTAATATGAGTATGATGCATATCTCATGAAGGGACATAATTCCATCAAGAATGTTCATTTTCTTGATAAAGAAATTTTGATGGATGCTAATGAGTTTTCCATGCAAGGGTTCAACCTTGATAATCAAAACTTTTGTGAGGAGTTTGTAAATACATCTAAGGAGGCAAATGGGTTTGTACTGGGTTATATTCCTAGCACCATAAATCTTAGGCGGCAAGGTAATGCATCCATAGTTCAACCTCTTAACATCAAAGGTACTGATAAGTCCTATTTTGAAGCATTTTTACCTTATGTTTTTGCATAACTAGAGTATGATTTTTGTATTTTACTACGCTCACGCGCATATTTTGTCCTTGTTTCAACATGATCCCGAATTATTAAGTCTCGGGTGAATATATCAATTGGGACTGTCATATTATGCAGTAATTGAAGGAGATATGCCCTAGAGGCAAATAATAAAGGGTTTATTATCATATCTCATTAGTTCATAATAGTTTTATATCATGCTATAACTGGATCAATAGGAAACACTAATATATGTGTGATATATAAACAAACCAGGAGTCCCTAGTAGCCTCGATTTAACTAGTTCATTGGACAGCTGATGCTCAAGGTTTCCTGATCATGGTGCGTTTATATTAACTGACAATGAAGTCATACCATCTAGAATCGTATGATGGAAATTACCCACTGATGATTGTTGCAACGTGATCATGTCACATAGTTTATAGTTGCAATTCTCTAAAATAGAGTGTCTTAGTAATTAGACTGAGATCATATTAATCACTATCACCCGAGGGTGCTTTAGTTGCATCAATCGTCATTTTCGTAACTGGGTGATCATAAAGATGTACGTTAGGTATTCCAGAGGGTCATGTTAAGGCATACGTATCAAGATCAGGATTTGTTCATCTGTGTGACGGTAAGATACACTAGGCCCACTCGGTGAACTACATCCATAAGTTGTGTAGCGTATGACTGGTCATGGGGATGAAATATCACGTGAACGAGTAAAACATTACTTGTTGGAAACGAGATTGAATAAGGTATCATGATACTGATGATCATATCTCAGACAAGTAAGTATCAAGGTAACAAGGGAATTAGATACTAAGTTTACGATTCAACACGACACCATCTCGTGGAATGCATGGGGGTCATTATGGGCATCCTGGTCCCGCTATTGATCATTGATTGAGATCATCTCAATCATGTCTATGACATTCCAGAAACATAGGGGTAACACACTTAAGGGCGTTACGATGCATGGAGATCTTTCTATAAGATGGAATCACAAATGAGAGAATCGGAATCGTTTTGAAGAGAAAAGAAAGATTCGAAGTTGTTCGGAGAAAGAGAAAGAAAGGAAAGAGACTGAAAGTTGTTTTGGATAAAAATAAATTTATAATATGCATTTGTTATATGTTAATTGTGAATTAATATATATTAAATAAATATTTAGATTAATATTTATAGGGAAACTTCCTCAAAAGGTCCAAAACCCTAGAGGGAATCGGCCTAGAGGGAGCTACCCAGAAAAGGGCAACAAAACAGTGAACAGTCACACTGGTGGGCCCGTGTTGGCCCACGTAGGTGGGAGAGCATGCATTGGGTGCCACTTGAGCAGCAGGCAACCGGCTGCCACCGCCTCGCCCCGTAGTTGGCCCGCGCAGGCAAGCAGGAGGCCAGCTCACCCGAGCCTAGCGCTGGCTGCTGCAGCCACTGCCGTGCTAGTGGGCCGTGCGCGGGTGGCTAGCCCACCCGGCTACTGCTGCCATCGATGTCGTGCTGCTGCTGTGCTGGGCCGGTGTAGGCGCGGGCAGGTGGCCTACCCGTCCATCGCCATAGGCCCAGCCGGCCAGCTCCCTCCTCTATTTTCTTTTGCCCAATTTTAATCCCACGTGGGACACCCTTTGGGGAGGGTACACCTCCCTCCATGTATATAAAGGGACGCCCATGGGTGGGAATAAACACACCAACACTAATAATTCTCTATGGTATTTTCCTTAGAGAAAAATCTCTCTCTCTAGTTTCTTTTGTGGTGGCATGGTCTCAATAAAGGACCGTACACGCAAACACAACAATTCCGCGGCACACCATTGTGCTTTAGTAATTCTGGCCAGGAGATATACTTCCGCAACCTCGGTAGGGATCAAAGCCCAGGAGTGATCGTCTTGCACCGTACGTGTGCGAAACCTTGGGGGTGCTACTGGCATTAGAGCATCGTACAAGGACCTGGACAAGGGGTGACTTGTGAGGAGCTTCACGACCTTGAGGTCGGACGGGTATGACTACATCATCCATGTTCTTGCATGAGCGTTATACGCGTATAGTCTACAAGGGTATGTTATCGTTGTCTTCCTCCGTTACTGCATTACTTCCAATATAGATCTTGGGTGTTTGGGCAACCATCATAGTAAACTTTTTGTTTTCTGCCACAAAACCCCTTAAGTGGTATTAGAGCCTGATATATGCATAGTATGCTAGTACAGATAGACATGTGTTGAATGTGGGCATTGATCCTCTAGTTGTTACCTTCCCACATGTATTTGTTTATATCACGACACTGTGAGATGAAGTGGCCCAGACCGACCTTACGCGAGAGTGGTTCCATGCTCGACATACGGCTTGTATCATATAATTGGCTAGTGGGTGTCTATCTCTCTCATAGTAGTTGATATAGCATCCACTACCTCGATTCCGCAATATAAGTCTTTTTAGCACGCTAAACAACTTTCGAAAAAGGCTTATATTATGGAATGGAGGTAGTAAAACGGAATGCCCCGAAAGGGGTATAGTATAAACAACTATTGGATCCATATTGTGGTTGGAAGTTCGTAGGTAGAAACATTCTGTTGTGAAATCCTAACAGCCACGTAAAATCTGCAATAGATAAAGTAGAGGCATCTAACTTTATGTTGCAGGGAATGCTTTGTGATGTGATATGGTTACGATCGTGAACAAGGTAAGGTAGTTTACTTTCCTATTACTAAGTCGTATAGAAGTAGTCATCACGATGATGAACGATAATACCGGTGGCGTCGTGGACTTGGCATCAAACTGGTGGCCTGATGGAGATCATGCCAGAGCACCTAATGGAGATCAAGGAGCACGAAGAGAACCATGTCGTATCACATATAGATTACATGTGATGTTTAATATTGGGTGCATCTTGTTTGCTTGCTAGTATTAGATACACAATGGTAGCATCTAAATAAGATGATCGTAAATTAATACCTATGTAGTGTTCTCCTATTAGTGTACACCACCAAGAAAGTTCGCAGCTATGAAGCAGGACATGATGAGTGGGTGCTAGCCATGTATGCACTACGAATACACTAAGATTGGGTTGGCAAGCCTAGCATGTATAGACATGGCTTCGGAACATAGAGATCGAAAGATCAAGCACGAGTCACATGGATGATGTGATCGACGGATATAGTCCATCCTGGCAGCCGCATCAAAGGCCATGATGATCGGGGATGATGTGGTGTAAAGGGATCGTGTGATCACTAAGCTGTCTTTAGGGATGATATTTTAAGTGGGAGATTGTTTATAAATATGTTTTCAAATTTAAACTCTGATTATGAACTTAGCCTAAGTCCTTTTGCAAATGTTTTAGTTCAGGACACGTTTGGTCCATTTATGAACGGGAAGAAACTTAAGCTAGATGGGTCAAATTTCATCGACTCGTACCAACGTCTCAGGGATATCCTCATAGAAAACCATCTTCTCAATGTCCTTCATGAACCCCTCTAATATTTCCCCGATGACTTCGACGGAAATGAAGATGCAACTCTTCATAACCACCGTGACACATTTATGGTCGTCAAGTACACCATTATGTTGCCATGGAACCTAGATTGAGAGTTCCCTTCCATGAAATCAACACATTGGATATTCTCAATGGATTGAAGATCATGTTTACAGCTGAGGTCAGGCGCATGCTATATGAGTACGTGAAGGAGTTTGTTTCTATCAATATGGAAGAAAACTCCAGCTTGTAAAGCCACCTGGACACCATGGAAAAGCTCCATGAATGTCTTAAGGATGCCATGGGCAACTGGCTGACTGATGACTTTACAATAGATGGGTGTTGCGTTTGCTTTACTCCAGCTACAAAGACATCGTCACCGACTATGTCATGAAAGGGATACCATATACCTTTCGTGAGTTCATAGCTAAGCTGAGGACCACCAAGGTTGAGCCCAAAGCTGGGATCATTATCAATAGAGAAGGTATATGTTGATATACAAGTAATAAATGTTTCGATGAAACACTTATGTAGTTTCCTAAGTATTGGATACTTACTCTTGTTTTATTGAAATTAGGGTCTTCTGAGTAAGAGTTGCTGGATGGAACGAGGCATTGATGGCGTGATGATGGTAAGCAATCTGGTTGAAGGTCAATGACACTCCTTCCCTAAAAGTTTATCATTAGGATTAGAATATTTGAATAGAAGCTTTGTAATCAAGTTTGTGAACTATATCAGTGTGTCTTGCTTATTGTGAGATGGTTATTCATATAAATAAGAAACAAGCAATTGTTCTTTTTATATGAATAAGTTTGTTTATGATTCACATTGTGATTACGAATAAGTTATTCTAGTATTTGTCTTTTTGATAATAAAACATTTATGAAACACATGAAAGTTTCCAAAATGTCCAAACCTTTAGAGTAAAGGTGCATATTGAAATCAACAAGAATATCAAAATCTTTGCGATTTGATCCAAGTGACTTAGAATTCAAGTCAATGACAATTTGTCATAAAGGACTCGTGAAAACTGTTTCACAAATTATGGTGATTGGACAAATCAAATTGTGTCGATATGTCTAAAACATCATAATCATAGTGTATGAGATACATATGGTCTGAAATGAATTTCCACTAGGGATAAACATTAGGTATTAGATTTATATATTCAAATAATGAAGACTCAATTTAAAGTATAAGGAACATCTAAAGATTCACGGAAACAACACCATATGAGATATGACAAGTTTGAGTTGCTAGAGATTTCGATAATTCAAGATTGTTGCGAATAAGTAAGTCTTTGTAGGGTATTCTCAAGAAACTTTTAATACCATTCCACATGGTACAAAGTTTGTCTCAGTCCCGTGTTTTCTCAAAAGAATGTTCTCTTGAGAAAAACATAAGTGGAAGAAAGTGAAAGCTCAATACAAGGTTATTAACCTTGCGTTAGATTGTCGAGTAGCGCAACGAAATATGTTCCGGAACCGAAACTCTACAAGAAAAGGAGAAACTAATGATATATGATCATAAAGTTTAAGAAGAGTACTTTTGCTAAAAGAAAGTAGGATTCAAGAATTTGTTCTGCCATTTTTAGTATTTCACTCTTGATACACTTGTCTTCTTACTTGAATAAGACATACCTACGAACTATAAAGAGAAATTGATGGCCGTAAGTACAAGAAATGACTAAGAGTCATAAAATCCCGAATTAACTTACATTTGAGATTGCAAAGTAAAACGTTACTTGATCTCATTAAGTAATAGTATTTACTTAATCCTTCCGAGTAAACTGCAAAGTTGAAAGGAAATAAATGAAACTTAATAGAAGATATAAAAGGTATAGAGATACTTGATGTCTATTGGATTTGAATCAGCAAATTAGTCCAGTTTGGAAATTGGTAAAGGACTGATCGAAATTGCAAAGTCTTCAAGATTTTGAAGAAAAGGTTTAACTAGTACAACAAGCAGCTTTTGATTAATCATGAGATTGTTGATGTGTTGTAATAGAAAATTCTCGGTTTGATAAAAGATCAAAGAATTTTGGACTTACCAAGATTATCGAGAGTGTCTGTAATTACAATAAATTGAGTGGGAGCTTAGAAGTTTTCCAAGTCGAATATGTGGATAACATATCTGAGTGGTAGTTGAGTGATATCCTGGTTTGTCAAATATTGGTGAAATATTTGAGTGGGACCGTTACATCATTCTTACATATGTGAATGACATATTAAGAATAGTATGTTTGGTATTAGATGTGATTAGATCATTAGAAGGATGAAATTAGACATATTTTAAACATAGAGGATCTATGTGAATAGATCAGGATCACTACAACAGGTCCCTCCCCTATAGCAACGCACGAATCTGTATCTAAATGTCCATATAAGTGTTGCTAGCACGCCTACTAACGGCTTTAATATGCGTTGTGTTTTTGGGCTTTGCAAAGACATAATGCAATGCATATGTATTCATTGGTAACCAATGAGCAATGCATTGCAATGGGGAAACAATGTCAAGCAACACATGTATCCGTTGAAACATAATATACATGTATTAAATCATTTTATTTCATAATAAATAATATTTTCTATACTTAGTGGCTTGATTGCTTGAAATATGATGGTAGTTTTTTCTCGGCAAGAGAACACACACAAATCACAGAATATTAGTACATTGCATGAAGAAACAATTCAATACTTATTATTGAAATCACCATCCGATACATGAAAATTATCTTAAGCGTACACATCTTACAATCTTACTTAAGAAATATGATACTCTAACTAATCCTATATATATTCCTTCTAATGTTCTGCCTCTTGATGTATAGAGCTGAGATCCCAATATATCCGTCCTTGGTGATCTTAGGCCTGCATAGACAAATTAAAGTTCCAAATTTAGAATCTATGTAGAAAAGCAAAGTCTCTTTCTAATCTCAGGAGCATCTCAACAATAATTATATATGGGCATGGAACTGTGAGCATTATAGACCATAGACTAGACCAAAGTAATACTCCCTTTGACCCATATTAGTTGACTTAGATTTATGTAAATTCAGATATATCTAGTACTAAAACATGTCTAGATTCGGATATATCTACTACTAAATTCGGATATATCTAGTACTAAACAAATTCAAGTCAACTAATATGGGTCAGAGGGAGTAGCAATTTATTTAAAGAAATTTCATAATTTAAAGAACCATAGGGATTAACGACTTACGCGTCTTTCAACATTTGGAGCATAGATAACTTAGTTATTTAGAATTAAGAAGGACACATATACCTAACTTCTAGTCTGGTACCCAAAAGTAGCGGTAGTAGCCTACTCAAATTTCAATAGCAACTCTAAAGTTAACATACAAGATATGCGGACTTACCATGGAAACTTATATAGAATAAACGACACAAAGCTGAAAATCTCTTGAAGTAATTAGAGGAAACACAGGAGGAGGGGAACTTACATGGAGTCAGCAACGTCAATGGGATTATCTAGACAAGCTGCAACCTCGTGATCATAATTTGAGAATCTTGTCCTTTATGGATATACCCTAGAAATATTAGGTAAATAGAATTGGTCTCAAGCTTGATCTGTGTGCATTTACTAATTTTATCATGAAAAGATGGCAACCTAAATACAAAAAGTTTACCTATGCACTGAAATAACTCAGTGGCCCGGTTGCAACATTCTTTTACACAATTGAACTGCAGATGATTAGAATATAAGTGTAAACCATAGAAACAATCAATATTAGTGTCTAACTCTGCATGCTCAGAAAACAAGAAGTGCATGAATTCCTCATACATCCTATTACGGAAATTTGCAGCCAGTTATTAATCTAAATATAATAATTTCAGTGGACTGTATAGACTGGACGAACATTGTTCCACAACGTTAGTTTCCAACATTGCGACACACAGGAAAATGGATATGTGCACATCACCTTGCAAAAAGTTAACCTTCCGACACCATTCTCCAAAGACCGGTTCTCCCTTCTAGTACCAGCACTATTTGCTTCTGCCAAATGAGAAACCAACTTTGATTACATGCATGTATGTATTTATAACACACCAAACCTCAATGATTACCAAATACGGTAAAGTTCCTAGTCTGCTACCAATCAACAGCTACCAAAAGGGTGGAAAGCAAGTCTGATTGAGCACTTTGTACCTTCGGCAACAACAAACAATTGAGGAAAAAAGAGTTGTACCAAGGTAGGTTATATTCATCGTTGTTTCTACCTCAAAAATATTCAATATTCATCGTTGTTTCTCTCTCATACTAAAAACTAAAATAACTTGTATCTCGTATATGCGCTTGGAATGTCCAGAGCTGCATATACATGTAGACAGCAATAGAGATTGACATCTAGCCAAAGCCTGAAAACATTAAAAAAAAATTGATCAGCGGCTAGCGGCAGGCGATGTACTAGCACGGATGCCCAAAATCCTAGTACAAAAATTATGAATAGGTCAAACATAGGGAAAAGAGAAAGAAATCAGGAAAGAGAAAAGAGAAGACGGACCTGGATGGCCCAAGGTCTGTTGTGCTAATGTATTCTGCCTGGTTGCTACGCCCCTTCTGCTTGCAGTCGTGATGACGCATCGTTTCTGCTGCCATGGATGGGTTTAAGAGGAAACGGAGGAGGCTGCATCCAGCGCGGGGTTACTCTGGTGAGGCCGACGAGGTCACTGTCCATGGCTACGAGGAGGAAGACCAGAATAGCGCCTGGTAGCCTCACGAGCGACAAGGGCATGCCGTCGAGTAGGCGACGGAGATATCTGGACGCCATGGCGACGACCTGATTTCTGGCGGCGCATCCATCGAGATGTGAAACTGCTAGGGTTAGCAAAGAACGGGGAACAGGGAACGAGAGAGTTTTTTTTAGATGGCCTACGCATGCGGCTGTGGAAGTTGATGGATGTAGGCAATAAAAGGACTCGGTGGTGGGTTGGTGGGGCAGGTGGACGTAGATACACATATCAGCACCGTTGCGAGTTATACGTTGCTGTAAGCCTATTCGTGTCGTAGTGGATGTTTAATAAACATTAAAATGTCAAATTGCTTCAAAGATTCATAAAAGTTCAGAGGGTCCTAGTTGGGAATCTGAAAGGATTCAGAGTGGAAACAAGCAAAGAATTAAAGATTCTTACTTGTGAAGCTAGGAGAAGCATAGAGTAAAGACTCGATATTTATGATAATGGTTAAATTAGAAGGAAAGAGATGCATTGCAGCAACTATGCCTTAGCCATAGTTTTTACTAAGTAAAACCATGTTGTATACTCGACATAAATGCGACCCATGTTCTTAGTTGTAAAGAACAAGATTCTAGAGTGTTTTCTAAGTTAACAATTGAATCAGAGTTAAGTTTGAACGCAGCGAAAGCATGGCTAGACATCAAAGTTGCAAGTATTGCATTTTGATCTACATAGATATAGAAGTATTAGAATACTTCAATATTAGCAAGTATGGTTTTGGTTTAAAAGAAAGTTTGACTTTTGATTGAGTGTGATTTATAGATACACATGCCATCTTGAAAGTCTAATTGACTAATAGACCGTCATTGTATTCTAGAAATCAAAGTCTCGCTTTGTCACCAAAACTAAATGCTACAACACATTATATGATAATACTATGAATGTCAAAATAGGTGACATAAATGTTTTGTAAATAGTACCTTATTAATCTAGAAAAACAGATTTAGGACAGGAAGTCCTCCATGAGCAAGCATGATTAATAAACACATATAAGATATGGTTTATGATTAGTAGCAATGCAACTAGATTATTTGTACTCTAGTGCAAGTGGGAGACTGAAGGTGATATGCCCTAGAGGAAAATAATAAAGGGGTGTATTATCATATCTCATTAGTTCATAGTTTTATATCATGCTATAACTTTATCAACAGGAAACACTAATACATGTGTGATATATAAACAAACCAGGAGTCCATAGTAGCCTTTGTTTAACTAGTTCATTGGGCAGCTCATGATCAAGGTTTCCTGATCATGGTGCATTTATGCCAACTGACAATGAAGTCATACCATCTAGAATGGCGTGATGGACATTACCCATTGATGATTGTTGCAACACGATCATGTCACATACTTCACATTTTCAATTGTCTAAAATGGAGTGTCTTAGTCCTTAGGCCGTGAGATCATATTAAACACAGTCACCCGAGGCTGCTTTAACTTCATCAACCGTCATGTCTATAACTAGGTGACCATAAAGATGTATGTTAGTTATTCTAGAGGGGCATGTTGAGGCCTATCTATCAAGTTCTTCTTCTATGTGACGGGAAGATACTCTGGGCTCACTCGATGAATTACATCCATAAGTTGCGCAGTGTATGTCAAGGTCATGGGGATGACATATCACGTGAATTAGTAAAACGGTACTTGTTGGAAACGATATTGAACAAGGTAGCATGATATCGATGATCATATCTTGGACAAATAAGTATTTAAGTAACAAGGGAATTAGATACTAAGTTTATGGTTCAATACGACACAGTCTCGTGGAATGCATGGGGGTCATTATGGGCATCCCAGTCCCGCTATTGATCATTGATTGAAATCATCTCAATCATGTCTGTGACGTTTCCGAACCATAGGGGTAACACACTTAAGGGCATTATGACGCGTGGAGGTCTTCGTGTAAGATGGAATCACAAATGAGAGAACCGGAATCGTTCTGGAGAGAAAAGAAAGATTTGAAGTTGTCCGGAGAAAGAGAAAAAAAGGAAAAAGACCAAAAAATATGAATTTATTATATGTTAATTGTGAATTAATATATATTAAATAAATATTTAAATTAATATTTATATGGCAACATTCTCAAAAGGGCCAAAACCCCGGAGGAAATCGACCCAAATGAAGCTACCCATAAAAGGGCAGCAAAACAGCAAACATCCGCACTAGTCGACCCGAGCTGGCCCATAAAGGCGGGCGAGCGTGCGCTGGCTGCCACACGAGCAGTAGGCAACCGGTTGTCGCCACTGCTGCCACGCCACGCAGTTGGGCCGCACGCATGCAAGCACAAGGGCAGGCCACCCGGGCTAGGCACTAGCTGCTGCCACCGCTGCCACGCAGGCGGGCCATGCGCGGGGTGGCCAACCCACCTGGCCACTGCTACCACCGCTGCTGTGCTAGGCCGGTGCGGCCGGTGGCCCACCCGGCCAACGCCATAGGCCCAGACAGCCAATTCCCTCCTCTATTTTCCTTTGTCCATTTTAGTCCCACATGGGACCCCATTTGGGGAGGGTACACCTCCCTCCATCTATATAAAAGGGTGCCCATGGGTAGGAATTGAAACACCAACACCAATAATTCTATAAGGCATTTTCCTTAGTGAATTCTCTCTCTCTAGTTGCATTTGTGGTGGCTCGGTCCCAAGAAAGGACTGTCCATGCAAAGACAACAATTTTGTGGCACGCTGTTGTGCTGTAGTGATTCCGGCCAGGAGATCTACTTTCACAACCTCGACAGGGATCAGAGACTGGGAGTCGTCGTCTTGCAATGTACGTGTGAGAAACCTCGGGGTGCTACTATTAGTAGCACCGGTGCATCGTAAAGGGACCTAGACAAGGGGTAACATGCGAGGAGCTTCGTGACCTTGAGGTCGGAAAGGTACGACTACATCAGCCATGTTCCTGAATGAGCATTATACGCTTCCGGCCTACAAGGATATGTTACCACTATCTTCCTCCATTACTACATTACTTCCTAGATAGATCATGGGTTTTTGTGTGTTCCAACTTAGTAATTTTTTTGTTTTCTACCATAGAACCCCTTTAGCAATATGATATTTCTAAGTGGTAAATATCATCTAAATGATTTTTCAACGCACCTGGGAGAAGACACGATGCAAGGAAAGGCTACAGAGGGTTCAACAACCTGTGGTACGGGCGAAGCTTGCCAGTACCATCCACCTGTACCACCTACAGCATGTCCGCCTCGTCAAATACTCTCACTACATGAAGACGGATCTGAGATCCGACCTTTATAGAAACTTCTAGCCTCGAAACACCACACTAGAGAGGGATCTGGAGGAGAAACTAGTAGAAGGGAAAATCCTTGCTGCTTCATGGATCATCAGAGGACATCACATCATCCCCTTCACCATCAACCGTTGCATCTCCATCACCATTACCATTCCCCTCTTCCATAATTTAGATCTTGTTGTAATTCCAAATACAATTGTTGTTTGCACTAGATTTATATTCATACTTTTATCCATCCATATGAATAAAATGATGTTCTTGATTGCTTACATGTGTGAGTAGTTCCATTTGTTCTTGGGGATATGGAGAAACCCTATCATTATTATTAAATGAAATAAAGATGATCTATTACTTTGGTCCATGATCCATTGATCTATGATATTGTGTTTGATCTCTCTCTTTAGATGGTATGTGTAGTCGGCCACATATCATTTGCCTTCATGTCTAAAGAGAAGGAGATACCCTTATGATATGTATCGGAGTATGCCCAACGTTACTTTCATGACTACAAGCATTTCTTATAACCTGCATTATCAAAGGGGGAATTAAGAGAGATTCACTAAGCTTATTACCATATCCATGGGGAAACCCTTAATTGTGGTGGTCTGTATAAGTGACTGCTCTTAGGCATCGTAGTGGTTATTTAGAGATGACCTTATTACCTGATTCAAGAAGAGAATGCTCACGAATCTTGTTGTGAACATCATATTATGGATCTCTCTCCACACATATCATGACGAAAGAAATAGATTATCCAAATTATGATTAATTACCATATGCTAGTGGTGTATTCTACATCCCCGAGAATGTTTTAGCCTTATTGAGTTCCAATGCCTTTTGTTACTTGTTTTACTTTATTTGTTTTATTACTTTCTTGCACACAAACACAAAACCTTTCAAACACCCTTTACTTGAAATAAAAGCCAGCTTACAAGTATCCTTTGGTAGACAATGATGAGGGGCATAAAGACCTTAACCAAATAGCTCTATGTGGGTTCGATACTCTTATTTCAAAACTAGCTACAATTGATCTATGCTCTTGTAGTCATCAAGATATTTTATGGCACCGTTGCCGAGGAGCTAAGCGCTTTTGGTCTTTGTTCTTATTTTCTTATTTTACTAATGATTTTACTAAATTTGTTTACTAGTTTCTTGTGAGGACCATGACTGCACTCGTGCCGATGAAATTGATGTAACTAAATACCTTGGGAACTTCAATAGAGGACTCGTTAAAGAATTTCGAGTGGGAGCAAACTACAATATGAGGTTAACCCTCATTTTATCGCTATTATTAAGGAGAAACCTTTTGTAGGAGATGATCTAGATGAGGACCCTTATACTCATATAATGCATTTTACCGAGTTATGTTGGACACTTAAATTGTGAGGCTATTCTGATGATGAATTGAAACTTAAATTGTTTAGCCAATTGATGTCTACGCACTTCTATTCTTGTAGATAGTTGTTGGGCCTCCAAGCGTAGAGGTTTGTAGAACAGCAGCAATTTTCCCTTAAGTGGATCACCCAAGGTTTATCGAACTCAGGGAGGAAGTGGTCAAAGGTAACCCTCTCAAGCAACCCTGCAATCAAGATACAAGAAGTCTCTTGTGTCCCCAACACACCCAATACACTTGTCAGGTGTATAAGTGCACTAGTTCGGCGAAGAGATAGTGAAATACAAGTGGTATGGATATAAGATAACGGTGCCAGAAAATAGCTTGATGGCGTGGAAAAGACTAAAGGAAAACTAAAATAAAGATGGAAGAAAGCAAACATGTAACAGATCTAGTTGCAAACGGTGTTTCAATGCTTAGAAACTAGGCCTAGGGATCATACTTTCACTAGTGAACACTCTCATATAAATATCTTCTCTTTATGATACTACTCTGAACTACTCTCCGGTTGGACACTCTAATCCATGGTAGGGCTATAACAGCACACCTCAAAGTCCGCTTTCCCCATCTAGATAACCCCACACTGTCACCTTGAGCGCTAGATGGTTCCAACAAACACCACAATTTCATAGAGACATCCAACTCCAAATATTACTCATAACAAGTATTTGTAATCTCTAGCCTAAGTGCCACCACGGTTTGCACGCTGTCACTTTCACACACGTAGGGAGAGCAGAGATCTATTAAAGCAATTGAGTAGCAAAGTTGATCTACTTGATTACAAAGCTCATGGTTACAACATGATCATGCATAGAGAGAGAGATGAACTCATAGCTATTGGTAGAACCCTTAGCCTCGAGGAAGAACTACTCCCTCCTCATCATGGGAATCAGCAACAGTGATGGAGATGGTGGTGGAGATCGATGGAGATGGCTTCGGGGGCACTTCCCTGTCCCGGCAGGGTGCCGGAACAGAGACTTTCTGTCCCCCGAATATCCCCTTCGGTGGCGGCGGCGCTGCGGAACTTTTCGTGGCTGGAGGCTGGATATTTTAGGGTTTTCTCATCGGGAGGCTTCTTATAGGCGAAGGGGCATAGTCGGTGGCCGGTCAGGGGGCCCACACCATGCCCTGGCGTGGTATAGGGCTGCCCGCGCCAAGCGGGTGTGGCCTCCCTGTGGCCCCCCTTCGTCTCTCCTTCGGACTCCATGTGTCTTCTGGTAAAATATTGACTTGGCTTTTGTCCTGTCCAATTCCGAGAATATTGATTTTCTGCCTTTTCTGGAACCAAAAACAGAAGAAAACAGGAAACTGGCACTGTGACATCTTGTTAGTATGTTAGTTCTAGAAAATATGTATAAGTACTCCAAAGTGTGCACAAAACATAAGAAAGTAGATATAAAACAAGCATGGAACATCAAAAATTATAGATACGTTAGCAACATATCAACATCCCCAAGCTTAACTCCTGCTCGTCCTCGAGTCAGTAAGTGATAAAAAGAAAGAATAATTTTTGAGGCGACATGCACCATCATAAACTTGATCAAAGTATTTGTAGAACATTGATCGCTGGGATCATAGTACTTTAACATAGCATGAAAGATATAGTTCTAACAATAAGACATAGAAACTATGTTGTAATATGAAAAGGTACAAACAAAAGATTCATGAATAATAATACTTTCCAAGACGTTTGTTTGTTTCACATAAAGAAAGCATAATGAGAATGGTATTCAGCTTGTCCCTCATAGTGTAGCAAAACATAAATGCATAGGACGCCTTCAAAGTTCATAAGGGTGACTAGATACAAATAGTTCAAGAACAAGTAATATCAAAGTTATGCATCAATCAACAAGTCTTGGGACAATGCACATTAAACTAAGAATGTCCACTATGCTCTCTTAATAGGTGCATAAAGGTAGAAGATGGAGACTCAGCATAAAAGTAAAAGAAAGGTCTTCATAGAAGGAAGCAGGGATTCAAGTCTCATAAAGAGCTTCCAAAAATTATGGTACTTATTACTTTCAGCTCTCATTCGCCCCTATCATAAGAATTTTTAGGTGATTAAGGTTAAAGTGACACAACTAAGAGGATATGCTTGACAAGTTATAAGTTGAAATCTCATGCCCCTTACTTACGAGTACCGAACCTCATACTACTCAACTTCAGTCACAAGTAAGCTCTTGTCATTGTAAGTATATATGTATCATAGAGAACCGCCAACGGGGTACCCCTTGCACATGATATAGGAGCTATCCCATAATCAAAATGACAAGGAAAGCATACAATGAGCATCTCAGCGATCTTTTTATTTGCTATTTGCATAGCTTTTTATTGAGGATGCTTCATAGAGTGCTCATTATAGTTATGATGCAAGTTTCCACCATGATTAGGCATGGCTTATGCTAGCGGCCCAGGCGTTTCTCTAACACACTGCGGTGACCCAGCATACCATTGCATGATGTAGTACACTGTAGTCGTTGACATAACACCAATGAAACACCATTCACTAGTATTACATCCCTCAGAGTGGTACAACAGAAACACAGCAGGTCCAAGACATGACTATAGATTACAACTCGACTCTTTACAAAAGATCCAGAGATTACTCTACGTTAAAGAGTGAGAAAGAATTTCTTACAAAGAAGAACCAGAAATAATAACTCAGACTATATAGTAACTAAGACTAGCATCTAAAGTATTTGGCTTGCCATTGCTGCTATTGAAATGCTCTAGAGAAATATATTTTATGGCTAGAGAATCTACTCCTACCTAAGCCGACACTTTATCTTCACTTCAGCTGATGTATATGTTGACTTTATTGAAGAACTTGAGTTGTCGATGATGGTTTCTTGAGCAGAAATTGATGTTGACGTCATCTTCAATGGCTTAAAACCTAGCAAGGGTTAAGAAGGTACGGTTGAGTACGAGCATACTCAGCAAGTTCACTAAAAAGGAGTGTATGATGCACTATCTCTACAGCCAGAGACCATAGGTCGTAGGCAATGCAGGTTTTTGTAAACATTTTTTCAAAGGTTGCTTTTATTCTGAAAACTATGTCCGACAGCCTTCACAGGTTGACCAGAACTTCATGGAGTTCCTTTCCTGCCGCGTTCGTAGCTCCTTCCCGGAACAGGGAGTAACATGTCACAATTCTTACACTCTGCATAGGTACGTCACTTTTCCCACAAGAGATCTTAGCCTTGTTGTACAACCGGGCAACTTATTCCCGTCCACAATTCCTTGATGTGGGGCCCAGTCTAAGATCCAAGCTAGTACTGCCCTCTCCGCGACCCCATATGTCTGCACGATCCTCCGGGGCTGACTACACCTCCGTTAAGCCACCAACTAGGGCAAGCTATAACCATGGGAAGTTCCCGAAGACTTCGTAAGCAGCTCTGACTGGCGGTCACCATCAGCTATGGTGAACTCCAACCCAGACAGCTATGCACAGATAATCTAGAAACCTAGCTCGTGGGGAACTAAGGGGTCCCACCCCATGTGCTGGATTCTCTGGAACTCCACAAGAAATCAACCGCCTCACGATAAGGTCATCTTGCCTCCATATGAAAGGGAGAAGATACATCTGACTTCTCCGTCCCATTCCAAATCTCATGGTTGACGTGTTATATACGGCGCTAGAATCACTAGCGACATTGGTTGTTAAATCCTAGATGATACATTACTGTACAATGGCGTGTCCATTGCCGGTTATTATAGATTAGCTGATCACCCTGGATCAGTAACCGATATTTCCAGTTAATTGTGAAAATAGTGTTTTCGGCCTTTTTTGAAATGCAGGTGATGACACAGTTGAGTTACAAACATTTGATAGAACATAATCAAAGGACATGAGCAAGTTGTGAACTTGCCTTTTGTGGTTGCAAGATTATGCATTCACGGTCTTCGATACAATAGAAGATCCAAATTCTGTAAACAGAATCATTGGTCCGGTAAGGACTAATATATAAAGAAGCAAGATGCAACAATGCATAAGTAATGTAATGCAGTTTGGAAAACCCTGAAGTAATACCCTAATATTGTGAATGAGTTAAATCTAGATGATTTCTTTAAGATTTAGTTTGTCTATAAGTTTACTTTGTAAGCAAATATACATATACAAGGAACTCAAGTCTAGCATGTATGACACAGAGTAAATATAACAATACATGCTTAGAGTTACTTCATATTATCTGTCTATTATGGAAGTCCATGTTTTATGTTGATAAGAGTTGAAGACTTATAATGAGATTGTTGTTTAAAGTGGCAAAACGAATAACTTTCGAAAAGAAGGTTTCTTTGTTAAGGTTTAACCAATCTTTATGGTTAGTAGAATGTGATCGATGTCATTTGCATTTGGATTTGAGATGCCTTATGACTTAATTAGGAATAGACAAAAGTTAACTATAAAACATAATTAAATCTAGGGTGTGATGTGTTTGAAAGTATTAATAAACTTTAAATCTTATAACAAGCATGTTCGAAGGTATAGAATCATTTACTTTTAGTTTAAGTGAGTTTTCTAAATGTTAATAGTTTTACTTTTAATTATTATTATAGACTTAAGTTATGGTTTTAGAAATAGTATTTCAATGTACAAGATTTATGGTTCTATATAAAATTATGATTATTTCTAATATAAAAATGTTGTTAAAGAATTTACCAACTAAATAATAAATAAGGATTTATTTCTTAATAACCTAAAATGTGTTGTAATAGTATAATTAGTATTTTTCTACTAAAACATACTTACTTAAGATCTTAGAAGTGAATTTAATTTAATTTTAGGTGTTATCCTTATTTTTACAAAATTCCACAAAGGATTAGGCATCTTTAAATATTTGCTTCAAGATTTTTTTGAAAAGAAATTAAATTAGTATTTTTATACAATAGTAGATTTATTTTCATATGTAAAAAATGATTTTTATTCATTTTTGGGACTTTCCCTCATTTTCTAAAATTTTACTTAGGTTTTGATGGTGTTAATATTTATCTGCATTTTATTTTACTCCAACAAACCATGTTATATTTTTCTTAGGTAGATATTATTTTTGTGGTCCTTTTGATATATTATATATATTTTTAGGATGTTTCTATATTTTTCTAGAATTAAAATAAGTTCAAGGTATATTGGTAATTCCCATATTATTCATTTTTATCCATTTTCCATTTCGTTTATATACCCAAACCGGGCCAACAAGTCAGTCCAGCCCACTTGGTTGGGCTAGACGACCTAGTCCGGTCCATTCAGTTGGTCAACCCCGACCCGACCCTTATCTCGAGGCTCTCTCCTCTCTCTCTCTCTCTCTCTCTCTCCCTAGCAATGCCATGGCGACGCCGTCGCCGCCACAATTCCGGCGGCTCTGGCCGTTGCTGTCGCCGCTGACCGTCACGGATGACGTGCCGCAACTCAACCTTCCCCGACACCCCGGCGATTTGCCCAACCTGCTCTGCTGCGTCCAGGCACGACCCCTTTCTGGTGCTAGGGTTTGGGGTGGTGGTGTCGCAGTTGCCGCCGTTGATCGCATCTGGGTGCTGGTGAAGCAACTTGTGCCCCTGTGCCGCCATGCCATGGCCTCCCTCATCGGCCGCCATCGTCTTGTGCTGGCGTGGGTTGCAGCACCCCTTCGGGGTGCTCCCCATGCCACCACTTCTCACTGCCGCTGGCTATCTTTCTACTTCCTCTTCGGTACATTTGCGAGAACCTTGAGTAAGTCTCCTTGTACTACCCCTTTTACGCTTCTCTTCATGCTGTTCCTGGCCAAGCCATTTGGGATTACTGTGGTTACCTCTATTAGGGTTCATCTCGGAACCAAGTGTTCATACCCCTCTAAAGTGATTCTTAGTTAAACATCTTGATTCATCTTGGTTGTGATAACCTTCTACATAATGTATTACTGACGGTAGTTCCGGCCAACAGGGTACTACCTGAACCTATTATTACTACGGTCTAAATGATTTGATATATGCACTAGGGATGCTGCCTTGTATTGGTATAAATGATATGTTATATTTAAAATGCTTTCATACTGAAGTAATACTGCCAACTAATGAGGCTTTGTTAAACTTGATGTCCCCACCTAGATGATTGAATTATTCTTAATACTTGTTAACATCAATGAAAAGAAGTTGTAGTATTCTGAAATTGGGGATTGTTGAAATTATACTGTAATAAGGATTAGTATTATGGATTAGCAGTCCAATTGCTGATATACCATGATTACAATTGTTTCTCTAGAGGGGTGAATTTTAATTGGTTACCAATCCCTTTCAGAGATATTAATGATGTGTAAATGTGCCTTTATTTACTTGAGGTAAAAACCTTGGCCAAAATACTATTGTTTACTGACTATGTTCCTAGTGGAATGCCTCCATGCTAGTTTGAATCTTGGATCCAGTTAAATGATCTGATTAGGTTCTAACTACTGGTATTTTGTGAATGGATAATTGAATGGTTTAATAGGTCTTGGTTACCTCTAGATGATGTTATGGAACAGATCAGATGCTCAACAATGGTTATTTTTAAATTGCAGTAGATCACAAGACATTGGAATAGGTAGTTGAATCATGACCATAGCTTTTTGTCATTTGGATTTGTCTCTAGTAGTGCTAGGTAGAATAGATGCTTGATTAGATTATAGATTAGCATCCTGCTGCTTGTAGGGTTGCTATTGTATATTCTTAGATTATTCTTCAGGATCCAGAAATAACCTTCTAATGGTTAACTTGATCAGGTGTAAGCAAATAAATAACCTGTTATAATTATACTTCTTGTGATCTTTTCCTAATGGTGTGTTATTGAGTTTGTAATGATCACCTTACCACCTAGATCTATGTAGTATAGCTCCAGATTGGGTAGATGCTTTTCTGGATGGTTTGGTGTTCTAGATGATCATAAGATCATCTAAAGATATGGGATCTCATCAATAGCAAAGATATACATTTGCTTGTAAATATTTAATGGTTCTAGATGATTGTGCGTCCTTATGCAATTTCTTGTGTGTTGGATTAATTTTATTGGATGATATTGACAAGATCAGCTATTATACTTGTATATAGGCCCTGCCAATGATGCAAAGGCTGAGGCACAACTCTGGATAAGGACAGATATTGTGCTATGGTTTTCATTTCTTGATGATGATTTTGCATAGCACCTCTATGCAGAACTGAGAGAAATCTCTCTTTTCTATAATTTTTTACTTCCTCTTCTTGCCCTTTTATCTAATAAAAAAATAACAACATATATAATATGCACTATATCTTCCAAGGCTCTTATTTTTCCTACCTTGAGCTTCCTGAAACCTGTTCCAGTGATGGATCTTGATCAGTGTAACATCCCAAAACTTCAATCCAAGCTTATCAAGATCCAGATCATCAAATTTAGGGTTAACAAAAACTTTTCCAAATTAAAAATGAAAGCATTCATGTGTATGTGCATTTAATTTAGGAATTGATTTGAATTGCCATGGTTCTGTGATTCTTTGGTTGTAAAATGTTTGTATGGTAAATTAAACATCATCTAAATCTTTCCCAAGCAAACCCCAAAGAAAATCAAATCAGAAACAATTAAAAATAAGGAATGGTCATTTTGGTCATTTTAATCCACTACACTACTTTGAGTGTCCCTAGCACTCATTTCTCAACAGAAATAATTCTGGATCTTTACACCCCTTGCTAGTACACATAATGAGGTACCAAGGCCCACTTTTTGATCTGCGAAAAACATTCAATTACTTATTTTAAATGGCATGTGAAAATTGAATTCAATGCATATGCCTAGATCACCCCTATTTCAAAAACCATCCAATTGAACTCTATTTTCAAAACCCTTGCAACTAGAGGCTACTTAGTACTAGTGGAGATCACTCAAAATTTTTGAAACCAAAATTCAAACTTTTGCTTCTTGCGGCCATTTCATCACACATGTGGCATACACAAATCTTTCAAAACCTAAAACACTATAGTGAGCAGTCGTTTTGGTAACCACTTGGGCCTAACTTGGTCCCCTTGTTCCCCCAGCTATAACCCCGGCCCTAACTCTCTCTCCCTCTCCCCTGTCTGCTCCAGTAGCAAGCCGCCCGACACCATGCGCTAGGTCGACCACGGACAGCTCGCTCCAGCCCGTCCCGCGCTCGCCTTTGCTCGCTGGGAGATAGGCGCCATCACACCGCTTCACCTCGACCAGCCCGTGACCAAAATCGAGCGGAGGACAAGCCTCATTTGCTCACGCCCATGCCTCTTCCCGCCATGCTGATCACCCCGGAGCGCCGCGCCCGCCAGAGCAGCACCAACCTCTTCTAGCCCTAGCCTTGCGTGGCAGCACCCGCAGCAGACCCAACAACCACCCAGACATCGTCGGTCGCCGCCTCGAGACCAGCAGCCCGGAGGAACCGCGTCGAACACCGCCGTCTATGTGCAGTTCACCACACGCTCCCGACCAGTAGGAACCTCGCCTTGCCGTGCCTTTAAGCCCCAGAAGATCGTCGGGGAACAGAGTATCCATCGCCGCCCTCGCCCATGCCGAGAGAGCCCCGCATCGTCGTCACCGATGACCTCACCGGCGCTCTCTCTACCCCCTCGTTGACCCTATATAAAGCGGCCACCCCAGCCCCATTTCGCCACACTCAACCACTCCCCACCTCTCACTGAACCTTACCCACCTCTAGCCGACGCCGCTCGAGCTCTGTCTCGCCGGGATTGGAAATGAAGCCACCGCAGCAGGAGGAGAAGGGCATTTGCGATTTAGGGCACCCCAAGCTTGACCGCAACCGCGCCTCACCTCGCCGACGTCTACCAGCCCGATCGCCCACATCACCGACCTTGTTGGAGCCCTGGTATGCACCCAATCGACCCCTACCGCCGCGTCTAGGTCATGTTCTCGCCGGAGTAATCTGTCGTCGACGATGACTCTCCACCATAAGATCCCCTTTAGATCGTGTGGCCTAGGATGCTAGATATCGCTTTCGTTAATTTGTGCCGCTGACCGGTGGAGCCCGCATGTGAGGCAGCCCGCTGCATGCACTATGTGTAGATGGGTCGGCCCAGTTAGTTCCCGCGCGTGTTAAAGTTTCAAATTTAGTTTTTTCTAATTAGAGTTAATCTAGTTTCTCTCCACTAGTTTAAAAATCAATTTTGGGAGTTTGACAAATCCAAATTGCATGAAACCAATTTTGCATGAAAGGTATTGAAATGATCTCTCCAAGCCTGTTGGATTTCATTCAATTAGAGTTATAGATCTCTCCTAGTAAAAATAACAAAATAGAAGCATTTGCACCTCGCAACATTTTTATAAAATCAACCAAGATAGATTTTGAGTTGATTCCAACTCTCAAAATTCACATTTCATCATACCTATCTGAATATGTAATAATATTATGCCTTACATGCAGTGACTTTGGACTAGTACCAAAATAATGCTATATAGGCATTTCTAGTCACTTTAAATCATTAAATAATGAACTTAAACAAAAGTAATTATGATCCAACCCTTAAATCACATTCCCACATGCTAGAATATGTGGTGATGACATGTGTCCACATGATCCCATATTTTAAGTGGTGAATATTAAATCTTAGTTAATTTTTCAATGAGTAGAAATTACTTTTCTAAATTAAAAAGAGTGAAACTATTAAATTAAACTTGTGATGCTTGAGATGATAATAGATCATCAAATGTGTGTCTTAGAATGCTAATTACACTAGTTAAGTATTGTTTGGTGATTGTGTACTCCGTATGTATTTATAGACGATATTACCGACCAAGTCTACGAGGAGGAGGAGTTCCACCAAGAAGAAGAAGAAAACTTCAACCACTACACTTCACAAGGCAAGCCACCATTAACAATGCAAGCTAACACTTGCAAGTATAATGCTTAGCAAGTTAAGATTAAACTAGATGGTTTAGCAAAGATGCTTTAGGCATGCTTTGGTCACACTACCTTGACTATTAGATACCCCAAGTCTTATTTACAAGCTTTACTCCCTTTACTTTACCCAAAGTTCTTTACTTGTTTTGAGGGTAGCATAAAGAGTATAAAACTTGACCTATTTAGAACCCCTTTAGATGTCATTCTATGGCATGAGATTGAACCCATCTTTTCCACCTTAGTGAACACTCTTAACTTAGTAGTTTAGAGTAGATTAAAAACTTGAGTCACTTTAGATGGGAACACTTGGTGAAAATGAATTGCGAAAACCTTGGAATGATGAGGCATTCTATTGAAATGTTTTGACATGTGTGGAGAAACACAAATGGTTTATGATGATGAAAATGATGAGGCATGAGGCTTAACCCTTTTATAAAACTGATGGTTGGATTCGGATGCGATACCATTCCAAATTTACCGTACAACCACCTGAATTGGGTAAGGCTTAGCCGGAAGTTTATATGCATTAGTATTAGTTCCCTCGCGGGAGAGGTTTGAGCTGAGGCTACCTCTCAATGTTGTCCACCTATGCAGTGCCCAAGATGACTAATGGTCATGGTTGGGAGGCCATTCTCATAGGAGAGGTGCTTATACTAGCATGTGTAAAGGGAAGGTTATGTTTGATTATCTGCATACTAAGTATGATGATTCAGGGTTATCCCTGACAGATGTATCGAATCTTGTGGTGAAAGTGTACCACCTCTACAGCGTGTCAAACTATTCGAATAGCCGCGTCCGCGGTTATGGACAGTTGGAATGGCCATACTGTTTCGTTGTCAGATGTTTTCCCAACAACTTATGAAATGAATGCTGAATCTTGACTTGACCACAACAGGGTTGTGTTTATGACAATAGCTTCCCACTTAAGTGATTCTAGAACTTTATTTTATATTTCTTTGCTTCAGAACTCAGCTTAGCTTTCAAACTTAACTTTATAGTTAAACTTAGATTTAGCACTTTAACTTAGAACTATATTACTTGTTAGTGGTAGTTGGCGAGTACTTAAAGAGTACTCGTGGCTTTTGTCCCTGGCTATTCTCATGGCCGGACTATGAAGGAGACTATCAAGATGATGGCCAACAGGACGGCTATGATAACTAGGACTATCTGCCTTCGTCGGCATTGCATGTGCCCCTGAAGATGGACCCCACCGCTACGCTTATCTTTTAATTCCGCTGCTTGTTGTATTAAGACTGGATCATGAGATCCTTATTTGTGTAAGACCTTATGCATGGTTTGTAATGGATGATGTACTGTGATATCCAATCTGTTATGTCTCGCAAAATTGGAAATCCTGGGATTGAGAGGTATGGCATAACGGGCATCTGGGATTAAAATCCGGGTGTTGACAAGTTGGTATCCGAGCCATCCTGACCATAGGAGACCCTAGTTAGAGTGGACGTTCAAACAAAAACTTAGTTTCAAAACCAAAGTGAGGATTTATTAAAAACTATCTCCTCTCTTATCTTTGTGGATTCACTCTTTCTCAAAAATTCATGTTCCCCAAACTTCTTACATCACTACTTAAAATTTGACACACTTGATCACTTCACTAACTTCCTCATCCTTAATTCTTGTAGATGGAGTCTCAGTTCAGCAAGTTCTACCAGTTGGGAAATGGAGGTCAACTGATCTTCAAGAGGGATCTGGATTAACTGTCGGAGTTACTAAGACGCCCACATCCGGAGTTTCTTGGAGCTCAACTTCTAGGGCCCCAGGAGGAGACTTATAGTGGCTAGTCACCGCGGATCTTAGAGGAAGCATCGAAGCACCAACTTCTGGGAGAATTCACTTCTCCGTGAGAGAGAACAACTGGCTAGATGGATTAGCCAGGGCAATGCATGAAGCTCTCGCACGTCTATGTGCCCTCAGTGTCAACCAGATCCAGGGAACCCGTTTTTCCCACTATGCAAGACGTGACTTCATGGGAATGCCGATGGAGATGCCAAGTCACCCAGAGTTGAGGCGTCAAGTGGAGAATCTTGACTTCTTGCTGCATGACAGACAGCAGGAACTGGACAATGCTAGGGAGTTAGCCAACCAGAACTATGCCATTGCCGACCAGAAGGCCCAGACTTTCGCACTGCTCGTCCAAGATCGCCAGTCTCTTTGCCGCCAGCGTGCAAAGAAGGATCGCACCATCGCCCATGTTCGTAAGAAGGTGGCCGACCTCGAGAAGACAGTCAAGGAGCAGGAAGCTCAGCTTGCAGCAAAGGAGGAAGAAGATGAGGGTGAAGACATCCAGGGAGACATGGATTCTTACCTCAGCAATGATGATGACTTTCTGGAGGAGGATGCCGTGGACTTCTAAACTGATGATGAGGACTCCGACTTCATCGACGATGAGTAGATGCACTAGAGCACTGTCGTAGCATGAGATGTATCGGTCCCACTGTATCGTAGCTTACAGAATGGTTCTTCAAACCATCTGTTTTCCCTTTGATTGTTGTGGTGGTGTTGTATCATGTGCTTGTTTGCATGAATGAAAATGAAGTTAGTTGAAAAACCTGAGTCTAACTCAAAGTTTTAGTTTTGAAAACCACAAAACCATGAACCTTAGAATTTCCCTCTTACCCCTATATCTATCTCAATCTTCAGATGACTCGTGGAAACCAAGGAGGGAGCATCTCGTCACAAGACCCAATGCTGCAGATCTTGCGGAATCTCATCGCAGACCGTGAAGCAAGCAGGGTAGAGCGCCAAGCCAACTTAGGAACACTCCAACAGATCGCCCAGATGGCTCTCAACAACCAAGGGCATGGAAATCAAGATCATCAAGGATCCAAGCTGAAAAACTTTCAGAATACCAATCCCCCAATCTTCAACACATCTGAGAACCCACTAGATGCTGATGACTGGTTACATACCATCGAAAACAACATAGAAGTTGCAAGAGTTGATGAAAATGAGAAAGTTCTCTTCACCACCCACTACCTGGCGAGAGATACAAGATCTTGGTGGAACAGTATCCGCCTGCTGAACCATGGTCAAGTGATGACATGCGAAGCATTCAAAGTCAAGTTCAGCCGCACCCACGTGCCGCAAGGTCTAGTCAACAGAATGAGTTCCGAGAATTGAAGCAAGGAAGAATGACTGTGGTGGAGTACCGTGATAGATTCTTGTCACTTGCCAGATATACACCTGATGAGATCAACACGGAGGCCAAGAAGAAGGAGAGATTCCTGAACGTACTGCATGATGAGATGCAAACTGTCCTCATTAACATCCGTTTCGAGGATCTTGAAGAGCTAGTCGACTCTTCCATTCAGATGGAAGGGAAGATTATCCAGACAAATGACAATCGCAAGTGTCGCATGATGCAGCAATCTGGATCCAGCAGTCACCAGAAGTACCATCCCAACCCCTCCCCAGGATATGCACCAAGGAACAACCGACCCCCAATGTCTCGCCCAAGATACCCCAACCGTAGCGGAGGCAATGTGAAGTCTGGAGGAAACAATCACAACTCCGGCAATGCCAACAATTTCAACCGTGCACCTCCCAAGACCAACAACAACAACACTGCACCTAGACCTGGCAGCAATGTTGTGCCTGTCGTAGTCAAGGACAAGTCCCAGATCACTTGTTTCGAGTGTGGAGTTAAGGGTCACTACTCCAATGAGTGTCCCAAGAAGACAGCCGCCAATGCCAATGTGAATGCCCCAGCTCAGCAGCAGCGTCGTGTTCAACCAGGAAGAAGA
Organism: Avena eriantha; assembly: GCA_910589775.1. Lineage (NCBI taxonomy): Eukaryota > Viridiplantae > Streptophyta > Magnoliopsida > Poales > Poaceae > Avena > Avena eriantha. The sequence goes on along the minus strand of OU342743.1, from coordinate 586,044,913 downwards.
TTTTCCCCAGGGAACCCTCACAACCAACGGCCATCTCTTCCACATGAACGCAGAAGAAGCCCAAGAAGCGCCAGATGTAGTGTTGGGTATGTTTTCTGTCAACTTAGTTTTAGCAAGAGTATTGTTTGATTCGGGAGCATCGCATTCATTTGTCACTGAAGAATTTGCATGCACTAGTAAGATTCACCCAACCAACCTGAAGCATGTCATGATAGTTCAAATCCCTGGTTCAACAACCAAAGCTAGAAAAATTTGCAAAGTTGTGCTTATCAGAATACATGGGATAGATTTTTATGCCAACCTAATTGTACTTGGAACCAAAGGAGTGGAAGTAGTACTAGGTATGGACTGGATGTCAAGGCATAAAGGAATGATAGACTGTGCTAAGAAAGCCATCACCATGACCAGTAGTTCTGGAGTAACAGTAGAGCATATATCTGAAACCTTACCACGTCAATTCAAGTGCAACAAGAGTGTAGCCCTGCCAACTATAGACCAAGTCAGAGTAGTCTGTGAATACCCTGACGTATTCCTAGATGAATTGCCAGGTATGCCCCCGGATAGGGATATTGAGTTCATTATTGAACTAATCCCCTGAACCGGACCCATAGCCCAGAGACCCTATAGCATGAACCCCTCAGAGTTAGTAGAACTGAAGAAGCAGTTGGATGCCATGTTAGAGAAAGGCTTGATTCAACCAAGCGCATCGCCATGGAGATCACCATTGTTATTCATCGACAAGAAAGATGGAGGCAACCGTTTGTGCACAAATTACAGAAAGTTGAATGATGTCACCATCAAGAACAAGTACCCCTTGCCAAAGATAGAGGATCTATTTGATCAGTTGACTGGAGCCCAGGTATTCTCAAAGATTGATCTTAGGACTGGTTATCACCAACTTAAGATTCGTGCAACGGATATTCCAAAGACCTCCTTTACCACTCGCTATGGTTTATACGAGTATACGGTTATGTATTTTGGATTAACCAGTGCCCCTGCTTATTTCATGAATCTCATGAATAAGATCTTTATGAGTTTCCTAGATAAGTTTGTAGTTGTGTTTATCGACGACATTCTTATCTACTCCAAGTTAGAAGAAGAGCATGAGCAACATCTGAGAATCATCCTAGAAACCCTGAGAGAGCATCAGTTATATGCCAAGTTCAGCAAGTGTGAGTTTTGGCTAAAAGAAGTAGGATTCCTAGGACATATTATGTCTGCCGGAGGAGTCTCAGTTGATCCCGCCCAGATCAAAGATGTCGAAGAATGGGAAGCCCCAACCACTCAGACCCAAGTCCGTGCATTTCTCTGATTAGCGGGATACTACCGCAAGTTCGTAGAAGGATTCTCGAGTATCACCAGACCCATGACCCAATTATTGAAGAAGGACAAGAAGTTTGAATGGATAGACAAATGTGAAGCCAGTTTCCAGGAGCTGAAAAAGAGATTGATATCAGCCCCAATATTGGTCATGCCAGACATCAAGAAGCCGTTTGATGTGTATTGTGACGCATCCAAGATTGGTCTAGGATGTGTATTGATGCAAGAAGCCAAAGTCATCGCGTATCTGTCTCGACAACGGAAACAGCATGAGCAGAACTATCCGACCCATGATCTTGAGCTAGGAGTTGTGGTTCTAGCATTGAAGACATGGCGTCATTATTTGATGGGTAATCGCTGGGAGATTTACTCAGATCACAAGAGCTTAAAATATATCTTCACTCAGAAGGAGATGAATATGAGGCAAAGGAGATGGATAGATTTAATCAAGGATTATGACCTTGACATTCACTATCACCCCGGCAAAGCCAATGTGGTAGCGGATGCTCTTAGCAGATTGCCGTGTAGGCTAAATACCATGATCAAGGAGAAGCAACCAAGTTTGTATGAAGAGTTGGAGCAGTTCAGGACTGAATTATTTAGCAAAGGATTCTTAGCTAGCATTGAACTTCAACCCACTTTGATTAGCCAAATCAAGGAAGCCCAGAAGGGGAATGAAAGTATCGATGGAATCAAACGTCGTATTGGTACAGGAAAGGTACCTCGATTTACGGAAGAAGAAGAAGGAGTACTGTGGTACAAAGGATGTATCTGTGTACCAGCAGATTCGGAGCTGAAGCAAGTTATCATGAAGGAAGCTCATGATACTCTTTATTCTATCCACCCTGGAGGAACAAAGATGTATCAGGATTTGAAGGAACAATTTTGGTGGCACAAGATGAAGAGAAAAATCGGAAGCTACATCGCTAAATGTGACATCTGTCAAAGGGTCAAAGCAGAGCATCAGAGACCTGCAGGACTATTGCAACCATTGCAGATTCCGGAATGGAAATGGGATTCCGTCGGAATGGACTTTATCATCGGTTTGCCTACTTCTAGTAGGGGAAATGACTCAATCTGGGTCATAGTTGATAGATTGTCCAAGGTAGCCCACTTTATACCTGTCAAGACTACCTACCAGAGTGCGAAGCTAGAAGAGCTGTACATCACTAGAATTGTTAGTCTGCATGGAACCCCCAAGACCATCGTATCAGATCGAGGAACCCAGTTTACCTCAAGGTTTTGGCAGAAAGTTCAAGAAGGATTAGGAACCAAATTGAACTTCAGTACCGCGTATCACCCGCAAACTGATGGACAGACTGAGAGAGTCAACCAAATCTTAGAGGATTTGCTTAGAGCTTGTGTGTTGGAATACGGATCAAAATGGGAAGACTGCCTACCTTTTGCAGAATTCTCATATAACAACAGTTGTCAAGCTAGTTTGCAGATGGCACCCTTTGAATTCCTATATGGAAGAAAATGCCGTACCCCTTTAAATTGGTCGCAAGTAGGGGAGAGTCAGATCTTTGGACCCGACATTCTCCGAGAAGCTGAAGAGAAAGTTCACAAGGTCCGTGAGCACCTCAAGACCACCCAATCTAGACAAAAGAGTTATGCTGACAAGAGAAGGAGAGACCTGACTTTCAATGTTGGAGATATTGTATATCTCAAGGTTTCGCCATTGAAGGGAACTCAACGCTTTAGTCTGAAAGAAAGTTAGCCCCCAGATATATCGGGCCCTTCAAGATTCTGAACCATCGAGGAGAAGTATCATACCAACTGGAACTGCCCGAAGAGATGTCAGCCATCCACAATGTCTTCCATATCTCGTTACTTCGCAAATGCCTGGAGGTTCCCGAGAAGACTGAAGTTTTCAAGAACATCGATCACCGAGCTGTTGAGATCAACAATGACCTGACCTATCGCGAAGTGCCCATCCGTATCTTAGGAGAAGCCTACAGAATCACCAGGACCAAGAGCATCAAGTTTCTTAAGATTCAGTGGAGCAACCATACCGAGGAGGAAGCCACTTAGGAGCGTGAAGATTACATTAGGACAGAGTTCCCAGATCTCTTTAGTTCCTAGTTTCTTTGTAAATCTCAGGACGAGATTTTGTTTAAGGGGGGAAGGTTTGTAACCTCCCAAAACTTCAATCCAAGCTTATCAAGATCCAGATCATCAAATTTAGGGTTAACAAAAACTTTTCCAAATTTAAAATGAAAGCATTCATGTGTATGTGCATTTAATTTAGGAATTGATTTGAATTGCCATGGTTCAGTGATTCTTTGGTTGTAAAATGTTTGTATGGTAAATTAAACATCATCTTAATCTTTCCCAAGGAAACCCCAAAGAAAATCAAATCAGAAACAATTAAAAATAAGGAATGATCATTTTGGTCATTTTAATCCACTACACTACTTTGAGTGTTCCTAGCACTCATTTCTCAACAAAAATAATTCTGGATCTTTACACCCCTTGCTAGTACACATAATGAGGTACCAGGGCCCACTTTTTGATCTTCTAAAAACATTCAATTACTTAATTTAAATGGCATGTGAAAATTGAATTCAATGCATATGCCTAGATCACCCCTATTTCAAAAACCATCCAATTGAACTCCATTTTCAAAACCCTTGCAACCAGAGGCTACTTAGTACTAGTGGAGATCACTCAAATTTTTTGAAACCAAAATTCAAACTTTAGCTTCTTGCGGCCATTTCAGCAAACAGGTGGGAGACACAAATCTTTCAAAACCTAAAACACTATAGTGAGAAGTGGTTTTGGTCACCACTTGGGCCTAACTTGGTCTACTTGTTCCCCCAGCTATAACCCCGGCCCTAACTCTCTCTCCCTCTCCCCTATCTGCTCCAGTAGCAAGCCGCCCGACGCCATGCGCTAGGTCGACCACGGACAGCTCGCGCCAGCCCATCCCATGCTCTCCATGCTAGTTTGAATCTTAGATCCAGTTAAATGATCTGATTAGGTTCTAACTACTGGTATTTTGTGAATGAATAATTGAATGGTTTAATAGGTCTTGGTTACCTCTAGATGATGTTATGGAACAGATCAGATGCTCAACAATGGTTATTTTTAAATTGCAGTAGATCACAAGACATTGGAATAGGTAGTTGAATCATGACCATAGCTTTTTGTCATTTGGATTTGTCTCTAGTAGTGCTAGGTAGAATAGATGCTTGATTATATTATAGATTAGCAACCTGCTGCTTGTAGGGTTGCTATTGTATATTCTTAGATTATTCTTCAGGATCCAGAAATAACCTTCTAATGGTTAACTTGATCAGGTGTAAGCAAATAAATAACCTGTTATAATTATACTTCTTGTGATCTTTTCCTAATGGTGTGTTATTGAGTTTGTAATGATCACCTTACCACCTAGATCTATGTAGTATAGCTCCAGATTGGGTAGATGCTTTTCTGGATGGTTTGGTGTTCTAGATGATCATAAGATCATCTAAAGATATGGGATCTCATCAATAGCAAAGATATACCTTTGCTTGTAAATATTTAATGGTTCTAGATGATTGTGCGTCCTTATGCAATTTCTTGTGTGTTGGATTAATTTTATTGGATGATATTGACAAGATCAACTATTATACTTGTATATAGGCCCTGCCAATGATGCAAAGGCTGAGGCACAACTCTGGATAAGGACAGATATTGTGCTATGGTTTTCATTTCTTGATGATGATTTTGTATAGCACCTCTATGCAGAACTGAGAGAAATCTCTCTTTTCTATAATTTTTTACTTCCTCTTCTTGCCCTTTTATCTAAAACAGATAACAACATATATAATATGCACTATATCTTCCAAGGCTCTTATATTTCCTACCTTGAGCTTCCTGAAACCTGTTCCAGTGATGGATCTTGATCAGTGTAACATCCCAAAACTTCAATCCAAGCTTATCAAGATCATCAAATTTAGGGTTAACAAAAACTTTTCCAAATTAAAAATGAAAGCATTCATGTGTATGTGCATTTAATTTAGGAATTGATTTGAATTGCCATGGTTCTGTGATTCTTTGGTTGTAAAATGTTTGTATGGTAAATTAAACATCATCTAAATCTTTCCCAAGCAAACCCCAAAGAAAATCAAATCAGAAACAATTAAAAATAAGGAATGGTCATTTTGGTCATTTTAATCCACTACACTACTTTGAGTGTCCCTTGCACTCATTTCTCAACAGAAATAATTCTGGATCTTTACACCCCTTGCTAGTACACATAATGAGGTACCAAGGCCCACTTTTTGATCTGCGAAAAACATTCAATTACTTATTTTAAATGGCATGTGAAAATTGAATTCAATGCATATGCCTAGATCACCCCTATTTCAAAAACCATCCAATTGAACTCTATTTTCAAAACCCTTGCAACTAGAGGCTACTTAGTACTAGTGGAGATCACTCAAATTTTTTGAAACCAAAATTCAAACTTTAGCTTCTTGCGGCCATTTCAGCAAATAGGTGGGAGGCACAAATCTTTCAAAACCTAAAACACTATAGTGAGAAGTGGTTTTGGTCACCACTAGGGCCTAACTTGGTCTACTTGTTCCCCCAGCTATAACCCCGGCCCTAACTCTCTCTCCCTCTCCCCTATCTGCTCCAGTAGCAAGCCGCCCGACGCCATGTGCTAGGTCGACCACGGACAGCTCGCCCCAGCCCATCCCATGCTCTCCTTTGCTCGCTAGGAGACAGACGCCATCACACCTCGCTTCGCCTCGACCAGCCCCCGACCAAAATCGAGCGGAGGACAAGCCTCATTTGCTCGCGCCCATGCCTCTGTCCGCCATGCGGATCACCCCGGAGCGCCGCGCCCGCTAGAGCAACACCGACCTCGCCTAGCCCTAGCCTTGCGTGGCAGCACCCGCAGCAGGCCCAGCAACCGCCCAAACATCGTCGTTCGCTGCCTCGAGACCAGCAGCCCGGAGGAACCGCGTCGAACACCACCGTCCGCGCGTAGTTCACTGCACGCTCCCGACCAGTAGGGATCTCGCCTTGCCGCGCCTTTAAGCCCTAGAGGATCGCCAGGGAACAGAGTATCCATCGTCACCCTCGCCCATGCCGAGAGATCCCCACATCGTCGTCACCGATGACCTCACCGGCGCTCACTCTGCCCCCTCGTTGACCCTATATAAAACGGCCACCCCAGCCCCATTTCTCCACACTCAACCACTCCCCACCTCTCACTGAACCTTACCCACCTCTAGCCGATGCTGCTCGAGTTCTATCTCACCAGAATTGGAGCCGAAGACGGCGCAGCAGGAGGAGAAGGGAATTTGCGATTTAGGGCTCCCCAAGCTCCGCCGCAACCGCGTCTCGCTTCGCCGACGTCTACCAGCCCGATTGCCCGCATCACCGAGCTTGCTGGAGCCCTGGTATGCCCCCAATCGACCCCCACTGCCGCGTCTAGGTCACGTTCTCGCCGGAGTAATCCGTCATCGACGATGACTCTCCACCGTTAGATCCCCTTTAGATCGTGTGGCCGAGGATGCTAGATACCGCTTCGGTTAATTTGTGCCGCTGACCGGTGGAGCCCGCATGTCAGGGAGCCTACTGCACGCACTGTGCGTAGATGCGCCGGCCCAGTTAGTTCCCGCGCGTGTTAAAGTTTCAAATTTAGTTTTTTCTAATTAGAGTTAATCTAGTTTATGTCCACTAGTTTAAAAATTAATTCTGGGAGTTTCACAAATGCAAATTGCATGAAACCAATTTTGCATGAAAGGTATTGAAATGATCTATCCAAGCCTGCTGGGTTTCATTCAATTAGAGTTATAGATCTCTCCTAGTAAAAATAACAAAACAGAAGCATTTGCACCTTGCAACATTTTTATAAAATCAACCAAGATAGATTTTGAGTTGATTCCAACTCTCAAAATTCACATTTCATCATACCTATCTGAATATGTAATAATATTATGGCTTACATGCAGTGACGTTGGACTAGTACCAAAATAATGCTATATAGGTATTTCTAGTCACTTTAAATCATTAAATAATGAACTTAAACCAAAGTAATTATGATCCATCCCTTAAATCACATTCCCACATGCTAGAATATGTGGTGAGGACATGTGTCCACATGATCCCATATTTTAAGTGGTGAATATTAAATCTTAGTTAATTTTTCAATGAGTAGAAATTACTTTTCTAAATTAAAAAGAGTGAAACTATTAAATTAAACTTGTGATGCTTGAGATGATAATAGATCATCAAATGTGTGTCTTAGAATGATAATTAGACTAGTTAAGTATTGTTTAGTGATTGTGTACTCCGTATGTATTTATAGACGATAGTACCGACCAAGTCGACGAGGAGGAGGAGTTCTACCAAGAAGAAGAAGAAGAAAACTTCAACCACTGCACTGCACAAGGCAAGCCACCATTAACAATGCAAGCTAACACTTGCAAGTATAATGCTTAGCAAGTTAAGATTAAACTAGATGGTTTAGCAAAGATGCTTTAGGCATGCTTTGGTCACACTACTTTGACTATTAGATACCCCGAGTCTTATTTATAAGCTTTACTCCCTTTACTTTACCCAAAGTTCTTTACTTGTTTTGAAGGTAGCATAAAGAGTATAAAACTTGACCTATTTAAAACCCCTTTAGATGTCATTCTATGACATGAGATTGAACCCATCTTTTCCACCTTAGTGAACACTATTAACTGAGTAGTTTAGACTAGATTAAAAACTTGAGTCACTTTAGATGGGAACACTTGGTCAAAATGAATTGCGAAAACCTTGGAAGGATGAGTCATTCTATTGAAATGTTTTGACATGTGTTGAGAAACACAAATGGTTTATGATGATGAAAATGATGAGGCATGAGCCTTAACCCTTTTATAAAACTGATGGTTGGATTCGGATTCGATACCATTCCAAATTTACCGTACAACCACACTACCTGAATTGGGTAAGGCTTAGCCGGAAGTTTATATCCATTAGTATTAGTTCCCTCACGGAAGAGGTTTGAGCTAAGGCTACCTCTCAATGTTGTCCACCTATGTAGTGCCCAAGATGACTAATGGTCATGGTTGGGAGGCCATGCTCATGGGAGAGGTGCTTATACTAGGGTGTGTAAAGGGAAGGTTATGTTTGATTATCTGCATACTAAGTATGATGATTCAGGGTTATCCCTGACAGATGTATCGAATCTTGTGGTGAAAGTGTACCACCTCTGCAGATTGTCAAACTATTCAAATAGCCGCGTCCGTGGTTATGGACAGTTGGAATGGCCATACTGTTTCGTTGTCAGATGTTTTCCAAACAACTTATGAAATGAATGATGAATCTTGACTTGACCACAACAGGGTTGTGTTTCTGACAATAGCTTCCCACTTAAGTGATTCTAGAACTTTATTTTATCTTTCTTTGCTTCAGAACTCAGCTTAGGTTTCAAACTTAACTTTATAGTTAAACTTAGATTTAGCACTTTAACTTAGAACTATATTACTTGTTAGTGGTAGTTTGCGAGTACTTAAAGAGTACTCATGGATTTTGTGCCTGGCTATTCTCATGGCCAAACTATGAAGGAGACTATCAAGATGATGGCCAACAGGACGGCTATGATAACTAGGACTATCTGCCTTCGTCAGCATTGCCTCTGCCCTTGAAGATGGACCCCACCGCTACGCGTATCTTTTAATTCCGCTGTTTGTTGTATTAAGATTGGATCATGAAATCCTTATTTGTGTAAGACCTTATGTATGGTTTGTAATGGATGATGTACTGTGATATCCAATCCGTTATGTCGCGCAAAAATGGTAATCCTGGGATTGCGAGGTATGGCATAACGGGCATCTGGTATTAAAAATCCGGGTGTTGACAATCAGTTGCTGCTAAATCTTCTGGTAAAACTTCTCCTCTTTGCTCATGTCCCTTTTCTGGTGCTCCTGGATGGCTTCCCCAAGCAACCAGGGTGCTGGTGATGTGGGTGTGGTGCATTGTGGAGGTTTTGGTGCTGAACCTTGTGATCTAGAGTTGTGGATATGGAATGGTTGGATGTGGGAGGGTGTAGTTTTGCTAGCTACGGATGTGATCTCTCCCTATATGGTACTCTCTTGTGTTGTTGACAACACAACACTTGCATGTGTTGTGTGAGCTGTTGTCTAGTGGCCCTCCTATGGTTCAAGTTTCCACAAATGGAACTTGTCCCATATGGATCAGCTTGACTGAGATATTTCTGCTGGTTAGTTGTCATTTTTGAGATGTGATTTCCTTTAGCCTATGATGCAATAAGTCTGAGGCAAATACCCTGATAAGAATAGTTACTAAATGGCCCCTTTATTGCAAACTCTGTGATGAGCCTGGCATAGCAACTCTATGCCATTCTAAGAGTTCACTAACCCAAACACTCTATTTTTTTCTTGTTATCTGCCTAATTTACAGGGATCAATTGAAGAAGAAAAGATCAGAAAGATGGAGAAATCTCCTTAAAGATTAGTGTAGGATTTTTATTTCTTCTGATGTAATTGTTTATTCATATAATTGTAATTTCCTTTTTTCCTCTGAATATTTGTCACAACAGTGTAATGTTTCTATTATTGTATTAAAGTTATCCTTTTCTATTCCCTTTACTGATTGTATTATTACACATATTGTAAAGACAATGTAACATTGTGTGAGGTAATAAAGTTATCCCTTTATTTCTGTACACTATTATTTTATTGAAATATCTCTTATTCCTTTGTTATAAGGGAAATGTAATGTTTAACTTTTATTTCTAGTGTAATTTGAGACTTGTACATATTGTATCTTATTCATAAATAAGAATTCAACTCTTATTCCTTATTGTAATTTAATTACTATTTATCATCCCATTATACATTATTTTCTAATTCAAATATACTAAAATTTTAAAATGAATTCCCTCAAACACCAAGATACAATAGAGGTCATGTAGAAATCTGTCGCACTTGTCCGAATGCTTCCATCAGAGCAAGAGAGATCCCGATCCCTTACTGGCTTCTTTAGCTTTGCGCGAAAATTCCCCGAATTTTGTATGCATGAATGCAATGCACACACCTTATCTCAGCATATTTCTAAGCTCTAATGCTGGGATGTTATAGACTCTCCCCATTAAAATAAACTTCGTCCCCAAAGTTCATACTCTCTTACGTTTCAGAATGAGGAATTGACTTGTATTGATCACAACATTTCTTAACTCCATTGTGATCATAATTGGGAATAATTGGGGGTAACCCGTACCTAGATATTTTTCCATGAATCCACTTCATAGTTGGCAACTTCCAACTATCGTTTCCAACAGGTAGCATAACTCTTTCTACTATAATCCCTTGGGTTTATGTCCTTACAATCTTATTTAGAATTGGTTGTGGACACATTTTGTCCATTCCAATACATTTTTCCTATTACACTTCACTGGCCTATATTGGAGTACTTTCTTCCCCTTTAAGGACAACTGATGAGTTGTTTCTTTAAGAACTAGTCCACTGGTTTAAGTTGTTATGTCTACTTCGATAATTCATTCGAACCTACTCTCGGAAATACTTTATAATGATGACTTATTATAACCTTATGAGAATAAGGCTTAACCTCATCATGACTTAATACTTCTTCTCCAACCTTTAGTCAGAAAGTTTGACAACAACACTTCAGTGTTTATTGTTTACTCTCCCCCTTGGGTTCTCCTAATGGTCTCTAAACTACATGTAGAGCATCCATTAACTCGATAGTAAGGATATTGGTCTTTGTCTAGCTCATATATTACCTATATAAGGTCTCATGAAAGAATCTATGGTACCCCCACATAGTTGTGGATCTCCGAGATGAATCTTCTAACATTATTTATCTTACTTTTAACCTTTTGGACATTTTCGCTTTGGTAGGCTAGATTTCGTGAAGCGTCTCGAAAGACGATCTTTAATTTCATACTTCTTTAGGCTTACGCTAATTAGGCCAAGTTTTATACTCTTTAAATTACACATAGATTATCTACTTCACTACAATACTAGGATACCGGCTACGGATACTAGCTGCGGATACTAATTGCGGATCCTCCTAGGTGTATGAATTACCCTACGGTTTTTCGACTTATTACTGGCATACTCTCTGAGTTTGTTAGAGCTTAAATACCACCCTTACTCAAAGACTTCTTCTTTGCTCTGATTCATGATACTTCCATGAACTTGATACAACTAATTCATTAGCTTTTGAACAACATCACCTATCTTAAGTGAACTTAAATTCATCCTTCATGTTGCTCTCCACCTTTTTCTGCACTAATAATCCTTCTTTTTGCCAGCTCATAGTGAGTGGGGGTTGATCCATCCTTCAAAATAGTGTTGATACTCCTTATATTTAGCTTCCTTCTTCTTGCAAGTCTTCAACTTGATCTTCCGAGTCATCACTCCCTTACACGACTTCCCTTTTCTATCTAGGTCTATAACATCAAGTAATAACTTGATGATGCAACATGCATTTGCACATCAAGTCAAACTTCATGCACATATCTAGTCAATCAAGAAAATGCAAGAAAAACCAAGAAATCCAAATGTGGTACATATAATACACATCATTCTAAGCCCAGAATATAATTGTTGAGTATAGTACCTCTAGAATTCAGGCTTAGCTGTGTAGTATATGACACCTCCTAGTATAGGTTTACCTCGGGATACTTAGCACTTAAGGGTTAAACTACTCTTTGTCTCAATATTTACCCAAATTTCTCAGGCGCAACAGGATAATTTTGAGAAAAGTGGTCTCACTGTGGTTCTACTAACCTCTTACCTTTCTTTCGGGACTACTACAGAATACCAGTTTTCTATTCTATCGTAAACTATCCTCACATGATCTCTCAAAACTACTAACAAAATTGTAAATACCTTAATCAAACACTTAAAATAATGTTATAATACCTATGACTGCTATCATATACCTACACTGTTCTTTACTTACTGTTACTACAAGATTATTTACTATGTACTTGTCCTAATTACAGACTTATCATGGTCTCAGAGATATTCTCACCACGAACTTGTTAAGATTTAACTAGTTATCATGATTAAAGAGCTAATATCACCATGACGACTCTTTTTCTGAGCTTACCATTAATGATTCTTCACCAAAATTATACTGCATCACATGGAATTATCAAGTGGATGCCACATTATTTCCTTCCATTTGTACATATACATACTTTGTTGGTCTAACTTAAGTGGTATGGTGTAACATCCCAAAGTTTTAATCAAGGTTAATCAAGATCAAATCTACCCAATTTAGGGTTAACAAAAAAAATTTCCATTTAAAAATCTTTAAGCATTCATATGTGTGTGCATTTAAAATAGGAGTTGTGTGAAATGCCATGATTGTTTGTTCTAATGGTTGTAAAATGGTTCTATGATGAATGTCACCTCATCTAGATCATTCCCAAGAAAAAACCAAAGAAAAAGAAATCAAAAAGAATTAAATAAAGGAAATGGTCACTTTTGCCATTTTAATCACCTAACCCACTTTGGGTATTCCTAGCACTCAAATTCCAATAGAAACAATTGTGGTTATTTGCAGCCCTTGCTAGTACAAGTAGTGATGTGCCAAGGACCACTTTGTGATCTCCCAAAAACATTCAAACTCTAATTTTAAATGACATTTGAAAATTGAATCTAGTTCATAGGTATAGATCACACTTTTTCAAAAACCATTCAAATGAATTCCACTTGACAAATCCTAGATCCCAGAGATGCTCAAGCATGAGACCAACAACTCCACCAAATTTCATTTCAAAATTCCAAATTTGAATTCATGCGGCCATTTGATCGAACACTTGGTGGGCAGAATCAAATTGGCCTAACTATCATTGTTTTTTATCAAATTTTGTCGAGCCATTTGAACTCAAATCAATGACCTTGTCTCCCCTAAACCCAACCAGTCCATCAAGGACCTACCCAATGTCCTAGGGCATCAGTTCACCGCCACCCCGAGGCCATGCTTGCCGGCCAAACGTGCACAAGCCGCAGCAGACCGCCAGCCCCTCTCCGTCGCTCCAAGGAGTGAGGCGTGACGTCACCACCGCCCACGGTCCACCCTCATGCCCCTGCTAGCCCCTGAACCACCCTAGAGTCACGCCGCACAAAGTCTCTATGCCACGCCAGAGCGCCTTCACCGCCAGCACGCCACAGACCGCCAGCACGCCACAGTCGCCAGGAACCCCATCGAGCACCACCTCTATCTCCCAGAGCGTGCGACGCTCTCGACCGATTGCCACCGCCCCTAGCTGCGCCATCAAGCCATAGAGGACCGCCTGGAGGCAAGCCACCGTTCGCCTACGCCGCCCATGCCTCTAGGCCCCTATATCATCGACACCGACGAGCTCGCTGTCGCCCCTTTGGTCCCCTCCTCGAACCTATATAAGGAGGCCTTCTCAAGCTTCAATCGCCACACCGTTCCACTCCCCTCTCTCCACCAGTCCTTCCCCACCTCTCGCCGGAGTAGCTCGAGCAGCAGGCCACCGGAATTTCACCGGAGGCAGCCGTAGCAGACGAGGAGACGTTGCCGTTGATTTCATCCACCTCAGCCCCCGCCGCGACTTCGCCTGAGCTTGCCATCGTCTACTCATTCGTTTGCCCACCTCGCCGCACTAGCTGGAGCCCCGGTACGTCCCCACTGCACCGCCACCGAGCTGCTAGGGTTCAGTCTCGCCAGCGACGAGTCCGTCGTCGACGATGACCGTGAGCCGTTAGATCTAGTTCTAATCGTATGGTCCATCTCGCCCCATACCGCTTCGTGTGTAATGAGTCACCGACAGGCGGCTCCCCCTGTCATCAGCCCTCAGCGCCGCGGAGTGAATCTGGGCCGGCCCGTTAGTGTTCCCCCGCGACCCAGTCAATTCAAATTAGGATTTTTTGTTTTTAGACTTAAACTAGAATCTATCCCTTAGTTTAAAAATCAATTAAGAGAGTTTTAATCCCAATTGAGTGATTTCAATTTTGTTGGAAAGGTAATAAAAATATCTATCCAAGGCCGTTGGATTTAAATCATTTAGAGTTAGAGATCTCTCCTAGTAAAAATAACAAGATAGAAGCTTTGGCACATTCAAACATTTTTATAAAATCAACCATAATAGCTTTTGAGTTGTTTCCAACTCTCAAAAATCAGATTTAAACATACCTATCTGAATATGTAATAACATTAAGGTTTGCCTGTAGTGACTTTGGACTAGTACCAAAATAATGCTATATAGGCATTTCTAGTCAATTTAAATCATTAATTATTAAACTTAAACTTAGTAAAATGTTATCCAACCCTTAAATCACATTCCCATATGTTAGAATATGTAGTGATGACATGTGTCCATATGATCCCATATTTTAATTGGAGAATATTAAATCTTAGTTAATTTCAATGAGTAGAAATTACTTTTCTCAAATAAAATAAATGAAGATAGTTCATTAAACCTTGTGATGTGTGTGATGATACTAGATCATCAAATGTGTGCCTTAGTGTGCAAAGTAGACTAGTTAAGTATTGTTTGGTGATTGTGTATCCTGTATGTATTTATAGACGATAGTACCGACCAAGTCTTCGAGGAGGAGGAGTTCTACCAAGAGGAGGAGGAAGAGAATTTCAACCACTTCACTAATCAAGGCAAGCTAGCATTATACAAGATGACCTATGCAAGATGCATTAGGCATGCTTTGGTCATACCATCTTTTTGACTTATACCTACTCCAAGTTTTATTTACAAGCTTTACCTTCTTTACTTTACCAAAGACCTTTCCTTGTTTAAAGGTAGCATAAAGATTATAAAACTTGACTTATCTAGTTAGACTTAGATGTCATTCTATGGAATGAGATTGATCTTAGCATCCCACCTTAGTGAACACTCTTAAATTAGTATCTCAGAGTTATACCAAAAGCTTGATCACTTTAGATGGGAATACTTGGTGAAAATGACTTATGAAAACCTTGGAATGATGAGTCCTTCCATTGAGATATTTTGACATGTGTCGAGAAACACAAATGGTTTATGATGATGAAAATGTTGAGGCATGAGCCTTAGCCCTTTTATAAAACTGATGGTTGGGTTCGGATGCGATACCATCCCAATTTTACCGTACAACCACAATACCTGAATTGAGTAAGGCTGAGCCGGAAGTTTATATGCATTAGTATTAGTTCCCTCACGAGAGAGGTTTGAGCTGAGGCTACCTCTCAATGTGGTCCACCTATGCAGTGCCCAGGATGACAGGTGGTCATGGCTAGGAGGCCATACTCATAGGAGAGGTGCTTATACTAGACTGTGTAAAGGAAAGGTTATGTTTGATTATCTGCATACTAAGTATGATGATTTAGGGTTATCCCTGACAGATGCATCGAATCTTGTGGTGAAAGTGTACCACCTCTGCAGAGTGTGGATCTATTCGAATATCCGCGTCCGCGGTTATGGATAGTTGGAGTGGCCATACTATTCCGTTGTAGATATTTTCAAAACAACTTATGAAATGAATTGTGACATGACTTGACCACAACAGGGTTGTGACTACGACAACTAAGTTCCCACTTAGGTGTTTTCAAACCTTATTTTATCTTTCTTTGTTTCTGAACTCAGCTTAGGTTTCAAACTTAGCTTTACAAATAAACTTAGAACTTAGCATTTCCTACTAGAACTACCTTACATGTTAGTGATAGTTTGCGAGTACTTAAAGAATACACATGGATTTTGTCCCTGGCTATTCCTGTGGCCAGACTATGAAGGGGACTACCAAGAGGAAGGATAGCAGGACGGCTAGGACAACTAGGATATCCCATCGTCAGCATTGCATGTGACTCTGAAGATGGACCCCACCGCTACACTATTTATTCCGCTGCTTGATTGTACTAAGACTAGATCATGAGATCCTTTATTTGTGTAAGACTATATTATGGTTTGTAATGGATGATGAACTGTGATATCCAATCTATTATGTCTTGAAAAAAATGGTAATCCTAGTATTGCGATGTATGGCATAACAGGCATCTGGGATTAAAAATCCGGGTGTTGACAAGTTGGTATCAGAGCCATCCTGACCATAGGAGACCCTAGTTAGAATGGACGTCCGAACAAAAACTTAGTTTCAAAAACCAAAGTGAGTATTTACAAAAACTATTTCCTCTCTTACCCTTGGGAATCCTTTCTCTCAAAAAAATCCATGCTCCTCCAAATTCTTACATTACTACATAAAATTTTGACACACTTGATCACTTCACTAACTTTCTCATCCTCAATACTTATAGATGGAAGCCCAATACAACAAGTTCTACCAGTTGGGCAACGTAGGCCAACTAATCTTTGAGAGGGATCTGGATTCACTGTCTGAGTTCTTGGAGCGTCCGCATCCGGAATTTCTTGGAGCTCAACTCCTGGGTCCACCAGGAGGAGATTTACAATGGCTACTGACTGCGGATCTTCGAAGCAAGATAGAAGCACCTGTATCTAGGAGGATTCAGTTCTCTGTGAGAGAGAACAACTAGCTTGATGGATTAGCCAGGGCAATGCATGAAGCTCTCGCACGTCTGTGTGCCTAGAGTGTCAACCTAATCCAAGGAACCCGCTTTGTTCACTATGTAAGGCGTGATTCCATGGGAATGCCGCTAGAGATGCCATGTCTCCCAATATTGAAGCGTCAAGTAGAGAACCTCGACTTCCTACTGTATGACAGATAGAAGGAGTTGGACAATGCTAGAGAGGTCACCAACCACAACCTCGCCCTTGCCGCCCAGAAGGCCTAGACGTTCTCATTGCTAGTCAAGGATCGTCAGTCTCTTTGCTGTCAATGTGCAAAGAAGGATCGCACCATCGACCGTCTTTGCAAGAAGGTGGCCGACCTCGAGAAGACCATCAAGGAGCAAGAAGCTCAGATTGGAGCAAAAGAAGAAGAAGAAGAGGAAGGTGAAGATATCCAAGGGGATATTGACTCATACCTCAGCAATGATGATGACTATCTGGAGGAGGATGCCATGGACTTATACACCGACGATGATGACTCCGACTTCATCAATGATGAGTAGATGCACTAGAGCACTATCGTAGAGTGAGGAGTATCGGTCCCATTGTATCGTAGCTTGCAGAATGGTTCTTAAAACCATCTGTTTTCCTTTGATGTTGTGGTGTGTGTGTGTGTTTGTATCGTGTGATTTGCTTGAATAAATGAAAAGAAGTTTGTTGCAAAACCTGAGTCAAACTCAAAGTTTTAACTTTGAAATAAAAACCATGAACCTTAGAACTTT
Source organism: Avena eriantha (assembly GCA_910589775.1). Lineage (NCBI taxonomy): Eukaryota > Viridiplantae > Streptophyta > Magnoliopsida > Poales > Poaceae > Avena > Avena eriantha. The sequence continues at coordinate 586,027,348 of OU342743.1, read as the reverse complement.
CCCTCTTACCCCCTTTATCTATCTCAATCTTTAGATGACTCATGGAAACCAAGGAGGGAGCAGCTCATCGCAAGACCCAATGTTGTAGATTCTGTAGACTCTCATTGTAGACCATGAAGCTAGTAGGGCAGAGCGCCAAGCAAATCTAGCCAGCCTGTAGCAGATCGCCCAGATGGCTCACAACAATCAGAACCATGTAAATCAGGATCATCATGGATCCAAACTCAAAAAATTCCAGAATACCAATCCCACAATCTTTAGTACTTCGGAGAACCCACTGGATGCTGATCACTGGTTACAGACAATGGAGAACAACTTAGAAGTAGCAGGAGTGGATGCCAATGAGAAAGTTCTTTTTGCCACCCACTATTTGGCAGGAGATGCAAGAGCATGGTGGAACAACACCCGCACAATGAACCATGGTCAAGTGATGACATGGGAAGCCTTCAAAATCAAGTTCAGCCGCACCCACGTGCTGCAGACTCTAGTCACCCGAATGAGGGATGAATTCAGAGAGTTGAAGCAAGGTAGAATGACTGTAGTGGAGTACCGTGACAGATTCGTATCCCTTGCCAGGTATGCACCTGATGAGATCAATACGGAGGCCAAGAAGAAGGAGAGATTCCTGAACGGACTGCATGATGAGATGCAAACTGTCCTTGTCAACATCTGTTTCGAGGATCTCGAAGAGCTAGTCGACTCTGCCATTCAGATGGAAGGGAAGATCAATCAAGCAAACGACAACCGCAAACATCGTATGATGCACCAAGTTGGATCCAACAGTCACCAAAAGTACCGTCCCAACCCTTCTACAGGATATGCACCGAGGAACAATCGACCCCCAATGTCTCGCCCAAGCTACCCCAATCGTAGCGGAGGAAATGTGAAGTCCAGAGGAAACAACAATCACCCCGGCAACTCCAACAATTTCAACCGTGCACCTCCCAACAACAACAACAACAACAACAACAACACCGCACCCAGAACTGGAAGCAATGTTGTGCCCGTGGCAGCGAAAGACAAGTCTCAGATTACTTGTTTCGAGTGTGGAGTGAAGGGTCACTATTCCAATGAGTGTCCCAAGAAGATTGCTGCCACCGCCAATGTGAGTGCCCCAGCTCAACAGAAGTGTCGTGTTCAACCAGGAAGAAGATTCGCCCCAGGGAACCCTCACAACCGCAATGGCCGTCTCTTCGACATGAACGCCGAAGAAGCCCAAGAAAGCGCCAGATGTAGTGTTGGGTATGTTTTCTATCAACTTAGTTTTAGCAAGAGTGTTGTTTGATTCTGGAGCATCGCACTCATTTCTCACCGAAGAATTTGCATGCACTAGTAAGATTCACCCAACCAACTTGAAGCATGTCATGATAGTTCAAATCCCCGGTTCAACTACAAAAGCTATAAAATTTTGCAAAGTTGTGCCTATCAGAATACATGGGAGTGATATTTAGGCCAATCTAATAGTACTTGGAACCAAAGGTTTGGAAGTAGTACAAGGGATGGATTGGATGTCAAAGCATAAAGGATTGATTGACTGTGCCAAGAAAGCCATCACCATGACCAGTAGCTCTGGAGTATCAGTAGAACATATATCTGAAACCTTGCCCCGTCAATTCAAGTGCAACAAGAGTCTAGCTCTACCCACCATAGACCAAGTCAGAGTAGTCTGTGAATACCCTAACGTATTCCCTGATGAATTTCCCGGTATGCCCACGAATAGGGATATTGAGTTCATTATTGAACTAATCCCCAGAAGCGGACCCATAGCCTAGAGACCCTATAGCATGAACCCCTCAGAGTTAGTGGAATTGAAGAAGCAGTTGGATGGCAATATGCCTGATTCAATCGCCATGGAGATCGCCAGTATTATTCGTCGACAAGAAAGATGGAGGCAACCGTTTGTGCACAGATTACAGAAAGCTGAATGACGTCACCATCAAGAACAAGTACCCTTTGCCAAAGATAGATGATCTATTTGATCAGTTGACTACAGCAAATATGTTCTCTAAGATTCTTAGGACTGGTTATCACCAACTTAAGATTTGTGCAACGGATATTCCAAAAACCGCCCTTACTACTCATTATGGACTATACGAGTATACGGTCATGTCTTTTGGATTAACCAATGCCCCTGCTTATTTCATGAATCTCATGAATAAGATCTTTATGAATTTTCCAGATAAGTTTGTCGTTGTGTTTATCGACGATATTCTTATCTACTCCAAGTCAGAAGAAGAGCATGAGCAACATCTGAGAATCATTCTTGAAACCCTTAGAGAGCATCGGTTGTATGCCAAGTTCAGCAAATGTGAGTTTTGGCTGAAAGAAGTAGGATTCCTAGGACATATTGTGTCTGCTGGAGGAGTCGCTGTTGATCCCGCCAAGATCAAAGATGTCGAAGAATGGGAAGCCCCAACCACTCAAACCCAAGTCCGTGCATTTCTCAGATTAGCGGGATATTACCGCAAGTTCGTAGAAGGATTTTCGAGCATTGCCAGACCCATGACCAAACTGTTGAAGAAGGACAAAAAGTTTGAATGGACCGACAAATGTGAAGCAAGTTTTCAAGAGCTCAAGAAGAGATTGATTTCAGCCCCAATATTGATCATGCCCGATATCAAGAAGCCGTTTGATGTGTATTGTGATGCATCCAAGATTGGTCTCGGACGTGTATTGATGCAAGAAGGCAAAGTCATCGCCTATCTATCTCGACAACTGAAGCAGCATGAGCAAAACTACCCAACCCATGATCTTGAGTTAGCAGCCGTAGTTTTGGCATTGAAGACATGGCATCATTACCTTATGGGTAATCACTGTGAGATTTACTCAGATCACAAAAGCTTGAAGTATATTTTCACTCAGAAGGAGCTGAATATGAGGCAAAGGAGATGGATAGAGTTAATCAAGGATTATGACCTTGCCATTCACTATCACCCCGGCAAAGCCAATGTGGTAGCGGATGCTCTTAGCAGATTACCGTGTAGGCTAAACACCATGATCAAGGAAAAGCAACCAAGTTTGTATGAGGAGTTGGAGCAATTTAGAACTGAGCTAGTTAGCAAAGGATTTTTAGCTAGCATTGAACTTCAACCCACTTTGATTAGCCAAATCAAGGAAGCCCAGAAGGGAAATGAAAGTATCGACGAAATCAAACGTCGTATTGGTGCAGGAAAGGTACCGGGATTCACCGAAGACAAAGAAGGAGTTTTGTGGTACAAAGGACGTATCTGTGTGCCAGCAGATTCGGAGCTGAAGCAAGTTATCATGCAAGAAGCTCATGATACTCTTTATTGTATCCACCCAGATGAACGGAGATGTATCAGGATCTGAAGGAGCAATTCTGGTGGCACAAGATGAAGAGAGAAATCGGAAGCTACATCACCAAGTGTGATATTTGTCAGAGAGTCAAAGCGGAACATCAGAGACCCGCAGGACTGTTGCAACCATTCCAGATTCCGGAATGGAAATGGGATTTTGTCGGAATAGACTTCATCACCGGTTTGCCTAATTCTAGTAGGGGAAATGACTCCATCTCAGTCATCGTCCATAGACTATCCAAAGTAGCTCATTTTATACCTGTCAAGACAACCTACCAGAGTTCGACGCTAGCGGAGTTGTACATTGCTAGAATTGTTAGTCTGCATGGAACCCCCAAGACCATAGTATCAGATCGAGGAACCCAATTTACCTCAAGCTTTTGGCAGAAAGTCCAAGAAGGATTAGGAACCAAGTTAAATTTCAGCACCGCTTATCACCCGCAAACCGATGGACAGATGGAAAGACTCAACCAAGTCCTAGAGGATATGTTGAGAGCTTGTGTGTTAGAGTACGGATCAAAATGGGATTGTCTGCCTATCGCAGAATTCTCATACAACAATAGTTATAAAGCCAGTTTGCAAATGGCACCATTTGAGTTCCTATACGGAAGAAAGTGTCGTACCCCTTTGAATTGGTCGCAAGTAGGAGAGAGTAAGATTTTTGGACCCGACATCCTACGAGAAGCTGAAGAGAAGGTTCACAAAGTCCGTGAGCACCTCAAGACCGCGCAATCCAGAGAGAAGAGTTATGCTGACAAGAAAAGGAGAGACTTGACTTTCAATGTCAGAGATTTTGTCTATCTCAAGGTTTCGCCATTGAAGGGAACAGAACGTTTTAGTCTGAAAGGAAAGTTAGCCCCTAGATATATTGGGCCCTTCAAGATTCTGAATCGTCGAGGAGAAGTATCGTATCAACTAGAACCGCCAGAAGAGATGTCAGCCATCCACAATGTGTTCCATATCTCATTACTTCGCAAATGCTTAGAAGTGCCGGAGAAGACCGAAGTTTTAAAGAACACCGATCAACGAGTTGTTGATATCAACAAGGATATGACGTATCGTGAAGTGCCCATTGGTATTTTGGAGGAAGCCTACAGAACCACCAGGACCCAGAGTATCAAATTTCTCAAGATCCAATGGAGCAACTATACCGAAGAAGAAGCCACTTGGGAGCGAGAAGATTACATTAGGACTGAGTTCCCAGATCTCTTTAGTTCCTAGTTTTCTTTCTTAAATCTCGGGACGAGATTTTGTTTAAGGGGGGAAAGTTTGTAACATCCCAAAGTTTTAATCAAGGTTAATCAAGATCAAATCTACCCAATTTAGGGTTAATAAAAACTTTTTCCATTCAAAAATCTTTAAGCATTCATATATGTGTGCATCTAAAATAGGAGTTGTGTGAAAGGCCATGATTGTTTGTTCTAATGGTTGTAAAATGGTTCTATGATGAATGTCACCTCATCTAGATCATTCCCACGCAAAAACCAAAGAAAATGAAATCAAAAAGAATTAAATAAAGGAAATGGCACTTTTGCCATTTTAATCACCTAACCCACTTTGGGTATTCCTAGCCCTCAAATTCCAACAGAAACAATTGTGGTTCTTTGCACCCCTTGCTAGTACAAGTAGTGATGTGCCAAGGCCCACTTTGTGATCTCCCAAAAACATTCAAACTCTAATTTTAAATGACATATGAAAATTGAATCTAGTTTAGAGGTAGAGATCACAATTTTTCAAAAAATGACTCAAATGAATTCCACTTGACAAATCCTAGCAACCAGAGATGCTCAAGCATGAGACCAACAACTCCACCAAATTTCATTTCAAAATTCCAAATTTGAATTCATGCGGCCATTTGATCGAACACTTGGTGGGCAGAATCAAACTGGCCTAACTATCACTGTTTTTGACCAAATTTTGTCGAGCCATTTGAATTCAAATCAATGCCCTTGTCTCCCCTAAACCCAACCAGTCCATCAAGGACATACCCAATGGCCTAGGGTAACAGTTCACCGCCTCCCCAAGGCCATGCTCGCCGGCCAAATGTGCACAAGCCGCAGCAGGCCGCCAGCCCCTCTCAGCTGCTCCAGGGAGTGAGGCGTGACCTCACCGCCGCCCACGGTCCACCCCACGGCCCCTGCTAGCCCCTGGACCACCCTAGAGCCGCGCCGCACTAAGTCTCTGTGCCACAGAGAGCACGCTAGAGCGCCTTCAACGCCAGCACGCCACAGACCGCGCCTCGACCATAGACCGCGCACACCACTCCGCCGTGACCACCTCACCCCGCCAGATACGGCCATGCACTGTTGCGCGACCCACATTCACCAGGAACCCCACTGAGCACCACCTCTGTCTCCCAGAGCGCGCGACGCTCTCGACCGATTTCCACCTCCCCTAGCTGCGCCATAAAGCCATAGAGGACCGCCAGGAGGCAAGCCACTGTCCGCCTACACCGCCCATGCCTCTAGGCCCCTGTGTCGTCGTCACCAACGAGCTCGCCATCGCCCCTTCGGTCCCCTCCTCGAGCCTATATAAGGAGGCCTTCTCCAGCCTCAATCGCCACACCATTCCACTCCCCTCTCTCCACCATCCTACGGTCCATCTCGCCCCGTACCGCTTCGCATGTCAGCAGCCCTCAGCGCCGCAGAGTGAATCTGGGCCGGCCCGTTAGTGTTCCTGCGCGACCCAATTAATTCAAATTAGGATTTTTCTTTTTAGACTTAAACTAGAATATGTCTCTTAGTTTAAAAATCAATTCAAAGAGTTTTACAAATCCAAATTGAGTGATTCCAATTTTGTTGGAAAGGTAATAAAAATCTCTATCCAAGCCCATTGGATTTAAATCATGTAAACTTAGAGATCTCTCCTAGTAAAAATGATAAGATAGAAGATTTGGCACATTCAAACATTTTTATAAAATCAACCATAATAGCTTTTAAGTTGTTTCCAACTCTCAAAAATCACATTTAAACATAAATATCTGAATATGTAATAATATTAAGGTTTGCATGCTGTGACTTTGGACAAGTACTAAAATACTACTATATAGGCATTTCTAGTCACTTTAAATCAGTAATTATTAAACTTAAACTTAGTAAAATGTGATCCAACCCTTAAATCACATTCCCATATGTTAGAATATGTGGTGATGACATGTGTCCATATGATCCCATATTTTAATTGGAGAACATTAAATCTTAGTTAATTTCAATGAGTAGAAATTACTTTGCTCAAATAAAATAAATGAAGCTAGTTCATTAAACCTTGTGATGTGTGTGATGATACTAGATCATCAAATGTGTGCATTAGTGTGCTAAGTAGACTAGTTAAGTATTGTTTGGTGATTGTGTATCCCGTATGTATTTATAGACGATGGTACCGACCAAGTCTTCGAGGAGGAGGAGTTCTACCAAGAGGAGGAGGAAGAGAATTTCAACCACTACACTAATCAAGGCAAGCTAGCATTATACAAGATGACCTAAGAAAGATGCACTAGGCATGCTTTGGTCATACCATTTTTTTTGAATTATACCTACTCCAATTTTTATTTACAAGCTTTACCTTCTTTACTTTACCAAAGTCCTTTCCTTGTTTAAAGGTAGCATAAAGAGTATAAAACTTGACCTATCTAGTTAGACTTAGATGTCATTCTACGGCATGAGATTGATCTTAGCATCCCACCTTAGTGAACACTCTTAACTTAGTAGCTTAGAGTTATACCATAAACTTGATCACTTTAGATGGGAATACTTGGTGAAAATGACTTATGAAAACCTTGGAATGATGAGTCCTTCCATTGAGATATTTTGACATGTGTTGAGAAACACAAATGGTTTATGATGGTGAAAATGTTGAGGCATGAGCCTTAGCCCTTTTAGAAAACGGATGGTTGGGTTCGGATGCGATACCATTCCAATTTTACCGTACAACCACAATACCTCAATTGGGTAAGGCTTAGCCGGAAGTTTATATGCAATAGTATTAGTTCCCTCGTGGGAGAGGTTTGAGTTGAGGCTACCTCTCAATGTGGTCCACCTATGTAGTGCCCAGGATGACAAATGGTCATGGCTGGGTGGCCATACTCATAGGAGAGGTGCTTATACTAGATTGTGTAAAAGAAAGGTTATGTTTGATTATCTACATACTAAGTATGATGATTCGGGGTTATCCCTGACAGCTGTATCAAATCTTATGGTGAAAGTGTACCACCTCTGCAGAGTGTCAAACTATTCGAATAGCCGCGTCCGTGGTTATGGACAGTTGGAGTGGCCATATTGTTCCGTTGTCAGATGTTTTCAAAACAACTTATAAAATGAATTGTGACATGACTTGACCACAACCGGGTTGTGACTATGACAACTAAGTTCCCACTTAGGTGTTTTCAAACCTTATTTTATCTTTCTTTGATTCTGAACTTAGCTTAGGTTTCAAACTTAGCTTTACAAATAAACTTAGAACTTAGCATTTCCTACTAGGACTACCTTACTTGTTAGTGATAGTTTGCGAGTACTTAAGGAGTACTCATGGCTTTTGTCCCTGGCTATTCCCATGGCAAGACTATGAAGAGGACTACCAGGAGGAAGGACAGCAGGACGGCTATGACAACTAGGATCATCTCCCATCGTCAGCATTGCCTGTGACTCTGAAGATGGACCCCACCGCTACGCTATTTATTCCACTGCTTCATTTTACTAAGACTGGATCATGAGATCCTTTATTTGTGTAAGACCTTATTATGGTTTGTAATGGATGATGTACTGTGATATCCAATATTTTATGTCTCGCAAAAATGGTAATCCTGGGATTGCGATGTATGGCATAACTGGCATCTGGGATTAAAAATCTGGGTGTTAACATATGGTGATATCAACTAGTGGTAAGATTCTACTACTTTACAGGGTTCTAAATATAGACTCCATCACTAATACTACTCCACATGGTATCCTAGTCTTAGTCCTAATCTTCTTTGATATTTCATCTAACTTAAGATACCATAGTGGTGTTATACCTATTTAGATCAATACTAAAATGACATTTCTCTAGAGAATATATATAACGAATCCTTAAGAAAGATGATAAGAACATCCAACTTAAGTGTGACAAGATTATCCTCAAGTGGATATTCATCAAAAAAATTGGTTTAGATAAGATGGCTCCTATAGTCACTATCCAACCTACAAATCTTCCTAAAAGGGTTTTAATCCTAAGGTCAAAGCATCTGCTCTGATACCAGTTGCGTTGACCCACCATACCACTGCATGATGTAGTACACTGTAGTCATTGACATAACACCAATGAAACACCGTTCACTAGTATTACATCCCTTAGAGTGGTACAATAGAAACACAGCAGGTCCAAGACATGACTATAGATTACAACTCGACTCTTTACAAAAGATCCAAAGATTACTCTAGGTTAAAGAGAGAGAAAGAATTTATTACAAAGAAGAACCAGAAATAATAACTCAGACTATCTAGTAACTAAGACTAGCATCTAAAGTATTTGGCTTGCCATTGCTGCTATTGCAATGCTCTAGAGAAATAGGTTGTATGGCTAGAAAATCTATTCCTACCTAAACCGACACTTTATCTTCACTTCAGCTGATGTATATGTTGACTTTGTTGACTTTATTGAAGAACTTGAGTTGTCGATGATGGTTTCTTGAGCAGAAATTGATGTTGACATCGTCTTCAACGGCTTAGAACCTAGCAAGGGTTAAGAAGGTACGGTTGAGTACGAGCGTACTCAGCAAGTTCACTAAAAAGAAGTGTATTATGCACTATCTCTATAGCCACAGACCATATGTCGTAGGCAATGCAGGTTTTCCTAAACATTTCTTCAAAGGTTGCTTTTATTCTGAAAACTATGTCTCACAGCCTTCACAGGTTGAGTAGAACTTCATGGAGTTCCTTTCCTGCCGCGTTCGTACCTCCTTCCCGGTACAGGGACTAACATGTCACAATTCTTACACTCTGCAGAGGTACATCACTTTTCCCATAAGAGATCTTAGCCTTGTTGCACAACCAGGCAGCTTATTCCCGTCTACAATTCCTTGATGTGGGGCCCAGACTAAGATCCAAGCCAGTACTTCCTTCTCCGCGACCCCATATGTCTGCACGATCCTCCAGGGCTGACTATACCTCAATTAAGCCACCAACTAGGGCAAGCTATAACCATGGGAAGTTCCCGAAGACTTTGTAAGCAGCTCTGACTGGCGGTCACCATCAGCTATGGTGAACTCTGACCCAGACAGCTATGCACAGATAATCTAGACACTTAGCTTGTGGGGAACTTAGGGGTCCCACCCATGTGCTGGATTCTCTAGAACTCCACGAGAAATCAACAGCCTCATGATAAGGTCATCTTGCCTCCATATGAAAGGGAGAAGATACAGCTGACTTCTCCGTCCCATTCCCAATCTCATGGTTGATGCGTGATATACGGCGCTAGAATCACTGGCGACATTGGTTGTTAAATCCTAGATGATACATTACTGTACAATGGCGTTTCCATTGCATTATTATAGATTAGCTGATCACCCTGGATCAGTAACCGATATTTCCAGTTAATTGTGAAAATAGTGTTTTCAACCTTTTCGAAATGCAGGTGATGACACAGTTGAGTTACAAACATTTGATAGAACATAATCAAAGGACATGAGCAAGTTGTGAACTTGCCTTTTGTGGTTGCAAGATTATGCATTCACGGTCTTCGATACGATAGAAGATCCAAATTCTGTAAACAGAATCATTGGTCTGGTAAGGACTAATGTATAAAGAAGTAAGATGCACGATGCATAAGTAATGTAATACAGTTTGGAAAACCCTGAAGTAATACCCTAATATGGTGAATGAGTTAAATCTAGGTGATTTCTTTAAGATTTAGTTTGTCTATAAGTTTACTTTGTAAGCCAATATACATATACAAGGAACTTAAGTCTAACATGTATGACACAAAGTAAATATAACAATACATGCTTAGAGTTACTTGATATTATGTGTCTATTATGGAAGTCCATGTTTTATGTTGATAAGAGTTGAAGACTTATAATGAGATTGTTGTTTAAAGTGGCAAAACGAATAACTTTTGAAAAGAAGGTTTCTTTGTGAAGGTTTAACCAATCTTTATGGTTAGTAGAATGTGATCGATGTCATTTGTGTTTGTTTGATAAGTTTGGATTTGTGATGCCTTATGACTTAATTTGGAATAGACAAAAGTTAACTATAAAACATAATTAAATCTAGGGTGTGATGTGTTTAAAAGTATTAATAAACTTTAAATCTTATAGCAAGCATGTTTGAAGGTATAGAATTATTTACTTTTAGTTTAAGTGAGTTTTCTAAATGTTAATAGTTTTACTTTTAAGTATTATTGTAGACTTAAGTTATGGTTATAGAAATAGTATTTCAATGTACAACATTTATGGTTCTATATAAAATTATGATTATTTCTGATTTAAAAATGTTGTTAAAGAATTTACCAACTAAATAATAAATAAGGATTTATTTCTTAATAACCTTAAAATGTGTTGGAATAGTACAATTAGTATTTTTCTAATAAAACATACTTACTTAAGAGCTTAGAAGTGCATTTAATTTAATTTTAGGTGTTATCCTTATTTTTACAAAATTCCACAAAGGATTAGGTATCTTTAAATATTTGCTTCAAGATTTATTTGAAAACAAATTAAATTAGTATTTTTATACAATAGTAGATTTATTTTCATATGTAAAAAATGATTTTTATTCATTTTTTGGACTTTCCCTCATTTTGTGAAATTTCACTTAGGTTTTGATGGTGTTAATATTTATCTGCATTTTATTTTACTCCAACAAACCATGTTATATTTTTCTTAGGTAGATATTATTTTTGTGGTCCTTTTGATATATTATATATTTTTTTAGGATGTTTCTATATTTTTCTAGAATTAAAATAAGTTCAGGGTATATTGGTATTTCCCATATTATTCATTTTTATCCATTTTCGATTTCCTTTATATACCCAAACCGGGCCCACAAGTCAGTCCAGCCCACTTGGTTGGGCTAGACCACCTGGTCCGGTCCATTCAGTTGGTCGACCCTGACCCGACCCTTCCCTCGATGCTCTCTCATCTCTCTCTCCCTAGCGATGCCATGGCGACGCCGTCGCGTCCACGATTCAGACGGCTCTGGCTGTTGCTGTCACCACCGACCGTCAAGGATGACGCGCCGCAACTCACTCTTCCCCCACACCCCGGCGATTTGTCCAACCCGCTCTACTGCGTCCAGGCACGACCCCTTTCTGGTGTTAGGGTTTGGGGTGGTGGTGTCGTGGTTGCCGCCGTTGATCGCATCTGGGTGCTGGTGAAGCGCCTTGTACCGCCATGCCATGGCCTCCCTCATCGGCCACCATCATCTTGTGCTGGCGCGGGTTGTCGCGTCCCTTCGGGGTGCTCCCTATGCTGCCACTTCTCACTGCCGCCGGCTATCTTTCTACTTCCTCTTCGGTACATTTGCGAGAACCTTGAGTAAGTCTCCTTGTACTACCCCTTTTACGCTTCTCTTCATGATCTTCCTGGCCAAGCCATTTGGGATTACTTTGGTTACCTCTATTAGGGTTCATCTCGGAACCAACTGTTCATACCCCTCTACAATGATGCTTAGTTAAATAGCTTGATTCATCTTGGTTGTGATAACCTTCTACATAATATATTACTGACGGTAGTTCCTGCCAACAAGGTACTACTTGAACCTATTATTACTACGGTCTAAATGATTTGATATATACACTAGGGATGCTACCTTGTATTGGTATAAATGATTTGTTATATTTAAAATGCTTTCATATTGAAGTAATACTGCCAACTAATGAGGCGTTGTTAAACTTGCCGTCCCCACCTAGATGATTGAATTATTCTTAATACTTGTTAACATCAATGAAAAGAAGTTGTAGTATTATGAAATTGGGGATTGATGAAATTATACTGTAATAAGGATTAGTATTATGGATCAACAGTCCAATTGCTGATATACCATGATTACAATTGTTTCTCTAGAGGGGTGAATTTTAATTGGTTACCAATCCCTTTCAGAGATATTAATGATGTGTAAATGTGCCTTTATTTACCTGAGGTAAAAACCTTGGCCAAAATACTATTGTTTACTGACTATGATCCTAGTGGAATGCCTCCATGCTGGTTTGAATCTTGGATCCAGTTAAATGATCAGATTAGGTTCTAACTACTGGTATTTTTGTGAATGGATAATTGAATGGTTTAATAGGTCTAGCTTACCTCTAGCTGATGTTATGGAACAGATCAGATGCTCAACAATGGTTATTTTTAAATTGCAGTAGATCACAAGACATTGGAATAGGTAGTTGAATCATGACCATAGCTTTTTGTCATTTGGATCTGTCTCTAGTAGTGCTAGGTAGAACATACTTGCAAGAATAAATGCTTGATTAGATTATAGATTAGCAACATGTTGCTTGTAGGGTTGCTATTGTATCTTCTTAGATTATTCTTCAGGATCCATAAGTAACCTTCTAATGGTTAACTTGATCAGGTGTATGCAAATAAATAACCTGTTATTATTATACTTCATGTGATCTTTTCCTAATGGTGTGTTATTGAGTTTGTAGTGATCACCTGACCACCTAGATCTATGTAGTATAGCTACAGATTGGGTAGATGCTTTTCTGGATGGTTTGGTGTTCTAGATGATCACAAGATCATCTAAAGATATGGGATCTCATCAATAGCAAAGATATACCTTTGCTTGTAAATGTTTAATGGTTCTGGATGATTATGAGTCCTTATGCAATTTCTTGTATGTTGGATTTATTTTATTGGATGATCTTGACAAGATCAGCTATTATACTTGTATCTAGGCCCTGCCAATGATGCAAAGGCTGAGGCACAACTCTGGATAAGGACAGATATTATGCTATGGTTTTCATTTCTTGATGATGATTTTGCATAGCACCTCTATGCAGAACTGAGAGAAATCCTCTCTTTTCTAAAATAGAGAAGAACAGATATAATATGCACTATATCTTCCAAGGCTCTTATTTTTCCTACCTTGAGCTTCCTGAAACCTGTTCCAGTGATGGATCTTGATCAGTTGCTGCTGAATCTTCTAGTAAACCTTCTCCTCTTTGCTCATGTCCCTTTTCTGGTGCTCCTGGATGGCTTCCCCAAGCAACCAGGGTGCTGGTGATGTGGGTGTGGTGCATTGTGGAGGTTTTGGTGCTGAACCTTGTGCTTTGGAGTTGTGGATATGGAATGGTCGGATGTGGGAGGGTGTAGTTTTGCTAGCTACGGCTGTGCTCTCTCCCTATCTGGTACTCTCTTGTGGTGTTGACAACATAGCCCTTGCATGTGTTGTGTGAGCTGTTGTCCAGTGGCCCTCCTCTGGTTCAAGTTTTCACAAATGGAACTTGTCCCATATGGATCAGCTTGACTGAGATATTTCTGCTGGTTAGATGTCATTTTTGAGATGTGATGTCCTTTAGCCTATGATGCAATAAGTCTGAGGCAAATACCCTGATAAGAATAGTTACTAAATGGCCCCTTTATTGCAAACTCTGTGATGAGCCTGGCATAACAACTCTATGCCATTCTGAGAGTTCACTAACCCAAACACTCTATTTTTTTCTTGTTATCTGCCTAATTTACAGGGATCAATTGAAGAAGAAAAGATCAGAAAGATGGAGAAATCTCCTTAAAGATTAGTGTAGGATTTTTATTTCTTCTGATGTAATTGTTTATTCATATAATTGTAATTTCCTTTTTTCCTCTGAATATTTGTCACAACAGTGTAATGTTTCTATTATTGTATTAAAGTTATCCTTTTCTATTCCCTTTACTGATTGTATTATTACACATATTGTAAAGACAATGTAACATTGTGTGAGGTAATAAAGTTATCCCTTTATTTCTGTACACTATTATTTTATTGAAATATCTCTTATTCCTTTGTTATAAGGGCAATGTAATGTTTCACTTTTATTTCTAGTGTAATTTGAGACTTGTACATATTGTATCTTATTCATAAATAAGAATTCAACTCTTATTCCTTATTGTAATTTAATTACTATTTATCATCCCATTATACATTATTTTCTAAATCAAATATACTAAAATTTTAAAATGAATTCCCTCAAACACCAAGATATAATAGAGGTCATATAGAAATCTGCCGCACTTGTCCGAATGCTTCCATCAGAGCAAGAGAGATCCAGATCCCTCACTAGCTTCTTTAGCTTTGCACGAAAATTCCCTGGATTTTCTGTGCATGAATGCAATGCACACACCTTATCTCAGCTTATTTCTAAGCTCTAATGCTGGGATGTTACACACACATACAAACTCCATGATCTTACAAGTTCCCCTTTTATTTCACACTTCCGGGATCCATAAGCAAAAGAATCATGATATCAACGGAATATAAGTGCAATGTTGAAAGCGTTCCCCATGGTACATGGTTCTGCTAACTTCAACTTATAAAGCGCAAGCATATACGCAACAAAGATGGACACAATGGTTCAAGTTTATTAAGTGCAAGAAAGTAAAGTGTGCCATCAAGTTCGTGAGAGCTTTAATCACTAGTTTTCAGATAACAAGTTTAATTCAGAAGGTAGATAAAAACAAGAATATACTTGGGATAGCAAATGCTAATTGGTATGTATGGTGGACTCTTTGGAATAACTTGGTTTTATTTCGAGTTGGATGCATGAGTGGAACTCATACTTGGTTATGGAGGCTAGCAAAAGACTGGGAGCGACCAACGAAGAGAGCAATAATGGCCATAATCATGCAAAGCGACAAAACATCATTAATTAAAGCATAAAGTGATATTACAAGTCGAAAACTAAAGGATCATAAAGGCTATGGTGACTTGGGATAGTCATAACATGGTGTGAGCATGCGCCAAGTCAATCCAAATAAAGCATCAAAGGAGAATACCACTATATTATGCTTTAATATGCTAAAACAACGCATGATTCTTTCAAGGCACATTAAGCAATCTCAATTGTTTATAACATGTCATGCTACAACAATAATCACTAAGAATAAATCCAAAACAATATCAAGCATGACATGAAAAAGCATAGGCCACAGTAAAAAACAAACTCCTTTTTACCACTTAAGCATGAACTTTTCCTACTCTTTTCCAATCCAAACCAATCTTATTTGAAAACTAATGTATGAATGAGGGGGTCCAACCAATTTATTCAAGAAAACTAAGCAAACTAAGAAAACGAAAACCAAAAACAAAAACGAAGACGCTCCAAGGACAACACAACTGTGCATGAAACAATAAAAATGAAGTGTTTGGAAGAAACCTGCGATTTTTATTGATGAAGAAGGCGATGCCTTGGGCATCCCAAAGCTTTGATGCTTGTACTTCTTGGATATTTCTTGGGGTGACACGGTGTGGCATCCCCAAGCTTGAGCTTTAGTCCATTCTTCATCTCATTACATCATTCTCTTCATACAGCTGAAAAATTTCCTTCATACAAAACTTCACACAATATTTATTAGCAACATTAGTGTACTCAAGATAATAAGTCTTTGGGTTCAGTTTCAACACCAATAAAACTTCCATTAAAACACAAGCTACTATAGCACTTTGCTTGAAAATCTCAATTCCCCAAAGAAACCCAAAAAGGAATCAACAAGAACCAAATGCAAATAATGGCAGAAATCTGTCAAAACAGACCAGCAGGTAAAAACCAACTTTTTCGAAGACCTTCTGTTGCTCAAATATAAAAGTGTTGAACTAACAAAAGTTGGATAATAACCTAGGGCAGAAGCACAAAACATTACAGCCCAAATTGACGTTCAGAGATTTTACACGAAGTTTTACAGTGAAGCACAAAAATCTGTTTCGGGGCAACAACTTTCCCAAGCATTACTTCTCTCTCATTAGAGGTTACTCTTGGCACAAAAAGCAAATAAAAAGGATAAGGAGTGGTTATTACATTCCAAGACTCATCTAAAACTTTTGGGTTATCTCCCAATAAGTACTTTTCTATAACGCCTTTAAGTTAGGCATGATAGTTTGAGAAGATGCTCACATAAGAAATATGAATTGAAGTAAAAGAGAGCATCAGGAAGCAAATTCAAAACACATTTAAGTCTAACCCACTTCCTATGCATAGGAATATTGTAAAGAAACAATTCATGAAAGCACAAAGCAACAAGTATAGAAAAGCAAAACAAGTGTAACTTCAAGACTTTCAACATAAAGAGGGGAAACTTAATATTATTGAGATGCATAAAACCATGTTTCCCTCTCTCATAATAACTTTCAGTAGCATCATGAATAAAATTAGCAATATAAATATCACATGAAACATTCTTATCATGATCCACATGCATAAAAGAATCAATACTCCCCACATAAACATAGTCATTCTTATTAATTGTAGTGGGAGCAAATTCAACAAAATAGCTATCATTCTTATTCTCATCACCATAATCATCAAATATAGGAGGAATATTGTAATCATAATTAATTTTCTCCTCATTAGTAGGTGGACTGAAAATATCATATTCATTATTGTAATCATCATATATTGGAGGTGTAGTATCATCATAAGTAATATAATAATTATCTCCCAAAGTTTGTTTGTAAACATATCATCATTGAAAGGAACATGGATAACACTATTAGTATAGCAATTATTAATATCATCATTTTTAGAATTGGTACCGAAGAGTTTTTCAATATAAAAAGTAGATAGCTTTTCCCAATCATGATCACTACTATAGGTAATAGGGATAGGAACATCATCGAGTTCAGACTCATCAAAACTATAATAGGAGCAATATGCTTAGGGGAAAATACCGTTTCCTCTCTCCTTTTACTCCTCCTCTTCTTCTTTTTCTTATTCTCTTTAGGAGGGAGAGGCTTGAAAGGAAGCTTCTCCATATACCCTAGTTTATTGTTAGAGACAATAGAAGAAACTTTGGAGGATTCCTTCTTTTCATTAATAAGATCAAAACACATATTAGTCTTATCATATTTTTGTAAAATATCATCTTTATAATATTTTGTATGTAAGTATTGGTGTGGCAATTATCAACAATATAAAGATGACAACCATGCAGGACGCTATTCATACCAAAAGCACTCATATCTACCAAAGAAGTTTTTCTTGATAACTCTTCACACCCCAAAAATAATATAAGTTCATCATGTTGATTAGGAGTGATCATGCCATCACAATACAAACTTGTAGTACTCATTGGATTACAAGGGCTATTATTATGGCCCGAGCATTAAAATTGAAATGACCCACTTCAAAGCAAAGTTCACAAATAAAAGGATAGAGGGCACAAACTTTTTTACCAAGATCATTTAGAGCCCTATACGTCATTGTAGTTTTTTCATTCCTGTGGGTGATACAATATTCTTCTTCAATTTGATCCTTCTCACAAGGTCTATTTATTCCACAAAAATTAACATTCTTATAAGAAATAGTACTTTCAGAGGTTTGAGCATGTTTATTGTTATCATTAATAACAATTTCATTTTCCATGCAAGTGTCTTTAAAAGGCTCATGATACATGTCCCATTTTTCTTTAGGAGCATTAATATGAGAAGCAAAGGATCTAAAACAATCAACAAGAATTTGAGGATCAAGACCATATTTAGCACCGAGCCCTTGAAAATCAGCAGTTTCTGTGAAAGACTTAATGCAATCATACTCATAGTTTATACCTGGTTCTTTACCTTTGTTGTTATCCCAATCTTCGGTATTGCTTTGAATTGTTTCAAGAAGATCCCACTTAGCTTTGACCTCCTTACTTGTGAAGGATCCCTCTAAACAGGTATCTAGATAGTCCTTGTAATGTCCTGAAAGCCTTGCATAAAAATTATTAATAACAATATTACTAGGGAGCTCATGAATGGGACATTTGAGCATTAGTGACTTCAATCTCCCCCATGCTTGGTCAATACTTTCTACATCATGTGGATGAAAATTATAAATGTAATTCCTATCTTTATGAATTTCATGAGGAGGATAAAATCTAGAGTAAAAGAGAGATTCAAGTTTCTTCCACTCCAAATGATGAGGATCATCTAGTAGCTCATACCACTCCCTTGATTTGCCCTTAAGTGAAAAAGGGAATAGCTTCCTCTTAACTTGGTTCATTGAAATACCTGCACACTTGAACAACTTGCATAATTCGTGTATAAAGAGTAAATGATCACCAGGATGGATAGTTCCATCTCCAAAATAACAGTTATTCATAACACGTTCAACAATTTTTATAGGTATTTTAAAATGGATGCTTTCGGTATGTGGATTTAAAATATCACAAGTATCATTAGAAATACCACATATGGGAGATAAAGTATCATCAGAGCAAATTTTCTTCTTTAAAGCTCGGGAACTAAAAAGATCATTTTCATAAAAACTAACTTCCCCAAGCTTAGACGTTTCCATAGCATTAGTAATAAAGGTGTTCAAAAGATTCATACTAATAACATTGTTATTAGCATGCAAAGAAAGTTTGATGGGTTTTTTAATTTTCTTTTCAGACAATTCATGTTCTACCTTAGGAAAAATACTAAAAATCTCTCTAATTTTTTGTTGTTTTCCATTAAGCCTATGTAGTGAAAACAATAAAAAAATACAAAATTGCAGAATCTAAAGTAAATAACTTCGAGCACTCACACCGAAGGATGTGAGTACCTTTTACCTTACCTCCCCGGCAATGGTGCTAGAAAATAGCTTGATGTCTACGCACTTCTATTCTTGTAGATAGTTGTTGGGCCTCCAAGTGCAGAGGTTTGTAGAACAGCCGCAAGTTTCCCTTAAGTGGATCACCCAAGGTTTATCGAACTCAGGGAGGAAGTGGTCCAAGGTATCCCTCTCAAGCAACCCTGCAATCAAGATACAAGAAGTCTCTTGTGTCCCCAACACACCCAATACACTCGTCAGGTGTATAGGTGCACTAGTTCGGTGAAGAGATAGTGAAATACAAGTGGTATGGATATAAGACAACGATGCTAGAAAATAGCTTGATGGCGTGGAAAAGACTACAGGAAAACTGAAATAAATATGGAAGCAAGCAAACATGTAACAGATCTAGTTGCAAACGGTGTTTCAATGCTTAGAGACAAGGCCTAGGGATCATACTTTCACTAGTGAACACTCTCATATAAATATCTTCTCTTTATGATACTACTCTGAACTACTCTCCGGTTGGACACTCTAATCCATGGTAGGGCTATAACAGCACACCTCAAAGTCCACTTTCCCCATCTAGATAACCCCACACTGTCACCTTGAGCAGTAGATGGTTCCAACAAACACCACAATTTCATAGAGACATCCAACTCCAAATATAACTCATAACAAGTATTTGTAATCTCTAGCCTAAGTGCCACCACAGTGTGCACGTTGTCACTTTCACACACGTGGGGAGAGAAGATATCTATTGAAGCACTTGAGTAGCAAAGTAGATCTACTTGATTACAAAGCTCATGATCACAATATGATCATGAATAGAGAGAGATGAACACATAGCTACCGGTAGAACCCTTAGCCTCGAGGAAGAACTACTCCCTCCTCATCATGGGAATCAGCAACAACGATGGAGATGGTGGTGGAGATCGATGGAGATGGCTCTGGGGGC
Organism: Avena eriantha; assembly: GCA_910589775.1. NCBI lineage: Eukaryota > Viridiplantae > Streptophyta > Magnoliopsida > Poales > Poaceae > Avena > Avena eriantha. The sequence goes on along the minus strand of OU342743.1, from coordinate 586,007,395 downwards.
ACTTACCCGTCCCAGCAGGGTGCCAGAACAGAGACTTTCTGTCCCCCCCCCCCAAATACCCCCTTTGGTGGCGGCGGCGCTGCGGAACTTTTCGTGGCTGGAGGCTGAATTATTTAGGGTTTTCTCATCGGGGGGCTTCTTATAGGCGAAGGGGCAAGGTCGGTGGCTAACCAGGGGGCCCACACCATGCCCTGGCACGGCCTAGGGCTGCCCGCGCCAAGGGGGTGTGGCCGCCCTGTGGCTCCCTTCGTCTCTCCTTCGGACTCCATGTGTCTTCCAGTAAAATATTGACTTTGGCTTTTGTCCCGTCCAATTCCGAGAATATTGATTTTCAGCTTTTTCTGGAACCAAAAATAGAAGAGAAAACAGGCAACTGGCACTGTGGCATCTTGTTAATAGGTTAGTTCTAGAAAATGTGTAAAAGTACTCCAAAGTGTGGACAAAACAGAAGAAAGTAGATATAAAAAAAGCATGGAACATCAAAAATTATAGATACGTTATTAACGTAACACCAATCTCTAACCAACACTTCTTTAGCTTGGTATAGAATTTTCCCTGCAAAGAAAGTTGATACTTGTGAAAAGCTCAAAGGAGAATTTGTATTTCGATTCTTTCCCAAAGTAAAGACTGCTAAAGTAAGGAGGTTAGTCACAAACTTCAAGAACCGCCCAGAAGAAGGTTTGGTAAGAGCCTTGAAAAGCTATAAATCCATCCTTAATATATATCCCCATCATGATTTACCTAAATGGTGTGTTCTACATATTTTATATGGGGGACATAATCAAGATATTAAGCGTGAACTTGACACTATTTCTGGAGGTTCTTTTATGAACTTATCTATAACTAAAGCTTGGGAACTCTTGGAACGAATCATCGTAATAGGGAAACTTGGGGATGCGATTTAGGTGGCGAAGGAGGGATAGAAATTGAATATGATTTTCTCAATGCTTATAAGGAATCCTGTAAGGTTAAGGAAACTACTAATGAACTTCAACTTTATGATGATATTATTCTGCATATCCTTCAGTATTTTACAGAACACATTGAAGCTCCAAAGAAAGACTGGCTTCAATATAATCCACCACATGAGCAAGTTGAAGATGTTGAGATAACATTGTGGCCCCTATAGAGCCATTAAATAAATAGGCACCTTATGTTGAACCCCTTCCTAAAGAAGTTAGAGGAAGAAGAAAAGATAGAAAAAATAACCAAGAACGTATGCAAGAAATGGGTGAGCCAACTAAAGAAGATACATTAACCATTTTTAACATTGCAATGTAATCGAGCTAGACACCGAAGCTTCTAAATTCGTTGAAGGAAAGGTAGAAGAATAAATATATTTGTAAACCTATTCTTCATTGCATCTATGTTGGATCTTCTTAGTATGGCCTATGTGATATTGGAATGGATATTAATGTAATCCCATATAAGTTTTACGTAAATATCCAAAATGAACTCGTCCCAATTTAATTAGAAGATACTGATATGACAAAGGTACTTGTAGGGTATACCCATGTCAATAAGACACTCAGAATTCCTATGGGGATAATTAGAGATGTTCGAATCGGTATTGGACCTCACAAGTACCCTATCGATTTGGTACTTGTTGATATGTCGACTGACGTTTATTGTCCAATTATTTTTGGAAGAACTTTTCTAGACACCGGAGAGGCAAACATTTCTTGCAAGAAAGAGACAGTATCTCTCAAGTTTGGCGAGGATAGAATGAATTTCCATTTTTCTAAATTTCATCATTGGCCCACTATTGAAGAGTTTGAAGAATATGAGCAAAGGCAAGAAGGAGAAGATGAAATTACTAGTCTTGCTGCCGTATTTATTGAAACTCCCGATGATAAGTTAGAAATAAGCCTAGTTGATAATGACAATCTTCCTGAAGATATAGATAAGATGGAAATGGATGAATATCTTAATTCAACCCCAATAGTTGATCCTTAAATGAATCAAATCTATGACACACCCATAATATAAGGGCACGAGGAGCTTCCACATCCTACACTCAAAGTTCTTCGCAAAGAACTAAAAGATAGGTTTCTTGACAGTACTGATAAATTTCATGTTATTATAAGCTCTAATCTTGTAGAAAAAGAGGAGGAGAATTTAATGATAGTCTTAACAATGCACCGAAAGGCTCTCGGTTATTCAATGGATGAATTGAAAGGGATTAGTCCCTCGATAGCCACTCATAGAATATTTATGGAAGAAGTATCTCAACTGGTTGTAGACTTTCAAAGGCGACTTAAGCCCCTTATGAAAGAAGAGGTGAGAATGGAGGTAATATGCCTACTAGATGCAGGTATAATCTTCCATGTGGAGGAAAGTGAATGGGTAAGTCATGTTCATTGTGTTCCAAATAAAGGTGGGTTCACTATTGTCCCAAATGAACATAATGAGATGGTACCAAATTGAACTGTCATTGGTCACATGATGTGCATTGATTATAGAAAACTTAATAAGTAAAGTAGAAATGATCACTATTGTGGGCTCCCGCAGATTATTCATCCGAGAAATCCCTGTTATGCATACATCCACGTTCCCATGATCAGTGAGCCGTGGAACATAACTGACAGGTATCATTACAACATCTAAAACTTAACGAATTACAAGACTTACATAAATGCCATTCTGGCTACAACATTCTTAGCAGCGGAACATCAACACGCACGCAGAACCCAATCGTGCCTCAACCTACAGGCAACTGACTGGGAAGATGGCCTAGCTCGCAGGACGTCACCTGAATCTTCCGTACTCCAAGTCATACCGTCCGCGGGAGACCCAATTGTTGCGCTGGCCTCCTTCCAATACAGGCTCACTCTTTCCGAAGCAAGCAACAGGCTTCAGATCCGAGATCTGGTAGCGCCTGCCCGGAATTCCAGGGATCTCTCCCTATAAGCATGGTAGAAGTTGCCTCGGCTAATGCGGACAAACTACGAGTTAAGCCCCAGCACCTGGGGTAATGTGGTTGCACTAATAAAAATTGTTCCGGTAAAGGCGTAGAACATCCCATCACATTCTCGTTTCTCATCATCACCATTTCTTTCGTTAAAACATCCACCGGGAACGATGCCTCTTCCCAAGGATTTTATAAAGCAGTTTGAAACCTTTGTAGTGGGGGTAAATCCCAAAACAGTTTATTTTCTCAGAACTGGGGGTTTCCCAATGAGGTAGGATGTGATGCATTGCAAATGTATCTATAATTTTTGATGTTCTATGCTTAGTTTTATCCATTTTATTGTGTTTTGTTCCAACTTTGGAGTACTTTTATTATGATTTCTTGGACTAACCTATTAATAAGAGCCACAATGCCAGCTGCCTGTTTTCTGCTGTTTTTGGTTCTAGGAAAGTCAGAAAATTAATATTCTTGGAATTGGACGGGACAAAAGCCAAAGTGCCTATTTTTCCGGAAGGGATCAAGTGCCAGAATACAACACGGAGAGGGGCCAGGGGCCGGCCACACCACCTGGCCGCGCGCCCAGGCTTGGCCCACGCCAGGGGGTGGTCTGGCCGACCCCAGCACCCCCTTGGCCTCTCCTTCCACCTATAAGTTGCCCTCGGGACGAAAACCCTAAGTACCCGATCAAAAATCCATGAAAGAGTCTGTAGCCGCCGTCGTCTCTGTCCCTAGATCGCGGAGGATCTGAAGCTCTTCCTGGCACCCTGCCGGAGAGGGGAATTCACCCTGGAGGCCTTCTTCATCACCATGCAAGCCTCCAGTGTGATGCGTGAGTAGTTCATCCTTGGACTACGGATCCATGTAGTAGCTAGATGGCTGGTTTCTCCTCCTTTGTGCTTTCATGTTTAGATCTTGTGAGCTCCGTTCATGATCAAGATCATCTATTTGTAATCCATACATGTTGTGTTTGCGGGGATCCGATGGATATTGAGATGCTATTTCAGATTGATTATTGATTCTATCATGTCTTTGTTATTTGAGATCTTGCATGCTTTCCGTTGTTAGTAGCTATCTTGGCCAAGTAGATGCTAGCAACTCCAAGAGTTAGAATTTATGCTCGATAGTGGGTTCATGCCTCTGGTAATCTGGGGAAGTGACAGAAATCTCTAAGGTACTAGATGTGCTGTTGCTACTAGGGAGAAAACAATGATCCTTTGTTCATAGAACAATTGTATTGTTTACTTTACACGCCGTTCGTAAAGCAATAATCTGTTGCTTGCAACTTAATACTGGAGGGGGTTCGAATGATAACCTGAAGGTGGATTATTAGTCATAGATGCAGTTGGATGGTGGTCTATGTATTATGTTGTAATGCCCAATCAAGTCTCAGAGGAGTCAAGTTGATTAGTATATGCATGTATTGCTTTCTCGGTGTTTGTCAATTGCCCCGCTGTAATTTGTTCACCCAGCATGTTATCTATCTAAGGAGAGCCACCTCTAGTGAACTATGGATCCCGGTCCTTTTTCTTTACATACAATCTGCAACTGTTTACTGCTTTGTGTTTACTTTCTGCAAACTTTTACTTCTTTCCATTCGATACGTTTAATCCTTTGTTTTCCGCAAAACACGGTGAGATTGACAACCTCATCGCAAGTTGGGGACAAAGTTATGTGGTTGTGTTGTGCAGGTCTCCATGTTGCTACTAGCACCGGTAGTGCGCCCTGCCAAAGCTCAGCTAGTAACACCTTTGGGGTGTTTCCTTGCTCCTACTTGTTCGATTAAACCTTGGTTTCATAACTGAGGGAAGACTTGCTGCTATATTCATCGTACCTTCCTCTTGGGGTTCCCAACGACCTCTACGTCGAAAGTCGAGCGCTTCAAGATTTTCTGGCGCCGTTGCCAGGGAGTCAAGGACATATTCACAAGGGGAGTCCCTCATAACCAATCTCTTTACTTTTTTGTTTTTGTTTTGCTTATTCTTTTTGCTTTGTTTGCTTGTTTTGTTATTCAAAAAAAACACAAACAAATTAGTTTTAATTTCTTGCTTTCTTATTTGAAAACCCAAAAGAAAAAATTAAGTCTCCTTTAGTTGTCACCCCTTCCTTAGCTCACCATGTTGATCCCTACTTTCACCTTGAAAGACCTTTCAATTGGTAGTGGTTCTATAATTGGGAAAGATAATATTGAAGAATTCTTTAATCATGTTAGCGAACATGAAGATACTGAGGATAGATCCCTTGTAGAACTTGCTCCAAATTTTGAGATTGCTGCAGCTTCTTTAATTCACATGTTAGAAGCTAGGTTTGTTAACCTCAACCCCTTAATGCAAGTAATGTTTCTTAAGCTTAAAGAAATTGAGGACCCCTAAAAGAGGGATTTTATTCTAGAAACTTTGTTTAAGGAGTTCTATGATGTTGCCAAGGAAGCTAGAAAAGTTTTTGAACGTTTCAATATGCTAGGCTCATCTGTAGATGTTGTTGGTACACGAGAAAAGATGAACAAAACCGAACCTAATAGGGAGGAACCTAAGATACCAATACCCTTTAAACTAGTAGCAATACATGATGCCATAGAAAAGAATCTTGATTGGATTGTTCCTGCAAACCCTTTTGATGAGAATAGTGAACCTAAGAGCATTGAGAGAGGATCCTCTAGAACTTATTTGGATGATATACCTTGCCTTGTTGAAAATATTTCTGGTATTGCTCTTAATGCTTCTTCATTTGAGAACACTTGATTATTTCTTTGGTTCTTTTGCCTAACTTAAAGGCGTTAAAGAAAAGTACTTGTTGGGAGATAACCCAAGAGTTTTAGTTGAGTCTTGGAAGTTTTTACCTCTTTAATAACCTCTACTTATCCTTTTTATTTGCTTTTTGTGCCAAGAGTAACCTCCAATGAGAGTGAAGTAATGTTTGGGAAAGTTGCTGTCCCGAAACAGATTTCTGTGCTTCACCATAAACATTCCTGAGAGAGCTCTGTATGTCGGATTGAGCTGTAATTTTTTGTGCTTCGGCCCTAGGTTGTCATCTAACTTTCGTTATATCAACAATTTTTGATTTGAGCAACAGAAGGTCTTCGAAAAAATTTGTCTTTACCTGCTGGTCTGTTTTGACAGATTTCTGCCATTTTCTGCATTTGCTTCTTGTTAGTTCCTTCTTGAGTTCCTTTGGGGAATTGAGCTTTCTGAGGTAAGTGCTACAGTAGCTAATGTTCTAATGGAAGTTTATTTGGTGTTAGAACTGAACCTTGAGACTTATTTATCTTAAGTGCACTAATGTTGCTAATGAGATTGTGTGAAGTTTTGTATGAAGGAAAAATTTCAGGTGTATGGAAGGAATGAGTAATGAGATGAAGGATGGACTAAAGCTCAAGCTTGGGGATGCCACGCGTGTCACCCCAAGAAATATCCAAGAAGTCCAAGCGTCAAAGCTTGGGGATGCCCAAGGCATCCCCTTCTTCATCAATAAAAATCCTAGGTTTCTTCCAAACGCTTCATTTTTATTGTTTCATGCACAGTTGTGTTTTTCTTGGAGCGTCTTCTTTTTCGTTTTTGTTTTGGTTTTTTGTTTGCTTGGTTTGCTTAGTTTTCTGAATAAGTTGGTTGGACCCCCTCTTTCACACTTTGGTTTGCAAATAGTTTGGTTTGGTTTGGAAAAGAGTAGGAAAGTTCGTGCTTATGTGGTAAAAAGAGCTCGTTTTTGACTGTGGCCTATGCTCTGTCATGCCATGCTTGATATTGTTTTGGCTTTATGCTTAGTATTCTTTGCTGCAGCATGACTTGTTATAAACAATTGAGATTGCTTAATGTGCCTTGGATGAATCATGCGTTGTTTTAGCATATTAAATCATAGTATAGTGGTATTCTCCTTTGATGCTTTATTTGGGTTGACTTGGCACATGCTCACACCATGTTATGACTATCTCAAGTCACCATAGCCTTTATGATCCTTTAGTTTTCAACTTGTAGTATCACTTTATGCTTTGATCAATGATGTTTTGTCGCTCTACATGATTATGGCCATTATTGCTCTCTCAGTTTGTCGCCCCCAGTCTTTTGCTAGCCTCCACAACAAAGTATGAGTTCCACTCATGCATCCAACTCCCTAAACCAAGTTATTCCAAAGAGTCCACCATACCTACCTATTAGATTATGCTATTCCAAGTATATTCATGCTTTTGTTTACGTTCCACTTGTTATGAGAAAACTAGTGATTAAAAATCTCACGAACTTGATGGCACACTTTACGTTATTGACTCTAATAACTGGAACCATTGGGTCCTTCTTTGTTGCGTATATGCTTGCGCTTTATAAGTTGAAATTAGCAGAACCATGTTTCATGGGGAACGCTTTCAACATTGCACTTGTAATTTGTACCCCGTTGATATTATGTTCTTTTGCTTACGGATCCCGGCGGTGTGAAATAAAAGTGGAACTTGTAAGATCATGGAGTTTGTATGTGTGTTAGAGAAACGCCTGGGCCGCTAGCCTAAGCCATGCGTAATCATGGTGGAAACTTGCAGCATCACCATAATGAGCACTCTATGAAGCATCCTCAATAAAAACCTATGCAAATAGCAAATAAAAAGATCGCTGAGATGCTCATTGTCTGCTTGCCTTGTCATTTTGATTATGGGAAAGCTCCCGTATCATGTGCAAGGGGTACCCCATTGGCGGTTCTTAATGATACGCATATACTTACAATGACAAGAGCTTACTCGTGGCTAAAGTTGAGTAGCATGAGGATCGGTCTTCGTAAGTAAGGGGCATGAGATTTTGGTTTATAACTTGTCAAGCATATCCTCTTAGTTGTGTGACTTTAACCTTAATCACCTTCAAGATGCTTATGATAGGGGCAATGAGAGCTGAAAACTACAAGTACCATAATTTTTGGAAGCTCTTTATGAGACTTGAATCCCTACTTCCTTTTACAAAAGGCTTTTCTTCCACCATTATATTGAGTCTCACCATCTATCTTTATGCACCTACTTTGAGAGCATAGTGGCCATTCTTAGTTCTATGTGCATTGTCCCAAGACTAGTTGATTGATGCATAACTTGTTATTGCTTATTTGAAACTATTGCATCTAGTCACTCTTATGAACTTTGAAGGTGTCCTATGCATTTATATTTGCTACTCTATTGAGGGACAAGCTGAATACTTTTATGCTATATTTTCTTTATGTGAAACAAACAAACATCTTGCAAAGCATTGTTATTCATGAATCTTTTGTTTGTGTCTTTTCATGTTGCATCATAGTTTCTTTGCTTATTGCTAGAACTTTGTCTTTCATGTTATGATTGAAGTACTATGATCCCAGCTTTGAGTGTTTTGCAAATACTTTGATCAAGTCTTTGATGGTGTATGTCACCTCAAAAATTCTTTCTTTTTATCACTTACCTACTCGAGGACGAGCAGGAGTTAAGCTTGGGGATGTTGATACATTGCAAATGTATCTATAATTTTTGATGTTCCATGCTTAGTTTTATCCACCTTTTTGTGTTTTGTTCCAACTTTGGAGTAATTTTATTATGATTTCTTGGACTAACCTATTAACAAGAGCCACAGTGCCAACTACCTGTTTTCTGCTGTTTTTGGTTCCAGGAAAGTCATAAAATTAATATTCTCGGAATTGGACGGGACAAAAGCCAAAGTGCCTATTTTTTTGGAAGCGATCAAGTGCCAGAATACGAGACGGAGAGGGGCCAGCCAAACCACCTGGCTGCGCGCCCAGGCCTGGCCCGTGCAAGGGGATGGTCTGGCCGACCCCAGCACCCCCTCGGCCTCTCCTTCTGCCTATAAGTTGCCCTCGGAACGAAAACCCTAAGTACCCAATCAAAAATCCACGAAAGAGTCTATAGCTGCCGTCGTCTCTATCCCTAGATCGGGGGGATCTGAAGCTCTTCCCGGCACCCTGTCGGAGAGGGGAATTCACCCTGGAGGCCTTCTTCATCACCATGCAAGCCTCCGATGTGATGCATGAGTAGTTCATCCTTGGACTACGGATCCATGTAGTAGCTAGATGGTTGGTTTCTCCTCATTTGTGCTTTCATGTTTAGATCTTGTGAGCTCCGTTCATGATCAAGATCATCTATTTGTAATCCATACATGTTGTGTTTGCGGGGATCCGATGGATATTAAGATGATATTTCAGATTGATTATTGATTCTATCATGTCTTTGTTATTTGAGATCTTGCATGCTTTCCGTTGTTAGTAGCTATCTTGGCCAAGTAGATGCTAGCAACTCCAAGAGTTAGTATTTATGCTCGATAGTGGGTTCATGCCTCTGGTAATCTGGGGAAGTGACAGAAATCTCTAAGGTACTAGATGTGCTATTGCTACTAGGGAGAAAACAACGATCCTTTGTTCATAGAACAATTGTATTGTTTACTTTACACGCAGTTCGTAAAGCAATAATGTGTTGCTTGCAACTTAATACTGGAGGGGGTTTGGATGATAACCTGAAGGTGGATTATTAGTCATAGATGCAGTTGGATGGCGGTCTATGTATTATGTTGTAATGCCCAATCAAGTCTCAGAGGAGTCAAGATGATTAGTATATGCATGTATTGCTTTCTCGGTGTTTGTCAATTGCCCCGCTGTAATTTGTTCACCCAGCATGTTATCTATCTAAGGAGAGCCACCTCTAGTGAACTATGGATCCTGGTCCTTTTTCTTTACATACAATCTGCAACTATTTACTGCTTTGTGTTTACTTTCTGCAAACTTTTAGTTCTTTCCATTCGATACGTTTAATCCTTTGTTTTTCGCAAAACACGGTGAGATTGACAACCTCATCGCAAGTTGGGGACAAAGTTCTGTGGTTGTGTTGTGCAGGTCTCCACGTTGCTACTAGCACCAGCAGTTTGCCCTGCCAAAGCTCAGCTAGTAACACCTTTGGGGTGTTTCCTTGCTCCTACTGGTTCGATTAAACCTTGGTTTCATAACTGAGGGAAGACTTGCTGCTATATTCATTGTACCTTCCTCTTGGGGTTCCCAACGAGCTCTACGTCGAAAGTCGAGCGCATCAGGATGCTAACCATCACAATCTCGATCTAAAGGGATAAAATGGTAGGTACATCGAGGTGGTGCCTCATAGGACACAAAGTCATAACTTGGAGGAGCCAAGTTACTATCGCAGTATTTGTAAAACAAGACATGCAGGTATGTAATGCAATTTTATAAAGAGGGTACAAACAGGTAAAAGAGAGTAGGACATATATTTGAGTTCAGGAGTGGTGGCTTGCCTATGATCAGAAATAAGTCCCTGGACTTCTTTGGATAACGAAGAATACCCAATAAATAATAGCAAGCAGTCCCTTCCTTCTTGTCGTCAGACACTCACACTATCGTCGTCATAGGGTGTACATGCAAGCGGACAAATCCACAATAAATACAAGGCATTCATGCAACAAACCATACAGCAAACAAACATACTGAAAACTACTGAAGTTGGTAGGCTTTGGAGGAGTGGAAATTACTAGATTGCCATTGTAGTGTTTTTCACTTGGAAGGTAGGTGTCTAGGATAAATACTTGGGACTTGGAGTGGGGTTCTGAGGTCTGTAGGATACCAATGTGCAACAATGATATCTTCAGATAGGTCTTGACCAAACAAAACCAACACAAGTGGTTTTACTTGATTATCAAATACCAAGATTTAAATATGCTTTTTATAGTGGCAAAAATCTAGTTTGAAGGAATAATTCACCAGAATTGATCTGGATCTCCAAAAATTATTCCCTTGGATGGTTAGGTAGTGTTTGAAGTACTGAACCACCTAGAGTTGGAATTGTGTCAAAATAATTGCCAGAATGCCCTCAGGAAATTCCCAAAGGCAGTTCTGTAAGGTTTTTCTCTTTTTCACCAGATTAAATCTACATAAGATATTTAGTTGGTTCCAAGGTATGTGATGTACATTTAGAATATATTTCTGTAGAAATTGGATTTACTCTTTTTGGAGTTGCCAAGCTCCTAGAGTGATTTATTTAGTGAAAATACCCATTGCAGAAGTATTTAATTCACAAAAATTCAACCAAAGCTCAATAAATTCTGAGCTGCTAGGATTTGATAGACGTTGATAATATGAGGTACTGGGAGGTGAAACAGGTCAATACCACATTTCGTTTGACCTGGAGAAATTATCCACGGCAGATAAAGGCTGATTTTGTTATTTTTGTTAAAGACACACTTCTATTCACCTTGGCATAAGGCCTATGCTAGATGATAGGTATATCAAATACCTCTCAGTGGAACTTTGTTTCAACTCAAATGAGTAAGTCTAGATCATAGAGGAATTTGTTTAGTGCAAGGTATACTTGGCAGCAGAATAAATTCCAGTAATTAATAGAAATTAATTTGGACTTGGGGTTGCCTCTACATGTTTGAGAAAACATCAGAGAACTGTCAGAAATTTATATTTTGGCATTTGGATTTTATTTCCATTTTCAAAAGGATTTAATCCTACTGGCCCTTTTCTGGATCTAGAATAAAAAGAAAAGAAACGGAGCAGGCTGGGCGGGCTTCTGGGGCTATTGGGCCGGCCGGGCAGGAAATCGGCCCACGGCGCATGGGGCGACGCACGGGAGAGGCGCAGTTCGAACCTGACTGGCAGGGCCCGCCAATCAGTGAGAGGGGGCGGCCGAAATGGTATCGGCCAGATCTGGCCGTTGGCTTAAGTGGCGATGGACGACACAACGTCGTCGTCCAACTGGGCTCGCCGGCGACGAGGGCTAACCCTAGCAGAGGATTGCGCGGGGCGGGGAGCTCACTTGAGGGCTCGGGAGAGGTAGTGGAGGCGGCAGGGTGACGCGGTCGACAACGGCGAGCAGATGGATGGCCGACACGGTGGCGGTGGTCCACGGGAAGTAGCTCGCGCGACGGTGGCCGGGGACGACCTCGTCGGACTTCACTGGCAAGGACGAAGGAGTCGTTCCTGGACAAAAAGGAGCATGGGGTTAAGTAGAGGAGAGGTAGGGGAGTCAACCATGCGACATGCAGAGGAGGGGGAGCAAGGAGGATAGAGCCTTGCTCGATTTTTTGTTGGAGGCCGAAGCTACTCCTTCTTCTCCCTTTAGATAGCACAGAGCAAGGGAGAGGGAGGGAGTGTTGGGGGAGGTAAGTGGAGGTGGGAGGGAGCAATGAGGGTCAAGGGTTCGCTGGGGGAGGCCTCTGGCCATATATACGAGGGAGGAGGGGTAGATGATGTAAATGACCAATTTGATCATGGTGGAGAGGGAAAGCTGGCCAGGGATTGGTCCAGGGGACGGTGGAGAGGGGTAAGAAGGGTATGTGGGCGTGCTGGATCAGAGAGGGAGGGGGTGGCAGCTGTGGTAATTAAATGAAGTAGATCCTTGTAAGATTTGGGATAGTTTCTCTCTCTCTCTAATAGTACAAGGGTAAAATGGGAAATGCTATGGTGGAGCTACATTGTTGGTCGACCAGGGGAGTGTCCTGGTGTTGAGGATAAGCATTGAGCAAGATTGGTGGGGGTTTGGTACTAGTTTGGTTCAAGTTTGATTGGTTTGCGAAATTTTTATCACAAGAGGGCTTGTGAAGGAAGTTCCAATTTTTGCATAGGACAGCGTGAGGAGATGGTACGGGTGGTTAGATGAGGTCAAGGTAGGCTTCTAAGATTTAAATGAGATTTTCATATGGGGTTTTAGCCCTTATAAATACATTTATTCAAAATGGACAGAAGTGGTTTCTAGAAGATCATTTGATATTTTTACAAAGGAAAAGGTTGGGTTCTGGTTTGAGAGGGTCCCAAATGTGAGTACACACTAAGGGGAATTTTCCCAAGATTTATTGAGGCATAGAAGTATTTAAAACAGTTATTATTCCAATTCAGCCATTTAAGGAAATGGGTAAAAAGAAATAATAAAGCTTCTCAAACATATTTATTTTTGAGATTGGAAGATAGGGTATGATATGTGGAACTCACTTGACCCAAAAGTTGGAGAAGTGTTTTGGCAAAAACCAAACTTTCCTTTGGGAAAGGAGTTTTGGAGATTTTGACTAGGAATTAAATAGATGTGGAGCCATAATAATTATGGATAAAATTTGATAAATCTTGATAATCAAGGTAGATGATATAGACAAGGTGTAGCAAGCATTTTCAACCTTGTGTAATGAAATTCCAACTCGAATGGGATGGAAAACAAGGAGTTGATGATCTAGGGTGATGTTATTTTTATACCACCAAAAGCTGGTTAGATCTTGGAACTCAACGCTCACCTTGATGCAAGGGTTGTATTATCAGATAGACTATGTCATATATATGATCATGACAACAATATCTTGAATTAATTGCAGTTGAGGTGATCTAGGAATGGTGGCAAACTTTGTTGGAAATAAGGCTGCCATACAAAGTGAGTCATGATGCCTTATAAACCAAGAGGGTTTAAGTAGCACAGAGATCCACTCGGGACAAGTGAAGTGGAGGTTGATATACCTCAATGAGTAGATCACAACCATGCAGAGATTTGGTCCATAGAGGTTGTATCTGGGTGTGAGCTTCTACCAAGGTAGGCATGATGACTAGATTTGCAGGAAACGTTAGTTTCTTACCTGCAAAACCGTCAAGGATGAGTGGGTTGGAGGATGATCTAACTAAGGGAAAATGTGGGCCTTGGTATTCCTTAGGATGGTTAGAGATATGGTTCAAGTGCATTTCCAAAAATGCACATGGTTTAAGAAAAGGAGGCTTTCAAAAAGGTGATGTTGGAACCGTTTCTAGACTTAGTCAAATTTGGCAGTTTTGAGGATTTTGACTAGAGTATGAGAGGGAATGTTCTTGGAGGGGTTACAAGGTATCAGAGCATCAACAAGTGGATGATGTTTAAGTGTAGATTGAGTAGAAGGGATCCAAGCTGAATATTGGTCCTCATGGACTTGGAAACATCTAGAAAGGAAATCCTCAGAATTGATCTGGTTAAGGGTTTTAGATGATCACCTAGTGGCTAGGGATCATATCTAGGTTTGTGTTCTTGTTTAGGGGCTGATGAATTGGAAACATCTTGATCCTATTGATGAGCTCCTAGAGTGACTCATACTACTTCCTAAGCAAACAAGTCAAACAGCAGATCAAAACAACTCATTAGACGGCAGATCAAGGCAACTCATCAGACAACAGGTCAAGGCAACTCATCTTATAAACTATCCAACTACTACTAGGGTTACTATCAAGCTTAGCTTGAGGTAAGGTTGGGGCATTTTGAAGAGTTTGAGTTTTGAATAAGATGAGAGTCCTTGGTATCTCTACCAAGAGTAGAATTCAAATGCTTTGAAAAGCGGTTTTGGGGAAACTAGAGATAAGATTAGTTAAGTGTTCTGTCTTGAAAACATAAGGAGATTATTATATATCTCTCCATAGTTTTGTTAATAGAAGCTACCAAGAATAGTTTTTGTTGTACAAGCATCTTGGCTCAGGTTTTGAAATGCAAGAACATTTGAGAATATGTAAAAAGGAGCCAGGATAATTTTGGTAAATAGCTTTTGTCAACTGAGGATGAGGTAAGAAGTATCATAGGATACACTCTCTTAGGCACAGGCATAAACAAACAACAAGTAAACACTGCTCCTAAGAACAAGATAAAAAATTTTGTTCCCCCTGATTTTTGCATTCTCGTCAACAAATCAGGGTTGCTGAAATTGGGATGTTACAACTACCCTTTACCATTTATAGATCAAACTCTATAACTACTTTCTATGCACTCTCATTTTTGTTACTTAGATGGTTATTACGGTTTTTCTCAAATAGCTGTCCATCCTGATGACCAATTAAAGACAACATTCACATGTCCTTTTGGTTTATATGCTTGCTGCCGTATGCCTTTTGTCCTTTGTAATGGTCCTACCACCTTTCAAAGGTGTATGACTACTATATTCGTTGATTATGTTGAAAATATTATGGAAATATTCATGGACGATTTCTTGGTCTATGGAACTTCATTTAACCAATGTCTCCATAATCTTTATAAAGTTTTGTAGAGATGTGAAGATACTAACCTGGTCTTGCATCGGGAGAAGTGTCACTTCATGGTTTAAGAAGGTATATTACTTGGTCATACGATTTTAGGTAAAGGCATAGAAGTTGATAAAGCAAAGATATAAACAGTAGAAAGGCTTCCCCTGTCATAAAACCACCTAATTGGAAAAAACCTTTTGACTTGTTTTCTGAAGTCAACCATGAAGTAGTGGGAGATATTCTTTGCCAGCATGATGGTGATGAACTTAATATCATTCATCATGCTAGTCACACCTTAAATGGTGCTCAAAAGAATTATCCTATGGGGTAAAAAAGAAATCTTCGAAGTTGATTTTGCGCGTGATAAGTTTAGGTCTTACATAATTGATTCAAAAGTAAGAGTGCATACTGATCATAATGGCTTAACATAAATCCTTGAGAGAAATGATGTTAAACCAAGAATGATCTGTTGGACTTTTCTTTTGCAATAGTTTGACTTGCAGATCCTTTAGAGAAGAGAAGAACAGGACGACACACCAATGATATTGAAGAGGTGAGCTGACAAGAAAGGGTGTCATCGGTATGTATACCATCAGGGACTATCCATCCCGACAGAAAAATTTATGTTTCTCTCTGTAATGGTTTTAGCAACTTCTTGCGACCAACCATATTCAAAGGAAAAAAGAATAAGATAATCCAAAAGCTAAAGGGAGGTAAGGCATTAAAGTAAAATTCATTATTACCATGTGAGTAAGATAATCCCAACCTTGGTTTTCTCTGTTTTAATTGTTGCTTTGCTATTTTAGTATGTATTTTTAAACTCTTTGCATTTTTCCAAGTCTGGTGCTAGTTTTTATAACCTGGTACGGGTGGTCGGTACGACCGTACCCGCCCGTACCAGTGGTCGTTAAGCCACTAGTACCTTTGTTTCGATTTGACATTTTTCTCTCCATATGGTACGACTGGTTCCCACCGTACAGTAGGTCGTTAAACCCACAACATCCTCGTTTAGTTTCTGTTTGGTAAAAAACCATTTCACCGACATAGAAAGAGTCGGTAACTGCCAGTACGGGCGGATCGTACGGTCTGATCCCGCCCGTACCGATTACTTGACATGTTTCATACCGACTTCGGCCGGTGAGAATTATGGAAGTATATCGGGTACGGGCATGCCATACGGGCGCCGCCCGTACCACTAGTCATTACCGCCTCAATTTCTTCCTTTTCTCTCGATTCTATCCTAATATGTTGGGATTCTTTTATTGGCTGCCCCTTTTACTTCCAGTATGAGTTTTTCACTATTTATACCCTTCATAAGCCTTCTAAAATGTCTCTCTCTCATTCTTGTTAAACATATCTTCCCCATGTTACTCCTATCTTCCAAGAACTTTGCAGCTATGTGTCTCGTCCATGGAACATTGCCCAAGCCAAGATGGACTACCAAGGATATTATTCAAAGGCATCAGAAGATGCCAACGAGGTAGCCACCAATTAAAAGAAATAAGAAGAATCCGGGTGGAATCACCTAGGGGCAAAGACGGATTCAAGTTCATGGAGATGGTTAAGGACGAGCGTGAAGTGTTCAGTACCATGGTAGGTCAAGAGGGAAATTTTGAAGAACTCCAACTCAATCCCAAGGAACAAGGAGAGTCTTTCTTAGAGAAGCTGAATCATCAAGGAGAGCAGATATAAACCTCCCTAGACAAGCTTGATCGCCGTATCAAGAAAATTAAGGTAAATTCTCCGGGATCTTCTAAGCATATTGAACTGTTGCGTCGTTATCTAGATTAGATGGACCTAAAGATAATGAAAGGACCGGAAGCCAACCTCGACATTAGCCTCCAATCCATTAAAACACATAATAAACCAATTGAGATGTATAAGGCATTTGTGGCTCAACTAGAAACAATTAGCGAGCAGCGCAGAATTCGCATCATGATCCTCGAAGCAACAAACAAAACGCTACGTGCAAGCCTTCATAGCTCTAGTGCTACTTCTCCAAACTAAGGGAATACCACGGTATCGAATACTCACGAGGGATTATTTGATCCCACTGGATTGATTCCAAGTTTGGGGAGATCTATAACACCTTATATTCTATCTTTCGATTTTAGCATGTTTATTTTCTTTCACGCATATTAGGTTCATAATTCTAGAATTTGCATTAGTTGCATCCGCAGCTTCTTTTGGTGCAAAAGAAATATTTATAGCCGATGAGTTTTGAGACTTTATGATATTTGAAGTGATTCTGATTTATGGTTATTGTATTAGATGTATGAATTAGGTTGAGTGATATGATACTTGTACCACAGTTATGATTTTAGGGTCTTCCACACCAATAAATTATTGATAAATTATGAGAAGGAAAACTTGATAGCATGTTATAGTCATCAGTTTGAACCAACAAGAGCCATAAAGAGTATTAACATGATCCAATGCTATTGTTAAGCAAAAAAAAGGCATTGCTATCAAAGAATTAAAAGAAAGAAAAGTGCAAGTTGAAAAAAGATACTCTAGCAATGATCATGAATTATTCATTACTCAAATCAAGTGCTCATCTAATTGAATTTGATGATTTTATAATATGCCTAATCTTCAAAACTTCCAATAAAATATTGATACAAAAAAGTGTCGAAGCCTCTAAGTTAGGTGATGTATGAGAGTGTGATATAACTCACGAAGAAGTTCTATATATGATATTGCAATTATGCTTCAATTTTCATCATTTATTCTAACGACTCATGCCGCATGAACATGATGACCTTGTCCATAAGCCACAATCTTGCTCGGAGATGAGCAAGTGTCTAGCTTGAGGAACTTGATGGCTCCAATTTTGAAGCATTTTTACCTTATGTTTTTGCACAAGTAGAGTAGGATTTTTGTAGTTTATTGCACTCGCATGCACCTTTTGTCCTTGTTTCAATAGGATCCCGAATTATTAAGTTTTTGGTGAATATATCAATTAGGACTGTCATATTATGCAATGATATGATATTTATAAGTGATAAATATCATCTAAATGATTTTTCTATGCACCTGGGAGAATAGAGGATGCAAGGAAAGGCTGCAGAGGGTTTAATGACATGTGGTATGGGCGGAGATTTCCCGTACCATCTGCCCATACCACCTATCAGCGTGTCTGCCTCGTCAAATACTCTCACCACGCGAAGACGGATCTGAGATTCGACATTCATAGAAACTTCCATCCTCGAAACACCACACTAGAGATGGATCTGGAGGAGGAACTAAGAGAAGGGAAAATCCTTGCAGCTTCACGGATCATCAGAGGACATCACATCATCCCCTTCACCATCAGCCACTTCATCTCCATCACCATTACCATTCCCCTCTTTCATACTTTAGATCTTGTTGTAATTCCAAATACAATTGTGGTTTGCACTAGATTACCTTCATACTTTTATCCATCCATATGAATATGATAATGTTGTTGATTGCTTCCATGTGTGAGTAGTTCCCTTTGTTCTTGGGGAGATTGACAAACCCTAGCATTATTATGAAATGAAATAAAGATAATCTATTACTTTGGTCCATGATCCATTGATCTATGATATTGTGTTTGATCTCTCTCTTTAGATGGTATGTGTAGTCAGCCACATATCATTTGCCTTCCAGTGTTACTTTTGTGACTACAAGCATTGGATTATATCCTACCCAGTCAAAGGGGGAATTAAGAGAGATTCACTAAGCTTATTATGATATCCATGGAAAAACCCTTAATTGTGGTGGTTTGTATGAGTGACTGCTGTCAGGCATCAAAGTGGTTATTTAGAGATGACCTCATTACCTGATTCAAGAAGCGACTACTCATGAGTCTTTTGTGAGCATCTTATTATGGAGCTCTCTCCATACATATCATGACGAAAGAAATAGATTACCGTAATTATGATTAATTACCATATGCTAGTGGTGTATCCTACATCCTCAGGAATGTTTTAGCCTTATTGAGTTCCAACACCTTTTCCAATGCCTTTTGTTACTTGTTTTACCTTATTTGTTTTATTACTTTCTTGCACACAAACACAAAACCTTTCAAACACCCTTTGCCTGAAATCAAAGGCAGCTTACCAGTATCCTTTGGTAGACAGTGATGAGGGGCATAAAGACCTTAACCAAATAGCTCTCTATGGGTTCGATACTCTTATTTCGAAACTAGCTACAGTTGATCTGTGCTCTTGCAGTCATAAAGTACCATTATGAAAATCAAGGAAAAGGTTCATATGTCAAATTTAACAACCTCCCAACAGTGTTAATAAAATTCAATTGGAATGTTATTTGGCCCATGGGCTTAATTTTTGGCCATAGAAAAAAGTGCATTCTTTACTTCTTCCTCAATAAAGGTTGACTCAAATTAATGTTGTCCTGCCAGTTCATTTTCTCATGATCACTCCACATATTAAAGTTGATAGGATACAGGTTCCAAAGAGCTGGACCAAAAAGGGTTTTATAATAGTCAATGTCATGCTTGATAAGGTTCTTAGTACCTTCAATATTCACATCATTATGTTTAAGGGAGAAGATAGTGTTTTTTATTTTCCTACCGTTAGCTACTCTATGAAAGTAGCTAGTATTCTGGTCACCCTCCAGGAGCCATTGTAGGGGTTTTGTGGCAGAAAACAAAAAATTCCTACTACAAGAATGCACCAGCCAAGATCTATCTATGGAGAAGTATAGTAACAAGCAAGATATGATGTTGATACCTTTGAAGACCAGTAGCGGGATTACGTTCCTTCACAAACCATTCTTGATGAAGCTAGAATGCAGACCTCAAGATCTAGAAGGCTTTAAGCGTCCAGCACCACTAATGGTGGTGTCTCGGAAGTTTTACACACGTCTGGTGCAAAACACATCTCCCGGACCTGGTCCAACAAGGCAGAAGAAGAAGAAGATCGGTACTGACTCCAAGTGCACGACGATGTGTGTTTGGTGGAGAAGTCTCTACCTCATAGCGCACGTTCCTAATTTTGTAACACGCACGAGAGGGAGATATGGAGAGAGAGAAAGGCAATTGGCCAATCGTGGGATGAGATTTGGAGGAGGTCTCCCCTCTATACAAGGAAAAACTAGGCACCCCCACCACTACATGTCCTGGGGTGGGACTAAACTTAAAATAGGTGGGAGAGGAGGCGGCCGAAGGTGGGGATCGGCCCCACCCGCGCGCCTAACCCGCCTAGGGGACATCTGCAATGGGTGGCTCCCACCTCGTGTGACCCAAGCCTACTAGGGGTCGACGGCTCACTCTTTGACCCTCTCCCCTCCGGGGAGGGCCCATGTAGGTTTTTTCCCTTTCTTTTTACTTAAATAAATATATTTAATAATTAATTCCATTAATTAAATATTAAATACCTTTTATTTAATTCCCTTTATTCAAAACTCCTTTTGAATAACTTCCGAACACTTCGGTATCTCTCCGGAATGTTTTTGGTTCTCTCTTCCTATTTCTCTTGCAGTCATGGATCAACCCGTGGTGTTTCTACCATTAAGAGTGACACCCTTACGGTTCGGGAATGTTCATACATGATCGAGACATCTCTCCGATCAATGACCAACAATGGTGTTTAGACACTTATGATGTCCCATTCACATTCCATGAATTGATTGATCACTTGAATCTTTTAAACATCGAGTCTTATTGACTATGCATTATGATACCTGGTTTGTCAAAGACCTGATCTCTAGTATCGACATACCTAGCTTGATCGTGTTACTGACAAACACGTTTATTCGTTTCAATGATATTACATCCTGATGACCTAGTCACATGCTTGCAAGCTCATTGATGTAATCTCACCGAGTTGTCCTAGAGTATCTATCCGTCACTCGGATAGAAAAATCCCGATCTTGATACATATGCCTCAACCTATTACTTTGGAATACCCAATACACACCTTTATGGCCACCCAGTAACAGTCATGATGGTTGATGTGATCAAAGCATCCGCAGGAGATAGTGATTAAATATGATTTCACAGTCGGAGGACTAAGTTACTACGCTTAGCTAGATATTGCAATGTTGAACTTTGTGACTAGATCACATTGCAATACTACAGTCAGGTGTGTACATCACATCATTTGTCTAATGAAGTGACATTGTTGTTAGTTGATATTAATAAGTCTGTGATCGGGAAACCTCGATCATCAACTGTCCAATGAACTAGTACTAAAGGATACTATGGACATGGTTTGTTTATATACCACACCTGTATTAATGTTTCCACTTAATGTAGTTATAGCATGATACAAAAATATTATGAACATTAGAGATATATCAATAAAACAACTTTATTATTGGCCTCTAGGGCATATCTCCTTCAGTCTCCCACTTGCACTAGAGTACGATTACACTAGTTTACATTTAGCAATAATCTAACACCAATACATTCCCGGTGTTGATCATGATTTTCTTGTGGTAGAGGCATAGTGAATGTATGTACTTTGCAAACTCTAATGTTACCTCAGCAGCAAACTCTCTTATTACATGGTAATGCCAGAGGATGTGCTTGGTCGTGGAGTGGAACCTTTGATCCTTCGCATTCGTAGTGGCCCCCATGTTGTTGTAGTAGATGCACACAAGGTCTTGCATGTTTGGGAACACTCCAAGTTAAGTGATGACCTTCCTAAGCTAGACAGCTTCATTTGCCGCTTCTGAAGCAACCATGTACTCTGATTCCATTGTAGATTGAGCCACCGAGGATTGCTTCCCGATCCTCCAGCTTACCGCACCACCATTTACCATAACAGATACCCTGTTTGACACTTTGAGTCATCTGGATCAGTGCAGAATCTTGCATCCATGTAACCAGTTACAACAAGTTCTTCTTCACATCCTCCAAAGACAAGAAGCATATCCTTAGTTCTTTTTAGATACTTGAGGATATTATTAACTGTAGTCCAATGAACCATCCCAGGGTTAGTGTGGAAATGGCTCGTCAAGCTAATATCTAGGTCCACATCTAGTCGAGTGCTCAGCATGGCATACATTATGGAACCAATGTCCGAGGCATAAGGAATGCCTTTCATTGCTTCCTTCTCATGTTCCATTTCTGGGCATTGAGTCATATGCAACAGTTTACTTTTTATGATGAGCAAACAACCTTTCTTTGCTTCATCCATTCTGAACCATTTTAGAATCTTCTCTAGGTAAGTGCTCTGACCAAGTGCTAATAGGAGTTTTGATCTATCTCTATAGATCTTAATTCCTAGTATGTACGTGTCTTCACCCATATCCTTTATAAATAATTTAATGTTTAAATAATCTTTTACACTATTCATAAGATTCACATCATACCCTATTAACAATATGTCGTCCACATATAGTACCAGGAATGCCACTGAGCTCCCACTCACTTTCTTATAAATGCATGCCTCTTCTTTGTTTTGGATAATCCAAAACATTTGATAACTTGATCAAATCAAAGATTCCAGCTCCAAGATGCTTGCTTCAGTCCATAAATGGACTGATGAAGCTTTCATACCTTACCAACATCCCGTGGATTGACAAAACCTTCTGGTTGCATCTTTTACAACTCTTCCTCAATGTGGCCATTCAGGAAGGCGATTTTCACATCCATCTACCATATTTGTAATCGAAATGTGCACCAACTGCTAGTAAAAACCAAACATACTTGAGATTTGCTACAGGAGAGAAAGTCTTGAATTTGTCAGAAACCTCCCACAACAAGTCGAGCATTGTAGATAGTCATGTTTCTGTTAGCATCAGTATTTTTCTTGAAGATCCATTTATTCTCTACAGCCTTTCGGCCTTTGGGAATATCCACCAAGGTCCATACTTGGTTGTTATACCTGGACTTTATTTTGGATATCATGGCTTCTCACCATTTCTCGGACTTGGGGCCTTCCATTGCTTCCTTCTAGGTTGCCGGTTCATCATGTTCCACCAACATGGCCATTGAACATGGCCATGTTCACAAGATGATTGTACTAATCAGGAGAGGAATGATTTCTTGTTGACCTACAAGGTTCGACAGGAGCCTCGTTGTGAGCATAATGATCTTCATCATTTGCTCCCACTCCAATTAGTGAGGACGGTTTTGGAACATTTTTCGTTGTGCTACTCGGTATTTTGAGATCAAGATCAATAATCTTGATGAGCTCTATCTTCCTTCCACTTACACCTTTCATTATGATCAAGTCATTATGTTTACATTGCTATAAACATCATACTAAGTAATCTTTATCCTTAGACCATGAGATCATGTCAATTGCTAACTCCGGAAGAGTATCTTGATAACATCAAACGTCACACCGTAACAGGGTGACTATAAAGATGGGTTCAGTGCTACGAAGGTGTTATGTTGAGGCTCATGGATCAAGAGTGAAATTTGTCAATCCCGATGACGGATAGATATACTCTGGGCCCTCTCGGTAATATCACATTGAGATAGCTTGCAAGCAAGTGATGAGATCACTAGAATGTTATATCACGGGAACGAGAAAAGAGTGCATGTCGGTAACGAGATCAAACTAGGTATTTGGATACCGATGATCGAATCTCGGACATGTATTATATCATGAGACAAAGGGATTAAGTTACTAGCGTTAAAGGTTCTCACGATCACAGAAGTCATCGTTGAATATGCAGGAGTCAGTATGGATCTCCAGGTCCCGCTTCTGATTATTGATCTGAGAGGAGTCTCAATCATGTCTGCATTATTCGTGAACCACAGGGTGACACACTTAAGAGTTACCGGACACCATTTTGGAGCACATATGTTTCAGACGAAAGATTTGCAAAGCGTAGGAATTGTTTCGATAGAAACCGGAATTGTTTCGGGTGAAATTGCAGAAAGTGGTTCTGCATGTAATATTGAAATGTTGCAAGGGGTTTTATGTGAATGTTTGTTAATTAAAGTAATTAACAAAATTCTGAATAAATATAATAAAAGAGTTTATTAAATGAGAGAGCATTAAACTTAGAGAATTTTAATGCATTTAAAGTGGAGACTTTAAAAGAGAATGTGAAGGGGCATTTTAATGTGAAGGAGTTACCACCACATGAATGGGGAAGGTGAGGGGTCACCCCCATGAGGCGCCGGCCATGGGGAGGGGCACCCCCTCCTCCTATAAAAGGACCCCCTCTTCCTCCTTCTTCCTCACACCTCCTCGAGAAGGATCTCTCTCCCCCTCTAGAATTATTCCCCCATGGTATCAGATTAGCGAGATACATGTCCCCGGTGGCATTTTGTCTAGAAGGAGTTGCTGCTTCCGCTGCATCACTGGAGCGAGGAGGTGGAGGTTCTCTGGTGGCTTGAACGTGTGTGCGAGGACGGATGCGCTGCTGATTTGTGGCGCTCGGACTTCCACACGATCTTGAGATCGGTAAGTGTACGACTACATCAACCACGAGTTCGTACTCGTTAACAAAACTTGTTGTCTTCGAGGGTAAGTTCTCGATGGATGTATGTCCACCCGTTGCTCTGTATCTACTAGATAGATCTTGGCGTGTAGTTCTCATCGTAGGAATTTTTTTTCTATGTTGCGGACCCAACAGTGGTATCAGAGCCTGATCTATGCGTAGGTGCTTTGCACGGGTAGTACACATATGTTTATATGTGGGCGATGATGATCATGTTATTGCATCTTCTATGTATTTTATATTGGTGGCATAGTGGGATGAAGCGGCCCGGACCAACCTTACATGTCATCTTACATGAGACCGGTTCCACGACTGACATGCAACTTGTTTTGCATAAGTGGCTGGCGGGTGTTTGTCTCTCCTACTATAGTCAATATCTGACTTACAACGAATTGCTAATAATTTGGTCCTCGTTGTGGTTCATCTTCGTAGGTAAGACCGGTTCTATCTCCGAAAGCCCTAAGCCACGTAAAACTTGCAATTGATAAATTAGAGGCGTCTAGTTTAGATCGTTGCTGGGCTAGTGTCTTGATATGGTATTGTTGTAAGTAGATGTATGATAGATACTCTTACAACACACTCAACGTGTAAGTTCCATAGACCTTGGCCTTACACACAAAGGAATGATAGAGATCATACCACGATGCAAATGATAGAGATCAAATGCATGGACCATATCATCTCACCTTACACATTAGATGTTAGCATCTTATACTGCTAGTTTGGTGCTTTTTGTAGCATTGTAAGATGATCCCTCATTTAGATATCAAGATAAAATGTGTTCTTCCTTAAGTATGCACCGTTCTGTGGATCGTGTTTCGAGACATCACATGATGATCGGGTGTACTCGACTCTACGCTTTCATAAGAACGGGTGTAAGACAGTTTTACACACGCGAATACTAAGGTTCTTACTTTGCGAGCCTAGCATGTACAGACATGGCCTCGGAACACAGACCGAAAAGTTAAGCATGAGTCATATAGTTGATATGATGCCCATATAGATGCTCGCCTTTGAAGATACATCAACTCACATGATGATCGGACTTGGTGTAGTGGATTTGGTTCATGTAATCACCAAAAGGACACGAGGGATGTCGTTTTTGAGTGGGAGTTCATTAGTAATTTGGATTAGTTGAACTCACTCTATCATAAACTTAGTCTAAATAAACTTTACAAATTATGTTGTAGATGGCACCACCTGCTTTTAATTTCAATGTGTTCCTGGAGAAAGAGAAACTTGCTGCGAATGGTAGCAACTTCACCAACCGGGCTATGAATTTGAGGATTCTCCTCACTGCTGCACAAAAGCTATATGTGCTAGAGGCGCCGCTAGGCCCCCCACCAGCTCCTGATGCCCTGACGAGGAAAAGGATGTCTATGTGACTCGTCAGGAGGACCACAACTTAGTTCATTGTGGCATACTATACGGGCTAGAGACAGAACTTCGAAAGCGTTTCAAAAATGGCAATGCCTTTGATAGTATGGGAGAATTGAAAATTATTTTCGATACCCATGCTGTCGTAGAGAGTTATAATGCTACTGAAAAGTTCTTTAGCTGCATGATGGAGGAGAACAGCTATGTTAGTGAGCACGTACTCAAAATGTCTGGGTACGCCGATAAGCTTGTGTCCTTGGGAATAACGATTCCCATTGACTTAGGCATACATCGTCTTCTCCAATCTCTACCACCTAGCTACAAGACCTTCATGATGAACTATAACATGCAGGGCATGAAGAAGTCTCTTCCTGAGCTTCTGTCAATGCTTAAGACTTCAGAAGTGGAGATTAGGAAAGAACATCAAGTGTTGATGATCAATAGGACCACCGGTTTCAAGAAGGACAAGAAAGGCAAGCACAAGGGAAAGAAGGGTGGCAAATCTGTTGCCACACCCTGAAAAGATACCCCGAGTTGGCCCTAACTCTGACATCGAGTGTTACTATTGCAAGGGGACTAGCCATTGGAAGCGCTATTGCCCAAAGTATTTGGTGGACAAGAAGGCCGGAAAGGCAAACAAAGGTATATGTGATATACATGTTATTGATGTGTACTTGACTAGTACTCGCAGTAGTAGCACCTGGGTATTTGATACGGGATCGGTTGGTAATATATGTAACTCGGTTCAGGGGCTGCGGAACAAGCGACAACTAGCAAGGAATGAGGTCATGATGCGAGTCGGCAATGGATCAAGAGTTGATGTGATCGCCGTCGGGACACTACCTCTCCATATGCATCGGGATTAGTTATAAATCTGAATAATTGTTATTTCGTGCCTGCACTGAGCATGAACATTGTATCCGGATCATGTTTGGTGCAAAGTGGTTATTCCTTTAAATCTGAAAACAATGGTTGTTCGATTTATAAGAATGATATCTTTTATGGTCATGCAAATGTGTTGAATGGTTTATTTCTATTGGATCTCAATAGTAGTATTACGCATATTCATAATGTTGATGCTAAAAGGATTAAACTTGATAATGATATATCTGCATATATGTGGCTCTACCGTCTAGGTCATATTGGCGTTAAACGCATGAAGAAACTCCATTCTAATGGACTTTTGGATTCACTTGATTTTGAATCATTTGATACATGTGAGCCATGCCTTATGGGCAAGATGACTAGAACGCCGTTTTCCGATTTCAATGGAACGGGCGATAGATTTATTGGAAATCATACATACTGATTGTGTGTGGACCAATGAGTGTGTCGGCGCGAGGTGGATATCGTTACTTTGTTACTTTCACGGATGATTTGAGTAGATACGGGTATATCTATTTGATGAAACAGAAGTCTGAAACCTTTGAAAAGTTCAAAGAATTTCAGAATGAAGTGGAAAATCATCGTAACAAAAAGATCAAATTTCTATGGTCAAACCGTGGAGGTGAGTATCTAAGTTACGAGTTTAGCACACACATGAAAGAGTGTGGAATAGTTTCACAACTCACGCTTGCCGGAACACCACAACGTAATGGTGTGTCGGAACATCGTAATCATACTTTATTGGATATGGTTCGATCTATGATGTCTCTGACTGACTTGCCACAGTCATTTTGGGGTTATGCACTAGAAACCGTTGCATTCACTTTAAATCGGGCACCATCTAAATCCGTTGAAACGACACCGTATGAATTATGGTTTGGAAACAAACCTAAGTTGTCATTTCTTAAAGTTTGGGGATGCGATGTTTATGTGAAGAAAATTCAGCCGGATAAACTCGAACCCAAAGCGGAAAAATGCGTCTTCATAGGATACCCTAAGGAAACGATTGGGTATACCTTCTATCATAGATCCGAGGGCAAGGTTTTGTTGCCAAGAATGGATCCTTTCTTGAGAAGTAGTTTCTCGCAAAAGGTGTGAGTAGTCGGAAGGTAGAACTCGAAGAGGTTACTAAACCTTCTCTTCATGAAATGGCGAGTAGCGCAGCACCAGAAATTGTTACGGGGTTGACTTCACCTAATGAAGAGAGAGCTAATGATATTGATCATGAAACTCCGAAAGAGGACACTACCTAACCTCGCAGGTCAAGTAGGACACGTGTAGCTCCTGAACTGTACGGCAATCCTGTTATGAATTTCATGGTTGATGAAATGGATGACCCTGCCACGTATGAAGAAGCAATGATGAGCCCGGATTCCAACAAATGGCTAGAAGCCATGAAATCCAAGATGGAATCCATGTACGAAAACCAGGTTTGGACCTTGGTAGACTTACCTCATGATCGAAAGGCCGTTGAGAATAAATGGATTTTCAAAAGAAAAACTGATGCTGATGGTAATGTGACCATCTATAAGGCTCTACTTGTCGCAAGAGGTTTCGACAAATTCATGGAGTTGAATATGATGAGACATTCTCTCCCGTAGCGATGCTAAAGTCGGTTAGGATAATGTTAGCAATTGCTGCATATTTCGATTATGAAATATGGCAGATGGATGTCAAAATTGCGTTCCTCAATGGTAATATTGAAGAAGAGTTGTATATGATACAACCTAAGGGTTTTTTCGATCCTAAGGATGCTGATAAGGTATGCAAACTTCAGCGATCCATCTATGGACTGAAGCAGCATCCCGGTTGGAATCTCCGCTTTGATGAGGTGATCAAAGAGTTTGGATTTGTCCAAACTTATGGAGAGGCTTGTATTTACAAGAAAGTGAGTGGGAGAAATGTGGCATTTCTATATTATATGTGGATGACATATTATTGATTGGAAATGATATATATCTTTTAAACAGTGTTAAAGTTATCTAAACAGCAAATTTTCGATGAAAGACCTTGGTGAAGCGTCATATATATTAGGCATTAAAATCTATAGAGATAGATCAAGGCGCCTAAATTGGGCTATCGCAGAGTACATACATTGATAAGATATTAAAGAAGTTTAATATGGACGGAAGTAAGAAGGGGTTCTTACCTATGTTGCAAGTCAATACATTGAGCAAGACTCAAAGTCCGGCTACGGCGGAAGAAAGAGAGATAATGGATAAGATCCCATATGCCTCAGCCATAGGCTCTATAATGTATGCCATGCTATGTACAAGACCGGATGTGGCACATGCTATTAGTTTGACTAGTAGGTACCAATCTGTTCCAGGTTCGGAACACTGGATAGCGGTCAAGAATATCCCTAAGTGCTTGAGAAGAACTAGGGATATGTTTTTATATACGGAGGTGAAGAAGAGCTAATCGCTAAGTGTTATGTCGATGCTAGTTTTGACACGATCCAGATGACTCTAAGTCTCAATCCGGATACGTATTTCTCTTGAACGGAGCAGCAGTTAGTTGAAGGAGTTCCAAACAGCCTGTGGTGGCTGGATCAACGACGGAGGCAGAATATGTTGCTGCTTAGAAGTAGCACAGGAAGCGG